>CM077159.1:195785378-196407598 GCA_039583875.1 Platanthera guangdongensis
AACCGTTCGGTGCGGTTTAAAATCAGTGCGGTCAGGTGCGGTTTTGTGATTTTACGATTTGATTTTTAACTTTCAGTTCTACGTACCGTTGTAATTGTTGAAGTTGAATTTGGGGAAGTCGGGCAGACAGGTTGGAAAGTCCGCACAGGCCGTAGGGGTTCGCACGAACTAGGCAGATGCCTTGGCGGTCAGCCTACGCCGAGCAGCCAGTTTTGGATGTGGTTTCTTCTCTGCAGTCCTGGACCAACAAGCTCTCGAATGGTGTAACCGGTTGGATATGTTTGTTTATCGCGAGCTAGTGGCGGTCTCTTTGGACTTCTCATATTCAGCAGGTTCTCTGATTCGCAAGAAGACAACCAGATATAGCGGACTGGGGGTGGATTTGCCGCCATGGTCGCTGGTGTCTTCTGTAAGACCCCCTTTTTTTTTCTTTTTCGACACCACCGGGGTCTTAGGCCCAGATCCGCCATTTTTGCGGTGACTCCTTCACGCCCTGAAGGGTCATCACCACAAAGCGCCGATTCTGCCGGCCAATTCGATCACATAAAAGTAGCGTAATGAAGTAAAATGAAAACTGTCTGTCCACAGAGAAACATGAGAATAGACATATATAAATATAACTCCACGAAGGGAGTGTCCACAGAAGATAACATCAGAGTAGCAAATACGGGCTTATGCCCGGTACAACATATCCTCACTACAAAGTCACTCATGCGGAAGCAAAAGCTGAAAAACTACTCGGGTCGAGACTCACAGTCCCGGCTGTAGACTCCGGAGCTAGACTGCCCATCTCCAAGCGCACCGGTCTCTGGGGCTGCTCCTCCATGCTGGTCTCCACGATCCCCTAAATGATGCGGTTCGAAAACCGTTAGTCTAAAAGACTAAGTCCTATCATCCCCCACCCCTTCCCCACGGCTCCTAGGCACCGAGCGGAGAGGAAGAAGGAGGACTTGAAGGTGGAGAATATCAAAGCAGATGGCAGCGGTCCTATTCTAGCAAGTTCTATAGCATATAAAGACAATAAAATGTAAGCTGAAATGTAACCTTCACTTATGTGGAAAAACACATAAGCCAAGGGTCTTTGCAAGGCTCCCATCGTATAAAAAGTCCCATACCGATTTATACGTTGGGGTGACGGTGGTCAAACAGCAGTAACTAATATATCAAAATTAACCTAATTTATAAACTTGCCCACACAAGCTTATAGACTAGGGGTCGTTTTGCAGGTCCTAATGTATAAGCGTCCCATTCCACTTATACATCAGGTGTCAGGGTTTAAATGAATCGATTATGCTATGACATGCAAGTGGGTATGATGGACATGCAAGTGCAACGCACACACCCGACTCTGTGCACACAGACCTTTAGTTCCCCTTTCTGAGCCGTAACCCTCCCGAGCCTCCGTAGTGGCAGACGGAAGCGGTGGGTTGGGCCTCGCCCACCTCTAAACCAGTAAGGCACTACCGTCAGACCTATCGTACGCCTCAACGCTTGGTGCACGAAGCGGACTCCTGCTTACTCTTGCCGGCTGGCGCACCGGACTTCTGTTGGCGAAGTGCTAACCACACTTACCGAGTCAACGTATTGGCGTCGGTGCATCGACCCTCCAATACCGAAAACCCACCACCTTATTTATTTTCCTTTTATGCACATGCAGATTTAGCGTAAACAAAACCCGAGCCGAAGCTCCCCGGACCAAGAGTCCGTCTTTTAACCATCCGAGCCGAAGCTCCCAGCTGACTTTTGTGCTAACAGTGCCTGTGAAATGTCAAACCCTAATTACTAAGTTACTCTTTTCAGCTTGTTAAACAGTTTACGTTAACCCAGGACTGCCCCCGGTATTCCCTGTGAAGGCTCTCAAGGGGCACTAGGAACTGTGTTGGGATTACGCCCAGCGTTCCCTTTCGCAAGGTACTTATTTTATTATTGTTTGATCCCCTTACCCATTATTTTCTCATGTTTCGATACGCTAATCCTAGGGTGATTTGACTCCAACTCTCCTTGGTAGGACGATCTTTCGTCGGGCCCGAACGCCTTTAAACCCTAGACAAATCCACACCCTACTCACTCATCTTCCAAAGATGCAGCCTTTCCACTTGTCCTTACAGCAAACCATCAAGACCCTCATAACGTGCCCTAATTCAATCCAATGAAATCCTGCAGTTTTGCTATATGCAGACCACTTAAGCTACGTGACCCGTAAAAGGGGAAGTACATGAAATACTCATCCAGTACCCTCATGATAATTATCAGAGGTCTATTATGATAAATATAGACTAAATTCAGAAAATCATATTTTCCCAATTAATCTACTATTTATTGAATTTTCCTCAAAAACTAGGCCATAGTCAATTTGAACATGAACCATAAGATTTTCTCAGGTAATGGCCTCCTAAAATTTGTATTCACTAATAACAGAGAAATATCATTGGATGCTAATTTTCATAATTTTCCAATATTCTTGACCTCTAAAGGATTTATTAAAATAATTCCAAAAATCAAAATAATGAAGGAAGTGCCACATATATGTCTCCAATAATTATGTAAAAATTACTAGGGCTTCATAGGGAACTAAAAACATCATGATGAAGATTAGAATTTTTTCAGACAATCTAAAAGTCATTATTAAATTTCCAGGTTCCATGGAATTAAATAATTAAAGAAGCAACAACTAAATATCATTCTTCAAAAATTCCATAAAAATTTACAGAGATGGGTAACATGATTATAAGCCCCTTGGATAAGTTTTATCAAGTTTAAGCAAGTATAGTGCTCTGCAAAAACTCTTAAGTGGAAATTATAAAATATAACTCTGTGAATAAAGTACCAAAAATATTCATCCAAAATTTATTATAAAATTTCCAGAGACATGTATGCCTAAGCAACTACCCATTCAAATCTCAGCCCTTTTCAGATAGTTTTGGTATTAGTTCTTATGGTTTCAAAGCTAGTGCCCTAAACTAGGGTTATGGATTTAAGGGTCTTTAAATCTTCCAAATACCTAAAATTTTAACCATAGGACCATAGTGACCCTATGGTCATCATTCCCAAGTTTCAAGCCCATCCAAGGTCTTTTGACCCCAATTTTCTTCAAACCCTAGAGAATTACCTAAAGGGCCTACCCTACACTTCTAGGGCTACCCTAGCCAATCCACTCCAAACTTCATGAGTGAGTGTAAAAAGTTAAATCATATCAGTGGCCAAAGTTTCAGCCTCTGTTGAGGTGATTTGGTCACTTAAAACCAAAAGTGCCACTTTTGACCAAAATGCCCTCATATAGTATAGAACTAGGGTTGGGTCAAAAACCTATTCAACACTCACCCAAACCAACTGAAATTTTTACAGGTACCTAATTGGAGCCCAGGGACCACTCACCAAAATTTGGGAGGTTTGGGTGTGTTTAGGGCACCTATTTAATTTATCTAATGATTATTAAATTTTTACCAAAACTATAGAAATATTTTCTCCAAAAATTCCCATTTTTGGCAGGCCCTAGGTATGCCTAGGATAGACCCTCTGCCAAAATTTCAGCCCATTTGGGCTTGGGGTGAAGAGTGGGCACTCATTTTAGTGACTGCCTAGCCCTAAGGACATGTCCCACAAAATGGGTGCCCTGGTCCAACCAGTGACCCAAAAGGGTCCCAACAATTTTTGCTGCAAACTAGACACCCTAAGCTACAATGTTCATGTTGGGGCAAATTTCCATCCAGGGTCCCTAGGTATTTTTAAACATTAATTACATTAAATACATCCAGTGTGACAAAAATGAAATAAATTTTATTTAACCCTATAGTATCTGATCTGATGCCGCACGAATCTTGGCGCAGATCGACGGCATCTGGTCATCGTCCCCACTGAGCCAACGGCTGGGATTGGTTCTGCCTGGAGCGATTTCCAAGCTCTGCCGCCGGCGATCCAGCCCCTTCCCCGGCCGGCCACCGCCACCAACACCTCCGTTGAGGTGGTGGCTGTCGTCAGGCGGCGGCTCCGCCGCCGGAGAGGTGTTTTTTCCGGCGGATTGAGCAAGACTTTCCTTGCCGAAACCAGGAGAAATCCTGGATTCGATCGGGCTCAATTGAGCCCGAAACTCTAGCCTAAGGATTCCTAGGATCTACCCGCGAGTTAAGGAGAGGAGGAGGACCTTCCTGGCGGCCTGGATGCGAGAGGAGCGGCGGGATGCCATTGGCGACGGCGGCGCGCTCGGCTTCTGCAACTGCACGGTGGAAGGGCTCGTCTCCTCCAGGTAAGTGCTCCAAAATGATCCCCTCGCTCCCTGATGGTGTTTAAAAGGCAATTGGGGGAGGGGAGAGGCTGGTTCTTCAATGGCCATTATCTCCATTAATGGAGTGGCTCGGGTTGTGTGGAGGGGGGCTGAACCCACCCCTTGGTGGCCGGGAAACGGCTGGAATCAACTCCTCTCTCCTAGAGGAGTTGATTGCAGCCATAAAGGGTGGCTGTTAGTCTCCCTTGGCCGGCCTCTTACTTCCCCCTTCTCCTTCCTCATTTCTCTCTCCTCCATTATCATGGAGAGGAGCTTTTTCTCTCTCCTAGTCACCTCTGGTTGACTAGTCAACCCCACAAGCTAAAGGCAGCCCACTGGATTATGATGATCATGGGAATGGGCTTAGCCTAAGGGAGAAGTGGCTTGAGCTTGGGTTAGCCCTTTTTGGGCTAAGTTGACTTGACCCTCAATGAAGGTTGACTTGGCCAATTTGACCATCTAGGTTGACCCCATTGGGTCCTGGGTGGTTCATTGGCCTCCCTAAGGTCTATGTAGGGCTGGGTAGGGTTGACTTGGCACCTTAAAGGTCACTTGACCCTTGGTAAGGTCACTTTGACCATTTAGAGCTAGAGTTGACTTGGGTCAACATGACCATTAGGGTCCACCCCTATGGATCCTTGGTGACCCATTGACTTCCTTAGGGTCTAGGTAGGGTTATATGGGGTTGCCCTGCACTTTGGAGGTCACATACCCTTAGTAGGGGTACTTTGACCAGATTAGGGCTTGAGTTGACCTGGGTCAACCTGGCCTCTAGGGCTGACCCCAATGTGTCCTTAGTGACCCATTGTCCTCACTTTAGGGTTAGGAGGGCATAGGTGGGGTCCTCTAGACTAGGAGTGGTCTATTGGCCCTAAGTGGGCTAGGTTGACCTATTTAGGGCTAGGTTTGACCTTGGTCAACTGGGCCTCTTGGGTTGGCCCTAATGGGTCCTTTTGGCTCTAATGGGTCTCCCAAAATGTTTGGGAGTGTTGTGATAGGGTCCTTGGGTCATGGTGAAGCCCCATTGTCATCCTAAACTATTGTTCAGAATTCTACTATCTGCAGACCATGGTGATCCCTACCTTGGCCTCCTATCTCTTGCCCATTTCTGGCTTCCCAGGGTTTTGTCATGACCTAGTCATGGCCAAAACCACTCTTAGGGTCTAGTTGGAAATGGGATGTTACAAATCCCAATAAACAAACAAAGATTTCGTCCCCGAAATCAAGGTTGGACCTACGGGTCTTATTACCGAAGGAAAGAGTCTTGTAACATCCCATTATGACGTCTTGTTTGTTAAATTTGATTTAAGGGAAAACTTAGATCTAAGACCCCTTTCGCCCAAACGGCGAACCAAAATCCCAATAAACAAAGTTTAAGCCCCAATAAACAAAGATAAGCCCCTATCTACCTAGAGCAGCCCTTAGTATACTTAAAGCAGAAAAATAAATAAACATCTTGAGGGGTCTGAGAGGTATACCTGACTGAATAGCTCGGGGTATCTTTGTCGCATCAGGTCCTGTGGCTCCCAGGTATGCTCCTCCTGGCCGTGGTTCCTCCACAGGACCTTGACTAGAGGGACCCTCTTGCGTCGTAAGAACCGCACTCCTCGGTCGTCGATCCTCACAGGCTCCAAATGAACAGACCGGTCTGAAGCTACCGGCCTTCGGTGGTCAGAATCTGCTGCTCCGGGCGTAGTAGAGCCCTCCTCAAAGAAGAAATGTGGAAGACGTCGTGCAGCGCTTCTAGCTCTGGTGGTAACTCCAGCCGGTAGGCTAGGGTCCGATCCGCTCCAGGATCCTGTAAGGGCCCATGTACCTAGGGCTGAGCTTCTTCCTCCGACCACGCACCCGTGAAACTCCATGCATGGGCCGGATTTTCAGAAACAACCCGGTCCCCCACCTGGAACTCCACCTGCCGATGTCGGGCGTCATAGTACTTGGCCTGTCTACTCTGCGCCTCGAGCATCCTGTCTCTGATCAGCCTCACTTGTGCCTCGGTGTCTTCAATGAACTCTGACCCCAATACCTTCGGATCTTCGTTCTGCACCCATGAGAGCGGGGTCCGGCATCTCCTCCCGTACAAGGCTTCGTAAGGCGCCATCCTGATGCTGGACTGGTTGTTGTTATAGGAGAACTCGACAAGGGGTAAGAGTTTCTCCCACGGTTCCCCGCGATCTAAGATGCATAGCCTCAAAAGGTCCTCCAGCGTCCGGTTGGTGCGTTCTGTCTGCCCGTCCGTCTGTCTGGGGGTGGAATGCAGTGCTGAAAGTCAATCGCGTGCCTAAGTAAGCTTGCACGGACCTCCACTCCCTGGAGGTGAACCTGCCATCCCGATCCGACACTATCGTCCTGCTGGCACTCCATGATAACGAATGAACTGCTCCACAAACTTCCGCACCAGTACTCCTACTGAATCATCCTTCCTGATCGGTATAAATCGAGCCACCTTGGTCAACCGATCGACGATTACCCAGATCGAGTCATTCCCTGTCCGAGACCGGGGAAGCCCATGTATGAAGTCCATGGCTATGTCATCAAACTTCCACTCCGGCACCGGAGTGGCTGCAATAATCCTGCGGGGTTCCTGCACTCCGCCTTCACTAGCTGACATGCCTCACAATGGGTCACGAAGTGTGAGACATCCTTCGTCATGCCCGGCCAGTACATCGTCCTCTTCAAATCAGCCGTCATCTTTGTGATCCCGGGTGTACAGAATACCGGCTGCAGTGCGCCTCCATCATAATATCCTCCCGGATCTGGCCTCCCTCCGGTATATACACCCGTCCTCTGAAGCACACCAGATCGTCCCTCAGTGTGTAATCTCCTGCAGTGCCCGCCTTCAGAGCTTGGAAGATGGGTTCCAACTTGGCATCCTGCCTCTGTCCCTCTCTGACCCGGTCTCTGATGTCATCGGTAACGCCTATCGCGGCCAAGTACTCCTCATAGAGCTCAGGATCATCAGACGATACCAGAGTAATGTGCATGTCCTCTAGTCTCTGCAGCAGCTCCATAGACATCAACTGAGGCTCTGCTCCTGTTGTGGCGGCTCTCCGACTCAGTGCATCTGCCACCACGTTTGCCTTCCCCGGGTGATAGTGCATCTCATACTGATAGTCAGATAGAACTCCACCCACCGCCTTTGCCTGATGTTCAGTTCCTTCTGCGTGTCCACGTACTTAAGGTTCTTATGGTCGGAATATATGTCACAGTGGACTCCATAAAGGTAGTGCCGCCATATCTTCAGTGCGAATACAACTGCCCCCATCTCAAGGTCATGTACTGGGTAGTTCTTCTCATGGGTCTTCAGCTGGCGGGAGGCATAGCTATGACGTGTCCGTTCTGCATCAGTACCCGCTCCATCCCCTGATATGATGCGTCGGTGTAGACCTGGAATCCCTCCCTCCCCGAGGGAGAGTAAGAATGGGAGCCGAGGTCAGCCGATCCTTCAGCTCCTGAAAGCTGTCTGGCTGGCACTGCGGGTCCACACGAACGGTGCCTCCTTCTTTGTCAAGGATGTGAGCGGGAGGGCGATTCGAGAGAATCCCTCTACGAACTTCCGTAATAACCGGCAAGTCCTAGAAAACTCCGTACGTCAGTGGCTGTTTTCAGCTGCGGCCACTCTGAAATAGCTCGAATCTTTGCCGGTCCACTGCCAGCCCGGCTCCGCTGATAATGTGACCTAAGAACGCCACCTCCTTCAGCCAGAACTGACACTTACTGAATTTCGCATAAAGGTGATGCTCCCGCAGTCTCTCCAGGGTCAATGCTAGATGTCGTGTATGCTCCTCCTCCGTCTTAGAATAGATAAGGATGTCGTCTATGAACACTATGACAAACACATCCAAGTAAGCCTCGAAGACCCGGTTCATGAGGCTCATAAATGCTGACGGAGCATTCGTGAGCCCGAAGGGCATCACGATGAACTCATACAATCCATACCGGCTACTAAAGGCCGTTTTCGGGATATCCTCCTCCTGGATCCGCAGCTGGTAATAGCCTGATCTCAAGTCCAGCTTCGAAAAGTAATGGGCTCCCTCCAGCTGATCGAACAACTCGTCTATCCTGGGGAGAGATATAGGTATTTCGGACGGTCAGCCTATTTAGTGCTCGATAGTCGATGCACAGGCGTAAGGTGCCGTCCTTCTTCTTTACGAATAGGACAGGAGCTCCCCATGATGAGGAACTCGGCCTAACAAATCCTGCTTCCACCAGCTCCTGCAACTGTGTCCGAAACTCCGCCAACTCCTTCGGGGCCATCCGATAAGGGGCCTTGGATACCGGCTTAGCCCCTGGTACCAGCTGAATCTGGAAGTCCTTCTCCCTATGCGGAGGTAGTCCCGGCAGCTTATCCGAAAAATATCGGCGTAGTCACGAACCACCGGAATGTCTGCGATCAAGTCCTTCTCCTCAGTCATCTCGAACATACTTGGTATACCTCGTCCCCTTGCATATGGGCCTTAATGGCCTGAATAGATGAAAGCAAGCGACGGGAGACTGGGTGTAGTACCTTCGAACGTTGCATAAGTATCGCCGTGGCTGAGCACGACCCTCCCTGCCGGGCAATCAATCTGGCATGGTTCCAGACAAGCCATGTCATGCCCAAGACGAGATCGAAGTCCGGCATCCTCAAGATCGTCGCCGGGGCCTCGAGTGTCAACCCCTCTATGGTAACCTCCAGGAGGCACTTTTCTGTGGACTGAATCTCCATCCCATTGGGGAGGCGCACCTCCTGGGTAGTCCTGTATAGCAACGAATCTGATCCAGGTCCTTGACGAAATCCTCCGATACAAAGTTATGTGATGCCCCCGTGTCGAACAGGGTGTGGGCAGGCTTGCCGCACACCATCACCATTCCTAAATCAGTTTGAAAGAAATTCTAGCGTAAGGTTTTCTAACCTAGGTTGTATAGTAGTTCTATCAATGCTTAATACGAGCAAAGAATAATTCTAACATTAGATTACTCTCATACCTGCAATAACCCTGTCCGGGTTCCGGGGCTGTGCTAAGTCCAGAGCGTAAATCTGCTCCCCATTCTGCCTGCGGTCGCCTCCCTGGTAACCACGTCCTCGGCCGCGTCCTCGGCCTCCGAAATGCTGGGCCGGTGGGCCACCCCGTGGTGCTGGAGGTGGTGCCCCCCTCATAGGGCAATCTCTCCGGAGGTGTCCCACCTGGTGACAGTGGAAGCACTCCGGCGGGGGATACGCCATACCCCGGGGTCTCTGCATCTCCTGGATCCGGAGAGGTTGAGGGGCCAAGACCACCTGCTCTCTCGGCTCCTGCCTCAACTCCTGACGAGGCTGCTCCTCTGCCCTTCTTCCATCTGGTACGATGCCTCGCCGCTGATCATTTCGGGCCCTCCGGCCCTGGTCCTCCGTTTGCCGTTTCCGGCCCGAGTGGTGTGCCAGTCGGCCTCAATCCTCTTCGCCATCTCTAAAATCCGGGAGATGGGCCCGTCAGAGACAAAAGCAAAGCCTCTCTCAACTCCTCTTTTAGGCCATTATAAAACCTCTTGACGTACCCCGCTTCATCCAGCTGATAAGAGCCCGCATATCGGGCCAAATGATCGAACTCTCGGTGGTACTCCACCACTGTCCTGGTGCCCTGCCTCAGCTGCAAGAAACGCTCCTCCAACTCGTCCCTGGCCGACTGAGGAACAAAGTGCTCCAGCAGCGTGCCCTGAATTCTTCCCATGTGATTTCTGCAATCTCTCTATCCGCAAAAGTCGTGTCCAACAGCGTCTTCCACCACCGCTTGCATGTGACTCCAAGCAAGATACCACTAGGGCCACCCTCTCCTCCCAGGGGCATCGTATCCCCGTCAACATCTCGTACATCACATCCAGCCACCCCTCTGTCCGTACTGCCGACTCCGTCCCCAAGTAAGATGGGGGAGAGAGTCCTCGGAAGGTGCTCATCCAGTTGGCCCCTGGGTTTGGCTGCTGGGCTGGGGCTTGCTGAGCCGGAAGGCCTCAAGGATGGCTGTAAGGGTCTGCCCCATGTCTGACTGGAGGAAAGGTTGTGGACCATGGGAGGTGGTGCAATGTCTGGAATCTGCTGAGCTCCACCTTGTGGGGTGGGCTGAGCTGAGGGCTGCAAAATGAACTACATCAGTAGGTAATCGACTCAATGCCTAATGATAGTGGACAATTTATATGTGATTCCCCCATATGGGCACACCACCGCTTCCGCTGCTTAGTTTGTCCCCAAACTAAACCCGCGCGGGGTGACCCAGGGTTGTGGACGGCTACTTTTCGATCGAGGTTTCCTCTGATACCACTTGTAAGACCCCCTTTTTTTTTTCTTTTTCGACACCGGGGTCTTAGGCCCAGATCCGCCATTTTGCGGTGACTCCTTCACGCCCTGAAGGGTCATCACCACAAAGCGCCGATTCTGCCGGCCAATTCGATCACATAAAAGTAGCGTAATGAAGTAAAATGAAAACTGTCTGTCCACAGAGAATCACATGACATATATAAATATAACTCCACGAAGGGAGTGTCCACAGAAGATAACATCAGAGTAGCAAAAATACGGGCTTATGCCCGGTACAACATATCCTCACTACAAAGTCACTCATGCGGAAGCAAAAGCTGAAAAAAAAAACTACTCAGGTCGAGACTCACAGTCCCGGCTGTATGAACTCCGGAGCTAGACTGCCCCATCTCCAAGCGCACCGGTCTCTGGGGCTGCTCCTCCATGCTGGTCTCCACGATCCCCTAAATGATGCGGTTCGAAAACCGTTAGTCTAAAAGACTAAGTCCTATCATCCCCCACCCTTCCCCCACGGCTCCTAGGCACCGAGCGGAGAGGAAGAAAGGGGAGGACTTGAAGGTGGAGAATATCAAAGCAGATGGCAGCGGTCCTATTCTAGCAAGTTCTATAGCATATAAAGACAATAAAATGTAAGCTGAAATGTAACCTTCACTTATGTGGAAAAACACATAAGCCAAGGGGTCTTTTGCAAGGCTCCCATCGTATAAAAAGTCCCATATACGATTTATACGTTGGGGTGACGGTGGTCAAACAGCAGTAACTAAATATATCAAAATTAACCTTAATTTATAACTTGCCCACACAAGCTTATAGACTAAGGGTCGTTTTGCAGGTCCTAATGTATAAGCGTCCCATTCCACTTATACATCAGGTGTCAGGGGTTAAATGAATCGATTATGCTATGACATGCAAGTGGGTATGATGGACATGCAAGTGCAACGCACACCCCGACTCTGTGCACACAGACCTTAGTTCCCCCTTTCTGGAGCCGTAACCTCCCAGGATACCTCCGTAGTGGCAGACGGAAGCGGTGGGTTGGGCCTCGCCCACCTCTAAACAGTAAGGCACTACCGGTCAGACCTATCGTACGCCTCAACGCTTGGTGCACGAAGCGGACTCCTGCGTACTCTTGCCGGCTGGCGCACCGGACTTCTGTTGGCGAAGTGCTAACCACACTTGCCGAGTCAACGTATTGGCGTCGGTGCATCGACCCTCCAATACCGAAAACCCACCACCTTAATTTATTTTCCTTTTATGCACATGCAGATTTAGCGTAAACAAAACCCGAGCCGAAGCTCCCCGGACCAAGAGTCCGTCTTTTAACCATCCGAGCCGAAGCTCCCAGCTGACTTTTGGTGCTAACAGTGCCTGTGAAATGTGCAACCCTAATTACTAAGTTACTCTTTTCAGCTTGTTAAACAGTTTACGTTAACCCAGGACTGCCCCCGGTATTCCCTGTGAAGGGCTCTCAAGGGGCACTAGGAACTGTGTTGGGATTACGCCCAGCGTTCCCTTTCGCAAGGTACTTATTTATTATTGGTTGATCCCCTTACCCATTATTTTCTCATGTTTCGATACGCTAATCCTAGGGTGATTTGACTCCAACTCTCCTTGGGTAGGACGATCTTTCGTCGGGCCCGAACGCCTTTAAACCCTAGACAAATCCACACCCTACTCACTCATCTTCCAAAGATGCAGCCCTTTCCACTTGTCCTTACAGCAAACCCATCAAGACCCATCATACGTGCCCTAATTCAATCCAAATGAAATCCTGCAGTTTTGCTATATGCAGACCACTTAAGCTACGTGACCCGTAAAAGGGGAAGTACATGAAATACTCATCCAGTACCCTCATGATAATTATCAGAGGTCTATTATGATAAATATAGACTAAATTCAGAAAATCATATTTTCCCCAATTAATCTACTATTTATTGAATTTTCCTCAAAAACTAGGCCATAGTCAATTTGAACATGAACCATAAGATTTTCTCAGGTAATGGCCTCCTAAAATTTGTATTCACTAAATAACAGAGAAATATCATTGGATGCTAATTTTCATAATTTTCCAGATAATTCTTGACCTCTAAAGGATTTATTAAAATAATTCCAAAAATCAAAAATAATGAAGGAAGTGCCACATATATGTCTCCAATAATTATGTAAAAATTACTAGGGCTTCATAGGGAACTAAAAACATCATGATGAAGAAATTAGAATTTTTCAGACAATCTAAAAGTCATTATTAAATTTTCCAAGGTTCCATGGAATAAATAATTAAAGAAGCAACAACTAAATATCATTCTTCAAAAATTCCATAAAAATTTACAGAGATGGGTAACATGATTATAAGCCCCTTGCTAAGTTTATCAAGTTTAAGCAAGTATAGTGCTCTGCAAAAACTCTTAAGTGGAAATTATAAAATATAACTCTGTGAATAAAGTACCAAAATATTCATCCAAAATTTATTATAAAATTTCCAGAGACATGTATGCCCTAAGCAACTACCCATTCAAAATCTCAGCCCTTTTCAGATAGTTTTGGTATTAGTTCTTATGGTTTCAAAGCTAGTGCCCTAAACTAGGTTTATGGATTTAAGGGGTCTTTAATCTTCCAAATGCCCTAAAATTTTAACCATAGGACCATAGTGACCCTATGGTCATCATCCCAAGTTTCAAGCCCATCCAAGGTCTTTTGACCCCAATTTCTTCAAACCTAGAGAATTACCCTAAAGGGCTACCCTACACTTCTAGGGCTACCCTAGCCCAATCCACTCCAAACTTCATGAGTGAGTGTAAAAAGTTAAATCATATCAGTGGCCAAAGTTTCAGCCTCTGTTGAGGTGATTTGGTCACTTAAAACCAAAAGTGCCACTTTTGACCAAAATGCCCTTCATAGGGTAGAACTAGGGTTGGGTCAAAACCTATTCAACACTCACCCAAACCAACTGAAATTTTATACAGGTACCTAATTGGAGCCCAGGGACCACTCACCAAAATTTGGGAGGGTTTGGGTGTGTTTAGGGCACCTATTTAATTTATCTAATGATTATTAAATTTTTACCAAAACTATAGAAATATTTTCTCCAAAAATTCCCATTTTGGGGCAGGCCTAGGTATGCCTAGGATAGACCCTCTGCCAAAATTTCAGCCCATTTGGGCTTGGGGTGAAGAGTGGGCACTCATTTTAGTGACTGCCTAGCCCTAAGGACATGTCCCACCAAAATGGGTGCCCTGGTCCAACCAGTGACCCAAAAGGGTCCCAACAATTTTTGCTGCAACTAGACACCCTAAGCTACAATGTTTCATGTTGGGCAAATTTCCATCCAGGGTCCCTAGGTATTTTTAAACATTAATTACATTAAATACATCCAGTGTGACAAAAATGAAATAAATTTTATTTAACCCTATAGTATCTGATCTGATGCCGCACGAATCTTGGCGCAGATCGACGGCATCTGGTCATCGTCCCACTGAGCCAACGGCTGGGATTGGTTCTGCCTGGAGCGATTTCCAAGCTCTGCCGCCGCCGCGATCCAGCCCCTTCCCCGCCCGCCCACCGCCACCAACACCTCCGTTGAGGTGGTGGCTGTCGTCAGGCGGCGGCTCCGCCGCCGGAGAGGTGTTTTCCGGCGGATTGAGCAAGACTTTTCCTTGCCGAAACCCAGGAGAAATCCTGGATTCGATCGGGCTCAATTGAGCCCGAAACTCTAGCCTAAGGATTCCTAGGATCTACCCGCGAGTTAAGGAGAGGAGGAGGACCTTCCTGGCGGCCTGGATGCGAGAGGAGCGGCGGGATGCCATTGGCGATGGCGGCGGCGCTCGGCTTCTGCAACTGCACGGTGGAAGGGCTCGTCTCCTCCAGGTAAGTGCTCCAAAATGATCCCCTCGGCTCCCTGATGGTGTTTAAAAGGCAATTGGGGGAGGGGAGAGGCTGGTTCTTCAATGGCCATTATCTCCATTAATGGAGTGGCTCGGGTTGTGTGGAGGGGGGCTGAACCCACCCCTTGGTGGCCGGGAAACGGCTGAATCAACTCCTCTCTCCTAGAGGAGTTGATTGCAGCCATAAAGGGTGGCTGTTAGTCTCCCTTGGCCGGCCTCTTACTTCCCCCTTCTCCTTCCTCATTTCTCTCTCCTCCATTATCATGGAGAGGAGCTTTTTCTCTCTCCTAGTCACCTCTGGTTGACTAGTCAACCCCACAAGCTAAAGGCAGCCCACTGGATTATGATGATCATGGGAATGGGCTTAGCCTAGGGAGAAGTGGCTTGAGCTTGGGTTAGCCCTTTTTGGGCTAAGTTGACTTGACCCTCAATGAGGGTTGACTTGGCCAATTTGACCATCTAGGTTGACCCCATTGGGTCCTGGGTGGTTCATTGGCCTCCCCTAAGGTCTATGTAGGGCTGGGTAGGGTTGACTTGGCACCTTAAAGGTCACTTGACCCTTGGTAAGGTCACTTTGACCATTTAGAGCTAGAGTTGACTTGGGTCAACATGACCATTAGGGTCCACCCCCTATGGATCCTTGGTGACCCATTGACTTCCCTTAGGGTCTAGGTAGGGTTATATGGGGTTGCCCTGCACTTTGGAGGTCACATACCCTTAGTAGGGGTACTTTGACCAGATTAGGGCTTGAGTTGACCTGGGTCAACCTGGCCTCTAGGGCTGACCCCAATGTGTCCTTAGTGACCCATTGTCCTCACTTTAGGGTTAGGAGGGCATAGGTGGGGTCCTCTAGACTAGGAGTGGGTCTATTGGCCCTAAGTGGGCTAGGTTGACCTATTTAGGGCTAGGGTTGACCTTGGTCAACTGGGCCTCTTGGTTGGCCCTAATGGGTCCTTTTGGCTCTAATGGGTCTCCCAAAATGTTTTGGGAGTGTTGTGGTAGGGTCTTGGGGTCATGGTGAAGCCCCATTGTCATCCTAAACTATTGTTCAGAATTCTACTATCTGCAGACCATGGTGATCCCTACCTTGGCCTCCTATCTCTTGGCCCATTTCTGGCTTCCCAGGGTTTTGTCATGACCTAGTCATGGCCAAACCCACTCTTAGGGGTCTAGTTGGAAATGGTTTCTTCTCTCAGCGCTGGGAGATCAAAGATCGTTGGGTTGTTTTTGGCGACTTCTTTGATGCTCGTCGGTGTCCGACGCAAATCTGTGCTTGCGGTTTGGTGTTGGATCGTGGAGTAACACAATTGCGCACGACAATGTTTGCCTGGAGGTCGCGTGAACTAATGGAGCAATCGCATGATGCTGACGTTGGAATTGTTTGGTAGAGCGCAATCTTAGTATCAGGTGGCGCGTTAAGTTTTGTGACCGCAAGAGTTTGGAGGACTTGCTCTGGGGGGGGGGGGGGGGGGGGGGGGGGGGGGGGTGTGACTGAGTCCGGTTAGTTGCCTAGTTCACAATCACCGAGTTCGCCGCGGTGCGGACTGGTCGGTGGTGCGCCGAGTTCACCTGGAGCGACTGCTCTTGTATTCCGCCGAGTTCGCAGTAGTGGCTGGACATATTTTTTGTCCAAGTCACGAGCTGCGGAATATGCGGACGTTGTTGCAGTGTCTGTGGAGTTAGGCAGCCTGGTCGTCTATCCGACAGTGTTTTTTGGCGACTACTAGCGAACTGGTTTAGTGTCTGCTCTGTACGGATACAATGTGTTAGCTGACAAGTTTGATGAGTGGTTATCCTATCGGTGTAGCAGGTGGTGACGACACTCTTCTCAACATCTATGAATAGGACCCTTCAGCTCGTCTTAAAGTAGCAGTGAACAGTAAGAGCAAGCTCGCGCTTGATTTACGGTTACGGTTTTCTAACCTCTGCGACTAAGGAAGTTGGTTTTGTGCAGGTTGTGCAGCTAACATCAGGTGGCTAGGTGACTAGCGGGAACGTTGGTGTTGAATAGTTCGCGGATAAAGTCAACAGTTAAGCAGCAGTCGCGGTTCTTGCGGCTTGGTTTCTTCCTCGGCGTTGCGGATAAGCAGAGTAGTTCGCTCGGTCAATCAACGGGTTCTATTCCTATCTCAGCATTTGCAATAACAGCAGTCAGCGCGATTAGTCGCGGTTAGACGGCTTCAGCGGTCTCGGTGGACTCAGCAGGCGAGTAGGCGGTTTGAGCGGTTACTAGAATCAGTCTGCGCGGTAAACTTCTTGTTGTATTTTTTGTATTCCCCAAGTACATTGTAAAATCATGTCTTGCAATGTATGAGACTTGACCTGTAATAGAAGTTGATTTCAATTGAAAACTCTTGTGCTACTGTTGTTGCTCTTTTTTATTTGACTTCAGTTGTGATTGCGTGTTCCTGAGACCTCGTTATCTCCTGCTTTAGAAATTTTTACATGTACTATATTACACAAAAATACTCCCCCTTGGTATAACGTTTAATTTTTGTGTTTGGGCCACAGACTTCGAATTCTCTTTTGCAAAAAAATCTAACGGTTTACCTTTCTCCTGGGGTGTTTTATTTTTGACCTTCCGCATTCATTCCGCCAAGTTTGGTTTTTGTTCTGGATGGAACCGAACGGTTAGTGGTCGGTTTTGTTTTGAAAACTCTTGTGCTACTGTTGCCGCTGTCTTTTATTTGACTTCGGTTGTGATGTGTGGGTTCCTGTGAGCTCGTTAGCTCCGCTTCAGAAATTTTTACACGTACTATATTACACAAAAAATACTCGCCCTTGGTATAACAACGTGTAATTTTTGCATTTGAGCCACAGACTTCAAATTCCCTTTGCAAAAAAAAATCTAATGGTTTACCTTTCTCCATTAGGTGTTTTATTTTGACCTCCTGCATTCATTCCGTCAAATTTGGTTTTTGATCTGAATGGAACCGAACGGTTAGTGGTCGGCTTTGGTTTTGATTCTTGTTTAATCGGAACCGGAACCATTGACATGACGGTTCAAAAAATAATGTTGAAACCGAAATCAAAACTGAATCCGATCAAACCAAAAAAAAAATTGGTTATATTTTGAAGAACTGTTACTTTAGCTGTTCGGTTCACGGTTTTAGTAAAACCAAAACCGAACGGAACATTCAAAATTCTAATTGAATCATTTTTTCAATGTCAATATTTGAACAAATTAAATTGTTATTTTCAAATCTATAACATTTAGTTAAAAAAAATTATCTAAATTATCTTCTAAAATACTATTAGTATAAGGGAAAAGAAATATTTGATGTTACATGTATTCAACAAATATTTAATACATTTGCAATATTAAAAAAATGTAGGAGGATTTTCCACACTTACGGGTAAAAGCCCGCGCATCTGAGGGAATTGGGTATGATCGAAGCCTCTCAAATATCAGTGTATACTGTATGATAAGTTGAAAATTTTCTCGATGAAACATTCACCTTTTTAGTGTTATCTTCATTTATTAAACTTTTACATTTCTATAATGGACACTTTGTTTGTAGAGTTTGGTTCGGATCAAATTCAATCCGGATCTCTCTCTCTCTCTCTCTCTCTCTCTCTCTCTCTCTCTCTCTCTCTCTCTCTCTCTCTCTCTCTCTCTCCCTCTCTCTCTCTCGTTTAAAAAGTAAAACTGGTTGTTATATATTCTAATTTAAATAAAATTAGAGAGTGGGGTGCCAATAGCATAGTGGGCGTGTAGATAGAATTTACGGGGTGCGGTTAACATTTCCTACTAGGTTCAAAATAAAAAAAACCCTAAACTTAAGTCCTTTCAGTCGCGAGCTTCCCCCCGGTCGGGCCTCACTCTGGTAGGCTGAAAAGGACTGAATATTATTAATAAACAATTTTAAAAAACATTACACAACCCCGCAATTTAAAAAAAACATTATGGAATCCCGCAGATTTTTGTCAAAATCGCGCTAGGTCTTCTTCCCTGCGAAAATAACCCTCCACCGCTCCTCCACGACCTGAATTTCAACGCGCTGGAGCTCCGTATCGGCGACGTTTGGCGTCATCACTCACCCTTCTCAGTCGCTCCTCGTCATCCAACTCTCCATTCCTGCGCATCGCCAAAGCGGAGATCGCCCCCTCTTAAGCGATTCGCCCGCTCAAGCATCACCGTGTCCACCGTCACTTTCTCAAAATCTTTCCACCGCACTTCTTCGCTCTCTAGTGTATGCAAGTCATTTCACATTTCTTTGTTTCCATCATGGTTTTGCTTGATTTTCAAAGCTGTTTTGGCTCCATTCTCACCGCCAGAGTTTCCCATCAAATCGCCTGAAGTCACTGCCAGCAGTCGCTGGTTCTTCCGAGATCGCAGCCGCGCCAGGTAACTCTAAACCCTAAATCGATCATCTCTTCCCTCTTTGTTCTCCTTACCAGGTTGAATCTGAAAATCCAGGCACTAAATATCTTCTGTGATCAAGATGTCGCTGCCTCTCCTTGTAAACTGAGGACACCGCCCTGTGCAGTGAACTCTTATAGTGTTCCATGATTTGTCTAAACTGGGGAGGAATTGAAGAAGCATATATCAATGTATTTTTTTCATCTCTTCGTAGTATTCCTGTGTCACGTTAGAAGAGTTCTGCACTTAAATTGCTTGAAGAAATGTTCATATAGTGCAAACATGCAAAATTTTCTCACATTTTCCCGATCATCAACATTTTCCGATTTATTCAAGTCTACTAAGTTTTCTACTTTGTTTTTAAAATATCTTTGTATCTGAATAAAGTATATTGTATTGCATCGTGCATTATTTTGTATCTTTAAATCTTTTAAGTGTTTTAAGTTAACGAATCAATCAATTGCATTCTATTGAAGCAATGGATGAAGAGATTGTCATCTTTGAAGAGTCAGTAGGATTGCTCATTAATCCTCTGCTGGCAGCTATGTCAAAATTAACTACATACCAAAAATAATTGAAATGGTATAATCATCACCAAGTCCTATTAAGAAACAATCTACCATCTCCATCATGTGGGAAATCCGTTAGGCTTTGGTCGGGTCTGCCACAATTGTCTGTCCATTCTACTTCATAAAGGTCTGCAGTTTAATTTTTCTGAGGAGTGATGAAGAATGGCATATATGTCATTCATTATCATACATTCCCGAGATCATGCATTCCGGAGCATATAGAATTTCCGCAAATAACATATTAATGAGGGATTTTGGGTGTGGACTGTGATTTCAAATGTATTCATTCAATCACTTATGTTAGCATTGTAAATGAGTCAAAATGACGTAAAAATTTTTTAGTATATCCAAAACTACTTTTTTAACAAAATACCATCATCTGCATCAAAATCTTTTGACAAAATATCGTCCGGTTTGGAAATATATTTGATTTCTAATTCTTATAAGGGTGTGTTGTATAGATGATTTAAGAGTATATAAAAATATACGTATCTTTTTGAACTGCATATTACACGTACATTTTCATGAGACGTGTTTAAAATGAATTCGAGATCTACAACTCTTATGTTGAACACTTTTTGATTTGAAACAGTTTAGACCTCCGAATTGGGCCCCGAAAAAATTCACGCTGAAAATCTATACCGACGACTCGTTTCGTACGTGTCTTTTTTTCGGGCCCAAATTGGAGGCTTAAATGCCTTCAAATCAAAAAATGGTCAACATGAAAATTGTAGATCTCGATGAGATCTACAACTTTCATGTTGATCACTTTTTGAAATGAGAAACATTAAATACTCAAAATTTAAAAATTACAAAAAAAAAGTTTGGTTTGCTATTAGTAATTTTTGGGAAAAAAACTGCAAAAAATGACTGAATATGTTTTTTTGTGCTTGCTACTAATGAAAGTGAATTTTCTAATAAAACACCCATAATTAAATCGAAAAAGTGTGTCAGCTCAGCCGTATCTTTTTAATATTATAATAATTTGAGTGGATTCTTATCCCCGCACCAGAATCCACCTCGCCAGAGCAAACTTTTTCCGTACGGATAACGTTTTTTATTTTGGGAGCGAGTAAAAAACATAGCCGTTGGATGACAGATTTATCCATCAACAACAAAAAAGGCGAGTAAATATTTGATGGGACGAGCAACAAAATTGATTGAACGGCGAGCAGACTTCTCAGTTCTCACATTCCTTCCTCATACTACCGTTAGGGAAAAATTATTTCTCGCCAGAACCCACCGTACCGACAAATGGAGTTATGGACGCCCAATGGCCAATAATGCCGAAGATAAGCATTAGTCTGACATTTGGAAAATATGTTATCATTTTTAATTATTTATTAATTCATGTGTAAAACGTGGCCATATATCAACAAGAACAATATATAATAATATATATAATATATATATATATATATATATAATATATATATAATATATATATAATATATATATATATATATATATATATAAAAGCAGTCGTGCACGGGAGACCCCGTGCGGGGCGGCGACATTGGTTTGGGGCGGATACATTTGTCGGGGGGCGGCGACATTTGTCGGGGGCGGCGACATTTGTCCGGGCGGCGACATTGATCGGGGGCGGCGACATTTGTCGGGGGCGGCGACATTGATCGGGGGCGGCGACATTTTGTCGGGGGTGGCGACAATGGTCGGGGGCGGCGACATTGGTCGGGGGCGGCGACATTGGTCAGGGGAGGCGACATTGGGCGGGGGCGGGGGCGGCGACATTGGCGAGGGCGGCAACATTGGTGGGGCGGCGAGTAAGTGAATAAGAAAAAAACTATGCAAATGAGTAGGAGAATAAGAAAATTTATGATGAAATGACAAAAAAATCATACAAATGAGTAAAGGAATGAGAAAAATGAGGGGTATTTTGGCATTAAAATGTTACACCAGGGTTGAGGGGTATTTTTGGGAGACGAATGTTACACCATTACTCTTTTGGAGTTTACTTATAATATAAAGATATATATATATATATCCAACTTCATAGTCTTCATTATTATATAAAAGCAGTTGCGGATGATTCTTTTACATGCGGCTTTTTAAAGAGGGTTTATAACTTTATATTAGTATATAGCACACCCGTTTTCACTACATACATTTTTGAAATACATACAACAATAACACTCAAAGCCTTTACATTCCAGTTTTGATATACATAGCCCATAAAAATATATGTATACACCATTGCAATATTTACTGCCCAAAATTTAAAATGTATTCTCATACATGATTATCAAATCATCCCACACTAAATAGATAATGCAAATAAAAGAGTTGAACGTAAATTCATATAAAATAGTTACACGAATGTATTCTATAAATCAAAATCACAAGTTATTTTAGATGGAATAATGCAATTATGCAACACACAAAATCAATATGTTCATATTTCATTCAGCTTAAAATTCGTATTTGATCGGCCATCACTAGTATGTTCTATCGTCTCTCAATTCGTTCTTGCTCTTTGGTATGCAAAAATTCAAAACCCTCTACCAACTCTTTGGCTCCGTTCATTTCAATTGAATTGGGGCTTTAGAATTGACAATAAATTGTCAATTCCAATTTTAACTGTTCGGCGACCATAAAATTATCTTGAAATTGGAATTCATTTTAATTCTCATGTGAATTAATTATATAAGAACATGACTCCCACAATTCTTATCTCACGAGATCTTCATTCATGATTCTCATCCTTATCAGCGCATCGCCGACTCTCTCAAAAAATATCAACGCAAATTCTGTTGTTCGCCCAGGAACGCATTTTTCGCCAAAGAGCGAATTTTTCGACGGGGCACACATTTTTCTGTTCGGGATCGCATTTTTCGCCCGGACGCCCATTTTTCACCCGAGCCCGCATTTTTTGATTGGGCACACATTTTTCCGCCCCAACGACCATTTTTCGTCATCGCGGGCATTTTTCGCCCGGGCACGCATTTTTTGCTCAAACACACATTTTTCGTCCAGGCGTGCATTTTTGCCTGTGCGCGCATTTTTCGCCTGGGGCGATTTTTTGGACCGGGAACAAATTTTTGCCCGGACGTTATTATTTCGCCTGGATGCGGATTTTTCGCCGGTGCGCGCATTTTTCGTCCAAACGCGTATTTTCCGCTCGGGCGTTTATTTTCCGCCCGGGCGCATATTTTCCTCCATTGGTGTATTTTTCGCCATGGCGCACATTTTTTTGTCGGCGCACGTATTTTCCGCCCAGGAGATAATTTTTTGCCCGGGCGCACATTTTTTTGCCGGTGCATGTATTTTCCGCCAAGGAGATAATTTTTCGACCGACCGCGAATGTTTCCACTCGGGCACACATTTTTCGCTTGGGTGCGCATTTTTCGCTCGTGCGCACATTCTTCGCCGAGGAGAAAATTTTTTTCTCGGGCGCGACTTTTTCGCCCGGGCTTGAATTTTTCTTCCCGACCGCGCATTTTTCGCCTGGGATGGCATTTTTCGCACAGACACACTTTTTTTGCCCGGGCACGAATTTTTCGACTGTGCACTCATTTTTCTTCTCGTGTGGGTATTTTTTGTCTGAGTGCGAATATTTTGTCCGGCCGCGAATTTTTCGTCCGACCGCGAATAATTCTGTCGGACGCCCATTTTTCACCGGGGCGCACATTTTTCACCCGAGAGCGTATTTTTCATCCGGAGCACACATTTTTTGCCCGGTCGCGCATTTTTCGCCAGGGCTGGCAATTTTTGTCTGGGCGCGCATTTTCGCCGGAGAGCGCAATTTTCGCCCCGGGGCGAAGTTTTCGCCCGGGGTCGAATTTTTTACCCGGGCGCGAATATTTCCGTCCGGCAATTTTTTGCACCGAGGTGAAAAATTCCCGCCTTGGTGAAAAAATTTGCGCCCGTGCGAAAAAATATGCTCCCGGGCAAAAAAAAACGCGCCCGAGCGAAGAATGCATGCTCGGACGAAAAAATTCTAATATTGAGCGGAACAGTAGAATTACTAATTCAAATTCCCGTGACAGAATTCTTGCATTTAACTGAACGGCAGAATTGAAATTGACTTCAATTCCAATTACTGTGAGAATTGTAATTGAAGTCAATTTCAATTCTTACATCTCAAATCCTACTGAACAAACAGAGCCTTAGAATTTAAGGTTTACTTAGGATAAGTTTGGCGCTCCAGCACAAAAATCCCCTCCCCGTTTGTACAGAACTTTTATCCGGATGTCGACCGTGTAAAAAAAAAAAATTTGTACTTTGCTGCCTTTGGAATGTTAACGCGTATGAAACCTTTGTCATGGGACCATACATTGTAAAAGGAAATCAGAAGGCGACTTCAGTTTTTGACATACTGGATCGAAGAATCCATGTGATGGATGGTGTAGGAAAGGAGGTCCGAGAAGTGCGAGTGATAGAGTTGAAGGGAGTTGAATTCTATTATCCTTCAAGGATTGAAGTTGCCGTCTTCTAGGATTTTAAGCTGAGAGTGAAATCTATAAAAATTAACGACATTACTCAATACGTGCGGTTATGGAATGAATACAGTGTTGTCTTTGACTCTATGGTTTCATGATGTGAATGTTGGAGAAGTGATGATCCATGGCAAGAATGTTTATTACATTTTTAGTACTCTTCTTTAATTTGATGGTAAAGATGTTAAGAAACTCCTGAAGGGCTGAACCCGTGAATCCATGACGGAGATGAATTCGCTCTAGTCGAAACATCGAGAAGACTACATGAGCGAAAGTGTACCTGAATTCATGAAGATTAATTGTTGCGCTCATGGATCTTCCAAATCTACAAGATCTTGATGAAGAAGACTCCTCCTTTCCTCTTTATGCCCTCTTTAGTGATGGGATGTTAGAATTGAATGAGAGTGGAGAAATGATATTTTGTGATCCGGGGACCATAATTTATTTATAAAAAATCACTGATGCGGATGTTTTACGTTTAAGCTTATCATGTAAACTTAAAATGATGCCCGATTTTCACACACAATCTCAACCGTTCATATAATATAAAACGTAAATGATTTCATTAATTTGCTCACATAAATTTGGTCGATGTTAATGAAGGCCCAGTAATGTGTATCATTAACATTTTGTACCATACGATTATATTTTGTAACAGTCTCCTACTTGTGTCAATGTATGTAAAATCTTAACCGCGCATTAAATGACAATTTTATGAACTCAAAATTGATGTCATTACTGAAAATGATTTCATCCATTTTGGTTCATGATTATATTAACATAGGATCAATAAGATCTTCACTACAATAATCATAGCTAAACTCATCAATGTTTACATATGTGTGTACAACCAATAACATAGATCGTGTAAGAATGTGTGACATGAAAATTTCATGTAATATGAATATTGTCATCCTATTTCCAATTTGACATATCTTAACTTTAGTAATATGAAAATAGTTAGATTCAGATTGCAAGAATAAATTTTTTATTCTGCAGAATAATAATCATAAAAATATCCAAAACAAAAAACACCAAAAAAATACAACCTATCAATAATGCAACATATTCTCTAATAGTATAACACTCATATGAGCATTGCTCATGAAAGACCTTTAGTGTCAAATACTTAGTAAGTCAATCTACTAACATGAAGTTTGTCTCAATATGTTGTATAGATCATCGACATTTGACCACTCTGAACTCTCACTTTAACAATTAGAAACTTAGGCAATGTTTTGAAAAGTGGTTTTGGAGTGGTGTGTCCCTATTTTTAGAATCTCCCCACCAAACAACGAAATCAAGATGAGCAGTTGAAATAGACACCGCTCCCAAATAACCTAAAAAGCATTATTTTTAGTCGTGATTTCATTTTACTATTTGGCCATGCCTTCTTGCGTGTTTACGATTTCTACCTTCGTGACACCTTCCTCATCGCTTTCTTCCGCAGATCCTCTTTCGCTCGTCGATCCATGCCACTTTCTCTTCGGCATCACCTCGTCTGTCTGTGCCAAGGGAATTTCTAATGCTTTGCCCCCTCCCACTTTCTTTATCTAAGATCCTCATCTGCAGATCCTAGTTCAAACTATATGCTTGCTCGGGGACGACGACATAATGTTCTTCATGGAAAATCTTGTGGGGACTTCAGTGAAGTTTGATTGAGTAGAACATGATACATTTCTTTGATATGACTTTTTGGTGGAGGGGGTTTCTTCATCCGCATTTTGAGAAATCCCTAATTGATACATCTGCAACTGTAAGTATTTATTAATGCAAGTATTTCCCAATGCCGGTATTTATTAATATTTCCTAATGGCAATATTTATTTCATCGAAACTAAATATAAATTTATTAGTATTATTTGCAATGAGATTTTTACTGTCATTCCATATTGTTGAAGTCAAATATGACCTCAACTGGAGTTCGAAGAAAAAGGGGTGCAGCCAAAACCTACTTCTCTCAAGTCTCAACCCTCGACTGGATTCAAAGGACCTAAGACTGACCCAATAGCCTCAGCAGGGAGGTCCCACCTCACACCCGGAAGATCTCTGAGAGCTTCCCCTCCAAAGCCAAAGTTGGGCTGGGAGCTCCTCAGAAAGCACTGGAATTTGGGAGATAATGATCGCTTGCCTTCTAAGGAGCCCTTATGGGTCTATTTATAGCATCTTGCTCTCCTGAAATTACTGAAAAGCCCCTAGTTGGTCTGCCAATAGACGAATCCCGCTGTTTTTCTGAGGGCACCTGGGGTAAATTTGCCTGAGGGCAATCTGGTCATTAACCTAGGCCTTGGGCCCCACTCGGCGAGAGCTGTGCCGAGGTCCTCCTGTCCAGAGCCTGGCGCGAACGCTCTCGCCTGCTTACAGGCGAGAGCCCTATGAGATTGGAGCCTGGCGCAAGCGCAAGCGTTCCCGCGTCGGCCGCGCTCGACGATCTTGACCCGTTGTTCTCCGTTCGACGATCTGGTTGCGCTCGTCGATCTTGGATCGACGATCTGGCGCGATCGTTCCCGCCTACTTTGGGCGAGATCTTCCTTAGGGCGGGAACTCCTTCGGCTAGCCCAACTGTGACCATTGTGTCTCCTGGTCTGGCTCAGCGAATATGGGGTTGTACACAATCCCCGCTCTTTTTGAGCTAGCTCTGCGCTCGAAGAGACATGTCCAACCCAAAAATATTCGCTGAGCACGTGTCAACATCAGGGAATCTTTCGGTGGGCCGTACGGTGTCTATAAATATGTGTGCTGATAGACTGCCATAATACTTCCCTCGAGTCGTCATTCTCCCCCTGAGCTCTCGCCTCCTCTCGCTATGCCTTCCAAGCGTGCCGACAAACCGCTTCCGCAGGATCTGCAGGACCGCATTAACGCGACATAGGCGCGAGCCAGGGCTAACAGCGCCCTGGTTGCCCCATGGCTAGCAAGGCAATCGTCGGTCGCTGAGCCTTCTCTGCCCAAGAAGAAGAAGAGGGCGAAGGTGGTTCAGCGGGATCTGCCCCGCGAGAACAGGAGCTCGCCTACCCCAACCCCTAGCCGCGCGGACGGCCCCTCGCCGCGGAAGGTATGCTCGATTTGCCAATTATTGAAAACACCAGCTGCTCAGTAGTTGACGCGATATCTCTCGCAGGAGATGGTTCCCGATGCTGCCGCGTCCCCGCGAGAACCCCTGGATCCACCCTCTAGCCATCACGAGAATCAACCACGGGTTCCAGAGGTGGCCCCTCCACCTGACCCGAACACCGCTGGTAACGGTTCCCCTCTCGCCCTTGACTTAAAATTTTTTAAATGCTGAACTGATTTCTCGCAGCGCTAGATCTCGCCACCCGGGAGAGCGGGGCGAGAGCTGCGAATCAGCCTGCCCACGCGGTTGATTCCTCCCTACCGGCGGGAGGAAATACTGTCGAGTCCTCCGTGCCTTTGTTAGACGCCAGCCCTCCTGCGGGATAGGAGACCCGCTCCCCCGCTCCCGACCAAGCCGGGATCACCATTCGCAAAGTTTACCCCCCCCCCCCCCCCCGGAAAAGGAAAGCCAATCCACCTCCTCTTTGGAGCTGAGGGGGGGGGGGGGCTGGGCCTTCTCGCCTGCCGTCGACCGGGGGGCCTCGTCATGCTGTAGGTATATGGAAACTTTATCACAGCTACCCTTTAGCTCTCGCTAAAATAGGGACTCTTTTGACAGGGTACATGGTCTCACGGCTTGGAGCTGAGGTAGAGGAAGAAGAAGAAGAAGAAGAAGAAAGAGAGGGGGAAGATGGCGAGAGCTCTCCCTTCCCTTCGTCTGACGAGATGGAGGAGATCCTGACCGGTGCCGGGATAGCGCGAAAAAAGACTGGGGAAGAAGGTCGCCGCCGTCCTGTCGAAGCTCATCCGGCGAGAACGGGTCCGCGACCTTGCGGCAAAAGAGTTCCGCCAGTAAGTGGAGAAGAGGCTAGAGACCCTGGAGCGGGATTACCTTATCGGCGAGATGGACCGGCCGGGGGGAGCTACCGCCAGATCCTCACCCGAGAGGTGCATCGAGCGAATCTGGGATCTGTCCCGCCGGGTTGACCTGGGATGCAGCGTTCTGTCGTCCTACTTCAACCCGCAGGCGCCACCCCGGACCAAGCTGCGGGACTGAGGAAAATGGCGGTGGGAGCAAGGGAAATGGTGCTGGGAGCCTTACTGAAGCACGAGACCTCCCCTCCTCTTCCCCAGGTCTTCCCTTCTCAGATGTACCTTTATTTACTGGCTTAGAACTGTAACTAATAACTCTGTGCTTATCGCTTATTTTTTATCCCGTTCTCGCTCAGCGAGAGCCATAACTCGATATTTATTACTTTCTATTATTGTATGCGTATGTATATTATTTTCCCGGGCTCTAGGTTGGCGGGAGCTACCTTGCTTCCGCCGATCTTGCCTTTCGCATGTCATCTCGCCATGTTTGCGCTAGTCACTTAGTCAATCGGTCACTGTCAAACTCGGGCGGGAAAAACGAAGCGTCGCTGACTAGGACGCGCCGGCTGTACCCCTCCGCCTTTTCTGAAAACAGCCATCACTATCACGGTTTTCTATAAATAGGGAAGCTCACCTACCACATTCATTTCTCCGATTGCAGTCTCTCTCCTATTCTGTTGCTTTCGCGGTTCCTCCAAAGCTCTCGCCTGCCTCCGCATCCTCCTTCCGCTCCCGTAACAGTCTCGTTCTCGCCTTCTTCTTGAAGCTTTCGCCTCCAAACCCTTTATCGCGATGCCGTGCGAGGGTGAGGGACGATCCAACTGCGCGGAAGCTTTTCAGAAGCATCTTTTCCCTTCTTGCACCCTCACCGTGGATGAGTTCAACTTAATCAAAACTCAACACGTTCCCGCCAGCTTTACCGCGCGGAACCCGGGCAACCACGACAAGGTGAACACCGCACGGGAGGGGGAGCTCGCCATCCCCATCGAGCACTTCAAGGTAGGCTTCCGCCTCCCGCTGTGGCCCGAGATGCGGCAGGCCCTCCGGTATTACGGGGTGGTCCCCGCGCAGCTGAACCCAAATTCAGTTGCGATTCTCGTGGCATTCATATGCTATATGCGGTCCGAAAGGATCGAGTTTAGCTTGCTGATCTTCCGCAAGTTGTTTACTTTCCGCGCGAAAGGGGGTGTGGTATTCTTCTCTGGGCAACTGCTCAAGACAATCGGTCTCGCCAACAAGCACCATCACTGTGGCGAGAGGTTCATCTACGTTTCCGGCGACTTTGGGAACGTACCTTTCGCCCCCATCCAATACGAGGATGTTGCCTACAAGCCCCCCTCTTTGGGCTCGCGCGAGAGCGCCCTCCTTGAGTTCTTTGGAACCAAGGACTTCGACGTCCTCTACCTTCGGCGGGACGTCGATTCTCTCCCCCCTGTACTTCCGGGAGAAGGTAGAGTCTCGCCTTTATCCTTCTTTTCCTTGTCTTTTCCAAGGTTGGAACTTAGTGTCATTGTTTTCGTAGGAGAGCGCGAGATCCCCTTATGCCAGCCTTTTGACGAGGCTCGTGTCGGAGGGAGTCAACCTCCTAAAGACCCGCTGGCTCTCGCGAAGGCCGCTGCGCAAGCCTGCCGGAAAGATTCGGCCCCTCCTCTTCCAGGTGGTGCCGTGAAGCGAAAGCCCGGTGCACCTGCTCCTCCATCAATCAAGAGACCCAAGACAACCGATACCGAGAAGGGCAAGGCCGTCGTGGTGCCGCCCGCCCAACCTCTCCCTGCAGGTCGCTCCTTTGAGGAGGTCTTGCAGGCCATTAGCAAGATTGCGGGCACCAGGGGTGGCCCTGAGACCCCTGCCGAGAACCCTCAGGCCCTTGGTGCCGCAGAGAGCGAGGGTGCCGCCGCCGGGACCTCCGGCCAGCCCCTGTCTGAAGAGGTGCCGCGGGGCCATCGCAATTTTGGTCTCGGCATGAGGTGCCTGGACGCGGAAAACAAGCCACTGCTGCAATGGGATCCTGACGCCAACAAGGTCTCGATCTCGTCCCTCTTGCCAAGCTGGGCAGAGCGAGACGAGGTCACCAGCGAGGCTTTCGCCTTAGGCTACTGCCTCTACAGCCGGGAGGATGCTAGCGTCTACGACAGGATGTCGACCCAGCTGCTGGCCTACGACTCCACTCGCGCCCTGATGTGTGGGCTGGAGCTTGCGCACATGTGTGCTCGCCGGAGCATCACAATATACCGTAATTTTCAGGACATGTTCAAGGCTAGGGACGATGCGGCGGTAGCTCAGGCGGCCACTCTGGGCAAGGAGCTGGCCGAGGCCCAGCAGCTGCTATCCTCGCGCCAGGCGGAAGGGGTAAGCGAGATCCTTCACAGCGCTTGCTCTTGCTACTTTGTCTCTCCTCTTTTATGCTAACCTTTTGTTGCTCAGGATTCCGCCCAAGCCATGCTTCGCGAGGAGCTATCCCAAGCCCGATACGACAACATTCTCCTGCGGGAGCAGATTGCGCGTCTCGAGGCGAGTGCGGCCCCCCCCGCTGGACGAGAGACTGAAGAGCCGGTATTACTCGGTTTATGATATCGATAAGCTGCTCCAGGGGAACGCGCAAGCTACAGTAAGGTTGACGTTGGAGACGCTGCGAGACGTCAACTACTGGGATGGGAGGGGCAAAGACATCACAGCCCAACAGCTCGTTCCATGGCTTTTTGAGCCCATTCCAAAGCCCCCGGGCGTCCCTGATACCCCACCCCCGGATGTCCCGAAATCCCCTGCTGGGGGTGGCGAGACCTCTGGGGAGAGCTCCGGCGAAAGCTCTAGCGGGAGCTCAAGCGGGAGCTCTGAGGGGTACAGCCTGTCTCCATGAGAGGCCCCTTTTTGCTTTTCTTTTTGCCTCAATGTAAAGCGCGAGACGCTATCAGTTTGTACTTATATATAATATTTTTAATGCAAATGATTTCTTTGTAAATATCCCGTTCTGTCATTATGAATGTGCCCAATGCAATTTTCGTGGTCGAATGCTTCCTGCGTGTGCTTCCGCCGAGGCCCTTGGCCTTCTTAGGATAGCCTTCCCTAGCGATGGATCAGCGGGAACCTGCACGAATACTTAGGCGGGAACCTGCTGCAAACTGCCAGACGGAAGCGTGGCTCACGAACCCTTGGGACGGAACCGTGTTCTTTAGCCTGCGCGAATCCCTTCAGGCCCGTCGCCTAACGATCCCGCCCGTTTGTTCGAGAATATTAAGAGGAGTCTTCTTGGCGAAAGCCCCCCTCCCCCCACTGCGAGATCCCTTTGACGGGGACTTCCCTGCCGAGATCTATCCCTGCGAGACCTTTCCTATCTTTTTCATTTTGCATTCCCAATGCGCCTCCTGCCTTATCCAAACCAAGCCAACCAAACCAAACTTATCCCCCACAGGCGAGCCTTCGGACCTGTCAGCTAGATGAGAGCCTGCGCAGCGGGTCTACCTGGGGCCGTGCCGAGCTCGGGGTGCCGATGAAGATCTCAAACCAACCAATCCTATCCCCCACAGGCGAGCCTTCGGACCTGTCAGCTAGATGAGAGCCTGCGCAGCGGGTCTACCTGGGGCCGAGCCGAGCTCGGGGTGCCGATGAAGATCTCAAACCAACCAATCCTATCCCCCACAGGCGAGCCTTCGGACCTCCCAGCTAAATGAGAGCCTGCGCAGCGGGTCTACCTGGGGCCGAGCCGAGCTCGGGGTGCCGATGAAGATCTCAAACCAACCAATCATATCCCCCACAGGCGAGCCTTCGGACCTGCCAGCTAGATGAGAGCCTGCACAGCGGGTCTACCTGGGGCCGAGCCGAGCTCGGGGTGTCGATGAAGATCTCAAACCAACCAAACCTATCCCCCACAGGCGAGCCTTCGGACCTGCCAGCTAGATGAGAGCCTGCGCAGCGGGTCTACCTGGGGTCGAGCCGAGCTCGGGGTGCCGATGAAGATCTCAAACCAACCAATCCTATCCCCCACAGGCGAGCCTTCGGACCTGCCAGCTAGATGAGAGCCTGCGCAGCGGGTCTACCTGGGGCTGAGCCGATCTCGGGGTGCCGATGAAGATCTCAAACCAACCGATCCTATCCCCCACATGCGAGCCTTCGGACCTGCCAGCTAGATGAGAGCCTGCGCAGCGTGTCTACCTGGGGCCGAGCCGAGCTCGGGGTGCCGATGAAGATCTCAAACCAACCGATCCTATCCCCCACAGGCGAGCCTTCGGACCTGCCAGCTAGATGAGAGCCTGCGCAGCGGGTCTACCTGGGGCCGAGCCGAGCTCGGGGTGCCGATGAAGATCTCAAACCAACCAAACTTATCCCCCACAGGCGAGCCTTTGGACCTGCCAGCTAGATGAGAGCCTGTGCAGCGGGTCTACCTGGGGCCGAGCCGAGCTCGGGGTGCCGATGAAGATCTCAAACAAACCAAACCTATCCCCCACAGGCGAGCCTTCGGACCTGCCAGCTAGATGAGAGCCTGCGCATCAGGTCTACCTGGGGCCGAGCCGAGCTCGGGGTGCCGATGAAGATCTCAAACAAACCAAACCTATCCCCCACAGGCGAGCCTTCGGACCTACTAGCTAGGTGAGAGCCTGCGCAGCGGGTCCACCTGGGGCCGAGCCGAGCTCGGGGTGCTAAAAAATGAATGATTACGTTATACTATGAAAAATTTGGCAATAGTTAAGAGAGTTAATCGATGTAGTATAATAGGTTTATTTTCGAAATACATGGTTACATCCTTCCCTCCTCAGGGGTAGAAGCGTTTTAGATCATCACCACTCCAAGTGTGGCTTAGGGCCCTCCCCTCCACGTCCTGGAGGTAGTATCCCCCTATTCCGAGGACTTCCTTCACAATGTATGGACCTTCCCAGTTCGGGTGGAGCTTACCCACGGGGGCCGACCTTCCTGCCGCGTCAACCTTTCTCAGCACCAGATCCCCTTCAGCAAACTGCTTGATCCTGACATGCTTATCAAAATGCTTGGCCATCCGTCGCTTGATCTCCTCTTGCCTGATAGTCGCCACGTCTCGCAGTTCCTCCACCATATCTAACGAGAGGCGCTGCCCCTCCTCATTCTCCACCCTCCAAGCCTCGTCTCCTTCGCCCGCGGCTGTGACTCGCGGGGACCGGACCTCAAACTCCACTGGTAGGACGGCCTCACACCCATGAGAGAGCTTGAAGTGGGTCTCACTGGTGGCCGTGTTTTGGGTCGTCCGCAAGGCCCACAGGACCGAGCGGAGCTGCTCCACCCAATTTCCCTTCAACTTCTCCACCTTTTTCTTTAGTAGGTTTACAATGATTTTGTTTGCTTCTTCCACCTGGCCATTACTCCGAGGATGATGGACGGAGGCAAACCGGAGATCTATCCCTAGTTGAGCGCAGAAGCTGATGAACTCCTCGCTGGCAAACTGGGGGCCGTTATCGGTCACTATTGCTTGGGGCAACCCATGTCTACAAATGATTTCCCCCCAGACGAAGTTCCTTATGACCTGTGAGGTGACCTTGGCCAAGGCTTTAACCTCTAGCCACTTCGAGAAATAATCGACCATGACCAAGAGGAACCTCCTCTGCCCACTAGCCGGAGGAAAGGGCCCAACTAAGTTCATTCCCCAGATAGCGAATGGCCACGGTGTCGTGATACTCCGGAGCCTCTGAGCTGCCAAGAGTTGAAGGGGGCGTAGAGCTGACATTTTTGACACCTCCTCGCATACTCCATGGCATCCTTCCTTAGGGTGGGCCAGAAGTACCCCTGTCTGACCACCCTTGCCTCCAGCGTCCTTCCTCCAGAGTGACTGCCGCACTCGCCCGAGTGCACCTCCCTTAATATCTTCGGGATCTCTTCTTCGGTCACACATCTAGCTAGGAGCCCTGACAACATCTTACGATGCAGGCCCCCCTCCATCATTAAGTAGTGAGCTGCTTTGCGCTGGAAGCTTCTCCCGACCTTGGTCCCCTTAGGCAATTCACCGGTGGTTAGGAAGGTCACAAATGGATCCACCCACGAGGGTTGCCGATCCACCACCATCAACTCTCCTTCCTCGATAGCCGGTCGGAAAAGCTCCGTCAAGGTCCCTCCTCCCCGAGATCCGAACTTGGCTAATCGATCAGCGGCTACACTTTCTTCCCTTGGAACATGTTGAATTGAGAATGACCGGAATCCTCCGATGATCGCCCTTACCTTGGAGAGGTATCTGATGAGGGTTGGCTCCCGAGCTTCAAACTCTCCCCGGATCTGCGATGCCACTACCTTTGAATCAGTGAGAATTTCCACATCCCGAATCTCCAGCTCCTTTGTCAGGCGGAGGCCGGCGATCACGGCCTCATATTCTGCTTGATTGTTGGTCACGGGGAAATGTAGAATGACCGCTTGCTCTATGGTTACCCCCTGAGGACTTGTCAATACCACCCCTGCCCCGAGGGATGCCTTCCCGAAGCCCCATCAACCATCAACTTCCATGCTTCTCGAGGTTGCTGCTCTCCCCCCTCGACTTCAACGATGTAGTCGGCTAGGAAGTCCGCCACTGCCTGCACCTTGATGGAGAGCCTTAGGACAAAGGAGATGTAGAACTCGCTTAGCTCAATGGACCACTTAGCCAGTCTCCCCGAGTGCTCCACTCCTTCGAAGATCTTGCGAAGAGGGTGGTCGGTTACCACCCTAATCGAATGTGCTTGAATGTACGGCCGGAGTTTCCTTGCCGAGATGACCAAGGCGTAAGAGAGCTTTTCCAGGATGGGGTAGCGAAGCTCCGCTTTCCTTAATATCCGGCTGACGTAGTAGATGGGCAGCTGCTTCTTTCCTTCTTCCCTTACTAGGATGGTGCTTACCGCCTCCGCTCCCACCCCGAGGTACAAGGTCAGATCCTCTCCTTCCTTTGGGCTCTGAAGGAGAGGAGCCTGAGAGAGTTGTCTTTTCAGCCCTTGGAAGGCCTCTTCGCATTCGGTTGTCCATTCGAACCTTTGATTTCCTCGCAGCACCTTAAAGAATTAAGAACACTTGTCTCTTGCCCTAGAGAGGAACCTGCTTAGCCCAGCCAGCTTGCCTGTCAAGCGCTGGACCTCCTTGGCGTCGCGAGGTGACTCCAAATTCAGGATGGCCTTTACCTTGTCCGGGTTGGGCTCCACCCCCGCCGGAGTCAGAAGATGCCCGAGAAACTTCCCGCGGCTGGCCCCGAAGACACACTTCAAGGGGTTCAGCCTCATCTTGAACCTTCTTAAGGTGGTGAATGTTTCCTCCATATCTTGCAGGTGCGAAACCATGCACTTGCTTTTGATCATTAGGTCGTCGACGTAGACCTCCAAGTTCCTCCCCCTCTGATCCCGGAAGACTCGATCCATCATGCGCTGATAGGTGGCCCCTGCATTCTTTAACCCAAAAGGCATCATTTTGTAACTGAAGCATCCCTCCCTCGTGATGAAGGAAAAGTATCAGGAGGGTGCATCCGGATCTGGTGATAACCTGAAAAAGCATCTAAAAAGCTCATGACAGAAAAACCGACGGCTGAATCAATCAGCGCGTCGATTCGAGGCAGGGGGTAGCAATCCTTAGGGCATGATTTATTTAACAAAGAAAAGTCAATACACATTCTCCATTTTCCTCCTCCCTTCTTTACCATTATCACATTGGAGATCCAGCCTGGATACTGGATCTCTGAGATGAAGCACGCCTCCAGGAGCTTCTTGACCTCCTCGCGTATTGGCTCCTCCAGCTTTGTTACGATGGTCCTCATCTTCTGGAGTATGGGGCGGGTGCGGGGGTCTAAGTTCAGGCGATGGCAGGCCACATCAGCGTCAATGCCCGGAATGTCCGCCGCGCTCCAGGCGAAGATGTCGACGTTGCCCTGAATGCAAGCCCGTACTTGCTCCTGGTCCTCGGGACTCAAGCCCCCGCTGACCCGCACCCTTTGTACTTTTCCTGCGCTGGTGAAGACCTCCATCTCCATCAATTCTTCGGCCGGCTCCAGTCGCGACTGCACCCAACCGGCCCTTGCCTCTTCCTCCAGCTCCAGCTCTCCTCTCTCTCCCTCCTCCTCGATCTCCATCGCTTCTTCCAGCCCCCCTTGCTGCCGCTCGACTCCTACGCCCCTCGGGGCCTCTCCCTCAACTCCTCTTGCTGCTTGCTCTCCTACTTCCATCGCCCCTTCCGGGCTCTCCTGCCCCTCGTCCCCCAGGACCATCTGCACATCCCCTTGCAGCTTCTCAGTCTCCTCTCTCCGACTTCCTCCCCAGCTATCTCTCTGCCTCCTTTAGGACCATCTCCTCTTCCTCCACAAAACCTCCTCTAGGGCCGCCATCTCTATCTCCAACTCTTCTTGTAACACCCCCTATCCGTCGCATAGCATATAACAGTAGGTCCGGCGGGGCCCGACGCCATATACCACAGACAGACCGGGTGGTTACTTATGGAAACCATCCAACCAATCTCAACGTCCTACACAGAGCATTCTAGCGGAAGCAATTTATTAAAGTTGCAAAACAAGAACCCAGCACAAGCATGAATGTCCACTAGAACAAATAGGAATGTTATTACAAAATACTCAAAAGTCGGCCTTAAGGCCTTACAAAATGTTTCACTTTGTCTATTACATGATTTACCAACCTCGGCACGCAGGCCGGCCATACATGAATAAAATAGAAAACATTTCCACTTGGGCCTTCGAGGGCCAGCTTCGCAAAAAGGGCTTTAGCCCGCTATTGACCGCTTGGTCCAGCTGCACCTGCAAGCAAACAAACCACCGCACGGTGGCAAATAAAGCAACGGTCAGCAATGCTGACCAAATTATAACGATCCCGCCCCCAACTCGGGGCGGCGATGCTCCTTCCCTGCATTTCATTAGCACAAGCGAGCAATGCATATAACCATAGCCATTTCATCACAGACGTTGGCTCGTACGGCCACACGTCCCGTGCACTCAGGGCACATTCTCGGTGAACCGGTCGATGTTACGTCAATTAAGCCATTAACATTCCGGACTCACCACCGCCACTTAGACGGCCATTCCTATGAGCAATTCGTCTTCATGGTATTGGTCACGTCAATTTAAGCCATTGACCACCGAAGACTCACATCTATGCCAACGGCGAGTGCCATGTAACTTTAGGTCTCTCTAACCCGAACGACATAAAGCGGGTACGGCTCCATCTAACCCGTGCTCACATCGCAACGGCAATTTAAGCCATATGCGCGGGTCAAACTTTCACCGAGTCCCATTCTAACACAAGTCACATAACCCCGTTATGTTCAAGTTGGCTCTCAGGCCACCAAGTTGGCAAGACCTCGTGTCCGCCCAGTTTTCCGGGTGCACCTTTGGGTTAGTCCCCAAGGCTCCCTGCTGCAATCTACCGCGTAGAAAACCCGAAAACACCAAATAGCACGGAGTCTTCTCCGGCCTTATGCAATGCAACATCACCGATCCGAACTACATGTCCGGGTAGGCTTCAACCAAAATGCCTATGTCCGTTCTCGCATACGGACTCTAAACAACGGGGACTTCACATATCTACCCGAAGGAACGCCTCCAACTCTCCGCAAACTCGCGAGAGCGGGCTTCCTATGCAAGAAAAGAGCGACTCATGCTCAAGATGAGGATCGTTACCCTTGCGGTCCTCTTTGGCGCCATCGAAAAGTAATCGGATGGAAATCACCGCACTTGCGTTGCCTCCGTGGATCCGGAGTCGGCTTGCGATTCGGAGCTCCGAAGCTCCTCCAATGGCGGATCTAGCTCCTCTTCTTCTTGCCTTAGCTTTTCTTTCTCCAAGGGTTTGGAGAGATAACAAGTGGAAAAAGTGAGGGTTTTCTAAGTCAAAACCCGGGTATATCCCTTCAGGAACAACCCCCAGCCATTGGATCCTCAGTCAAAGAAATGAACGGCTTCGATTCGGGACTGAAATGCCCAATCTGGGCCGAACACGGCCTGGCACACGCCCGTGTCCAGGGCCGTGTGCCTCATTCGCCGTCAAAATCGAATCACCTGGAACCTCACACGGGTATCGAACACACCCGTGTTCGAGCTGACACGCCCGTGTTCCAACTGACACGGCCGTGTAGCTGGCCGTGTACCCCATGATTTTCTCCCGTTTCAACCCGAGCACTGCACGGGTTCGGACACGCCCGTGTCCTTGCCCGTGTCACCTTGACACGCCTGGGCTCCAGGCCGTGTACAAGGTCTCGGCACTTCGCGGCTAAGTGTCGACACGGGTCGACACGCCCGTGTCGCAGGCCGTGTGCCATGTCTCGACACACTGTCGACACCAAAGTGTCGACTTCGCGGGACGAGTGTCGACACGGGTTGACACGCCCTGCGACACGCCCGTGTCGCAGGCCGTGTGCCGTGTCTCGACACAACGTCGAAGCACTGTGTCGACTTCACGGCTAAGTGTCGACACGGGTCGACACGCCCTGCGACACGCCCGTGTCGCAGGCCGTGTGCCCAGTCTCGACACAATGTCGAGACCAAAGTGTCGACTTCACGCCTTAGTGTCGACACAGGCTTGACACGCCCTGGGACACGCCCGTGTCCCAGGCCGTGTGCCTGCAGCCAGAACTCAAACTGGCCCAAATTATTCCCCTCTGCTCCTTTGAGTTTCGGGGCGTTACAACTCTACCCCTCTTAAAAGATTTCGCCCACGAAATTACATAAAGGAAAAAAAACATGTACAAAACTAAAATTTGTACCTGAGCGGAACAACTCCGGATATTCGTCAAGCATCGTCTGCTCTCGCTCCCAAGAGAGCTCCTCACGACCGCAATTGTCCCACCGGACTTTGACCATCCTGATCTCTTTATTGCGTAGCCGCTTGACCTCCGAGTCCTCAATCCGCACGGGCTTGACTTTAGTCGTTAGCCCACTATCCACCGGCACTTGATTGGCCGCGATCACTTGCGTAGGCTCTTGCACCGCCTTCCGAAGCACCGAAATATGGAATACATCATGTAAACCACTTAGCTCCACTGAAAGCTTCAGCCGATAGGCCGCTTCTCCTACTCGCTCCAGAACCTCGAACGGTCCAAGGTACCTCGGGCTTAGCTTTTTCAATCGCCGCACCCGCGAGACACCCTTGAACGGCTTGATCTTCAAGTATACATAATCGCCCACAGCGAACTCCACGTTCCTGTGCTTGGCATTATAGTACTTTGCTTGTCGGTCCTGAGCGATAAGCAACCTCTCCCGAATGGTTCTCACCAACGAAGTAGCATCCTCCACTTCCGATCGCTTATACAACTTCGACTCGCCCGTTTCTAACCAAGACAACGGCGTGCGACATCGTCTACCATAAAGGGCCTCGAAAGGCGCCATCTGAATACTTGCTTGGTAGCTGTTGTTGTATGCGAACTCCACCAAATAAAGGTGGTCCTCCCATTGCTTTCCAAAGTCCAAGACACACATGCGAAGCATGTCTTCCATGGTTCTATTGACCCTCTCGGTCTGCCCATCCGTTTGCGGATGGAAGGCTGTGCTAAACTTCAGCTTTGTTCCCAACATTTGCTGCACCAGCCTCCAATCATTGGACGTGAACCGCCCATCTCGGTCACTCACGATGCTGCGGGGCACACCATGAAGCCGCACTATGTTATCCACATAAAGCTTCGCCAGCTTCTCCACCGGATCATCCTTCCTATGCGGAATAAAATGCGACACCTTCGTTAATCGATCGACCACCACCCAAATGGCGTCGTTCCCCTTCTGCGACCTTGGCAAACCATGCACAAAGTCCATAGAGATGTCGTCGAATTTCCACTCCGGAATAGGCAAGGACTTAAGAAATCCTCCCGGCTTTTGGCACTCCGCCTTTACCAAGGCGCAAGTTTGGCACTTCGCTACATATAGCGCCACATCCTTTTTCAAACCCGGCCACCAAAATAGCTTCTTGATATCGCGGTACATCTTCGTGCTCCCCGGGTGAATCGAGTACTTGGTATGGTGTGCCTCGTACAACAACTCCACCCGTAAATTGCCCACACTTGGGACGCACAAACGACCGTCTTTCCAAAGCAATCCGTCCTCCACGACGAATTGGGAATTTGACCCATCCAGAGCCTCTATCATGAACTGCTTCATATGAGCATCCATATCCAAAGCCTGCCGAATCCGATCAGCCAGGTCATATTGGACTTCAGTCCAATTCAGCACTGCTTCAGCACTAGATTGTCTATCCACACAAACAATCTCCAACGCCTCCAGCTCCTGCACCAACCGCTCATCATGCACTGATAGCCAATTCGCTTGAGCTGGGGCTCGGCGACTCAACGCGTCCGCAACCGCATTCCCTTTGCCAGGCACGTAGTGGATCTTAAAGTATAGTCCCCCAGGAACTCCATCCACCTACGCTGCCGCATATTCAGATCTTTCTGATCAATCAGGTACTTTAGGCTCTTGTGATCGGTGTAGATATCAATCTTCACACCGTACAAATAGTGCCTCCACAGCTTCAAGGCAAAAATCACGGCCGCCAACTCCAAGTCGTGGACCGGATAATTCCTCTCGTGCACTTTTAGCTGTCTCGAGCCATAAGCTATCACGCTGTCATGCTGCAATAGCACGCAACCCAAACCACTGCCCGAAGCATCGCTATATATCTCATAGCCTTCGGTTCCAACCGGCGAACTCAGCACAGGCGCCGTGGTCAACCGACACTTCAATTCCTCAAAAGCTCGCGCGCACTCCGGCGTCCAAACGAACTTATGCTCCTTCCTCGTCAAAGTAGTGAGAGGTAGCGCTATCCGCGAGAAGTTCTCTACGAAGCGCCTATAATAACCGGCAAGCCCCAAAAAGCTCCGGACTTCTGCTACCGTAGCAAGCTCAGGCCACTCCCGTATCGCAACAATCTTCGCCGGATCCACAGCAATACCCTCTCCACTCACTATATGCCCGAGGAACGCCACTGAGGATAGCCAAAACTCGCACTTCGAGAACTTGGCATACAACTGGTTTCTCCTGAGTGTCTCCAACACCAAATGGAGATGCTTGAAGTGATCCTCCTCACTTTGCGAGTACACCAAAATATCGTCGATGAAGACGATCACGAAATGGTCCAAGTACTCCCTGAACGTCCTGTTCATCAAATCCATAAATACTGACGGCGCATTAGTCAGCCCAAACGGCATGACCGTAAACTCATAATGCCCGTATCTCGTACTAAACGCTGTCTTCGGGATATCACTCTCCCTTATCCGCAGCTGATAGTACCCAGACTTGAGATCTAACTTCGAGTACACCGTCGACCCGACTAACTGATCAAAGAGATCATCAATCCGGGGGATCGGGTACTTGTTCTTCTCAGTCAGCTTATTTAGCTCCCGATAATCAATACACAAATCTCAAGCTTCCGTCCTTCTTCTTAACAAAGAGGACCGGTGCGCTCCAAGGCGAAGAACTCGGGCGCACATACCCTTGCTCCAACAACTCTTGTAGTTGAACTTTCAGCTCCGCCATTTCCTTAGGCGCTAGCCGATACGGAGATCGTGACACAGGCTTTGCACCTGGCACTAGCTCGATCGTAAAATCTATCTCCCGCTGAGGCGGGGCTCCAGGAAGATCTGCGGGGAACACATCAGGGTATTCCGATACCACTGAAATACAATCCATCGCGGGCTTCGGCTTTGCAACCTCCACTAGTGTAAAGAACAGTTCTGCTCCAGCACGAACCGCCTTCACCACCTGAAGAGCAGACATCAACGTCTTGCTCGACCCCTTTAAGCCCGTAAAAGTCGTCTCACGACTTGCTCCCAGCTTTACTTCCTTGCTACCGCAATCTATATGGGCCTGCTGCTCCGAGAGCCAGTCCATTCCAAATATGACGTCGAACTCCACCAACGGAAGTAAGGACGCCCGCAGGTCGAACTCCTGCTCTCCAATACGAATCTTAACCTCGCAGATTCTATCCGCTCGCATCGAACACCCATTTGGCAACAACACATCCAACTTATCCTTCGCCATCGAAGAAGGGACTCCGATGCGTAATATAAATCCTTCGGACAAGAAGGAGTGTGAAGCTCCCGTATCAAAGAGTGCTCGTGCCGGATTTTCACAAATCAACACAAATCCTAAACAAGTAGTGGTAAGGTAACATGTGCATAACAAGCATATAAAGGAATTGACTTGCTATAAATTAAACCGTACCTGTCACCACATCAGCTTGTTTAATGGCCTCCTGTTGGCCAAGATTGTAGACCCTTGGTTGGGCCGGAGCATAATGGGATGCGGTCGACTCCACCGCCTTTGCCCTTCTCTTCATAAGTAGCTCCAGGCCTCCTTTCGGACTTAGGACGTCCGCTCCAACAATCACGGGCAAATGCCCCGTCTTGCCACAAGTAAAACACGCACCCGGGGTCCGACCCGTAGTCGCCCCAGAAGCGCCAGAAGGAGCTGGACCCGAAGTCCTATGCTTCTTGAAAGCCCTCCGATAGCCAGACTTTGAAGTAGTCGGCACTTTAACTCAGATTTCTTTTCAACCAAGCCTTTCTTCGCTTGCACACTCTTCATGTCCTTCTCCAAGGACCGGGCAGTATTGACCAAGGTTAAGAAACCCTGCGTCATCGGCCCCGACAGTAATAAGTCTCAGCTCATCCCTCAAGCCTTCATAAAAACGATTAGTCTTGCGCTCCTCATCCATGATGGTGGAGCTAGCATAACGACTCAACCGCGTAAACTCGTGGAGATATTCATCCACGCTCCTCTCACCCTGCACCAACTTCAGGAATTCATTCTCCATTGAATCCTCTGAGTAGAAGGGAGGTATCTTGCCAAGAACAATCCGAGAACTCTTCCATCGGAACGTCTATCAGTTGTCTACCTCTCAATGATGCAGCTCAAACCTTCCCACCACATCCTCGCTTCACCGTCCAGCAGGAACGTAGCGATGGTGGTCATCTGCCACTCCTCCGTCTCCGTCGCTGTCATGACTCTCTTCACCCTAGAGAGCCAGTCTTCAGCCTGAGATGGGGTTCCCAACCCCGAGAATAACGGAGGGTTAAAGCTCATTACATGCTTCAACTGCCTCTCAGTCGCCCTCCTTGGCACTATTGGTTCTACAACCACTTGCTCCATCCTCCTCGGCTCAGCCTCTTGAAGAGGTACTTGCTCCAACACAGGAGCGGGCTGCTGCGCTTGCCTTCCAGGCTGCGCATTGATCACGGCCAACACCGCTTCAGCCACCAATCGTATATTTTCAGCCGACAAAGGTGTTGCGGGAGCAACTTCTGGTGCACTACTAGCCTCAGAACCTCGGCGTTCTGACGGCCCAACACCACTTCGGGTCACCTATAGTGGTACAAAACACCGTTAAGCGACCAAATAACATTGCAAACAGCAATTATAGGAACACGCAGGTTCCTCAAACACGAGTATTTTCATTCCTAAGTGGACATTCATGGGTTCTTTTTACTGTTATAACGATGACGCACACAATGTGCTCACCACCCCTTAAAAAGAATTCGCCCACGAATTCACTTTAAGCCCGACCAAAACCAGTAGTCTGATACCAAATTGTAACACCCCCTATCCGTCGCATAGCATATAGCAGTAGGTCCGGCCGGGGCCCGACGCCATATACCACAGACAGACCGGGTGGTTACTTATGGAAACCATCCAACCAATCTCAACGTCCTACACAGAGCATTCTAGCGGAAGCAGTTTATTAAAGTTGCAAAACAAGAACCCAGCACAAGCATGAATGTCCACTAAACCAAATAGGAATGTTATTACAAAATACTCAAAAGTCGGCCTTAAGGCCTTACAAAATGTTTCACTTGTCTATTACATGATTTACCAACCTCGGCACGCAGGCCGGCCATACATGAATAAAACATAGAAACATTTCCACTTGGGCCTTCGAGGGCCAGCTTCGCAAAAAGGGCTTTAGCCCGCTATTGACCGCTTGGTCCAGCTGCACCTGCAAGCAAACAAACCACCGCACGGTGGCAAACAAAGCAACGGTCAGCAATGCTGACCAAATTATAACGATCCCGCCCCCAACTCGGGGCGGCGATGCTCCTTCCCTGCATTTCATTAGCACAAGCGAGCAATGCATATAACCATAGCCATTTCATCACAGACGTTGGCTCGTACGGCCACACGTCCCGTGCACTCAGGGCACATTCTCGGTGAACCGGTCGATGTTACGTCAATTAAAGCCATTAACATTCCGGACTCACCACCGCCACTTAGACGGCCATTCCTATGAGCAATTCGTCTTCATGGTATTGGTCACGTCAATTTAAGCCATTGACCACCGAAGACTCACATCTATGCCAACGGCGAGTGCCATGTAACTTTAGGTCTCTCTAACCCGAACGACATAAAGCGGGTACGGCTCCATCTAACCCGTGCTCACATCGCAACGGCAATTTAAGCCATATGCGCGGGTCAAACTTTCACCGAGTCCCATTCTAACACAAGTCACATAACCCCGTTATGTTCAAGTTGGCTCTCAGGCCACCAAGTTGGCAAGACCTCGTGTCCGCCCAGTTTTCCGGGTGCACCTTTGGGTTAGTCCCCAAGGCTCCCTGCTGCAATCTACCGCGTAGAAAACCCGAAAACACCAATAGCACGGAGTCTTCTCCGGCCTTATGCAATGCAACATCACCGATCCGAACTACATGTCCGGGTAGGCTTCAACCAAAATGCCTATGTCCGTTCTCGCATACGGACTCTAAACAACGGGGACTTCACATATCTACCCGAAGGAACGCCTCCAACTCTCCGCAAACTCGCGAGAGCGGGCTTCCTATGCAAAGAAAAGAGCGACTCATGCTCAAGATGAGGATCGTTACCCTTGCGGTCCTCTTTGGCGCCATCGAAAAGTAATCGGATGGAAATCACCGCACTTGCGTTGCCTCCGTGGATCCGGAGTCGGCTTGCGATTCGGAGCTCCGAAGCTCCTCCAATGGCGGATCTAGCTCCTCTTCTTCTTGCCTTAGCTTTTCTTTCTCCAAGGGTTTGGAGAGAGAACAAGTGGAAAAAGTGAGGGTTTTCTAAGTCAAAACCCGGGTATATCCCTTCAGGAACAACCCCCAGCCATTGGATCTCAGTCAAAGAAATGAACGGCTTCGATTCGGGACTGAAATGCCCAATCTGGGCCGAACACGGCCTGGCACACGCCCGTGTCCAGGGCCGTGTGCCTCATTCGCCGTCAAAATCGAATCACCTGGAACCTCACACGGGCATCGAACACGCCCGTGTTCGAGCTGACACGCCCGTGTTCCAACTGACACGGCCGTGTAGCTGGCCGTGTACCCCATGATTTTCTCCCGTTTTCAACCCGAGCGCTGACACGGGTTCGGACACGCCCGTGTCCTTGCCCGTGTCACCTTGACACGCCTGGGCTCCAGGCCGTGTACAAGGTCTCGGCACTTCGCGGCTAAGTGTCGACACGGGTCGACACGCCCTGCGACACGCCCGTGTCGCAGGCCGTGTGCCATGTCTCGACACACTGTCGACACCAAAGTGTCGACTTCGCGGGACGAGTGTCGACACGGGTTGACACGCCCTGCGACACGCCCGTGTCGCAGGCCGTGTGCCGTGTCTCGACACAACGTCGAAGCACTGTGTCGACTTCACGGCTAAGTGTCGACACGGGTCGACACGCCCTGCGACACGCCCGTGTCGCAGGCCGTGTGCCCAGTCTCGACACAATGTCGAGACCAAAGTGTCGACTTCACGCCTTAGTGTCGACACAGGCTTGACACGCCCTGGGACACGCCCGTGTCCCAGGCCGTGTGCCTGCAGCCAGAACTCAAACTGGCCCAAATTATTCCCCTCTGCTCCTTTGAGTTTCGGGGGTGTTACACTTCTCAGCCGGTGGGATGGGTGAGGGTTGTCTGCCATCCACGAAATAGTGTTGACTGCTGTAACGTAACATTGCCTTGCCACCTTCGGATCCCCTCTGACCCTGACCTGCACCCCCCCCCCCATTGTTGAACTTGAGGCATTTGATGGAACGAGGAGGGGACGCAGCGAAAGGCGCTGATGAGGGGGCGTCCAAAGATGGCATTATAGCTGCTCGGGGCATCCACGATCACGAACCTACAGTTCCGTGACACGCCCCCCAATCTTACGTGTAGCCCCACTCCCCTTCTACCTCTTTCCTTTCTCCAGAAAACCTGAACAGAGGTCCGTCCGACGCCAAGGCCCTCTTCCCTTCAACCCACATCTCATCAAAGGCCTTATTGAAAATGACATTTACCGAGCTCCCGTTATCTACCAGTATCATCGAGACCGTATAATTTTCCACCGCCGTCTGGATTACCAGGGCGTCACAGAATGGATCCTCATAGTCTGGCATATCTGCTGATGAGAAAGTGATCTTTTCTTCTGGTGGGGGAACCTGGGAGGTAGAGGCCACCCCCTTTGGTACATGGTTTGCAGGCTTCCCTTGCGGGTTGCCTCAATCCCCACTCCTCCGTGAATCACCCTGATTCCTCCCCGGGTCCCTACATCTACCCGATCTTCGCAACTATCTTCGCCTCGCCCTGCTGCACCTCTACTATCCTCACCGGTGGATCTTGCCTCCCTGCTCCTCTTGCTTCTCTTAACTCTAAGAATTCCGGGCAGGTGGCCGTTGCGTGACCTTCCTCCTGGTGGAAGTCACAAAAGAGCAACGCCTCCCCGCCCCTTCTTCCGTCTCCCCTTTCTCTTCTACCTCCTCCCCGAGCCCCTCTAGCTGCTCCTCTCCCTCTTCCCACTTTCATGGCCTCCTGCGGTGGTGGGGGACGACCTCTCGGCTCTTGCCTCCACGCCGGTCGGTCGAACCTCCGGGGCTCCCGCAGGTTATCTCTCCCCTGGTAGCCTTCTCCTAGGCCCTGGGGGCGACCCTCCTGGGGCCTCCAACCTAACCGGTTGTTTGGCTCCCGGGCCCCCCAACCCTGCTGCTGCCCAAACCTCCGGGGCTCTTCCCTTCTCCTTTCTTCCCTTTACTCCCTTTGTTCCTTCTGTCTTCCCGCTGTTGGTTCCTTCACGTCGTCCTCTGCTAGCTTTGCCAACTTCCTGGCGAATGCTGAGTTTGCTCTCTCGAAGTCAATTTCCTTTGTCGCCCTCTCCATGAGCTCCTCAAAGGAGAGGGGAGGCACCCTCTTCAACTCCATGCTAAAGAATCTCGGTCTCAGCCACAGGGTGAAGGCCAGCATCAGTGCGTACCCTGGAACCTCCTGGACCAGGAGGATTTCCTCCTGAAACCGGTCGACATAGTGACCCAGCGTCTCATCCGGCTTTTGCCTCACCGCGAACAGACACTCCGCTTCCTTCTTCCGCTTCTTCGAGGTTGAGAACCTCAACAGGAAACTTCTCCGCAGATCCTCAAAACAGTAGATTGACCTTGCTGGTAACTGGTGGAACCAGTCCCGAGCCTTCTCCTTCAACGTGATGGCAAATAGCCGGCACTTGAAGGCATCCGTCATCTGCCTTATTGATACAACGTCCTCAAACCACTGTACGTGTTGTACCGGGTCATCCTTCCCCGAGTAGTAGGACATGTCGGGCTCCCGGAACCCCTCCGGTACCGGAGCTGAGATGATGAGCTCGCTAAATGGGCTCTCGCCTCCTGCCTGGCAAGAGGGCACGTCCCGCGGCCTCGGCTGACTGGCCCGATCTGCGAGACCCTGCCCCGGGAAGAGCTCTCGCACTGCCGCTTCCTTCTTGCCCAGATCCATCAGCGCCTCCTTGCCCGGGCGCTGGCTCTGGCCTGGGAAGAGTTCCCGCGCCGCCACATCTCTCTCGCCCGCCTCCCTCAGGACCTCCTTTCCCGGGCGCTGCCCTGGGGCGTTCTCGCCCAAGAGCGGGACCTCTTCTATTGGGACCTGAGGGGTGGCCCACTCGCCTCTCGCCGAGAAGGCCAAACTGATCGTTTGCAGAACCTCTCGCCTGAACTCATCCAGCATCCTCTTCGTCGCTTCCTCTCCCCGGGTGGGGGAGCCTCCAGAACCTGACTCTTCACCTTCACCTCCAGCCATGGGACAAAACTTAAGACTTTCTTGTATCAGTTTCCTTCCACGCTCACCGCACCAGAACTGTTGAAGCCAAATATGACCTCAACTGGAGTTCGAAGAAAAAGGGGTGCAGCCAAAACCTACTTCTCTCAAGTCTCAACCCTCGACTGGATTCAAAGGACCTAAGACTGACCCAATAGCCTCAGCAGGGAGGTCCCACCTCACACCCGAAAGATCTCTGAAAGCTTCCCCTCCAAAGCCAAAGCTGGGCTGGGAGCTACTCAGAAAGCACTGGAATTTGGGAGATAATGATCGCTTGCCTTCTAAGGAGCCCTTATGGGTCTATTTATAGCATCTTGCTGTCCTGAAATTACTGAAAAGCCCCTAGTTGGTCTGCCAATAGACGAATCCCGCTGTTTTTCTGAGGGCACCTGGGGTAAATTTACCTGAGGGCAATCTGGTCATTTAACCCTAGGCCTTGGGCCCCACTCGGCGAGAGTTGTGCCGAGGTCCTCCTGTCCAGAGCCTGGCGCGAACGCTCTCGCCTGCTTACAGGCGAGAGCCCTATGAGATTGGAGCCTGGCGCAAGCGCAAGCGTTCCCGCGCCGGCCGCGCTCGACGATCTTGGCCCGTTGTTCTCCGTTCGACAATCCGGTTGCGCTCGTCGATCTTGGATCGACGATCTGGCGCGATCATTCCCGCCTACTTTGGGCGAGATCTTCCTTAGGGCGGGAACTCCTTCGGCTAGCCCAACTGTGACCATTGTGTCTCCTGGTCTGGCTCAGCGAATATGGGGTTGTACACATATGATTTTCATTAATTTTTTTAAAGATATATCTATGAACTTAATGTTATGTAGTGAATATTGGAATTAATGCATTGTGAGTTTGATATTTCAGCACTGATAGTTTGATAAGCAACATAGAATCATCAAAGGAATTATGTCTTACATACACTTGTTTTGTCAAACATGTTAAAAAAACTTTACTGTTTGAAACAATATTGCAAATACTGTTCTTTCAAACAATTTTACTGATTCACCCACCGCCTTGCAAAATAGTTGATTTTCCTACCACAGCTTTTCAAGTTGCTGCAGCTGAGCAAAACATAATTAGTTTTATGTGTTTAGATTTAGAGATACTTCTATTGTTATTAGACTCAATAACTGTGGATTTATTGTCACAACATAACTTGAGCGACCTTTCAACACCATCTAAAATGCGCAGCCCAGTGGCAATTTTGCGCGGCGTTTTTGCTCCGGTGAGTTTAGACAAAAATGACAGCTTTATAGAATACATGTTTGGTAAGACAATGGTCATGATCGCTAGGGTGCAACTCGGATCGGTAAGTTCGATTCCACTCAGAACCAAGAACCGACCCGGATAGGTTCAGTTTCAAATTTTTGCACCCAGAACTAACCCACGATTGTAACGTGTAGAACCGAAATCGAACATAACTCTAGCCAATGACAGAAGAAATTAATATTTTTTTGAATTCACTTTCCACCAATTTAATATATCTAATTTTGGAGACAAATCATCTAAATCGCATTTTTCCTTCAGAGACATATCTAACTCTGATTGGTTGGAGGAAGTTTGAAGTGTTTTCTTTCTCTCAATAAATATTGCTCGTAGTTGTCTCATTTTGTTCAAGGAATTAATATTGAGAGGGTTATGTGGTTGATCCAATTGCATGTTCTCACCTCTAGAAGAGTTTGAAGTTGACAACATGCAAGGTGATAAACTGAGTGGATCATCAAATGACAACCCGACGTAGGAGAACGTCAAATTCATCCAAATACTGTTGTATTGACCCTTTTGTCGAAGATTTTTTAAGTCACTGAGTGGATCATCAAAGAGCAGTGAGGTGAAACGGCCATGAAGAGCTTTGCAGTACTCCCAGGACGGCCCTTGCCGCGTGAGGCGGTTCTTCATGAAACTCTGGTGCCAATATAATGCATTGTCTTCCATGTGGACCAATGCGATGCAAACCTTCATGTCGTCAGGAGAGCCATCCACGTCGAAAAATTGGTGACATTTATAAATCCAGTCCAATACGCCTTCTCCAAAAAATGAGGCAACTTGAGGCGAGATAAATGAGGGGTTACCTGGTGTGGGCTGGAAGATCGTGATTTATGATCATGAGGGGTGAAGGAGCACCCCCCCCCCCCCCCCCCCCCCCCCCCCCCGTGTTGGTCTTGTCTGCCTTTAGCATAGACAGAATCTCTCAAACTTCTTCAAATGTGTGCCTCTGTTGTTCGGTGAGGGTCTTTAACGAACGAGCTATATCCTCCGGCCTATTGTTGCTTGAGGGCGTCCATGTCGTTCGGTGTCTCTAAACCCGGTGCCTTCTGATACCAGCATCGGTGCTGATCTGGTGGAGCGTGATCCCTCTGATACCTTGATACAACTAGCCTCCGATGATTTCAGCAACTAAAGAAAAACAGAGTTCACCCCAACAATAAAATACATCCAGTAATCACGATGAGAAAATTCGGCCACGAAAACAGAGTAAACGATCACCACAAACAAGCACACACAAGCAGGGAAAAACGAAAAAGATATAGGTGATCGATCCTAAGGAAAGGAGGCTTTCCTGAACGGCCGATCGACTAGGGAGAGGGTTCTTTCGTTCTCCACACAACAGCACACACAGTCATAAGTTTCTATCAGCATACCTCAAACCCTACTATAACAAAACTACTTATACCCGGCCAACCCCCAAGACGAATTACAAAAATGCCCCCCCCCCCAAATCAGGTGCCGTGAGACCGCCCGATAGACTGGATCTTATCAAGATGTGGCACGCTTCACGGGTGTTTCGCGAGTTTTGCCAAAAAGGAAGGTGCGGCCGCCCAAAAATTACCGGGGTGCGCTTAAAGGCAGAAGTGTTAGGGTTTCTTTTGTGTCAAAATAGATTATTTTGATGTGCTTTTAACATTGCTCTAAATTAATTTAAGTAAAACTAATGAGGGAAAAGTCCACAAGTTTTAATTTGCTGGTATATTCAATGTTTTCTACATATCCCCTGTAACACTTTATTTGAAACTTATGATCTCTGAGCATAAGCTATCACAGATTCTTCATTTGCTCAAGTGCTGCTTGATCTCTTGTGATACGCTTCTATCAGACACATTTTTGAATAATATGAAAACGATCAACAACAGAATAGAGCCACCCGAGAAAATTAGATCCCCTGTTCGAGTAATATAAGCAGTTGAAGAAGAGAGTTCTTTGCCAACCGATACCATCATATTGAAGCTGCTTGTTAGCAAAATTGACAAGAAATTTATCCATGCAGAAACCAACGAGGAATTCGTTGATTTTCTATTCAACATCCTCTTCATTCCTGTTGGCTACATAGTGATGTTTGTTAGCGCGCTTGAAGCATCCCGTATGGCCGTCAAGTTTGGAACCACCTCCACGTTGCCCCAGCATGGGTATTTATAGGTGTAACCCTAAATCCCCGACGACTGGTTATTGGATGTCATCAGGATCCAAACCAAACACGTTAAGCATCTGTCACATCTTATTCAATATATCTCAATAATCTCCTCCTATATTGTATATAGATGTTAACACAAAACAGGTTACTTAAAATAAAAGTTAATAATGATCAAACATGAATTTTTTCAGAAGACATAAATATGAATTTTAGATAAATGATAAGTTAAACTCAAATAAAGGTTACAAACATGAAAAGGAAAAGCAAAACTGGAAAATTAAAACTGATAATTCATCATCCAGATCAAAATCAATTTTCTCTCTTTCAATCTCCATTTGATTTGCAAACAGTTACAACAAGAATGTCATGCGACAAATCTCTATAAATTCAAACATTTGCTATCAAAGGTAAAGTGATTAGTTCAAACAGTAAAAGAACGTAATACTCTAATGAGAAAGAAAGAATTACAAGTCAGCATCTCTATCTAATTTACAAAAATTTAGAAAATTAATTTCAAAGAATCAAATCATGTTCCTTCGATTATTAAGATTATTATTAACCGTTTTACAATTGTGTTATATCATCAAGTTTAGAATGATAGAACAAGCTGTGATTATTATATCATCAAGTTTGTAATGATATAACTAATAATCATAATATTATGGCACATATCAGCAACTTCAGTATTTCTTTTTGGAATGATACCCAAATTAGCCTTTGAATGAAATAATTATGCAAGTCATCAAGTTTGGAATGACTGACAATTATTCATCTTTAGCTTTCATCAGATAGCATCTAAAATACTTCAGTATACTCAACTATAGATGCTTGAATGTAAGCAGACTACGGTTCTAAAATTTAAAACACAAGCAAGACATTAAGTCATACTAAATGGACTTTAATCTCATCTCCCTCGATATTTTAGTAGTTAGAACCTTACATAAGTCATTGGTAAGAACAACTGGTACATTATCTTTTGATCTCACATCCAAAAGGGAGATTATCCCCTGACTGGTGAGATAGGTCAACCAGGTCTATTTCATCCTAAGCTGTCTTCGTTTTTTATTGAAAAACGTATTTGTAACAATGGTATTTGTGGCTTGATTGTCATAATATAACAAAATAGAGTGCATTTTCAGACTCGTCATTGGAATGTCCATTATTAGATCTTTTATCCACTCTGCTTCTTCTTCGGCTGAAGCGAGAGCATGGAGTTCTGATTTCATAGAGGATAGTGCAATACACGTCTGTATCTTTGACTTTCAAGCTATTGTTGCTCCTCCTAATGTAAACACAAAGTCATTAGCGTATCTACTATCAACAATTTCTGAGCACCAGAAGGCATCAGAATACCCCTCAAGTACAGGAGGATGTTCACTGTAACATAAATCATACTTCTCAATGTACTTTAAGTATCGCATTAGGCTTTCCAAGACATCCCAGTGGTCCTTCCCAGGGTTACTTATGAATCTACTTAATATGTCGACCGTAAAGGTTATATCAAGTCTAGTGCAGGTTATAGCATACATGAGACTTCCTATGAGTTTTGAGTAATCCAACTGTCTAATAGGTGAACCTTCATTTAGTTTCAGTATATTGTTGTAGTCGTTTGGAGTCTCAATCTTCTTGCTATTAACGTAACCCCACTTCTCAAGTAGATTTCCAAGGTAGTGACTCTGACGTAGGATAATACTCTTTTTAGTGAAGTTCACTTCCATTCTTATGATGGTTTTCACCATAGCTAAGTTTGTCATGCTAAATTATATCGTCAAGGCAACTTTCACGTCTTCCACCTCAGACTGATTCAGTACCTAGAATTAGCATGTCATCAACATACAAGCAAATAATTATAACTTTATCTGAACTTGTTCTTACGTACTGATATTTATCTGATAGGCCAGATTTAAAACTCATGCCTTTAACACAAGTGTCAAATTTCTCGTGCCATAATTTAAGTATTTGCTTCAATCCGTAGAGTGACTTAATCAACTTACAGACCTTATTTTCTAGACCTTCTACGATAAACCATTCAGGTTGGTGCATATAGATCTCCTCAGTCAGAACTCCATTAAGAAATGTAGTCTTGGCATCCATCTGATGAACAATAAAATGTTCAATAGATGCTAACACGAGAAGAATCATAATTGTCGCAATGTGACAAATAGGTGAGTATATATCAAAGTAGTGTATACCACTCACTTGAGTGAAGCCTTTTGCAACTAGACGTATTTGTATTTAGCGATACTACCATCGAGATTAAGTTTTTTTTTCAGAACTCGCTTACTTTCAATGGTTCTAGTCCCTTTGGGCAAGTCGACCAAGGTCCAAGAGTGGTTTTGCAAGAGAAAGTTTATCTCATCATCTATGGCTTCTTTCCATAATAAAGAATCCCTAAATCGTATCACTTCCTTGTAGGTAGATGGATCAGCTTCAACTTGGTAAGTCACAAACTCTATACTGAAACTTTTAGATACTCGTTCTCTATTAGATAACCTTTTAGATGTTAAATCATCGGTGTCTATGTGCTCAGTGTCAGAGATCCTTAGTTCTGGCTTAATGATAGTCACAGTACTAGATGATGGCATACATATAAGCGTTAGGTTTTTATCTTTAAGGAACTTATCATCAAAGAAAACTGCATCTCTAGATTCTATTACAGTATTAGTTGAGAGATCTAGAAACCTGTCTGCAGCACTATCCTCTACATATCCTAGATAGACACATGTGTTTGTCTTAGGTCCAATCTTAGCTCTTCTAGATTCAGGTATCCTAACATAAGCGATACATCTCTATGTCTTAAGATTATCAAATCTAGAAGGTCTCTTAAATTAAAGCTCATAGGGTATTTGCTTCAATTTAGCATGAGAAACTTTATTAAGAATGTGATTTGACGTGAGGATGGCTTCACCCCAATAGGTCGCAGGCATGCCAGCAGTTAACAACATGGAATTCAACATTTCTATTAAAGTCCTTTTTTTTTCTTTCGACGATACCATTGGATTGTGGTGAATATGGGGCAGTGGTTTTAGGAATTATGTCATTGCTAGCAAGAAAATCTCTGAACTCCCCTGAGACATATTCACCTCCTCTATCACTCTTTAGTCTTTTAATTTTCATGTCTAGTTGATTTTCAACTCTATTTTTGAACATACGAAATTTTTTAATAACTCCATCTTTGGATTTAAGGAGATAAATATGACTAAATGTAGAGTAATCGTCGATAAAGGTTATCAGATACTTCCGACCTCCTCTTGTGACAAAACTTTTGTAGTCACATATGTCAGAATGTATTAACTCTAGTAATTGTGTGTTATTAGAAACCTGACTAAAAGGTGTTCTAGTTATCTTTGTCTGAGCACAAATTTCACATTTTTCAAATTTGATTGTTGTGTCAAAGGGTATGTTGTAGTTTTAGCTAGCAATAGTAGTTTTTTTATAATTCATGTGTCCTAATCTTGCATATAAAGTCTTAGGATCTATCAGATTTGAGCTAACCTGATTTACTGTTTTATTTGCTAGACTCAGCCTATACATCTCATTTAATACATAAGCACAAACAAAATAATGCGAGTGAACCATTAAGGTTACTCTACCACCACTAATATTAAATGAGATACCATGATCACATAATAAACTAATTGACATTAAATTAGCAGCTAATATAGGTATAAATTTAACATTTTTGAAAATTAAACGCGTACCTGAGAAAAGTACCAAAGTGGCATTATATTTTTCACCTTCAGCACGTCAGCTACTCTACCATTTGCAACAGTGACATCCTCCAGAAATGCTGAATCATTACAGATATGGCGGGTAGCACGTGAATCGAGCCACCACTCTGTACCGGTCTTCCCATTTCCAACCATCGTATCAAAGTTGGCAGACGCAGTCTAATAAACCATATTAGCTTTATTATCAGGCTTTGGTGTACTGGATTCACCCCTATTGGGTTGCTTGCACTCAGAAGCATAGTGACCTCACTTATTGCAGTTGTAGCACTTGCCTTTAAATTTCTTAGTCTTTCAGCTGGTGTCAGCAACTGCGGGTGCACTAGAGGGTGGTCTAGTCTTTCCAGTTTTAGGTTTACGCTTAGGATGCGTGACCATTTTAGCAGCAAAGTTCTGCTTGTTAACCGTCTCCATAGCGTGCTTAGTCCGGTTTTCATCCTCAATGCAGATGAAGCACTTGATGTCTTTCAGACCGACCTGCATTTTCTTCCGATACATCTCCGTTTTGAAGGAGTATCAAGCCGTTGACAACTTGAAAATTATAGTTCCTGCAAAAAACTCATTTGGCAGAGGGATGTTCCACTGTTCAGTTTATCCACGATGGTCTCAAAATCTGCAACCTGAGAAAGAATCTCCATGTCTTCAGTGAAAGTGAAGTCCATGAACTTGTCCATCAGGTGCGTGTTGGACATGTTCTCTTCCTCTCTGAATTGCTCCTCCAGTGCATCGTAGATCTCCTTGGCAGTTTTCATCTTGTCGTACATCTCTACAAGTCTGTTTGAGAGGCAGTTGAAGAGGGAATCACGACAAAAATTCTCGTCATTGATCTAGTTATCCTCGTCCTCTCCTCCTCTATAAGTCGGACTGCACAGTGTAAAAGATATTCAAGTACTTCATACTGAACTGCGTGTTCTGCTTCCAAACGATGTACTCATAGTTGGAGAATTTTTTCAACTTGATCATCAGGACGGGAGAATTTCCCTTTGACATTGTGAGTCTCTTTCCAAGTTCCTAATTTCTACTAGCAACTTAAAACGTGAGCAGAAAAATAGAAAGAAGTCACCTGATCGTCTGGAGACGACGAAATTCTTCGGATCCAATCCAGAGAATTTTACTCTTCTTCAGCTTAAGGAAATCGCTGAAGACTATGCTCGATTAGCAAAATTCAGCTTAGGGAGACTCCTCCAACTGATCTTGTCGGTGAAGGACACATATCCAACCTGTACAACCCCGTGTCCGGCGAGCGGGTCCCGCCAGAGAGGTTGAGCAGAGCGGCAGAAGGGTTGGCCCGCTCCCGCCCATTTCAGGCGAGCGAGCCGGCAGGTGAGCGAGCGGGTCGCACAAGGAATCCTTGTCCAAAGCAGATAAGCCCGGCGACCTGTGATAGGCAAGTCGCGACCTTGATCGCGACGATCGCCGGCCAACCCGCACGCGACCTGGCTGCCGGTCCGCCCGGCAGAAGACGGACAGCTCGCTCATATCGCCTCGCGCTCGCCCAGGGAGGATAGGCGAGCCGCGAGGCCAGGCCGCGCCCGCCTCCTGCGGGGAAACTGGAGGCGAGCTGACCCCCAGGGGTGCGAATAGCTACTCAGAACAGCGGAGCCCCGCTGTTGGCAGACCAGGTTGGACTGCGCATAGCTATTCAGAACAGCGGAGTTTGGCTGTTGGCAGGCCCAACCAGGGGCTTTTTGGTATTTCCAGGTCAGTTCTTTTGGTTATTGGCAGTTCAGATTCTGAAAATCTATAAATAAGACCCAAGGGGTACCTCAGAGGGGACGCTTCCAGTGCCTCCTTACTCTCATTTGTTCTCTGAGGGTACCTTAGCTAGGCTCTTGGCTAAGGAGGGGAAGCGCTCAGAGATCTTCCGGGTTTGTGGTGGGACCTCCCTGCCGAGCCCTTGGGTCTGTCCTTTCTTGTCTCTTTCGTTGTTCTTCTTGCAGGTGCAAAGTAGGCGCGAGACCACCCCTTCCCCAAGGGTCGAACTCCACAAGAGGCCGGTTTCCGGTTTCAACATCTTGGTGCGGTGAGCGAGCCGGTTTCAACATCTTGGTTCCACAAGATGTTGAAACCGGAAACCGGCCTCTTGTGGAGTTCGACCCTTGGGGAAGGGGTGGTCTCGCGCCTACTTTGCACCTGCAAGAAGAACAACGAAAGAGACAAGAAAGGACAGACCCAAGGGCTCGGCAGGGAGGTCCCACCACAAACCCGGAAGATCTCTGAGCGCTTCCCCTCCTTAGCCAAGAGCCGAGCTAAGGTACCCTCAGAGAACAAATGAGAGTAAGGAGGCACTGGAAGCGTCCCCTCTGAGGTACCCCTTGGGTCTTATTTATAGATTTTCAGAATCTGAACTGCCAATAACCAAAAGAACTGACCTGGAAATACCAAAAAGCCCCTGGTTGGGCCTGCAAACAGCCAAACTCCGTTGTTCTGAATAGCTATGCGCAGTCCAACCTGGTCTGCCAACAGCGGGGCTCCGCTGTTCTGAGTAGCTATTCGCACCCCTGGGGGTCAGCTCGCCTCCAGTTTCCCCGCAGGAGGCGGGCGCGGCCTGGCCTCGCGGCTCGCCTATCCTCCCTGGGCGAGCGCGAGGCGATATGAGCGAGCTGTCCGTCTTCTGCCGGGCGGACCGGCAGCCAGGTCGCGTGCGGGTTGGCCGGCGATCGTCGCGATCAAGGTCGCGACTCGCCTATCACAGGTCGCCGGGCTTATCTGCTTTGGTCAAGGATTCCTTGTGCGACCCGCTCGCTCACCTGCCGGCTCGCTCGCCTGAAATGGGCGGGAGCGGGCCAACCCTTCTGCCGCTCTGCTCAACCTCTCTGGCGGGACCCGCTCGCCGGACACGGGGTTGTACACAATCCCCGCTCTTTTTGAGCTTGAATCAAGCTCGGAAAGAATCATCCAACCCGCGTGTTCGGCGAGCACTGTGCTGAGCTGGCAGGGAATCTTTTGGTGGCCCCCACTGTCCGGCTATAAATACGTACCGCTGACCCCTGTAGGAGGCTCCCCAAATCCCTTTATTTTCTCTGAGCAGACTTTTGTTTCTCGATGCCGGTTAGCGAAGAGGTGCGAGCTCGCCTGGCGGCAGCGGTCCTGCAGACTCAGGAGGAGGCCCTCGAGGTCGCCCCATGGCTAGTACGCGGATCTTCCGGCCCTCTCTTCAGGCCGGCGAAGGGAAAGATTGTTAGGCGTTCTCTGGCGGGTGACTGCCCGGCCTCCAGCTCGGCGGCGGGTGCTGAGGTCGTCCCTGGGGTACGTGGCCTTCCGCGGATTATCGCTGCTTCTCTGATTTTCTGTTTTGCAGGTAATTCCCTGTGAGGAGGTGGAGAACCGGGGAGAGGATCGTCCCCCTCCTCCGTCGCCTGAGAAGGTCGCGAGTTCCCCAGGTCTCGACCGCCCACCTCCGGAAACCCCCCACCCGCCGGCTTCCCACGGACTGGGAAAATCCCTCGAGACCCTCGAGGGGGAAACCTTTCGGGGTCGGCCGGGCTCTTCTCGCCTATCCGCCGGTGCGGGCGACGTGCCAACCCCTGGTGAGCTGGTATTTACCGTTGGGTTTCGTCTCTTGCTCGCTCCTTCTGACTCGCCCTGTTTGCAGGCTATAAAAGGGCCTCCTCTGAAACCGAGATGAGCGAAGGATATTCGCCCCCGCCCGACGTGGACAGTGTTTCTGACTATCTAGGCGACCCGGCCGATGCGGTCGGGATGAAGAGGCAGGTGACGCGGCTGTTCCAGAAACACACACTGCTGCTGCAGGAGATCATGAAGAGGGTCGATGAAGACAAGGCCGAGACTGAGGCCCGGCTCGCTGTCTTGGAGGGCCCTCGGCGTGAAGCGGAAGACGACGACGTCACCTCGCCGGGCGTGCATATAACGCGGGCCGAGGGACATCTTAGGAGCGCCACAGAGCAGGTCGGCATGGCTCAGCGGGAACTGGTGGCGGTTCGCGATTACCACGATCCTCGCGTGCCGCCGCGAGCGGGAACGAAGAGGCGGCACAGGTGGAAGTGGGTCGAGTACTGACCCAGTTGTCTGCCCCTCGCTTGCGGGATACTGCGGGGTTGTTGTCATTTCGGAGTTATCTTGTATTCGTAATCGCTAGCGACTCTTTTAGCCCGCCTATGGGCCTAACTTATTACTGCTGAGGTTCATTGGAAATATCATGCTGTTTTTATTGTTTTCTGTGGGCGGGTTAAGGGAAAGGTCCATTCTTCCTCTTACGTTGATCGGTGCGAGGGCGAGCCGAGGAGCTCGCCAGACGGGAGTCTCTCGTCTCGCGCGGAACAGCGTGCGGGTGCGAGTTGAGGCTCGCCCGCACTGGTCTTCCGCGGTTGCAGCCGGGCGAGAACCGTGCCGGATCGACCTTTGAGGTGCGGTCGCACGCGGGAAGTCGAACCATCGGACTAATTTTTGCTATCCGCACCCCATCTTTCGGCGGGAAGTTTCCCGCCCTCTCTCTTTTCCTATAAATAGGCCTTGCCGGCCCTTATTTCTCCACCGATTCCAAACCCTCCTGCTTCCTGTTCCCCGCGGAGTACTGTCTGTGCTCGCCTTCTGTCTCTTCTTCTCGCGTTCGGCGGCGACTCGATGGGAATGGGCGGAGGCGGCGGCGACGTGGACGGCCGAAGCAAGTGCGCTTGGACCTTCTCCGAGCACGATTTTCCTCGCGCCGTCCTCTCCGAGCGCGAGTACCTGGATGCCCTTGGCGACCACGTTCCGCCGGGCTTTTCCGCGAGGCGGCCCGGGGATGGGGAGAAGATCAACGACCTGTCTAGGGACGAGCTCGCCATCCCTCTCGCTCACTTTGAGGTGGGCCTGCGACTTCCCCTCTGGCCTGAGGTGCGACAGGTGTTGAAGTATTTCGGGGTTGTCCTGGGCCAGATGACCCCGAACTCCATCGCCGTCATGGTGGGGTTCGCCTGCTTCCTGCGAGAGGAGCGAGTGGAGTTCAGCCTCGCCGTGTTCCGGAAGCTGTTCTCCTTCCGGGCGAATCGAGACGGGACGGCCTACTTCTCCAGCGCCCACCTCAAGGTGCGGGAGACAGTAAACAAGAGTCACAATTGGCTCAAGAGATTCCTGTTCGTCAAAGGGGACTTCGGCAACGTCCCCTTCTCGCCGGTGCAACTTAGCGAGGCGAGCTACCGGCCCCCCAGCCTAGGCGGTCACGAAGCTGACCTATGCGCGTTCTTCGCTGGGAAGAATTTTGAGGTCGCGTTCCTGCGCCGCCATCTTGACGACCTCGCTGCTGTCCCGCCGGGGGGAGGTTTGTCACTCGCCGCTGTTATACCTTATTCCCTTTCTTCCTTTATCTCACCCCTTCCTTCTGTCAGGCGAGCGCGACATCCCTCTGCATCCTCCTTACGAGAGCGCTCGTATTCCCCCGGGGTTCTCGCCCGTGCGCAGGCTGCGGATGCCGCCCAGCGCGACATCCCATCGGTCCCGGCCAAGAAGCGGCCGGGTGGCGGACAGCCAGTCCCTCCGCCGAAGGTGGCGAAGACCGTGGATCATCAACCCGCCGCGAGCCAAAGAAAGGGCAAGGCCCCTGCGGTCCTACCGGCTGAGGGCCCCTCGCCCCCGCAGGTTGCCTCAACCAGCGACTCCCCGGTCAGGGTGGCGGGCACCTCCGCGCCGCCGGGCGGGTCTCAAGCTGCTGCGGAGCCTGTGCCGAGAGGGCATCGTAACTTTGGCTACGGCGAGAGGTACCAGGACGAGCTCGGCGTCCCGCTCTTGTCGTGGGATAAGGAGTCGAACCGCGCGACGATCTCGACCCTGCTGCCGAGCTGGATGGAGCAGGATACCATCGGCGGGGAGGCGTACAGCCTCTCCTTTGGTATGTACTCGTGCGAAGACGCCGCCATTTATGACAAGGAGGAGACGCGAGTGCTGATTCATGAGAGCGCACGGGCCCAGCTGCGCGGTCTGGAGCTGGCTCACATGGTGGGGAGGCGCTGCACCCAGGTGGAGCGGAACGCCGCGTCCATCCAAAAGATGGCGGATGAGAAGGAAGTGGCCCGAAAGCTCGCTCAGGCAGACGCGGACCTTCAGAGGGGGCGAGCCGACGCTGCCGAGGAGACCCTCGCGCAGTACCTGGGCGGGGTGGTACGTGCTCAACCTGAATTACCCTTCCCCTTTTTCGCGGGCACAGATCACGATTATTCTTATACCTTTCCCCAGGACGCGGCGACGGCGAGCCGGATGGGTGCCGAGATCGCCACCCTTGGCCAAGAGAAGGCGGCGTTGGAGGCGCGGGTACGCGAGCTGGAGGCCGCCGCCGCTGTCCCTCCTCCAGACAGCAGGGTCTGCCCGCGCGAGCACCTCTCCGACTACGACCTGGAAGTGCTAATGCAAAAGAACGCGGCCAGCGCAGCGAAATACACGATGCAAACGCTGAGGCGCGCGGATCTGCTTACGAGCGAGGCAGCGGGACTCTCGGCGAAAGACGTGGTGCCGGCGTTGTTTCTCCCCGTGCCGGAGCCTGGCGACAAAGGCTTCCAGCCCATTTTGGATTTCTCACCCCTGATCTCGCGTTTCCCCAGACTCTTGTAATTTATTCTTTTAGATGAACATTATCATGCATATCAATCTGTTCTGAGATGTGCGCGCGAGTTGCGCCTATACTTCGTATTTTTTAGCTGTTGCTCTTTTTATAAGTGCTCTCTCGCCCCCTTTTTATTTCTTCCAACGCTGTTATTGCCGGATGGCGCGACCTGCCCCTGCGGCCCGGCTCGGGCGAGGCGGCTGCCCGTCCGCCGAGCGAGGCGAGCCGGTTCGTCCCTCGAGCGAGGCGAGCCGGCTCGTCCCTCGGCCGTATGCCTAATTCCCTGCGGGCTCTCGCCCAGGCCTTTGTGTTTACTCGGCCGCCTTTCCTGGGGCTTGAGGGTGGGGCTATGCTAGGCCCTTTCTCCCTTTTTTCTGACTAACTCTTGTGATTCCGACCTGCTGCTCATGCCTTTCGAGTAATTCCCGGCCTCGCCGGCTAGGTGGGAATCCGACAACGTGATTTGTTCTGGGTTGCAGGTTATCGTCTACTGAATCATTCCATCGAGCGACTTCCGGCCCTGCCAGCTAGGTGGAAACCTGGCAGCGGGATCTTCTCGAGGCTAGGGATGACACCGAGTGACTTCCGGCCCTGCCAGCTAGGTGGGAGCCTGGCAGCGGGATCTTCTCGGGGTCCAAACACATTCCATCGAGTGACTTCCGGCCCTGCCAGCTAGGTGGAAGCCTGGCAGCGGGATCTTCTCGAGGCTAGGGATGACACCGAGTGACTTCCGGCCCTGCCAGCTAGGTGGGAGCCTGGCAGCGGGATCTTCTCGGGGTCCAAACATATTCCATCGAGTGACTTCCGGCCCTGCCAGCTAGGTGGAAGCCTGGCAGCGGGATCTTCTCGAGGCTAGGGATGACACCGAGTGACTTCCGGCCCTGCCAGCTAGGTGGGAGCCTGGCAGCGGGATCTTCTCGGGGTCCAAACATATTCCATCGAGTGACTTTCGGCCCTGCCAGCTAGGTGGAAGCCTGGCAGCGGGATCTTCTCGAGGCTAGGGATGACACCGAGTGACTTCCGGCCCTGCCAGCTAGGTGGGAGCCTGGCAGCGGGATCTTCTCGGGGTCCAAACATATTCCATCGAGTGACTTCCGGCCCTGCCAGCTAGGTGGAAGCCTGGCAGCGGGATCTTCTCGAGGCTAGGGATGACACCGAGTGACTTCCGGCCCTGCCAGCTAGGTGGGAGCCTGGCAGCGGGATCTTCTCGGGGTCCAAACATATTCCATCGAGTGACTTCCGGCCCTGCCAGCTAGGTGGAAGCCTGGCAGCGGGATCTTCTCGAGGCTAGGGATGACACCGAGTGACTTCCGGCCCTGCCAGCTAGGTGGGAAGCGATCTTCTCGGGGTGAGCAAGCTTCTCGAGGGTCACCTTCTGGGGTTGGGCGGGATCTTCTCGAGAGAGCAAGCTAGACACGACAATCCTGGGGGGGGGGAAGAGAAGAAAGACTTCATTATAACAAATCGCGTCGCTTACAGGTGCTTAGGGAAAAAACCTCTTCATGTCGTCTCCACTCCAGGTGAGACTCAGGCTCTCACCCTCTACATTTTGGAGCCGATAGCCCCCTGACTTCAAAGCTTCCTTCACAATGAATGGCCCCTCCCAGCTGGGGTTGAGCTTCCCCACGGATGCCGACCTTCCTGCCGCATCCACCTTCTTCAGCACCAGGTCCCCTTCTGCAAATTGCTTGACCCTGACATGCTTGTCGAAGTATTTTGCCATCCTCCTTTTGACCTCCTCCTGTCGGATGGCCGAGAGGTCCCTCAACTCTTCCACCATGTCAAGGGAGAGTCTCAGCTCCTCCTCGTTCTCGGCTCGCCATTCCTCTCGGCCCTCTTTGGCCGTCCCGACTCGCGGCGTTTGGACTTCAAATTCTATGGGGAGCACCGCCTCGCATCCATGGGAGAGCTTGAAGGGGGTCTCCCCCGTGGCCGTGTTAGGGGTGGTTCTAAGGGCCCAAAGAACGGCGGGGAGCTGCTCCACCCAGCTCCCCCTCAAGTTTTCCACCTTCTTCTTGAGGAGATTGATGATGATCTTGTTCGCTGCCTCCACCTGCCCGTTGCTCCTGGGGTGGTGGACCGAGGCGAACCTGAGGTCGATTCCAAGCTGCTCGCACAAGCTGGTGAACTCGGCACTGGCGAACTGGGGTCCGTTATCGGTGACGATGGCTTGCGGCATCCCGTGGCGACAGATGATCTCCCCCCAGACGAAGTTCCTGATTACTTGGGAGGTCACCTTGGCCAGTGCCTTCACCTCCATCCACTTTGAGAAGTAGTCGATCATCACTAGGAGGAACCTTCGCTGGCCGCTGGCCTGTGGGAACGGTCCAACCAAATCCATTCCCCAGATTGCAAAGGGCCAAGGGGCCGTGATACTCTTGAGTTGTTGGGCCGGCTGTAGCTGGAGGGGGGCGAATAGCTGGCACTTATGGCATCTTCTTGCGAACTCTGCGGCGTCCCGGCCCAGGGTGGGCCAGAAATACCCTTGCCTGACTATCCTCCCTTCCAAGGTCCGACTCCCGGAATGACTCCCGCACTCTCCGGAGTGGACTTCTTCTAAGATCCTCTGCGCCTCATCCTCGGACACGCAGCGGGCCAGCATCCCGGAGAGGGTCTTCCTATATAGCTGCCCGTCTTTAAGGAGGTAGTAAGCGGACTTGTGCCTCAGCTTCTTCTTGTCTACTCCCTCCGGATATTCTCCCGTGGAGAGAAAAACTACTACTGGATCCATCCATGAAGGCTGCCGGTCGATCTCCATGAGCTCCCCTTCTTCGATGGAGGGGCGGAACAGGTCGGTGATGGTGCCCCCCACCTGGGGGCCGCGCTTTGCTAGCTGGTCGGCATGGTCATTCTCTCCCCTCGGTACGTGCCGGATGGAGAAGGTCTGGAAGGTCCCTATGACTCCCTTCACTTTGACCAAGTATAACTTCAGAGCGGGCTCCCTTGCTTCGAACTCTCCGTTGATCTGGGAAGCCACCACCATGGAGTCGGTTAGGACCTCCACATCCAGCACCCCCAGCTCCCTGGCCAGGCGCAGCCCCGCTATCACTGCTTCGTACTCGGCCTGGTTGTTGGTAATGGGGAAATGCACCACCACCGTCTGCTCAATCTGAGTCCCTTGAGGGCTCTCCAGAACCACTCCTATCCCGAGTGAATGCCTTCCTGAGGCTCCATCCACCCTCACCTTCCAAGGAGTCGGGCAAGTGAGCTCCTCCTCTGCTACTTCTACCACGTAGTCGGCCAGGAAGTCGGCCATCGCCTGAGCTTTGATCGAGAGCCGCGGAACGAAGGAGACATCGAACTCGCTTAGCTCCACCGACCACTTGGCCAGCCGGCCTGAGTGCTCCACCCCCTCGAAGATGTTGCGGAGAGGATGGTCGGTCACCACTCGGATCGAGTGCGCCTGGAAGTAAGGCCGTAGCCTCCGAGCTGAGACGATTAGGGCGAATGCAAGTTTCTCCAAGATTGGATACCGGAGCTCGGCCTTCCTCAGGACCCGGCTGACATAATAAATGGGGAGCTGCCTCTTCCCCTCTTCACGTACTAAGACGGAGCTCAAGGCCTCTGCCCCGACCCCGAGATATAAGAACAAATCCTCACCCTCCTTCGGCCCCTGGAGCAGCGGAGCCTGTGTCAGCTGCGCCTTGAGGGCCTGGAACGCCTCATCACATTCCTGGGTCCATTCAAACCTCTGGCCTCCCCTCAGCGCTTTGAAGAAAGGGGAGCATTTCTCCCCTGACCGAGAAAGGAAGCGACTCAGTCCTGCTAGCTTCCCTGTCAACCGTTGGACCTCCTTTGCATTCCGCGGGGACCCCAGCTCCAAGATGGCCTTGACCTTGTCCGGATTCGGCTCGACCCCCGCGGGGGTGAGGAGATGCCCCAGGAACTTCCCCCGGCTTGCCCCAAAGACACACTTAAGGGGATTCAGCCGCATTTTGTATCTGCGCAGGGTGGCGAACGTCTCCTCTAGGTCCCGGAGGTGGGAGTCCACGTCCCGGCTCTTGATCATGAGGTCGTCCACGTAGACCTCCAAGTTTCTCCCCCTTTGCTCTTTGAAGACCTTGTCCATCATTTTTTGGTAGGTGGCCCCGGCGTTCTTCAGCCCGAATGGCATCATCTTGTAGCAGTAGCAGCCGTCCCCTGTGATGAATGAGACATCCTTGATGTCCGGGGGGTGCATCCTGATTTGATGGTAACCTGAAAATGCATCTAAAAAACTCATTACCGAAAAGCCGACGGCTGAGTCAACCAGCGCGTCGATCCGAGGCAAAGGATAACAGTCCTTAGGACAAGCTTTATTAAGAAGAGAAAAATCGATACACAATCGCCAGCGGCCGTCTCCTTTTTTGACCATCACAACGTTGGAGACCCAGCCGGGGTACTGAATTTCGGACACGAAGCCAGCCTTGAGAAGCTTCGCCACCTCCTCCCTGATGGGTTCCGCCAGCTTGTCTGCCGTGGATCTCTTTTTCTGCTGGACGGGGCGTGTCCCCGGGTCCAAGTTGAGGCGGTGGCAAGCCACATCCACGTCAACCCCCGGCATCTCCGCGGCGCTCCAGGCGAAGATGTCCACGTTCTTCTGGATGCACTCCAGCATCCTGCCCTGGTCCTCCGGGGTCAGCCCTCCGCTGACGCGAACCTTCTCCATCCTTCCTCCCCGGGTGAACACCTCCAGCTCCACCACTTCTTCTGCGGCCTCCAGCCTGGACCGCTCTCCCCATCCTTCGGCGTCCCCTTCTTTCAGAACGGGGACCTCTACCTCCATCTCTCCTTCCATGGCCCTTACTTCGGCCACCTCTTCCAGATCTCCTCCTACCGCCTTCCCTGCGCAGCCCTTCACTCCCTGCTCTTCCCCTCCTGCTCCCTGCTCGGCCTCCTCCATCCTCCGCCCCATCTCCTCGGCTCCCTCCTGCCAGGAGATGGTGTTCACCGCAGTGACATAGCACTCCCGTGCCACCTTTGGGTCCCCCCTAACCCTGACCTGCACCTCATCCATGTTGAACTTCAAGCACTGGTGGAATGATGAGGGGACGCAGCGGAAGGCGCTGATCAGGGGCCTTCCGAAGATTGCGCTGTAGCTGCTGGGGGCGTCCACGATGACGAACTTGCAGTTTCGGGACTGCCCCCCCAAGGTGACATGGAGGCCGACTCCCCCCTCTACTTCCTTTCTCTCTCCCGAGAACCCGAACAAGGGTCCGTCGGAGGCCAGCACCCTCTTAGCCTCCACCTGCATCGCGTCAAACGCCTTTTTGAAGACGACGTTCACGGAGCTCCCATTGTCCACGAGGATCCGAGAGACAGTGAAGTTCTCGATGGCGGCCTTGATGACCAGCGCATCACAGAACGGGTCCTCGTGTTCTGGCATATCACTTCTGGAGAAGGTGATCCTCTCCTCTGGCGGCGGGGTTTGGGACGTAGAGGCAACGCTCCGCCGGTACATGGTGTGGAGGCTTGCCTTGCGGGAAGCCTCGATCCCCACTCCCCCGTGGATCACTCTGATCCCCCCTCGGGTCCCCACATCCACCCGGTCTTCGCAGCGATCCTCCTCCGCCCGAGGCAGGACCTCCTCGATCCTCACTTCCTGCCGCGCCTCCTCCTGCTGCTGCTGCCGCCCCCTGTTCCCTCTCATTTCCAGGAACTCCGGGCACGTGGCTGTTGCGTGCCCCTCTTCTTGGTGGAAGTCGCAGTAGGGCAGCTCCACCCTGAACTCCCTTCTCCTCCTTCTCATGATCCCCCTCCTGGCTCCCAGAGCTATGGCCATGGCCTCCTCCTGATCGGGGAGCCGGGGCCTCTGACCCTGCCTCCAGCCCGGTGGGTGAAACTGGTCCTGTCTTCCCTGATAGTGACCCCTTCCGAAGTTCCCCCTCTGTGGCCCCTGCCCCTGCCACTCAGGCCTCCAGCCCAGCCGACGGTCGGGCTCCTGGTGCCCCCACCTCGGCGGTTGCTGCCATTGGGGCTGCCTCTGCTCCCTCTGCTCCCTTTGCCTAAGCTCCCCCCTTCTCTCTTCCTGTCCTCTTCCTCCCTTCGACTCCCTTTCCTCCTCAGTCGCCCACCTGGCCAACTTCCTTGCAAATTCCGGGTTCGACGCCTCCCCGTCGACCTCTCTCGCCGCCCTCTCCATCAGCTCCTCGTAGGAGAGAGGGGGAATCCTCTTCAGCTCCATGCGGAAGAAACCCTGCTGCAGGCCCAGGGTGAAGGCCATCATCAGACTGTGGCCCGGCATCTCCTGGACCTGGGTGACCTCCTCCTGGAACCGATCCACATAGCTCCCCAACGTCTCGTTCACCCCCTGCTTTATGTGGAACAGGGACTCGGACTCCTTCTTCCTCTTCTTTGAGGTAGTGAACCGCAACATGAACCCTCGGCGCAGGTCCTCGAAGCAATAGATGGAACTGGCCGGCAGCTGGTGGAACCACTCCCTTGCCTTCTCTCGGAGCGTGATGGCGAAGAGACGGCACTTGAATCCGTCCGACATCTGACGGATGGAGACCACGTCCTCGAACCATTGGACATGCTGAACCGGGTCTCCTTTCCCGGTGTAGTAGGACATCTCGGGCTCCCTGAACCCTTCTGGCACTGGTGCTGAGGAGACCAGCTCGCTGAATGGGCTGCTTCCAACCGACGGGCGAGCCGGCGAGTCCCGCGAGCCCAACTCGCCGAATCGGCCTCGGCCTGCCGAACCGGGAAGAGCTCGCGCCCCGAGAGCTCGCTCCCCCGGCCTTCCTCAGCCACTTCCTTTCCAGCTCGCCGGCCAGGGGCGTCCTCGCCCAGAGAGGGGGCGGCCGCGATCTGGGCTGCCGGAGTCGAACACTCGGCCCGCACGCCGAGTGCGATCTTGACGAGGTCCAGCACCTCGTTCCTGAAGTCTTCAAACATCCCTACTATTGCGAGAGGCGGGGGGCGGCGAGTTCTGCCTGTCAGATCCTTGTCCTCCCGTCATTGAGCTCGCCGAAGCTTTTCTGCACTGACCACTCTCCACGCTCACCGCACCAAGATGTTGAAACCAGAAACCTGGTCTCTTGTGGAGTTCGACCCTTGGGGAAGGGGTGACCTCACACCTACTACACTCAAGAGAACGTCACGGACCGAAGACTTGGGAAACTAGGAACAGACCCTCGGCTCTAGCGCGGAGGTCCCACCTCACACCCGGAAGGCTACCTGAGCTCTTCCCCTCCCTAGCCAATGCTCGAGCTAGGGTGCCTTGGAGGAGCCCTCTCTACTCTACCAAGGAGGAACTAAGGGAGGAGGAAACCAAAATCAGATCCTCTCCAAGGCACCCAAAGGGGTCTATTTATAGTTTTCCAAGACCCCTTGGACCAAAATGACCGCGATGCCCTCACGCCCAAAAAGCCTTGGGCCAATAGAAAATAGCCACGCCGGGGGGTAAAGGGGGAATTTCCTCCGAGGGCAAGAAGGTAAAACTGCAGGGGGGGGCAAGGGCGAGACCGCGGCCTCCGACCGGTCTCGCCCCGCCAGGCCGCCAAGCAAGAAGAGGCGGGGGCGAGACCCTGGCCCCCGGCCGGTCTTGCCCCGCTAGGCCGCCGAGCAAGAAGAGGCGGGGGCGAGACCCTGGCCCCCGGCCGGTCTCGCCCCGCTAGGCCGCCGAGCAAGAAGAGGCGGGGGCGAGACCCTGGCCCCCGGCCAGTCTCGCACCGCTAGGCCGCCGAGCAAGAAGAGGCGGGGGCGAGACCCTGGCCCCCGGCCGGTCTCGCCCCGCTAGGCCGCCGAGCAAGAAGAGGCGGGGGCGATACCCTGGCCCCCGGCCGGTCTCGCCCCGCTAGGCCGCCGAGCAAGAAGAGGCGGGGGCGAGACCCTGGCCCCCGGCCGGTCTCGCCCCGCTAGGCCGCCGAGCAAGAAGAGGCGGGGGCGAGACCCTGGCCCCCGGCCGGTCTCGCCCCGCTAGGCCGCCGAGCAAGAAGAGGCGGGGGCGAGACCCTGGCCCCCGGCCGGTCTCGCCCCGCTAGGCCGCCGAGCGTTCGAAATACTTAAAAAAGCTTAAAAGCTAAGCACGCCTCACATAGGGTCCACTCTTCGCGAGCTGAGGCGGCCTGCGACCTGGCGGCCTGAGGCGGCTTGCGGCCTGGCGGCTTGAGGCCTGGCGGCCTGGGCGGCTTGCGGCCTGGCGGCCTGAGGCGGCTTGCGGCGGCTTGCCAAGAGCGCCTTGGGGGGGAGAAATATTTTCTCCTCCTACTAGTATGTTTTGCAAGTTCACCAAAAATTGGCCCCCAGGAGTGCAAAACTCCCAAAAAGTTTAAAAACTTGCTTACCTTGTTTTGGGGCCCAATCTTCGCGAATACGGGGTTGTACACAACAACCAATAGAAGGGAAAACTTCACCTTCTTCTCAGGCATGGATTAATGCATTTTGTTATTCTTCTTAGAGGTGAAAAAATGAATCATGATTAGCAACAAGCGCACAAAAGAGTGTCATCGGCGGATCAGTCATCTTCTCTGCCGGCACTGAAGAGAGCAGCAACGGGCTATAACAACTCTTGCAGATCCAGACGGTGGAGAACAGGAATCACAAGCAGGAGGAACAGACAGGAGCGGAATCGTGAGAACCAACTCTTCCACAACAGCGAGGAACGGCGCCTGACGGAATCCTGAAAACCAACTCTACCACAACAGTGAGAATCAAGAAATTTCCTCGGCGGAAATTACTGGAGCGGCGGCTGAAACTGAGAATCAGAAGAGGGGACGATTCCTTTCTTGCGTTCGATCAGCAGGGAAGGCTACCCGATTTCTTCCTGTGACAGGGTTTTTAGATCCCTCCCGACGATCTGGTTTCGCACAGAGAAACTGCAGATGGGAAGAAGACGGGAGCAACGGGGTTTCCAGATCGGCGACGGGGCCGAACTTCGCACCAGTGATCACGGCTTAGGGCAGAAAAAGATCCGGAGCTTTCTTCTTCGATCTTCTTTCCGATTGAGAGATGCAGCGGCTGATTTCACGGATCGTGAGAGAAGAACAAGAGCGACAGTTTGCACGGGAGAGGGGGCTCGGGCGCAAAAATGAAAACCTTCGAGAATGTTAGTGCGCTCGAAGCATCCCGTGTGACCGTCAAGTTTGGAACCACCTCCACGTTGCTCACAACAGGGTTATCTATAAGCGTAACCCTAAATCCTCAACGACGGGTTATTGGATATCATTTGGATACTAACCAAACCAGTTAAGCACCTGTCACATCTTATTCAATATACCTCAACAATATTATCCAACAGTAAAATTAATTTTGAATGCTTTGAGAATATCCAGAAGAGTGTTGCATCTCTAAGCGCAGCAGACTGCATAGAAAACACAAACATGGTAGATATGCTTGTGAGCCCAAAGTCCCCGCCGTTTTCTACCATTAAGAATCAGCAGCTAATAAAATAGGCGGAAAGTAGTCCAGAAATACTGCATACCTGCATCAAATTTTCAAATTGCGATTTTGGTAGAAGGATTGAAATTGATATGGCGAATTTTGATAATTATAATTGCTAGATAAATGATTTTTAGTTCCGATCAGCGGATCATGAGCATGGTCCGATGATCCAATCAGGACCTCGAACTTGTTGGGATCCGCGCAAAAATGTATGGCAGGAGCCAAAACTGTGTGGGCCCCACCTCATTTTCAAGGTGTTCCGGACCATGAGGATGATCCGCTGATCGGACCTAAGTTTTTCTCCTGAACCCGAGTCCAAAACCGGATTTCTTAATAAATCGGCTTACGTGATCAGCGATGATCTCAATATTAAGGCTGTGTTTGGCGCAGCTTACTATAACTTATTTGCTCTTAGACAAAAACATCATTGTCATAGAATGTATGTTTGGTATGACAAATGCTATAAAAAGGAAGCAAGTTTGAGACAAGATTTTGGCATGACAATGACATTTTTGTCCAACCTCACCGGACCAAATAAGCCATGATAAGCCACGTCAAACGCAGCCTAAGTCGTTATCCCGCATGTTCGTTGCTTCTAATTTTTTAAATGGAGCGGTCGTAAGTGTAGTGGAGCTTATCACTGTAGAGATTGGACTGCAGCAGGTTTGGATATCTCTTCATAATCTCAATGGTAAACTATAAAACCGTTTAACTATGCTTGAATAATGTTTTCCTGCGATTGGCAGGCACTTGCTCTGCTTAGAGCTTCGATTACTTTGAAGGCAGCATTCACAGATGTTTTTCTGAACGTGGGGGTTAATCTAAGGAACTTCATCCACTTTTATGTTCAAATGAATTGTGTTTGTTAGATAATTCTTAATAAATGACGATTTAACACATGTATTTACGACCGCCACCAGTGTCAAACGGAGCCTTAGATTCGGGTCCTGGATAATGGGACCAACCGAATTCCAGGATACAGTGAGGCCCATGAAAAAATATAGATATTGTTTAACTCGATTCACACATTACTTCTTATATGAGTCACGGTGATAACCATTATCCATGCATCTACATATTTTTTAAAAAATTCTAATATTATATATTCTTATTTTTAGTTTACATTAATTTTTAATTATTACTTTTTTTAAAAAAAAAAATTTAAATAACCGAGCATGGCCACGCCTTAGGGGTTTTGATAGGGACTGGGATCCTCTCCATTTCGGGCGAACTGGAGGGGATCCAGTTCGCGGCCTTCGCGGCCTTGATTGCTTCCTCCAAAATCCAACGGTAGATAGAAATTTAAGTGCACTCGCGGGGCCCACTAGCCAGATCAGCGCTCTCGCCTGTCCGCCGTTCGATCTGAGAGGAAGCAATCAAGACCACTAACTGGATCCCCTCCAGTTCGTGTGAACTGGAGAGGATCCCAGTCCTTTTGATAGGTCCCCGCTGCAGGAGCTGATGCCCTAACCCGGGTGAAAAAAATTTGGGCCGGACAGGCCCAGTCCCTACCCGAGATGTTGGATTTTTTTGAACAGGCCTACAAGCAAATATGCAATTGGTTTGGAGTATTGTTAGGAGCAATTCTCGATATTAGCACACCAGTAACTGAAATAATATCTATTTTTTAAATTTTGGTTCAACTCTTATGAGCACACCACCCGATTTTCAATTTCCCGTAACACTAATTTGTCACTCATGTTCACGGGAGACCACGCCGTCGTTTTCACGTGCTACAACGCCATCGTCTTCGACGCCAAAGCTTCACCGGAGTTTATTTCTTCCAAGCCTCGTCGGAGTATCTTCCAACTCCAACGCAGACCCTTCCAAGCCCGACACCGACCTCCATTGTTTGTTGTTGGGATATACAGCGGAAAATATCCATCGGGCGCAACTAAATTAATACAGGGTTGACAAGAACATATAAATCTAAACAAAACTCTTACGTATAAAACTAATATAACTTCCATAATAATACATGAAGAAATGTACTGAGCTCCGTTACAGAAAACACCGCGGAGTAGCGGGACTCGCTCGGTCCGCGGGATAGAGAATAATCTGGACTGCAATCTGCTAGCACAGCGGATGCACAAGATTCACCCAGAACCTTCGTCGTCCGATGACGACCAAACCACCCGCCGCCACCGGAGAAGTACCGTTGAGGCCAACTGCACTCACGCACGTCATCGACGCCAAGCCACACCACCGAAGAGAAACACCATCAACGTCACTGCACTCCCGCATTCCTTTGCCGCCATGTCCGCATCGTCGAAGAGAAACTCCGTCAAGGTCACTGCACCACAGCAAGCCTTCGCTGCCACGCCCGCATCACATCATCTCCTCCAAGACCGGCAAACACTCTCACCTCCAAGACCGGTGGCTATCATCTCCAAAGTCGGGGATGCGCCGAGGGTTCCACATAGGAGGAAGAAACAAGGTGAGAACGGCGAGATCGGCACCAACGACGCCCATGCCGCCGCACGGGGTCGCACCACCGGCAACCACTGGCGGCGGCAGCGGCCTTCCTTCAACGCGAGCACAGGGCGGCGTCTTCCTTCGGGTTATCAGAGGCGGTTGTATTTCTCCCTCCAGGCGGCTACTCTCCTCCCCGTTAACAGGTAAAAATATCTCTCTATGCATAAATTGTAAACCTACAGGAGACGACCAATTTTAACACATGCAAGAGAGAGATGTCTCTCTTTCTCTCTCTCTAAAAACAAGGTAAATAGCCAACATTCTTTCCTTTTTGTGGGTTTCTAAATTTTAATCCGAGCCAAAAAAAAAACAATCACCTCCTTGGTTCGGGATTCGACGCCACCATCTGCACGAAGCACTGACTGTACACAGCAACACTGCACATAATAACAACTACATCAAGCAACTCTGCACGTAGCACCGCCTCAGTTCGAGACATCAGCCGACCTGCTCCAGTCAACTCATCTCTGATCTGACTCAACCCGTGAACATCGTCGCAACCTGATCGTAGAAACTAACTCGCATAACCCGAGTCTTAGAAGGACGATCATCTGCACCACCACGACAATCCACCATGCCGGCCTCAGAAATCACGGGTACACCACCACACGGCGTGGTCCCCATCAGCCGATACAGACGACCGCGCTGCACAGCTCCCCTGAGCATGCTACGCAATCAATCCACCATCAGGACTACCTCGGGCTACCCAACTGTAGCCACCTGAATCCAATCCGCTCAGTTATATCAAAAATCTAACTATCATAGTCGCACAGACTCTCAGTGATTGTGAGGACCTCATCACTCTGCACCCTGACCCAACTGTCAATCTGTCCACACCCTAGCCTCGAGGCTGGCCTTTTTGCACGTTGAGAACTAGCACTCCTATGTGACTGCACTGGTTGCAATGGTAAAATACCATACCCTTCTTCGGCCCGGATCAATATCGTGCTCCACTCAATCCCTTATCAAGCTGTCTCATCTTACTCATCTGTTGATGCCAAGATGTGACGGCCCCAGGAGTAGGGCCCACTAACAAGTCTGGATATATAACACTACAATCGTGACATGCACTAGCTCCAACGTATCCTTCTCATACAAGAGCATCATCACTAAGGTCAGGTAAGATTATATGAGCGAGGTAAGAAGTGAAACAGTTTTTCACGCCTTCTTTCGTCTCTGCACCAGCTGCCTCTAACTGACACATAAACTGATTTGAACACGTCTTGTGTTCCCACAGATAATCACCTCTCTGTAACATATCCGCAGTTATCATGACCGTCTCATGTAGTATCACCTGTCATGGGTCAAACCCTCCACTGTCCCACTTCTTCAAATAAACACTTCCCGGATTCACGTTCTTTCCTGACATGGTTGTCCTACGGTACGACCAGGAGACCTGATTAATTCAGATGTCAGATTTCAAAAGATGGGGAGCGGACCTAGTCGTCACCACCCGCAGTCAAAACATTCCTCTAATATCCAATCAGTTGCCTACGAACCTATCTCTGATACCACTTGTTGGGATATACCGTGAAAAATATCCCTCGGGCGCAACCAAATTAATACAGGGTTGACAAGAACGCATAAATCTGAACAAAACTCTGCATATAAAATTAATATTACTGCAATAATAATACATGAAGAAATGTACCGAAATTCGTTACAGAAAACATCGTGGAGGAGTCGGACTCGCTCGGTTCGCGGGAGAGAGAATAATCTGGACTGCAATCCGCTAGCACAGTGGACGCACAAGATTCACTGATAACCTTCGTCGTCCGATGACGGCCAAACCACCCGCCACCACCGGAGAAGCACCGTCGAGACCAACTGCAATCACGCACGCCATCAATGCCAAGCAGCACTACCGGAGAGAAACACTATGAACATATCTTCTGGGAGCAGGTTCTCCAGAGAGCATCACCGCATCAAAACCTTGGCGAACAACGATGGCAATGTCTGAAAGTTCAGCCCGAGTAGGCCCGTTCTTCCTCCTCGTACTTGATGAGGGTTTCTTCCATCCCATCCGTCCCATTTCACCTCCTCGGCGCCGTTGATGGAGGCGGTGTTCTTCGCCGCCACAGGTGCTAGCCCTCTAGTTTTGGCATGGAAGGTGCCTCAATGGCGGAGGAGGCCCTTGACTGGAGGGAGGTTGCAGCGGTGGAGGGAGGTTGCGTCGGGCTGCCGGGAGGTTGCACTTGGGATCGTGGATGGAGTTCGCGTAAGAACGGAAATGGGGATGGGTAGGATAAGAAACCCTAGACGCGCACGGGCTTAGCTGTCCTTAGCTGCAGAAATAAGAGGAAAAAATAAAATGTTTTTAGGTATTTATTGTTATATTTTGATGTGTTCATAGCCAAAAAAAAAAAAACGTTGTGTCCGTGGCACTAATTTATGAGTGCTTACTGAATTAGCAGCATGCTTTCAAATTTGCATGTGCGTTTTTGCTCCGGTGAATTTGACACCGCAAAAAAAAAAAGAAAAGAAAATTACTTTTGAGGTAGAAATCCCAACATCAACCAACAATCCCGCCGAATAATCAAAATCAAACAGTCAACTAATTAGAAACGATATTAATTAATGAGAACACTTCATAATTAACAAGAACAAAGAGAGAGAGAGAGTGACATAATAAACAGGATTAGAACATCAGCTAACACAAAAGCAACTCCAAACAAAACAACACCCGACCCGGAAAGAAAGTACTGCAGATCGATTAACCAGCAGCCCCTCAATTCAACTCGCCAAAGGAACCCCCTTAAAATCTTATTCTTATTTCAAACATCCAACGCAAAACGCCAGCTAAGAACGATAGATCCAAACAGGTTATTACTCCCAAAATCCATGGACGATTCATCAGCAAGGCTTGCTGCAGAAGCAGCGGCGGCGGAAACCACGGCAATGTCCGTACGGAAATCCCTCAGTCCTGCACACATGGCCGCAGTTTCTCTTGCTGACGCACAGCCCCTTGAAGTGCTTGCTCGCCGACTCGCACGTCCGTTTTTCTTCGCCTATACCAGGAATCTCGGCGGGCCGCGCCGCCTCCGCCCTCATCTCCGGTCCCATCCCTTCAAGTGGAGTAGTGGACAATCAAATACATGTCGCAGTTTAATTAAAGATTCGTTTAGCAGATCAAGAGAATGGAGTAGGAGACATTAAATACCGGATGCGAGGTGGAGGAGGAGGAGGAGGACGAGGACTAGCGCCGGTAGCATTTTCTTGAAGAACTCCATTGTTACTGAAGACTGAAGACTGAAGATGGGTGGCTGCTTGCTTTTTTCTTACAAACATGTGGGGTTTATATTGCGGAAAAGTGGAGGGTGTTTTAGGCTTTTCACAGCAACCTTATTTTTGAGTTTACTAAACCAAGGCATGTGCAAGGTTACTTCTTAAAAAGAAATTTTGAAAATTATTTAAATTTAAAATCACACTGAATCATTTCGTTGCACCTTGGAGCTCCAGGTAGGCCAGACCTCTTCAATAGTTCTAACCTGCTGAGCAGCCGGGCGTACAAATAGTTAGAAATTTTTTAATCAGTATGAGACATTTGATTACGTGGAAAAATAGTAATTGGGGTGAAAAACCACTCGGTCGATAAATTGTCGACAAAACTTTCACTATCTCAGAGTTTGCTACAAAGTTGTTCAGGTTAAGGGGAAGGTGACGGGTCGCTACTCGTTACACTTTTAAAGTTGGAGGAGTTGGGGAGAGTTCTGAGTGTCACGGGATCTCCGCACGCTTCCAGGTTCCTTGCACTCTTCCTGGAAGCCATTCCTTGAAGTTGCTTGAGGACTTGCCGCTCGTTTCTGTGCCTTGCACATGATCGAGGACTTCATCGGTAGCAGGTAAATTGTTCGCTCCCAAACTCTTCTTGTCTTGGTCCAGGCGAACTTTGGAAATGCGTACTTGTTACACTTTTCCTAAAAATACATGTACAAGGCGTGCTTTGAAAATACGCCTAGGTTGTGCACCTTTTCGAAATACTCCTTGTGCATAAATTTTTTAGGAAAATTGTTCAACATAAAAGATCTACAACTTTTGTGTTAAACATTTTTTCTGAAAATACATTTACATGACGTATTTCTAAAATGTAAGAAAAATTAGAATAAAGTGCGGTGCGACTATCCAAATCTACAATGCTAATAACATCGCCCTTGATTATTGAGATTATATTATTTACAAATTACATATGCTTAGTTAGTTAGTATTATTTTAGTGTATTAAATTTTCATATTATTATTTTTTTGTCAATAAAATTATTCTTAAAAAATTTCCGACAACAGAAATGACCAAAAATCATAGTACTTAAAATATGCATATTATCAAATACGAAAAAGCGTGCCAGCTCAGCTGTATTTTTTAATATTATAATAATAATTTGAGTGGATCATCTTATCCCCGCGGCGCCAGAACCCACCGCGCCAGAACCCACCGCGCCCACATATGGAGTTATGGACGCCCAATAATGCCGAAGATAAGCATTAGTCTGACATTTGGAAAATATGTTATCATTTTTAATTAGGCAAAAATAGCAATTTAGTCCCTAAATTTCGTCTACTTTAAGAAATCAGTCCCTCAAATTTGTATTGTGAGAATTCAGTCCCTCAACTTTATAATTCATATGAAATCAGTCCTTTGTATTATTATTATAGTTGTTAGTAATAATTAGACCTTAAAACGTCATTAACCCCAACGTCATCGACGCAAGCCCAGAGGTGGTGGTTGGCGAAGCACTCCATGCCTTGCGGTATCCTTTTTCCTCTAGTACGGCCTTGATCTCCATCAATGTCTGCTTGTACAGAGATATCAGCACCACTTGCCTGTTTGGCACCACCTCAAGCCCCACAATCCTCGTCCTCTCTTTCACTTTCACCATCGACATCGATCACATTCTACCCGTAATGATCCGCCTCAAAACATCTTTCCTCTTTCCCCCTTCCTCTCGACACTATAAATCTTTGGTGAGGAAATAGCAGATGTTCACAACTCTGCGACATGCTTGGGCAAAGGAAACATGGTGGATGGAGAGGTATTAAGGTGCTACAAGAGGAGATGGAGATGGAGAGGCGGCGAAATAAAGAACAGGCTGTGAAAATCAGGGTGGCATGAGTACGACTGTGCTGGAGTTAATGATGTTTTAAGGTCTAATTATTACTATTAACTGTAATAATAATATAAAGGACTGATTTCATATGAATTAGAAAGTTGAGGGACTGAATTCTCATAATATAAACTTAAGGGACTGATTTCTTAAAGTAGACAAAGTTTAGGGACTAAATTCCTATTTTTGCCTTTTTAATTATGGTCATTGTTATACGAGCATCAGCGCACGGGCTACTCCCGTGCTCGATGCTCTTGGGCGGCCTTCGGCCGCATACAGGCGGGTTTGTTGCGCGTTTGCACGTGCTTTGGCAGACTCGCAGTGGCAGTCGCTCGCGGTTGAAGCATCGGCTGCCTTAGAGCATCGAGGAGGGGCTTATCCGTTGTTAAGATGGCCGTATAGAACATATGTAGCATTTTTCTGTAAATAATGTACAAATATCATGCGTATACAGTTGAAGATTATGATAATGTTGATAATATTATTAGTTTACGTTCATTACAACATACAACACGTATATGAGAGCAGGAAATTCTACATATGAAAAACATACGACACAATGATTATTACAGGTGTTGTCATATATATGTAAAGAACATAGCAAGTTCATTGTGATTGAAGATCGCATTATCTGCAAGCTGGATCACTGTTAATGAACTCATGTAACTAACTAGTGTGCACGCAGAAGCGCAACTGTAGCTGCAAGGTATCATAAGTTCAAACAGTGGTTGATGACATATTTTCTTCAGTGGCCCTGCGAGACTCTGCATTGATGGAAGATGTAAATTTATATTAGTGATTAGCAACTGTTTATTGAGTTAAGTTAGTACTATTCGTGATATACTGCAGATTATGTGGTATGTCATACCTACTGATCATTGTGAATACGTAATTCCATTCTTCATGTGATGTTAGACCTGGTGGCACAGGTGGGATACGTAATCGAAACCCTGGAATCTCAGTGCGTGGACCATCTGACCACCTGCTTGTTGTTGGCTTGCAAATCTCGTCGTAGTAATTATAATCAGAGTCAATTGTACTGTTGTTGCTAACAGGGGTAGCTGCGAAACAAATTATGCAGTTCATTTTGCAAGGTGGTATGATAATACGTAAGTAGATATGCACACTATCCATGACTTACCGGGTTGAGCGGCGGAATTATTATTGAGTTCTACTGGCTGATATGATGACCGCTTGTTTGCCATCTGCATGTTGTTCACATTCATAAAAAAATAATTGATGTAAGTCAAATCAGCGAGTATTTCATAACATATATGTATTAGTATCATAATATTTGTATGGTATATAACAAAAGCGCATTATACAGAAAGGTACGCAAATTTCATGTTCTATTTTACAAATGTTCAATTGTTTATTAAATGCCGAGCATAATATGATGCGTTGCAGTGGAGTTGTAAGAGACGAAACATGAAACCGATTAGACCGAAAGCACCATGGAGAGTAACAGAAGTCAACAGGCGGCCTAATTGACACCAACGGGTGAAATGTCCTTGTGCTTCCGGGTCCCATAGTAGCAACAGTGCGGCAGAATTTTTTCGAAAATCCATTTGTGTTCGAGTGATGAAACTCGACTGACGCTTGGGCAGTGGTGACACATTGGGAATCTTTGAGGCCATCATGTCGTGGAAAGAGAAGATATTTTGATGAGGCGTAACGACACGTGGGAACTGCACCCACAGTTTTGCAATGATACTTTGTGTAACTTATAGAATTATGTTTTATAACTTGTGCTCGTCGTGCCATTTGTATTACAGGTTGCATGCTCCTTTTTTGAGATACGTCACCAAAAGCTCTAATTTCTGCGCAAATTCCTTGGCGCAGCGTAATTTTTAACCGGAGCCATTGCCACCATCTCCAAAACAGAAAGTTGAAGGTACGTTTTACTTGTTTGAGAGCGAATCGATCTCATATAATCAAGCTTTGACGTACATTTATCTCATCGAACCTCGAAATCAGCCTAAATTCCCTACTTTTTCGCGCTTCCAAGGAGTTTGTGAACAATGTGTGGTGCATTAAGATACTGTCGCTGCAGGAAGTGCAGCAGATGGCGAAGGAAGGTGTGAACCTCATAAAATTTGCGCCGCTGAGGTGGTTCTCGGCCGGCAGCTGCGACTATTTCGCTGGGCAGCCGGAGGCGAGAAATCTTAGCTCAGAGATAACTCTGGTGGCCCCACTCGAGTATTAATTCCCCGTCATCTTGCTCCCGACAGTTTTCCGCATCCTCTCTGCTGGTCTCATGAGGAAAGACTGCCGGCATCTTAAGGTGGTTGTATCAATATATGTATGTATTAACTGTGATGTATGTGCAGAAGACCAAGGGCTTCAAAGAACATGAAGAATTGCCTTTTATAGTGTACTGTAATGGCAGATTTTATTAGATTTATTGTTGTTGCTGTTGTTTCATCCTTGTGTATATATGTTAAAAGTAGTGTCCCCCAACATTTCTATTTATCTATAATATACTAATTACCCAAATCTCAAGGGGGTTAGCATAGTTACAGGGTGCACCTCTGTATCTTTACAAATTACATTAATTTCTCATATATATTTACATTTCATTACAGGTATTGAACAAATATGCGCCAACGGCTCCCCTCCAAAGCAGTGTTTTTGGGCTTGCATGTTATGAAATGTTGAACATACATTAACTGTTTATGTATTTAGAGGAATACGTATCAAACCTTGCATATGTGGGGGTACATTGATGTAGGAGTGAACAGACTCCAATGTGCTTGAATGGTCATTTTCACGCATGACGTTTGCTGAGGAGCCGTACTCAGCCATCACAAATGTGTGGGTATGTACTTTATCTGATGACAAAGGGCAAGCTGAGAGCAAATTAGGTAACATTTCAAAGTTGACATCAAGAGTGGATGCCACTATCAGGAATCTGAGGTGCAAGCTGCATACGAAAGTTTCAACATTATCTGTGCAGGCTGTACCATAGAATATTTAGTTTTTTAATTGTATATATTTTTGATCCCCTTCTGCCAAATGGCTCAGCTATTTTGCTATTATTTTTACCTAAACCGTTCTCTTCATTTCTTGGGGGTTGGGGTGTTCAGAATCCCCCATTATAGATTTAAGGTTTGTATTTTTTGTATATATCAAAGTTGTTGTCCAGGCTTGCAAATTTTGTTTATTTTGTAACTCAGTTGCTATGTTTAATTAAGAAATGAGTTGATTTAGGCTCTGGTAGGCACGACGGTGGGGGTCATGAACACGGTGGTTACACCCGACCTCACCTAACAAACCGCATCCACTTTTATGGTCAAAATTAGTTAAGTAGTTGTAACTGTGTATATATGAACATAATTGTACCAAATATAATTAAATAGTTGCAATCTCTGTCAGTCATGATAGTTGCAGAAGAGGCCTTCAATATAAAGAAAGTATGTTTGAATTTTCAGTCGACATGAAAATAGCATAACACATAAATTCTAGAAATAACATCAATATTTGTTGTGAGTTTTTGATGACTATAATTAAAATCTCATAAAATGAAATCAAACCCTCAATTCAATTTGTAATCCTAAGTGAAATAGCCATGTAATCCTAACTATCTTAACTATATATTAAAAAGGTGTATCGTAGTCTTCAACTATATATTTTAAATAAATACATTTTTTATTACAGTTTTAATCAGTTTTGATGTTACAGTTTTGCTCTCCTATTTGCACTCAGTTTTGATTTCATTTTGCTCTCAACCCCGTTTAAATTTACTCATTTGATTGTAATTTACACATCATGCCTATTTCCAGTGTTTTCCAGATTTGAAATTAGGTTTTGCTCTCAGTTTAAATTTCACTTACTAACAAATACAGTTAATAACAACTTTGCATATTTGAAATTAGGTTTTGCTCTCAGTTTTAATTTCACTTACTAACAAATACAGTTAATAACAAATACTACTTTCAAAACAGTTGTGATTACAGTGTTAATCAGATTTCATGTTACAGTTTTGCTCTCAGATTTGAACTCAGATTTGCACTCAGTTTTGCTCTCAGTTTGTTATTATCCGTAAAAAACTGTGTTTGTTTGTAAGCAGGATTTTGATCTCGGTTAATAACTTTTTTTATTTCACTTTTACTCTTAGTTTTGATTTCAGTAATGATTTTAGGTTAATGTTATTTTTCAAATCTGTTTTCAACATCGGCTACTAACAAAGTTTTTTATTTCAATTTTTTCTTCAGATGAAAAAAAAATACAAACTGAAATCCGAAATTAAATCAAAAATCAAAACTGAATTCACAGATCAAATGTGAAATTTAAAACTGAAATCAGATATCATAAATGTAACTGATTGGAGAATCCTAAAAATGAAGATGTAAACGGGAAAAAAAGCTGAAAGCAGATCTTATGTGAAGAACCTAAATTATTTGCTGAATTAAAAACTGAAATGAATATTGTAGTTGAGTAACTGCAATTAACATCATGAATCAAAGATCAAAACTGAAATCACAGATCAAATGTGAAAGTTAAAACTGAAATCAGAAATCAAAAATGTAACTGATTGGAGAATCTTAAAACTGAAGATGTAAACGGGCAAAAAAAACTGAAATCAGATCTTATGTGAAGAACTGAAATTATTTGCTGAATTAAAAACTGAAATGAATACTGTCGTTGAGTAACTGCAATTAACATTATGAAATTTGGAAGATGAAAGTAAACGGAGAACCGTAAGTGAACATCATGAAATGTGGAGAAACTTTGCTAAAATAACAGGGAAGCCAGAAAGCTCATCAAATTTGGCAATGATTGAGTGAAAGCACAGCACAAATTGATTGAGAGAAAGTAAGAAGAAGAAGATAAGGCATAGGCAGTTTTACTAAAATCACAGGAAACGTAGAGAACTGAAGAAATTTGGCAATCATTCAGAGAACATAAGCAGGAGTAAGAGGAAGTAAGCAGAAGAAGAGAACAGAAGAAATTGATAAGAAGAACAGGGAAACGCACGGAGTAGCAGGAGCACTCTCCGAGATGTACAGTATTTCTTCAGAATGTATTCGTCGGAAGGCAGAGAAATCGGAGTGCAGAGGCTGTGAAGAAGAACCGAGCGTTTATGGCAGATGCAGGAAATTCTTCCATGTGGCAATCATTCAGAGAACATAAGCAAGATTCAGAGAAAGTAAGCAGAAGACGAAAACAGAAGAAATGCAAGGAGTAGCAGGAGCACTCACTGAGATGTACAGTATTTCTTCAGAATGTAGTCGTCGGAAGGCGGAGAAAGCGGAGTGCAGAGGCTGTGAAGAAGAACCGAGCGTTTATGGCAGATGAAGGAAATTCTTCCATGGGATGAGGGGCGTGAAGGACGACATAGCACGTTGCATTAGCGGCACGGGGCAAGCAGACGGGGCACGCGGCGGATGCAGGGAGTCGAGCCGCGGTAACAGCGGCAGGCGGCGAATTGGGTCATCTGCCATCAAAGAACGACGCAGGACGCGTCAGACGGAGCGATGCCGCCGAGTGGATGAAGCGACGGGGGGTTTTCTGCGATTTTCAGCGCGTGAAGGAGAGAAGGGAACGCGACGAATGGCCATCAAAGAACGACGCAGGACGCGTCAGACGGAGCAATGTCGCCGAGTGGATGAAGCGGCGGGGAGGGGGGGTTTCTGCGATTTCCAGCGCGTGAAGTATAGAAGGGAACGCGACGAATGAAGCAGGCACGCGTGCACGCGGGGAAGGAGCGGCGGGAGGGCTGTTCGGGGATTTCGCGTGACCGACGACTCCTACCTAAAGAACTTTATTAATATAGATATAGATCATGTTTGGCTATATACAAACCATGGTTATATACAAACCATATTAATTCAAAATCGTCTATATGTAGATCAAGTTATTATATGCAGACCAATGAAAAAATTTTAAAAAAGAATCAAACAGTGAAAAAATTTATAAAATAACACCGCATATGTGCCAAATTTTACATCCCCCTTCCTAGTTACTTCCAAAAGGCTCGGGTTAGAAACAGTGAAAAAATGTTAACTCGTGCCTCAAGGGATAAACACTTAGTATATCTTCCAAATCAGTATTCCGACTGTATTTCAGCTTCTTCTTTTCTAAAAAAACTGCATCTGAGCCACTGTTGCATTTTGCACCGCTCAATCTTTCCGGCATACTCAGATTTACAATCAGTAAACAAAATTCGGTTGTGTTGGACCAAATCGAATACAAATGTGTTCAATCGAGTAGGTATTACCTCTTCCCTGCCAATATCGTTTCCGGTAGGCCATGACGAAGAGCACTGAAGCCCTGGGCCGCGAGTAGAAGCAGATCTCCGAGGCGGCCTCCAGCACTCGCCGCGCCGGCCACTGGAAACGGAGTGACGCTCTACCACGACGTTATCTTCTCTGAACAAGAGAGACAGAGTTAGGGATTTACCTCTTGCAGGTCGCGAATGGTGGTCGACGCCCTCTCTCGCCTCGCCAGCCACTGGAAACGGAGTCGTCGGAGTCGATCTTGTCGCACGGCCGCACGGGAGGGGGGAGACGGGAGCGGCTAGGGCAAGAGACGGGAGCAAGCTGCACGGGAGGGGGGAGACGGGAGCGGCTAGGGCAGGAGACGGGAGCGGGGAAATGGGAGGGGGGTATTTGGTTTGTATATAGTAGAGAAAAAAATAAGAAAAACATACATTTTGGGTTTGTATATAGCCATACGTGGTTTATATATAACAATGGACTATATATAGCGGTCCCAATCATTTGATTCGGTGAAAATAAGTCCTTCCTGGTCGGATCCGGATCCCCCTGGATTTCCTCCGAGAACTCCATGTTAGGGTGTGGTTCCCATACGAGTCGGTAAAAACCACCGGGCACGCTTGTAGCTGCTCGTGATGTTACAAGTTTATGTTTGGAGGCCGGAGCGATGTTGGAGCTGCCTGGGCTCAGGGTTCGTCAAGCAGCGCTTCATAAACGAGCTGAAATGAGCACAATTCGGAGTTAGGTGACACCTACCACCAAATTAGGTAGCACCTACCACCAAATTAGGTGTTAGGTAACATCTACCACCAGTTTTGGAGTTAGGTAGCATTTCTTTGGGGCCTATAAATGGAAGCCAATTCCAAGGCCAAAGACATTCATTCCAAGAGAGATTTGAGTGGAGGAAGATCAAGAGAAGATCTTGGAGAAGAGTATCAAAGATCGGATCGTCGGATTCTAAAGAAGAATGGGCTTTGTGTAGCCGTTCTCCTTTGCGGCATTCGGAATGGATTTTTCAATCCGTTGGGTAATGGTTTCTTGTTTTCTCGCTTGTTTTTCCCTTGTCAATCCTTGTGTGGTTGTGGGAGAAGAGATTTATGCTTTTGCAGTAAAGTGAGATTTTTGTATTCCTTTGTGGAACTGGTACCTTGTGTAGGTGGTGGTGATCCGTTGTGGATCGGTGGTGGAAATTGTGCCTTGTGTATGTGGTGGTGGTGAAAGCCCTGTAATTTATTGTGCGTGATTTTTTCACGCCTTATAGTGGAGGCTTTCAAGGGTGGACGCTGATAGTCCCGTGGTTTTCACCCTATTGGGTTTCGACGTTAAAAATTGTTGTGTCACTTTATTATTGATGTGCTTATATTTGTCTTGCTTGTAAATCCACTACAGGTGCCCTGGTCGGGATCGTGCTATTTTTCCCAACAAGTGGTATCAGAGCCAGGTTGCTGGTCAGTAGTCAGAAAAGGGCCGATACTGGGCTGACCTTTTGTGATTTCGGGACGAGGCGATTGTATTCTCAGGTTTGGCATTGAGTGCGGTAGTTTACGACCATTGGTCCTCTGGCTATCCTCTTTAGTGACTTATCGTGAGAGAGTCGCACTCAGAGAACTGTGGTCAGTCCGGCCAGTTGGTTTAGCAAGATGGAATTGACTTCAGAACAGATGGTCAAGTTCAATGGAGCAAATTATCATCAGTGGCACTTGCTTATGGAGGATCTCATCTACGTCAAGGGCTGGCATGCCCCTATCTTCGAAGAGATGCCGAAGGATATGGATCCGGCTAAATGGCAGGTGGAGCACCGAAAGCTCTGTGGTTTCATTAGACGGTTCGTGGAGCCGAACGTCTACAATCACGTGGCTAGCATCACGAATGCAAAGGAGCTGTGGAGAACTCTGGAAACGTTGTATGCCAAGAGCACTGGCATCAACAAGCTGGCTTTACTAACGAAGCTTGGAGAGTTCCGCTATCGGGAAGGCTCACCGATCATGGATCATGTCAATGAGTTCTAAGGAATCATTGATCAGTTGACGGCGATGAAGGTGACATTTGAGGATGAGGTCAATACGATGTGGTTGTTGAAGTCCCTTCCGGACTCTTGGGAGATGGTCAGGATTGCACTGATCAATTCTTCACCCCAGGGGATTAACACCATGGAGATAGCCAAGAGTGGGATCTTGAACGAAGAGGTGAGACGGAAGTCTCAAGGGACGTCAGGCTCTTCATCACGAGCTGATGTTCTGTTTACGGAATCCAGGGGGAGAGGCAGGAGCAAGAGTCGAGGACGGAAGGAGGAAAGAAGCCAGAGCAGAGGGAAGTCACGTTCACGATATCAGAACGTGGAGTGTCATTTCTTCCACAAGAAGGGACACATCAAGAAGTTCTGTTATGCCTGGAAGAATGAGCAGAAGAAGGGTGTGGAGACTGAGGCCAAGGAGGAGAGCCACACTGCTGCGGTTGTCTCCAGTGATGAGGACGATGTTGTCATTGTCGGTGATAAAATCACGGTAGCGCTCTCCTGTGACGACAGGAGATGGATTGTAGATTCAGGTGCTTCTGCGCACGTCTCCCATAATCGGGAGCTATTTGCCACGTACACCACCCATGAATGCGGGGTGTTACGAATGGGCAACGGGAATACGTCCAAGGTGCTGGGATGTGGAGACGTGCATCTGAAGACGAGCACTGGAGTGTTGCTGATTTTGCGGGACGTGTGACACGTGCCCGATATTCGTTTCAACCTACTTTCCGTGGGGAAGCTTGGAGATGAAGGACATGTAAGTGTCTTTGGTGGTGATTTCTGGAAGCTAGTTCGAGGATCGCTGGTTATGGCCAAGGGCTATAGGGAGTCCGACCTTTATTACATGGAGGGGAGGCCTGAAGATCCACAGGCGAACTCCGTGAGAGATGAGGGATCCATTTCCCTGTGGCACAGGAGACTGTCTCATATTAGCCAGAAGGGCTTGGACTGCCTACAGAAGAAGAAGCTACTCAGTGACCTATCGGCCGATCACTTGGAGAGGTGTGAGCACTGTATGGCGGGGAAGCAAAATCGGGTTTCATTCCGTCGTCATCAGTCCACCAGGAGATCTGAGCCAATGGAGCTCGTACACACAGACGTCTGCGGGCCTATGAAGGTCCCAACGCGAGGGGGAGCTCAGTATTTTGTGACCTTTATTGATGACTGGTCGAGGAAGGTTTGAGTCTATCCATTGAAGACCAAAGACCAGGTACGTGAAACCTTCAGAAGGTTCCATGCTGAGATGGAACGCCAATCTGGAAAGAAGCTGCTATGTATCCGTTCTGACAATGGGGGAGAGTACGTGGGTCCATTTGATGAGTATTGCAAGGACCACGGGATTCGTCATGAGAAGACCCCCCCCCCCCCCCCCCCAAAACACCACAGCTGAATGGTGTTGCTGAAAGGATGAACCGGACATTGATGGAGAGGGTGCGATGCATGCTTTCTGAGTCCAAGCTGCCAGAGATGTTTTGGGCTGAGGCTCTTTTGACTACGGCACATGTCATCAACCTCTCGCCGAGCTATCCTTTGGATGAGGATGTTCCGGATCGAGTCTGGTATGGGAAGGACCCGTCCTATAGTCATTTGCGGGTCTTTGGCTGTAGGGCCTTCGTCCACATTCCCAAGGACGAACAATCGAAGTTGGAATCGAAGACCCAGAAGTGCATTTTCTTGGGCTATGGTCATAATAGTGAGCTCGGATATAGATTCTTTGATCCGGTGGCGAAGAAGTTAGTGTGGAGTCGAGATGCAGTGTTCTGTGAGGAGCAAACTGGAGGTGATCTGGAGAAAAAAGGTGAGTCTGGGAGTGACTCACGTTCTGCTGAGTTGCCTATTGGTAGTGATGACCACGTTGAGGATACTGTGGAGCCAGTTCCAGCACAGGGTGCTGAAGATGATGTTGAGGAGCCAGGAGCTGCTGAGGAGGTTGCAGAAGAGGAGCCTGCACCAGCTCCTGAGCCTGTGTTGAGGAGATCAGATCGAGCTAGGCATCCGCCCGCTAGATATTCTGCGTCAGAGTTTGTTCTACTAACTGATGCAGGGGAGCCGGAGAGCTATTCTGAAGCAGTAGAGAGCGCGGATAGGCACCACTGGATGGCAGCGATGTAAGAGGAGATGCAATCGCTGAGGACAAATCATACCTACGACCTGGTGCGGTTGCCAAAGGGCAAGAAGGCCTTGAAGAATAGGTGGATCTTCAGGTTGAAGGAGGGTGCTTCTCCTACACCTCCTCGTTACAAAGCCAGGTTGGTAGTAAAGGGATTTGCACAGAGACAGGGCATTGATTTTGATGAGATATTTTCGCCCGTAGTGAAAATGTCCTCCATACGAGTTGTGCTAGGCCTCGCTGCGAGGCTAGACTTGGAGGTGGAGCAGATGGACGTGAAGACCGCTTTTCTACATGGCGATCTTGAAGAGGAGATGTACATGGAGCAGCCCGATGTCTACTGTATCAGGGGTAAAGAAGGATATGTATGCCGCTTGCAGAAAAGTCTGTACGGGTTGAAACATGCCCCACAGCAATGGTATCGGAAGTTCGAGACTTTTATGGGGGAGATCGACTTCACGAAAACCACCCTGGACCACTGCGTATTGTGAAGCTGTGTGCTCCTGAAGACTTCGTCATTCTGCTACTTTATGTCGACGACATGCTGATCATCGGGAATAACACTGCGCACATTACTGAATTGAAGCGACGGTTGAGTTCGAAGTTTGAGATGAAGGATCTGGGTCCCGCAAAGACTATTCTGGGGATGCATATTCGCAGGGACAGGGGCACCAGATTCATTTGGTTATCCCAGGAGCAGTATATCTGTAAAGTGTTGCAACGTTTTTCTATGGATCAGGCGAAGAAGGTGAGCACGTCACTTGCAGCTCACTTCAAGTTGACCGCTGATCAATGCCCCAGCACACCGGAGGAGAAAGAGGCTATGCAGAAGGTGTCTTATGCGTCTGCAGTGGGAAGCCTTATGTATGTTATGGTGTGCACGCGCCCAGACATTGCTCATGTTATTGGTATTGTGAGCAGGTTTCTCTCCAACCCTGGGAAAGAACACTGGAGCGCGGTGAAGTGGATTCTGAGGTACCTGCAGGGGACGACAGATCTGAGTTTGAGATTTGGAGGCAGTAAGCCCGAGCTTCTGGGCTATACTGATGCTGATATGGCCGGAGATCTGGACTCTAGAAAATCTACGTCCGGGTACCTGATGTTATTTGCAGGGGGAGCAGTTTCATGGGCATCGAGACTGCAGAAGTGTGTGGCACTGTCAACGACAAAGGCTGAGTTCATTGCTGTAACTGAGGCAGGAAAGGAGTTGCTCTGGATGAAGAGGTTTGTCAGAGAACTTGGTTTCACTCAGGATCATTATATGTTGATGTGTGACAGCCAGAGTGCCATCCACTTGGGAAAGAACTCCATGTTCCATTCGAGGTCGAAACACATCGACACACGGTATCATTGGATACATGATGTTGTGGAGAAGAAGGAGCTCGAGCTACTAAAGGTTCACACCGATGATAATGGGGCGGACATGCTGACCAAGGTAGTGACCCGAGGGAAGTTTGAGACATGTGTGAGAATCGCCGGGATGGCGGTTTCTCCCGACTCGATGTGAAGGGGGAGTTTGTTAGGGTGTGGTTCCCATACGAGTCGGTAAAAACCACCGGGCACGCTTGTAGCTGCTCGTGATGTTACAAGTTTATGTTTGGAGGCCGGAGCGATGTTGGAGCTGCCTGGGCTCACGGTTCGTCAAGCAGCGCTCCATAAATGAGCTGAAATGAGCACAATTCGGAGTTAGGTGGCACCTACCACCAAATTAGGTAGCATCTACCACCAAATTAGGTGTTAGGTAACACCTACCACCAGTTTTGGAGTTAGGTAACATTTCTTTGGGGCCTATAAATGAAAGCCAATTCCAAGGCCAAAAACATTCATTCCAAGAGAGATTTGAGTGGAGGAAGATCAAGAGAAGATATTGGAGAAGAGTATCGAAGATCGGATCGTCGGATTCTAAAGAAGAAGGGGCTTTGTGTAGCCTTTCTCCTTTGTGGCATTCGGAATGGATTTCTCAATCCGTTGGGTAATGGTTTCTTGTTTTCTCGCTTGTTTTTCCCTTGTCAATCCTTGTGTGGTTGTGGGAGAAGAGATTTATGCTTTTGCAACAAGGTGAGATTTTTGTATTCCTTTGTGGAACTGGTACCTTGTGTAGGTGGTGGTGATCCGTTGTGGATCGGTGGTGGAAATTGTGCCTTGTGTATGTGGCGGTGGTGAAAGCCCTGTAATTTGTTGTGTGTGATTTTTTCACGCCTTATAGTGGAGGCTTTCAAGGGTGGACGCTGATAGTCCCGTGGTTTTCACCCTATTGGGTTTTCACGTTAAAAATTGTTGTGTCACTTTATTATTGCTCTGCTTGTATTTGTCTTGCTTGTAAATCCACTACAGGTGCCATGGTCGGGATCGTGCTATTTTTCCCAACACTCCAGGGGGTGGAGTTCCACTTTTGCGACTCGCTCGAGCGGAATTAGAAAAAATGATTAACACGAAAGTTGTAGATATCCCCGAGACGAACAACCTTCATGTTGAACATTTTTTTCTATTTGAAGTCGTTTAGACTCCAGATTTGAGCTCCGAAAAACATTAAATTAATGTTTTTTGCACCGAGTTTTTTCGGAGCTCAAATCGGGGGTCTAAACGACTTCAAATCAAAAAATATTCAACATGAAAGTTGTTCGTCTCGGGAATATCTACAACTTTCTTGTTAACCATTTTTTCTGATTCCGCTCAAGCGAGTCGCAAAAGTGGAACTCCACCCCCTGGAGTTCCCGGAGGAAATCCAGGGGATCCGGTCGGGCCATCCTCTAGTTCGACTGAAAATGATTGAAATCGTTTAAAAATATTTAAAAAATAACATTTAAAATCAAACATTAGGAAAATTGTTATCACCGCCACTCCTCTACGAATCGGGATCCTCTCCAATTCAAATGAAATGAAGGGAATTCATTTCATATTTAGTGGACAGGATTAGCCCAAAAAAAGTCTAGCGGAGAAGATTTTTTTGAATTAAAAAAATATAAAAGATTGTGAAAAATAAAACCCGTTGGATCAAAAAGTAAAAGATCATGTCTGTGAAATGGAACCCTTCTATTTTGTCAGAAATGGAGAGGATCCTTGTAGCCTCCTCTCCTCCCATGACATATCTTCTTCCACCTCATATAGGGCATCGCAACGCGCCTCCTCCGTGCAAGAATCTCCACCGGTGAACCTCCACTACGAGCGGCTTTTCACTCTCCTCTCACTGCAAGAAACAAAAATGTGAATGTCCATCAACATACCAGATCTGTGCGCGAAGCTCCCTCCGCGACTTGCAAAAGGCGAACTCCTCTAAGTGAAGCTCAATCAGCGAACCCATACTCCACCTCTCACTTTGTGAAGCCCGTCATTCACTCCATCGCAAGTTCATATTTCACGTTCGATTCTTTATGTATGGTACATGCCCCTCTTCAATATCAACTCCTTAATTTCCTCGGTTTCTCCTACATTGTCCATTTCGGGATAGAGACCTACTCTGCCGCTTTCGCCTTCCGCCATTTTTGCGCTAGACGCTAGATGGCAGCTCATGCATCCTCCTCGTTGTCGATCACCCCCTTCGTCGACTGCATCTTCTCCATCTCGTCCTTATCACACTCGACCTAAATCCATTTCGTCAGCTTCCATGGCCGCAGATCTTCTTCTTCTTCCAATACATTGTAGAGAGGCTCTAAACTTGTTGGGATATAATGTGACAAATATCCTCTAGGCGCAACCAAATTAATACAGAGATACACAAACACATAAATCTGAACAAACCACAACATACAAAATTAATGTAACTGCAATAATAATACATGAAGAAATGCACCGGCGTCTGTTATAGAATACATCGTGGAGGAGCCGGACTCGCTCGATCCGCGGGAGAGAGAATTATCCGGACTGCAATCCGCTAGCACAACGGACGCACAAGGTTCGTCAAGAAGCTTCGTCGTCAGGTGACGACCAAAACCACCCGCCACCACAGGAGAAGCACCGTTGAGGCCAACTGCACTCATGCACGTCATTGACGCCAAGCCGCACCACCAGAGAGAAACACCATCAATGTTGAAATTTGTGAAGTGAAAGTGGTTAATGGGCAAGCCGGGCGGTCTGAGCGGACATAGTCCGCGGACTGGGCGGACTGGGCAGACAGCTGCTGTTATGCGACCTGGTGATAGGCTTAGGACCTGGTTGTTCTTCTGAGCGGCCTGTGCGGACTAAGTCCGCGGCTAGGGCAGATTGTTGTCTGCGAATAGGGCGTTGGCTGTCTTGCTGGCTTGGCTGATTAAGGGGCGGCCTGAGCGGATAGAGGTTCGCGGACTGTAGGTAGTGCCTTGTTCAGTGGATGTGTTGCAAGCTTGTGTGTTAACCGGAGGATTGGGTCCTATCCGCGGGAGGCTTGCGGACTGGCGTGTCCGCGGTGTCCACTGTGGCGGACTAACCTTGGAGTTTGGATGTGGCCCTTGCCGAACTCTGGTGGTACAGCAGACGTTGACTGCTGAGGAGGTCTGTGCGGACTGATATCGGAGTCCGGCAGTTGTCCGTTTGGGCAGCCGTGCGAGGATTTCTTGCGGACTTTGCCTTAACTCTGGAGGAGTGTTGGTGTTTCGCTTTGGGTGATTGACGGACTGAGCCTTGTCTGCCAAGCTCGCGATAAACCTTTTGTGATTTACTGGACTTGGTCACATTCTGTGATAAGTTCAGTGTGTCCGCTGTATCCGCCAAGTCCGCTGTTGACCGGGCGGACTGTTGCTAACCCTGCCTTTGGTCGTGGACTTGCGACGGATAGAGGCTCTGGTCATGTACTATGCGGACTGCCTCTTTAGTGTGCGGATTGTTGCTGAAGGGGTTGTGGCTACCCATATGGTGATGTTGCGGACTGTGCGGACTGTATCTTGTCCGCATAGTGTGAGGCAAGTCCGCCTTGTTGTGATCAGTGCCTTGCTCCTAGCGGTTTGTTCCTTGGAATCCGGCTAAGTCCTTGCAGACTCAGCGGACGAGTGTTTAGTTAGCACGCGGGCTGGGGCGGTGTCTCTATCCACTAGGGCGATGACCACACTCCTCACCTCGCCTATAAATAGAACCCCCCGGCACGTCTACAGTAACTGAGTGAACAGTAAGTGGGGGCTCGTCAAAGTGCTGCGGTCTCAGTTTTTCTGTCCGCGCGGATTCAATCAGAGTTAACTGTTGTTGTGTGCAGGTCGCGCGACTAGCTTCAAGGAGGCAGATGTTTGGCTTTGACTTCGGTCAAGTACTTGGAAGTGTGCGGTCTCTGCGGTCTCAATAGGTCGCTCTGCGGCTTGTCAGTTCTCTGCTTCAGCTTTGCCAAGTTCCAATATCATGTCCGCCGGTCTCAGGCGGGTAGGCGGTCTGTTCATCAGTTCATCAGCAGTACGCGAATAATGGAGTGTCCGCACGCCCTTGCCATCTCAGGCGGACTCCGTGTTCTATTCGGCGTGTAGCAGCTAGAGTTCGGGCAGTTTCAGCAACAAGGCGGACTCGGCGGTCTCGGCGGTCTGCAATTCTGTTCGCTCGGCTTGTTTTGGGCTTTTTGTTTTGTAGTTTGTGTATAGGCGAAATCATGTCTCGCCACGTATGTCTCGCCTTGTAAAGAAGTTAATGGATAAGATCTGCTTATTCTTCCATGTGTATGTTGTGTTAAGTGTTGCTCCTTGAGATTTCTGTTAGATCAAAGTGTGAACTGGGTAGTGCCGAGAATATTAATTTGGATTTGGGCTATCTTGCTGACCACTTTGAGAAAATTCAACATGGTATCAGAGGGAGGTTCAGTTGCTTGAGCGGTGTTCAACTAGTGTTGTTGCTCTGTGCTTGAGTGGTGATCAACCTGTGTTGGTGCTTTGTGCTTCTAAAGGCTTAACCAATCAGTTGTTGCAATGGAAGGAAGCTATGCAAGGGGTCTTGGTATTGAACTCTTGACCACGCCTAACTACAAAAAGTGGAAATCGTGCATGAAGAGTTATCTTCTTGGTGAGGAGCTATGGGAGGTCGTCGGTGGTGACGACAGATAGGAAGTGACTGCTACTTTCGGAACTGCTGAGTAGGTGAGGCTCTGGAGAAAAACCAATGCTAAGGCGGAGTTTGTTCTCAAGAAAGCTGTGTCACCAGAGCCTTTTGATCACATCATTGGATGTGAATCAGCTGCTGATATTTGGACAACTATTAATGAGTTGTTCAATATGAAGAACGTGGCGAGGCTCCAGTTCTTGGAAAATGAGTTGGCAAGGGCAACTTAAGGAGACCTGGCCATCTCTAAGTTCTTTCTGAAGATGAAGAGCTTGTGTGCTGAGTTGTCAGCTCTTGATCCTGATGAGCCTATTTCTGAGGTTAAATTGAAGAGGCACATAATCTGCGGCCTGCAGAGGGAATATGTTGCTTTTGTTACGTCAGTTCAAGGCTGGGCCACTCAGCCATCTTTGCTAGAGCTTGAAAATCTGCTTGCTTCGCAGGAAAGTCTGGCAAGGCAGATGGCTGGAGTCACTGTCTCTGAGGAGAACAGTGAAGCGCTCTTCATGGGCAAGAAGAAGAAGAGGTGGGAAGGGAAGAAGAAGTAAGTCGCTGCTGAGAATGAGCCTTCAACTTCTTATCAGGTAGAAAGGAGCACTGCTCCTAAGAAAGACTGGAAGAAGAACTTGAAGTGCTACATGTGTCATCAGCGAGGGCACTTCAAGCGGGACTGCAAGGTCAAGCTGCAACCTGGGCATGCTGCAGGAGAGGAGGAAGCTTGCTCTAAGAGTGAGGAAACAGAATAGGGTGGAGCCTTCATGACGGGCACTTGTGTCCGTGCCTTGTCTGCTGAGGACTTCAACGACGAATGGATCGTGGACTCTGGGTGTGGTCATCACCTCACCGGAGACAAGTCGAAGTTCTCTTCCTTGCAAGCATACTCAGGTAACAAAGCTATCATAATTGTTGATAACACTGTTTATGCAGTAGAGAAAGAGGGGGTTGTGTCTTTGGGTAGTGATCAGGGGCCACTCACATTAAGGAGTGTGTATCACGTACCGGGCATGAAGAAGAACCTCTTCTCTGTGACCAATGTAGTAGATGTTGATTATCACGTTCTGTTTGGGCCAACAGACATGAAGTTCCTTCGCAACGTATCAACAGTTAAGGCTGATGTTGCTCATGTAGGAAGGAGAGTTAAGAACTTGTTTGTTCTTGCAACTAATTCTTATGTTGATCGAATGAGAGCCAATGATAGCGCTGCTATCTAGCATGAGAGGCTGAGGCATGTAGGAATGGACAAGCTGAAGGCTATGGCTAGTAGAAGTTTGGTGAGAGACATGCCTAAGTTGCCCTCCTTTGGTGACGGGCATGTTTGCGTGGGGTGTTAATACGGTAAGGCACATCACCTTCCGTTTGATAATTCACAAATAAGGAGCAAGCAACCATTGGAGTGCATTCATGGCGACTTGATGGGACCAACTATCACTGCCAGCCTTGGTGGAAGCAGATATATGCTTGTCTTGATTGATGACTACTCAAGATATACTTGGGTTTATTTCTTGAAGGAGAAGTCTGAAGATTTTCGGTTGTTTGTGAAGTTCAAGGAGCTAGTGGAGGGTCGGCTTGGCTTGCGGATCAAGAAACTTAGAACAGACAACGGTGGTGAGTTTATCTCCTCCGAGTTTTTTTAACTTCTGCAGGAAGCACGGAATTCAGGCAAAGCTCACTTGTGCTCACACTCCATAACAAAATGGAGTAGCAGAGCGGAAGATCAGTCATTTGACGGAGACTTACAAATGATGGCTTCATGCAAAAGACATTCCAAGGTCCTTTTTGGCGGAGGGGATGTCTTGTGCTTCTTATGTCATCAACCGGATGCCGCTTAGCCCGATCAACATGAAGACTCCTATTGAGTTGTTGCTGAAGGAGAAGCCTAGTGTGGAACACCTTCGGGTGTTCGGTTCAACTTGCTATGTGCATGTCCCAGATGCTTCACGGACTAAGCTGGATGCAAAGGCAAGGAATCTTGTTTTTTGTTGGCTACGATGAGCGCAAGAATGGTTGAAAATGCATGGATCCTGCGACGAAGAAGTTCGTTGTGTCAAGATATGTTGTCTTTGACGAGCTGACGTCGTATGGAGGTGGCTCAGTTGAGCTAACCGGAAGCAAGGTTGATGAAGAACCGATGGTGGCTGCTGAAGGCCTGGAAGAGGAGCTTGTTGTTTCACCAACAGCTCTTGTTGCTTCAAAGTCTGAGGTTGAGCTTTCTGGCTCAGGAAGCATGTGGAGCATTGCTCAAAGCTTGCCCCTAGTAGGAGTTGAGCCTGAAGAAGTAACGGAGGTAGTAAGCAAGGAGCAGACCCTTCGGAGATCGAAGAGGGTTATTAAGCCACCGGCTCGTTACTGCGATGGGAATGCAGTGAGCTTTGTATCCTGCTTCTTTGTAGGTCATCTGGATGAGCGAGAGCCTGCAAACTTCAATGAGGTCACTGGAGTCAAGGAGTGGGAAGATGACATGAAGGAAGAGATTGCTGCTCTCAAGAAAAATGAAACTTGAGATCTTATGCCCAAGGTCGATGGCATTACTCCAGTGACTTGTAAGTGGGTGTTTAAGTTGAAGAAGAAGACTGATGGGAGCATTGATAGATACAAAGCTCGCCTGGTTGCTCGAGGATTCTCACAGTAGTATGGAGAAGACTATGAGGAGACATTTAGTCTAGTTGCAAAGATGACTTCAGTTAGAGTGGTAATCGCCTTGGCTGCTAGCAAGGGATGGAGGATGTGGCAGCCTGATGTGAAGAATGCTTTTCTTTACGGAGAAATTGACAAAGACATCTTAATGGATCAGCCACTTGGATTTGTTTCTAAAGATCATCCGGACTATGTCTGCAAACTCAGGAAAGCTCTTTATGGGTTGAAGCAAGCTCCTAGAGCTTGGTATGGGAAGATTGCAGAATATCTCCAATTCTGCGGGTATCTTGCGCTCAACTCAGATTCTAGCTTGTTCATCAAGAAGAAGGGGAGCTTCAAGTCTTGGTCCTGCTATATGTGGATGATATGATCATCACAGGGAATTCAAAAGAGGAAGTAGCAAGGCTCAGGGCTGAGCTTGCTATATGCTTCGAGATGAAAGACTTGGGAGAGCTTCATCACTTTCTCGGTCTTGAAGTGGAGAGGAAGAAGAGTGGTATACTCATTTGCCAAAGAGGATATGCAGATCGCATTGTGAAGCAGTTCAGCATGGGTGAAGGAAAGAGTTGCTCTACTCCACTGGAACACGGGCTGAAGTTTCGACGAGATGAGAGAAGGATTCTTCCTGACCCATTGGTGTTCAGAGCACTTATTGGAAGCTTGATCTACCTGACGATTAAAAGGTCAGACATTGCTTACGCTGTTGGCCGAGTAAGTTGGTTTATGGCTGAACCAAGGAAGTCTCATCTAGTGGCGGCGAAGGACATTCTGAAGTATGTCAAGACAACTTCTGACATGGGACTTCTCTATAAAAGGGACTCGGTTTTTGTCTTGCTTGGGTACACATATGTTGATTATGGCGGTGATTCGGATGATCGAAGGTCAACTTTAGGTTATGTGTTCACTTGCGGATCAGCTAACATCTCGTGGTGTAGCAAGAAGCAGGACTCGGTGTCCGTCTGAACTATAGAGACAGAGTATAAGGCTTCAGCCTTGTCTGCTCGGGAAGCCATCTGGTTGAGGAGGCTTATAGAGGATATGCATGAAGAAGTGCAAGAGCCAACTTTACTCCGGGGTGACAATGAGAGTGCTCTCAAGCTGGTAAACAATCCAGTGTGTCACGTTAGGACCAAGCATATTGAGATCGATCACCACTTCATAAGGGAGAAGGTGTTGGAGGGATCTCTTCTGGTCGGGCATGTTCGGAGTGAAGATAATCTTGCTGACATCTTCACGAAGCCACTATCGAAGGGTCCTTTTGAGCGATTGCGCAGCTTGCTGGGCTTGATCATCACTTCTCACTTTAAGGGGAAATGTTGAAATTTGTGAAGTGAAAGTGGTTGATGGGCAAGTCGGACGGTCTGAGCGGACAGAGTCCGCGGACTGGGCGGACTGGACAGACAGCTGCTGTTATGCGGCCTGGTGATAGGCCTAGGACCTGGCTGTTCTTCTGAGCGGCCTGTGTGGACTAAGTCCGCGGCCTGGGCGGATTTTTGTCTGCGGATAGGGCGTTGGCTGTATTGCTGACTTGGCTGATTAAGGAGCGGCCTGAGCGGATAGAGGTTCGCGGACTGTAGGCAGTGCCTTATTCAGTGGTCGTGTTGCAAGCTTGTGTGTTAACCGGCGGATTGGGTCCTATCAGCGGGAGGCTTGCAAACTGGCGTGTCCGCGGTGTCCACTGTGGCAGACTGACCTTGGAGTTTGGCTGTGGCCCTTGCCGAACTCTGGTGGTACAGCAAACGCTGACTACTGAGGAGGTCTGCGCGGACTGGTGTCGGAGTCCGGCAGTTGGCTGTTTGGGGAGCCGTGCGAGGATTGCTTGCGGACTCTGCCTTAACTCTGGACGAGTGTTGGCATTTCGCTTTGGGTGATTGGCGGACTGAGCCTTGTCTGCCAAGCTCGCGATAGGCCTTTTGTGATTTATTGGACTTGGTCACATTCTGTGATAAGTCCAGTGTGTCCGTTGTATCCGCCAAGTCCGATGTTGACCGGGCGGACTGTTGCTAACCCTGCCTTTGGTCGTGGACTTGTGGAGGATGGAGGCTTTGGTCTTGTACTATGCGGACTGCCTCTTTAGTGTGCGGATTATTGCTGAAGGGGATGTGGTTGTCCATATGGTGATGTTGCGGACTGTATCTTGTGGACTGTGCGGACTGTATCTTGTCCGCATAGTGTGATGCAAGTCCGCCTTGTTGTGATCAGTGCCTTGCTTCTGGCGGTTTTTCCTTGGAATCCATCTAAGTCCTTGCGGACTCAGCGGACGGGTGTTTAGTTAGCACGCGGGCTGGGGCGGTGTCTTTATCCACTAGGGCGGTGACCACACTCCTCACCTCGCCTATAAATAGAACCCCCCACGACACATCTACAGTAACTGAGTGAACAGTAAGTGGGGGCTCGTCAAAGTGTTGCGGTCTCAGTTTTTCTGTCCGCGCGGATTGAATCAGAGTTAACTGCTGTTGTGTGCAGGTCGCGTGGCTAGCTTCAAGGAGCCAGAAGTTTGGCTTTGACTTCGGTCAAGTACTTGGAAGTGTGCGGTCTCTGCGGTCTCAACAGGTCGCTCTGCAGCTTGTCAGTTCTCTGCTTTAGCTTTGCCAAGTTCCAATATCATGCCCGCCGGTCTCAGGCGGGTAGGCGGTATGTTCATCAGTTCATCAGCAGTACGCGAATAACGGAGTGTCCGCACGCCCTTGCCGTCTCAGGCGGACTCCGTGTTCTATTCGGTGTGTAGCAGCTAGAGTTGGGGCGGTTTCAGTAACGAGGCGGACTCGGCGGTCTGCAATTCTGTTCGCTCGGCTTGTTTTGGGCTTTCTGTTTTGTAGCTTATGTACTGGCGAAATCATGTCTCGCCATGTATGTCTCGCCTTGTAAAGAAGTTAATGAATAAGATCTGCTTATTCTTCCATGTGCATGTTGTGTTAAGTGTTGCTCCTTGAGATTTCCGCTAGATCAAAGTGTGAACTGGGTAGTGCCGAGAATATTAATTTGGCTTTGGGCTATCATGCTGACCACTTTGAGAAAATTCAACAATCAAGGCTACTGCACTCCCGCATGCCTTCGCGGTCGCGTCCGCGCCGTCGGAGAGAAACTCTGTCAAGACCACTACACCACCGCAAGCTTTCGCCGCCACACCCGCACCACATCATCTCCTCCAAGATCGGAAAACACACTCACCTCCAAGACCGACGGCTATCATCTCCAAAGCCGGGGGATGCGTCGTGGGTTCCACATAGGAGGAATAAGAAAGGCGAGAATGACGAGATCGACACCAACAACGCCTATGACGCCGCACGTGGTTGCACCACTAGCAACCACCGGCGGCGGCGGCGACCTTCCTTCAACAAGAGCCCGGGGAGGCAAGATCTCCTTCACGTGGCGACTTCCTCTCATGCGAACCGAAAACCGGATTTTATTCCACGCGACTTTCCTACTCACGGCCAACCGGCGACTAGTTTTCTCCTTACCCGTGAACAGATCCATCTCCTCTCACTTTATCTTTATATATATATATATATATATATATATATATATATATATATATATATATATATATATATATATATATATATATATATAACATAATAGTAGGTGTTGAAGTTGGGATAATTCTCCACTCCAAAAATCGGATCAAGACAGCCTAAAGCTACTTGCTCCGCGGAATGACTAAACGGTTAAGGAGAATAGGACGAAGAAGTCGACAAATAGGACCCCAGATGCTTAGACAGGAAGGTCCCACCACGTACCTGAATGCTTGGAAGAAGCAACCCCTCCACAACCAAAATTGGTTGAGCTAAGTACGAGAGATGAAAAAATAAGTGATGCTACAAATGCTTGGGTCCACTCCCCTTATATATGCATACATAAGGGATGAAGTTCCTTGAAATGTGCACTCTAGAGTGTACATTTTAACAATTTTATTTTTTGTCTATTGATGGTGCACTTTGCAAAAAAAAATCATTTTGTGGAATGCATTTTGCCAATTTTAAACTTTCAGGATACATTTTGCCAAAAGCCTATATTTTGAAGATGCAATTTTCCAAAAAGCCTGAAAATCAAAAGTGCTCAATATTTACATGAAGTTTCATTAACCCTAAACTGAAATGAACTCAAATTGTTTCAAATGAAACATGCATCTCTCGAAAAATGTTTAATTTACCTCAAAGTCTACTCAATACATGATATGTGCACTACACATAAATATATGACTCTTTAGACATTACTAATCTATGCTGACAAAATACAAACAAAAAAATACCCTAATTGAGATCAAGAGATGATGAGGAGGGATGACTGTCTTTCATGCCGATCAAGAGCAGGAGAGGAAAATTTGAAATGAAGAAAAAAATGAATCAGGGTGTGGTGTGTAACATGTGATTCTGTGAGGGTTAGGTCTAAAAATAAAGCATGAGAACTTAGAAGAGTGGGAATCAACACCTTCAACCACGAGCCGACGAAGAAGCGTGGGCAACCGCGACCAAGAGTATGGAATTGGATCACACTGAATTCACGGGCATTAAATATTAATTATAAATTAAAATGTGGTGTTTATATTGGCAGCCCCTATATGGATATTGGCAGGCCAAAGATAATGAGAGCCTAAAATATGGCTATTGACAGCCCGATGGATACTGGCAGTCCAAAAATTAAATTTTTAAATAGACATTTTTAGAAAAAATATTCAACATGAAAGTTGTAGATCTCCCGAGATCTACAACTTTCATGTTGAACACTTTTTCTAAAAATGTCATATAGTAGACCTATTTTCAAAAGGCGCGTGTTCCACATTTTGGGCTACTATTAACGGTCATATTATGTATGTTTTTTATTATTTTGCTGCGCTGTCAATATCCAAAGCCAAGTTGCCAATATAAACGCCTTTAAAATATTGTTTAAATCAATTGGGGTCCATTCTGTGCTACTGACAGTATGGAATTGGATCATTGCAAGCTATTTGAGATATTGAACAACGTGCATTTGAACAATAGCTCTTTAAGTTAATTAAGTTCTGATTCATGCGACCATGACCGTTTGACGGGTGAAAATAAGTCGCCCAAAATGAGGAATAAATCTAAAACAAACACACAATTTGTTGCATGGGAACTTCACGGACAACAACATTTAACCAGCTGACGTAATTAAAACCAGCAGAACAAAACAGGACATGTATGCAACGAGAACTGTAGTCTTATTATTTCAAGAAATCCAAAGCAAACAGTGAACTAAAAATGACAGATTGAAACATGGTTCATAATATTTCTGAAAACCGCGGACGAAATGCTCCTCTTTTGAAATGGGTCAGCAATGCTTGGTGCAGAAGCAGCGGCGGCGCAATCCCCTGCATCTGCCAAACACAAAGCCCTCCGTCCTGCACACGTGGCCGCAGTTGCTCCTGCTGAAACACAGACCCTTGAACCTGTGGCTCTGTGACTCGCACCTCCTCTTCTCATCCCCGATGCCTGCAGGAAGACCAGCCGGCCGAGCCGACTCCGCCGTCATCTCCCGTGCAATCCCTTGAATAAGTAATTAATCAAGTATCTATGAAGAAGCAATTATAAGTATATATGATGGAAAATGGAGAATCAGAAAATACCAGAGGAGATGAGGAGAAGAAAGAGGACAAATGCTCTCGGGAGCATTCTCTTGCAGAGCTCCATTATTGTTGAAGCAGAGGGATGCTTGTTTTTGTTCATCTCCGCCGGTGCCGGTCAGGCCATGCGATGCCATTGTTTTATATATTTTTATTTATGAAAAGAGGAGTAAAGTTGTAGGATAATGCTTGTGAATACTCTCTTATTACTTTACTTTTTCATGCTCACTTTTGCGGAATAGTGGAAGAAAGCTCTGGACTGCACTCAAGTATTGACTAGTGGCTTTCATCCCTGTTGTTAAAGAGAGAAGAGAGAGAGACCCGGTGTGGCTTTATGTGAAGAGCTTTTTTAGTGCGCATTGTCATGCACCTGCTTTTAGGAGTTAATTCTCCAGGATTCTAAAGAAATTTGAAGTTTTGAATGTTATTTTTGTTAGTAACTTATAACCATTGCATTATGTTTCATGGTGCAGGAAAACGGAAATGGAGAAGGAAGAATGCATGGTAACAACAGAACATGGTGAAATAAGTATTTCATTCATTCATAGTTTTTTGAAAGCACGGTTACAGGTTCTTATAAATAGGAAGCAAATGGCTCAACATTAATTGTGAACATTTAAACAGGAGATGCACCCAAAGAGGTAAGTGTCTCTTGGAGAAAATACAATACTTGATTAGTTTCTTAATTGCTGCAGGAACCCAATTCATTTGGCAGATTCACGCATCTATAGTTGGGCCGGTTCAATGTCTATTACCCTCCCTTGAACCGGATGGGGTAGAGATTGTTAGGTTATCTTTAAGGAATGCGAATCGCTCCCGACTCAGCGCCTTCGTGAAGATGTCGGCGAGTTGCGATGAGGTAGGGCAGTGGTTGAGCTGGGCGACTCCGTCTTCAAGCTTCTCTCTTATGAAATGGTATTTTATCCCGATGTGTTTACTTCGATTGTGAAACACGGGATTCTTGGACAGAGCGATGGCGGAGGTATTGTCGCAGTTTAATTGAATCTGCTTCTTAATCCCTGTGAGTTCTTCGATCATACGTTGTAGCCAAATTCCTTCACAAATTGCTGAGTTGATTGTCATATACTCAGCTTCAGTTGTCGAGAGAGCGACCGTTTGCTGCTTCCTTGACCTCCACGTGATTGGGTTTGATCCAAAGAGAAACACGTAGCCTTCCGTGCTTCGTCTATCATCAATGGAGCCTCCCCAGTCAAAATCGCAGTAACCTGTGAGCTGCGGGTTGAGATCCTTGCTGAAATGAATACCGTGGGTGAGAGTCCCCTTGGTGTACCTGAGAACACGCTTTCCAGCATCCATGTGCGCCTTTGTTGGACAACTGACGAAGCGTGAGAGCAGGTTCACCGAATGCTCCAAATCTGGCCTGGTATTAGTGAGATATATCAGTGATCCAATTAAGCTTCTGTAGATTCCTTCATCTGCTAGTTCTTCTCCTTCTTGTGGCTTAGCCAATTTTAGATTTGTTGCCATGGGGGTTTGGCACAGGTTGCAGTCAAGCATTTTAAATTTCCTTAGAAGTTCTATTGCATATTGCTCCTGATTTAGAGAAATGGTGCCGCCTTCCTGCTTTATCTGTAAACCAAGGAACAATTTTAAGCGCCCAAGATCAGTCATTTCATACTTTCTCTTCATCTTTTCTTTGAACTCATTTATGCAGCTGGTGGATCCTCCGGTGATTAGAAGATCATCAACATAGAGGGCCACAATAAGCTTCTGATTGTCTGGTCCATGCTTTATGTATAAGGAGGGCTCATTTGGACTGGGATGTAGACCTTCCTTCTTGAAGAATGTTGTGATATTGGAATGCCATGCTCGTGGTGCCTGCTTGAGCCCGTATAGTGCCTTTTTTAACTTATAAACGTGATCTTCTTTCTTGATGTATCCTTCTGGCTGTTCTACAAACACTTCTTCCTCTAGTTCTCCATTCAAAAATGCAGATTTTACGTCTAGTTGGTGGACATGATAGTTATTATGTGCGGCAATTGCAAGAACGAGCCTTATAGAATCCATTCTAGCCACAGGAGCAAATGTCTCCTCAAAATCTCTGCCATATTTTTTGGGAATAACCCTTTGCAACAATCCTGGCTTTATGTTTGACGACTCTTCCTTCTTCATCCTGTTTAAGTTTAAAGATCCATTTTAAGCCGATGATTGGCTTGTTTTTGGGTTTGGGGACTAACATCCAGGTCTTGTTTTTCTCTACTATATTTATTTCCTCATCCATGACTTGCTTCCATGTTTTATTTTCAGCAGCTTCAGCAAAACAAGTTGGTGTGAAATGGGATAACACAATATCAGTGCTTGCATAGATTTCTTTCAAAGATTTGGAATGACGGGGCAGTGATGATTCAGAGTCAGTATCAGAGAGGATTTCCTTATCCTGATTTGGAGAAGGAAAGTGATGCTCTTCAACGGCAGCTTCTCCCTGGTTCTCATGGATGGATACCTCTTGAGGTTCAACCGGGGAAATGGGGAAGAAGCTAGGCTCATCTACAGGATCTGAGTCCCAGACCCAACTATCATTTTCATGAAAGGTAACATCTCTAGATAGAATGAGTTTTTGTGTTATGGGATTGACAAGTCTGTAGGCCTTCCTGTTTTCACTATATCCCACAAATATACCCTTTTCACTAGTTGGATCTAGCTTGTCTCGTTTATCCTTAAGTGTGTGAGCATAGGCGAGGCAACCAAATGTTTTGAGATGGCTAATGTGAGGCTTTCTGCAGTTCAGCATTTCATAGGGAGTAGTGTTCTTTAGGGCCTTTGTTGGAACTCTATTTAATATATATACTGCTGTGCTTGTGGCTTCCCCCCAAAGTTTCTTAGGTAATCCCTTGTGAAGTAGCATGGCCCTTGCCAGCATAACTATAGCTCTGTTTCTCCTTTCTACGATCCCGTTTTGTTGAGGTGTGCCCGGTACAGTTAACTCATGTTTTATCCCATTTATTAAGCAAAAATGATTAAAAGCATGTGAAGTAAACTCCCCCCATTGTCACTTCTAAGGGACTTAATTCTCTTTTCTAGCTTTACTTCTATTTCTCTTTTGAAATAACAAAACTAGAGAAAACTTCAGATTTTTCAGCAAGGTAGAAAATCCAACAATACCTTGTGTAGTCATCCACAATTAAAAAGAAGTATTGCTTGCCCCCAAGAGAGGGGGTTGGAGCTGGTCCCCATAAATCACAATGGAGTAACTCCAATGGGCTTTTGCTGTGGTGCTGTGCCGGATAGAAAGGTAATCTGTGTGATTTGCTTCTTGCACATGTCTCACACTGGCTGTGATCCACTTTAAGTTCTGGTGCACCATGAGCTAAATTGTGCTTAATCAAATTCTTCATTGCATCATAATTCAGGTGGCCTAGCCTTTGGTGCCAGATTTTGGCTAAGTCATCATCAACGCCAATGGAGGAGAGGGCTGCTTGATTTGGTGACTCAAGGCTCAACGAGAACACCCTGTTTTTGGTCATACTGGCCTGAGCAACCTTCACATTAGTTGGGTCAGAAATAGTGCAGCAATTTGATTTGAATAATACTGAGTAACCATTGTTTATCAGTTGCCCAACACTGAGCAGGTTCTGGGCTAGTTCTGGGACATATTGCACATTGGAAACAGTCTTTATTTTTCCGTCTGAATCTTTCACAAGCATACTTCCTTTCCCTTCTATTCTTCTTGCATTCCCATCTCCCAGGTATACTAGAGATTTGTTGCTTTCATCTAGATCTGAGAACAGGGATTTATCGTTTGTCATATGGCTAGAGCATCCTGAGTCAATGTACCAATGTGTAGATTTGTTTTCCTCTTCTGGATCCCTGCTGCTGTAGGTTAGAAAAAGTTTTTCTTCTACAGGTTTGGTATCTCCAGTAAACTTGGCTTCTTCTTTGTTTTTATACCAACAATCTCGTTCAAAATGAGTGTGTTTTTTGCATCTTTTGCACTTGAAAAAACACTTTGTAGTATCATGATTGGTTTTCTTACATAGGGTGCAGAACAACCCTCCTGGCTGACTGTTTTCAGCATGCTGTGACTGGCTTTTGAGGTGAGCACTTTGAAAAGGGGGAGCATTTTGCTTCCAGTAAGGCCCAGTGTTGCTGATTTTTTTGTTTAAATTTCTAGAATACTTGGTATTGGATTTTGGTTTTCCAAGATTCATCTTGGTTTGTAGAGCTTGAGTTATATTTGGGAGGTGGCGCTTCAAGCGTTCCTCATGGGACTGGATTTTCCCAATGAGGGCTGCAACTGGAAGAGTACTCAGATCGTTGCTCTCCTCAATTGCGGCAGCAATGTGATCATATGATTGTGGAAGCCTTGTTAGGATTTTGAGTACAATTTCATTTTCCGGAACAGGAGATCCCAAACTACTAAGTTGGTTTGATAGATTAGTAAGTTTGGGCATGAAATCAAAAATGGTCTCACCTTCATTCATGATGAGAGCATCAAACTGCCTTTTTAAATATACTTTTCTGATGGAGAGTACCTTTTGATCTCCTTGATAAATTTCTTTTAAAGTATCCCAAGCCGCCTTTGTCGTTTTTGATCCAATGATGCGCGGAAAGATAGTAGGTGTGACAGCTTGCTGGATGGTGAGTCGTGCCAGGGAATTCTTCTGCTTTTTCTCCCTTGGATATTCTGATTTCACCTTCCTTTGTCTTCTCATCGGACTTCGGGCCGCGCTGAATGATCTCCCAGAGGTCTTGAGATTCCAGCAGCGTCTCCATTTTGACGGCCCAATGATCATAAAGCTCGCCATTGAAGATGGGCAGAGGATGATGGGCAAACGGGATAGAGGTTGGGGTAGATGATGAGCACATATTGATGCGTTAATGGCAAAAACCGATGCTCTGATACCACTGTTAGTAACTTATAACCATAACATTATGTTTCATGGTGCAGGAAAACGGAAATGGAGAAGGAAGAATGCATGGTAACAACAGAACATGGTGAAATAAGTATTTCATTCATTCATAGTTTTTTGAAAGCACGGTTACAGGTTCTTATAAATAGGAAGCAAATGGCTCAACATTAATTGTGAACATTTAAACAGGAGATGCACCCAAAGAGGTAAGTGTCTCTTGGAGAAAATACAATACTTAATTAGTTTCTTAATTGCTGCAGGAACCCAATTCATTTGGCAGATTCACGCATCTAGAGTTGGGCCGGTTTAATGTCTATTAATTTTTGTAAAGCCTGACTGTGTTCTGGGAGTACTGGACACTTGCCATAATTTCGCCGATCGAGCTAAGGCCGCATGAGAGGTTGTAAGAAGAGAATTCCGTGACAGCATGGACACAGAGGTATGTGCGTCCACAATTTAGTCCGCCCGATTGTTGATCCAATGGCTTGAAAAAAAGTCTTTTAGAATAGTAAAAAAAAGAGTAATTTTATGTGCAAATCACAGTTATGTGCAAATCAAAAAACTTTAGGTACACTTATTTAAAATTGATTTCCACTTAACAAAAATAATGTACACTTATCTAAAACTGGTTTGCACCTAACACCACTCTAAAAACAAGCTGATTAATGCTGGGATTGCCCACATAGCGAAAAAATTACCCTCTCTGCGAGTAGCCTCCCCCAAATGATCAAATCGCGTTAAGTCTTTACCATATATAATACAAGCATCTTTGCATGGGGGTACGCCCGTGCTCGATGATCTCGGGCGGCCTACGACCGCATCAGGCCGGATTCGCCCGCCTGCGCACGGGCTCGTGCTTGATGCTTTGGGTAGTATTCGCCGCATAGAAGCGAGCTTCGCCCGCTTTCACGCAATCCACCATCTAGGCGCCGCACCCGCCACTCGCGGCCTATCAGAGCAAAATCAAATAACTATAGGGCTCCGGGGGCCGCGAGTGGTGGGTGCGGCTAGGGGTGCAACTTGGGTCAGTTCGGTTCGGTTTCACTCAGAACCAAGAACCGACTCATATAAGGTTGATTCCAAATATTTGGAACCGGAACCGACCCGCGGTTCTAAAATGTAGAACCGGAACCGAACCGGAAATATCGGTTCGGTTCCGGGTCGGTTCTCGGTTCTTTAAATGTTCAGATTATATTTATTCAGATTATATTTATTCAGATTATAAATGTAAATGTTTATATTTATTCAGATTATATTTCTTCCGTTTTTCTTCAGTTTCTGTTGTTTAGCATGCTTCAGCCTTCAAGCCTGGGAGCTAGAGAGAGGGACCTGCCGGCTCACGACTACTATAAATATAAAGGAAACAAGATGTTTTCGTGCTCACTTTAGCATGGCTCAACCAAATTAAATGCAAGTTCATTTCCAGAGAACCAAATAACAACCAAAACTGAAAGCCTGAAACTAATTAACAACCAATTTTTTGCATAATTTTAGTTGATATGAAAGCCAAAAATCGGCATCATCTGCGATTCTGCATTGGGCTGAAATCAAGCTCGGTGTCATTACAAAAACTTGCAGTTCTTAATTTAGGAGGGTTTTCCCAAACATAATCAAAGATAAAGTACTTAAGCAAAAAAAAATAACAGAAAGCATACAGCAAGCCTTAGTTTAGACATTGGCACGTTGCAGTACCTAATCATGTAAAAAAAATTAACAGAAAACAACAAAATACAACATAATAATTCATGCAGGCTGCAGCAAGTCAATTTTGTGTCTTTGTCATCATCAGTCTCTTTCAAAAGCTTCTTGTTCATCAATAATAACTACAAAAACCAAATTATGTATTAATTTCAATACTAAATTCACTATAAAGTATAAAATAATAACAATAAAAGTCAATCAAGAATATCATTACCACTTTCAAGCTCTTCTATTTGATGTAAATCTTCCTCAATTTCCAAAGATAATGAAGACGCTCGTAACCAATCTTGTGTACGTACCAACCCTTCCACAATCTTTGGCGAGAGCGAACTACGAAATCGATCAAGAACACGTCCACCTGTACTGAAAGCTGACTCTGATGCAACAGTTGAAACTGGTATTGCTAGGATATCTCTTGCTAATGATGAAAGAATTTTATATTTGCTTGAATTCACTTTCCACCAATTTAATATATCAAACTCTGGAGATAGATCATCTAAATCACATTCTTCTTTCAGATACTTATCTAGCTCTAATTGGTAAGAGGAAGTTTGAAGTGCCCTCTTTCTCTCAATAAATACTGCTCGTAGTTGTCTCATTTCATTCGAGGAACTAATATTGGGAGGGTTATGTGGTTGATTCAATTTCATGCTCTCACCTCTAGTAGAGTTTGAACTTGAAGGCATAACATCAAGTTTCTTATAATACTCAAATAATTCCTTTAAAACTTTTAAAACTTTTTCCATCAAATCGGTAACCTGTTCATCAGTGAAGAAAAATTCATAACAATGTCTCACAAATTCAAGCTTGTTTCGCGGATCTAGCATTGATGCTATCACAAACAATAAACTTACTTTATCAATGTTTCCCCAATACTTTTCAAATTTGGCCTTCATTTTTATTGTCATTGCCTGGTGATTAAGATTAGAGGATGCAACACATTCATTTAATGCATGTCCAATGAAAAAAACTTGCTCAAAATATGCACTTGAAGTAATGTAAGACGAACCAGAGAATAAATTACTGGCAATATAAAATTTCTCCAAAAAAGAAACCAATAACTTAGCATTTTCCCAATCATAACTTTGAGGAGGTCCATTATCCAAGTCGATTGCAAATTCAGAAACTTCATCTTCGAATCTTTCAAAAGCTTTTTGAAACTTGAGTGCTACTTGCAACATTTGATATGTAGAGTTCCATCTAGTTGGTACATCCATGCAAATCGAACTTTTATACTCTATTTTTTCTTTTTCACAATAGATTTTAAATTGATGTGATCTCATAGGTGAACTTCTAATGTATTTCACCGCATCACAAATTCTTACAACTGTATCTATCTTTTCATTCATGTCATCTTTCACAATTAAATTTAGAATATGACATGCACATCTCATATGAAAAAAATGCTCCCCCAAAGGTAAATATGATTTTTCATTTAATTTTCTTCCCAAATGATCAATTTCAACCGTGTTTACAGTGACATTATCTACAGTTAGAGTACAAACTCTATCTATCTCCCAATCTAATATACAAGATTCTAAGACCTTGCCAAGTTCTTTTCCTTTATGACTGGAGATAACACAAAAATTAAGAATTCTTTTTGTAGCTTCCAATCATCATCAATAAAATGAGCAGTAAGACACAAATACGAGAGATTTTGTAAGGATGTCCAACAATCGGTAGTTAAACTTACGACGGCTTTCATGTTTACAAGTGTCTTCTTCAATTTTGTTTGTTCAGTAGCATATAATTTCATGGAATCTCTTGTTAGTGTAGTGCGAGAGATCAACTTAAACTTTGGTTGCAACATTCTCATAAGATAAAGAAATCCATCTGTTTCAATAATTTTAAAAAGCAACTCAGCAGTGATAACCCATCTAGCAAGGGCCATCCGACATGACTCCTGGTCGAACTTCCAAGAATGTAGATACTCAATAGAAGTTATGTCATTTCCCTCTTCACCGTTTTTCATCTGAAAGCCTAATAACTTCTGTTTTTTGTCAACTGCATTATACAGATATTTGCTACAATTCTTTAAATGTTTCCACAAAGTACTAGTACCGTTAATACTTGCACAACTGTATGCTTTACTGCAATAGTTACATGTGGCTTTCTCAGACTTCTCACCATCTTTCTTTTTAATCTTATAAAAATGACCCTAAATATTGGACTTAGACTTGTAATCTCTTTTCTGTGGATTAGATGTGCTAGGCACAATAGTCCCACCTACAATTATAGTGGTCTCATCTGTAATTATCGGATCACATGTTGTGGCAATAACTTCATTTGTGTCTCCCACGCTAGACATTTTAAAGGCCTAGAAGATAAACAAACCAAATAGAAACAAACTGAGAGGAATGCAAAAAATAAAATGCTTGCAACATTTGAGACACGAATGCTTATTTGTGTTATTATCATTATTTTTCAATAATTCGTTGAAAAAAGAGTTGCTTTCTATGAATAATCAACAACATTATTTACTGAACTTCTAAACAAATTGATATTAGAAATGACAGTGCAGAAGATAGTCTAACTTTAGTGAAATCTAAGCTTCTAAGTTCTAACCCTATATTTATAAAGGATTATAAGTGCAGAAGATAGATCCAAATATTCATTTGCATATAATAAGTATTAACAATGAAACAAATGAATGCCCTATTTCAATAACAGCGCAGAAGATCTGAAAGGAAACAACAGCAGCTATTCACATGTTAATACCTTTTACAGGGATCTGAAAGGAAGGAAGATAACAACAGCAGCTCAGTAGATCACAGCCAAAAAACAGGAATCTGAAAGAAAGAACACAAGCCTTAAACTGAAAGTAAGCACCTATGGGCCACGGCCAAAAACAAGAAGAGAAACAACACATATCTGAAAGTAAGAAACAAAGAGGGGATTGACCTACCGCCTACGATCACGAGCAACCGGGGACGCGACGATGAAGAGCTTGATGTTTCTCCACGAGGAAGAACAGTCGGCGACGCTGCGAGGACGAGCAGTCAGCGTCTCGGCGAGGCCGCGAGGAAGAACAGTCGGCAAAGCCTCGAGGGGGAGCGGTCGGCGACGCCTGGACAAAGACAAAGAGATACAATTTTATTTTTATGTTTTTAACTTCTTTAAAATGCACAGTTGACTACTTGACTAGACAACATATTGTGGCAGAAAAAGTACGCTAGACAAGAATTTTAATATTATTTTAATATTTTAAATCACCATAGTCTGACAGTCATATTTAATTCGTTTCAGCCTTTCAGGCTTCCCGTTTTCAGCTTTACTGCTTTATAATTCCAGATTTCTAGGCTTAAATATTACAGATTTACTCATTTACAGGTTACAGCAGTTTTTAATTTCTTACTTTTAATTTTTTTAACAATTAATTATTTATAGGTTTACTAATAATCGGTTCGGGTCGGTTCTCGGGTGCCCGACCACAGGACCCGAGAACCGAACCGAACCGTCGGTTCTATTTTTTTTTAGAACCGTACCCGACCCGGTCAGTATGAAAACCCACCCGAACCGACCGATTCGGTTCGGTTTCGGTCCGGTTTTCGGTTATTCGGTTACTCCTGCACACCCCTAGGTGCGGCGCCGAGATGGTGGATTGCGTGGAAGCGGGCAAAGCCCGCTTCTATACGACCGAATACCACCCAAAGCATTAAGCACGGGCGAAGCCCGTGCGTAGGCGGTCGAACCCCGCCTGATGCGGCCGAAGGCCGCCCGAGAGCATCGAGCACAGACGTAGCACGTGCGAAGATGCTCGTATATTAGTATAAATTAATAATATTATATATTATTAAAATATAATATAATATAAATAATATTATATATAATATTATTAATAATATTGTTTTTGTAATTTATTTTACTGTTAAACTATATGCTTATATAAACTTGTAATTTTGAATTGTTTAACAATTTTTATTATACTAATTTTTTTAACAATTCGACGTTCGTGGAATTATGTTCGACGTTCGTCGAACAGAACGTCGAACAGAACGTCGAACAGAACGACGAACAGAGTTCGACGTTCGTCGAACAAAGATCGATTCGACGTTCAATGTCTGTTCGACGAACGTCGAAATCCATTTTTTTTAAATGGCGGAGCTCAAGTTGGGACTCACGGGCAGGGCCACCGCCGGCGGTGGCCCTTCCGGTTCGCCTCCGACCTACCCCCGCCGGTGTCGCCGGGGTCCGACGACACCGGCGGTGGGGTCCGGTGAGGCGGTCGCCGCATCCGCCGCCGCCGACAAAAATCCCTTTTTTAAAAAAAATGACATAGCTCAAGGGCAAAACCGAAAAATCCAATGTAACATACGCGTTTCTCACTGTAGAACCCGAACGTTTCCCATTGAATGTATAAAGATATTAATTATCAGAAAATTCATTATAATACCTCATATATTTAGAATATTGAATTTAGGGTGAATGTGTAATTTATGTCTTTTGTTATATTTTTTTCATATTATTAGTCTTTGTAGAGTTTATATAGAATTAGAGGTACAAGAGACTAGATGGGGGGCGCGCGTGCCCTGTGCGTGCCTACGCACAGCATGGGCGTGTGAGTGAGTGTGTGCGCCCACCGAGCATGCGCGCCACATGGACGAGCGCGCGCGTCGTCGACTGCCACCGCCTTGGGCTATCACTGCCACCTCTGGTTGCCACTGTTGTCGGGCAACATGTTTGGACCACCCAAGCTGCCTGAGGGCATGTTGTCATTTTGGGAAAAGTGGTCATCCGAGTGACCAGGATGAAGCGACGTCATTCGGTAACTCGGGATTCAGCAGGACGCAATTACCAATGTGTTCATTCAAAAAAGCTATAAAAAGACTCTCAGACACTCATTTGAAGACAAGCAACTTGAGTGACTAGAGAGAGCTCCGAGGTTTTCGGCGAGAATATGAGACTTAGATCGTTCATTCACTCGGAATTTGATCTGCTCCCTTTCCAGTTCGCTCACGCCCAACGCTCTCACGCACGCAGGAGCGGGAGTAAGAAAGCACATAGAAGAATGCACTCGTGGAAACTTCGGCGGACGCTCTCTCCAACGCTTCGTGGATTCCTCAGAGATTAACGACCGCCGAAGAGGTAGAACGAGCTACGGGATCCGCGAGGGAAAGTGGTTATCGCAAGGGAAAATTTTTAGGTGCGCCGAGCGTGCATAGCGCCATGCACGCTCGGCGCATTTTTATGCTCTAAATTAATTATTTCGATTTCAATTAAAAAAAACAAATTACAAAATATTAATATTCTTTTTATGCTCATTTTAAGTACCATATTACCCATATTCCGTTCATAACTAAAAAAATTATAGCTGTAATTTCATGCATTGCGGTTATATCATGACGGGAGCTTTGCAATCTTTTAAGACTTTACCTATATTCTGACGAAACACAAGCAAGTTATGTTTGAGTTTTGCAATGTTTTAAGACTTCACTTGCAATCAATTCTATGTCAACAATCATGATAACAGGTCGAGAAATTGTTTTAATGAATGTCATTGCAAATATCTTCCTATTTTCAAAAATTATTTTATGTCGCGTTCTTATGAATAGGAATTGTTGCGAACTGACTCGGCGTCACGGCCAGACCAAAGAAAATTGGACCGCCTTAGCTTTCGGGATCGTCGAGCGAGCACACAGTTAATGAAATGAGTCAGATGTACACAAGAGGTTTTAACGTAGAAAAACCCTTCAACTGAGTAAAAAACCACGTGACTGGGTCTGTGCCGGTCAAAATCCACAATTCATTTGCGGTTACAGAGCGTTTAGGGAATCGAGGGAGACAGTCCGCTCCTCATTACAATTTTATGGCGAGAGAGAGAATTCTATGACTCTTAACGGGCAACAAGCTGCGCCGAGGGAGTGCTGGTTGCTGCTTGGTGGCTGGTGTGCTTGAGTGCTGGTGATGGTCGTCTTTTTCCCTTCTCTGCGCACTTGGGGACTTGGGCGTTCCTCTGCCTCATAGCCGGCTTGGAGATGACTCGAGAGAGGAGTTCGAGAGAGCCCTGGCCTGAGGAAGAAGAAGACTGAGAGAGCAAAACAACACTTAATGAGGAGGCATGAGGCTCCTTTTATAGCCTCCAGGAGGTCGTTACGCGGTTATCCGCACACTGTAACCACCTACATAAACATTAATTTCATAGTTTAGGGGATTATTTATTTTAATGATGGCATGCCCCCCATTAACTTGGTGGTTAGTGGGTGGTTACCGGCGATGGCGGCGGCGGCCAGCGGCGGTAGTTATTGAAAGGGTGGCCCTCCCACAATTCTCCTATTGTGGAGGAGATCATGGGAAGTGGGTTGACCGGTCAAACCCATGATTTTCTCTTATGGGGGTGATCATGGGGGAGTGGCTAATTGCACCCCTAAACCTACAAATGTGGTTTCATCCCCATCAGAAATATTTTGGCTCATTGTAAGAAAATTTTTAACGATGTAAAGGAATTCAAAAATTTTATGTTTGAATGGCAAATGGTGATTGAAGCAGTTACAACTAGTGATTTCCATCTTTGCTACAATACACTTGTTCTACAATTTTTTGCATTGCATTCGGATGTTCTCCATTATGTTTCATCAACATGGATAGAGCCATATACAAAAATATTTTATTTCAACTTGGATTGATAAGTATATGCATTTGTGATATTCTAGCACAAATCGGGTTAAAATTGGTCACAATCTATTGAAAAAATTCTTAGAAGTATCTATTGGAAATTTAACGTCTATATGAAAGACCTTTGATCAAATGATAAACCTCCAACATATGGACATAAAAAGATCATTTGGTGAAAGTTGCATTAAAATTAGTAATGATTTCACAGATTCTTTGTATTCTAAATTGATAGGAAAAATTTCGACACAAGTTTTGCACCTAATTAAAGAGGATGACGATTCAGTAAACAAATTAGGACATTTCATGAAAGCTCACGAATGCCCACATATAAAAAGATTCACAATGGATTTATCATGTGTACATGAGTTATATCCATACATTAGTATTTCAAGAGGATACCCGTTATGATTGATAAATGAACGGAAAAAACTTTTTAAAAGACAATTTTGAAGTCGTCATAGAGAACAACATAGATAATGAGGTTGAAAAGTTGTATTAAAAGTTTATGACTCAAATGAACATCAAAAGAAAGAAATAAACGGAAGTTAAGAGAAATTGTACATCTATCATCGAGTCAAACAAAAAAACCATCTATTATATTGAAATTGAAAGAAATGCCGCCAGGTAGTTACAAAAAATTTAAAGTGAAAGTTTTATCAACTAAACGATTTCCCTCATATTTTGAGTATGCATTGATGGAAGACGACCTGTTGGAAGCTAAGCGAAAAAGAAGAACAAAAACAATGATTTTCCGAGAGAGCACGAGATTTGTTGATAAAACGCGTCACCATTTTACACCATATTGATCGGGACACATTATTGATGCATTTGACGTGTTGGGAGATGGCCACTGTGGGTACCGTGTCATTAGTCATGTATTGAATATTAATGGTAATTGACAGCAAGTGAGGATTGATTTACAATTGGAGCTTGAAAATCATAAAATTTTATATGTTCGAATTTTTGGTCACCATATATATGAAGAGTTGTTGAAGATAGTTAAATGTACTAAAGTTCCGGCACCGTTTGACAAATGAATGTCAATGTCCGATATGAGGCTTATGAGCCTAGTAATCAGTTCAACTATCTAAAGTGCAAAATTTGACATTCATTCCACTACATTCACATATGCCCAATGAATCAAAAATGATTTGCATTGGATTTGTAAGAAATAATCACTTTATTGGATTGATATTACATGATTGCTCTCCAATACCACATATTGTTCCGACATGAAAAAGATATCGCGAAGCCATAAGAGAAGATTGAGAAAGACATTATAAATCACGGATTGCAACTTCTCAACCAAAATCCGAGAACACTATATTAGTGGAGTGAGATGATGTGACATGAAAAGATACGATTAATTAGTTTATATACTATCTATATTTACATTTTCATTAAATATATTTTTAAAAAATTTTCTTTTATTTTTACAGGTGTTACAAATGAAGAGAAGATTTAATAGAGAGTTAATTAACAATAAATATTTTAATTATTTTTTTGGACTATGATATATGCTGTGAATATAATGTTTGGACTATGATATATGTTGTAGATATGATGTTTGGACTATGATATATGTTTGGATTATGAAATTTGTTGGGGATGACCCCCCATTTTATAGAAATTGGGTGCGCACATAACCACACACCCATGATCCTCACCTCAAAAAGGTGGGATCATGAGATTGACAGCACGCGCGATCACCGCGCCCGATCCCCCGCGCACCGATCTCATTACGCGTAATGGGCAAACTGCTGCGGGCCCCACCTCGCAGGTGGCGGGCGACTGGCCTCCTCTCCAGGCGCCGGCCGCCCGCCCTCTTTCGCCGCGCCGGCCATGGCTGCGGCCACCCGGGTCGCACCTCGCTCGGTCGTCGGCGAGGCCAAGGGGCGGCCGCCCGGGCCGTCCCCTTCCTCGGCCACCCACGTAGCCAAGGGGGCGGCCGCCCCCGCCGTCCTCTCGCTCGGCCGCCAGTCCAAGGCAATGGGGAGCGGCCGCTCCGTCCTGGCCGTCGTCGGCGGTCCTCCCCTCGCCGGCGAACTTGGCGGCGAGTTTGCCGCCCGCCCGCGAAGTCCCTCTCCCATCGTCCGATCAATGAGGAGCGTTCCACCCACTAACCACCAAGTTAGTGAGGGAAGATTTAATTAATATTTTATAATTTATTTAAATGATCTCTAAATAGCGAAATATGCGCATTTAAACTATACTAAAAGTAATTATGATGGTGGTTATGATGTACTGATAGCCGTGTAACCACCATAACCAACACCCGGAGCCTTTAAAAGGAGCTACAGGCCTCCTCATTTCACACCTTTTTTTTCTTTGAGTCTTCTTTTTCCTCAGGTTGAAGCTCTGCCGAATTACCCCCACAAGCTGCACCGAAGCCGCACCCCGAGCTACAGGCGAGTAAAGTCAAAGCCGTCCGACAAAGCCAAATCTCTCAAGTTTCAAGTGGTCGCCGCAACTGCGAGTTCAGGCGCTCCGCTCCGACGTTCAGAATCGGCAAGCCGCTATCCGAAGATTATCAGCGTGAAACACAATTTGTAACAACTCCCGGCGCGACGGCCCGTCGTCCGCCGCGTGCTAAGTGTTCTCTCACCCCCAAAACTGTAACGAGAGGTGGTCTGTCACCCTCAACTTCACGAACAAGTTGTAACAACCCGAAGATCGTGGACTTTGACCGGCACAGACCCAGTCACGTGATTTTTTACTCAGTTGAGTGAGTTTTTCACGTTAAAATTGTTTGTGTACAATCAACCTACTCTATTGACTGTGTTCGCGCTCGACCATTCCGAGTGTTGAAACCGGAATCCGGCCTCTTGTGGAGTTCTACCCTTGGGGAAGGGGTGGTCTCGTGCCTACTTTGCTCCTGCAAGAAAAACAACGAGAGAGACAAGAGAAAACAGACCCAAGGGCTCGGCAGGGAGGTCCCACCACAAACCCGGAAGATCTCTGAGCTCTTCCCCTCCTTAGCCAAGAGCCGAGCTAAGGTACCCTCAGAGAACACTTGAGAATGAGAGCAGGGAGGCCCTGAAAGCGTGTGCTCTGAGGTACCCCTTGGGTCTTATTTATAGATTTTCAGAATCTGAACTGCCAATAACCAAAAGGACTGACCTGGAAATACCAAAAGGCCCCTGGTTGGGTCTGCCAACAGCCAAACTCCGCTGTTCTGAACAGCTATGCGCAGTCCAACCTGGTCTGCCAACAGCGAGGCTCCGCTGTTCTTAGTAGCTATTCGCACCCCTGGGTGGTCAGCTCGCCTTCAGTTCTCCCGCAGGAGGCGGGCGCGGTCTGGCTTTGTGGCTCGCCTATCCTCCCTGGGCGAGCGCGAGCCGATAGGGGCGAGCTGCCTGTCCTCTGTCGGGCGGATCGGCAGCCAGGTCACGTACGGGGGGGTTGGCCGGCGGGTCGCCAATCGCGGGTCCGGCTCGCTTGCTGCGGGTCGCCAGCTCGCTCGCCTGAGATGGGCGGGAGCGGGCCAGCCCTTCAGTCGTACAGCCTGTTCTTCCGCTCAGGTGCGGGTCGCGGGGCCAGGCCTGCTCAACCTCCCTGGCGGGACCCGCTCGCCGGACGCAGGGTTGTACACAATCCCCGCTCTTTTTGAGCTTGAATCAAGCTCGTAAAGAACCACCCAACCCGCGTGTTCGGCGAGCCCTTGTGCTGAGCTGGCAGGGAATCTTCTGGTGGGGGCCCACTGTCCTGCTATAAATACACACCGCTAACCCCTAAAGGAGGCTCCCCTGATCCCTTCATTTCCTTTGAGCAGACCCTAATTTCTCGATGCCGGTCAGCGAAGAGGTGCGAGCTCGCCTGGCGGCAGCGAGCCTGAAGACTCAGGAGGAGGCCCTCGAGGCTGCCCCTTGGTTATCACGCGGGTCTCCCGGCCCTGTCTTCAGGCCGGCGAAGGGGAAGATCGTCAGACGGTCTCTGGCGGGCGACTGTCCGGGCTCTAGCTCGGTCGCGGGTGTCGAGGTAATACCCGGTGGACGTGACCTTCCACGAGTTATTGTTGTACCTTTGACCCTTTGTTTTGCAGGCGATTCCCTGTGAGGGGGCGGGGAATGGGGGAGAGGGTCGCCCCTCTCGCGAGTCGCCCGAGAAGGTCGCTGGTTCCCCGATTCTGGATCGCCCACCTCCGGAAACTCCCTGTCCGGCGGTCTCCCACGGGCTGGGGAAATCTCTTGAGACCCTCGAGGGAGGAAACTTTCAGGGTCGGCCGGGCTCTTCTCGCCCATCTGTCGGTGCGGGCGACGTGCCAACCCCCGGTGAGCTGGTTTTTTATCGTTGGCTTTGTCTCTTGCTCGCTCATTCTGACCCCTCCCCGTTTGCAGGCTTTAACAGGGCCTCCCCTGAAACCGAGATGAGCGAAGGGTACTCGCCTCCGCCCGACGTGGACAGTGTTTCTGACTACCTGGGCGACCCGACCGATGCGGCGAGGATGAAGAGGCAGGTGACGCGGCTATTCCAGAAACACACACTGCTGCTGCAGGAGATAATGAAGAGGATCGATGACGACAAGGCCGAGACCGAGGCCCGGCTCGCGGCCTTGGAGGGCCCTCCGCGCGAAGCGGAAGACGACGATGTCACCTCGCCGGGCGTGCATATAACGCGAGCCGAGGGGCATCTTAAGAGCGCCGTGGAGCAGGTCGGCCTGGCTCAGCGGGAGCTGGTGGCGGTTCGCGATTACCACGATCCCCGTGTGCCGCCTCGGTCGGGAACGAAGAGGCGGCACAAGTGGAAGTGGGTCGAGTATTGACCCAGTTGTTTGCCCCTCGCTCGCGGGATACCGCGGGGTTGTTGTCATTTCGTAGTTCTTTTGTATTTGTAATTGCTTGCGACTCTTCCAGCCCGCCTAGGGGCCTAACTCTTTTGTTGCTGAGATGTATTGAAATTATCGTGCTGTTTTTGTTGTTTTCTGTGGGCGGGTCAAGGGAAAGGCCCGTTCTTCCCTTCGCGCTGATCGGGGCGAGGGCGAGCCGAGGAGCTCGCCAGACGGGAGTCTCCCGTCTTGCGGGGAACGACGTGCGGATGCGGGTTGGGGTTCGCCCGCGCTGGTTTCCCGCGGTTGCAGCCGGGCGAGAACCGTGTCGGATCGACCTTTGAGGTGCGGTCGCGCGCGGGAAGTCGAACCGTCGGGCTGATTTTGGCTATCCGCACCCCGCCTTTCGGCGGGAAGTTTCCCGCCCTTTCTCTTTCCCTATAAATAGGCCTTGCAGACCCTAATTTCTCCACCGATTCCAAACTTTCTTGCTTCCCTTTCCCGCGGAGTACCGTCTGTGTTCGCCTTCTGGCTTTTTCTCGCGCGTTCGGCGGCGACTCGACGGGGATGGGCGGAGGCGGCGGCGACGTGGACGGCCGAAGCAAGTGCGCTTGGACCTTCTCCGAGCATGATTTCCCTCGCGCCGTTATCACAGAGCGCGAATACTTGGAATCTCTAGGCGACCACATCCCAGCCGGGTTCTCTGCGAGGCGGCCCGAAGAGGGGGAGAAGATCAACGACCTGTCTAGGGATGAGCTCGCCATCCCTCTCGCTCACTTTGAGGTAGGCCTGCGACTTCCCCTGTGGCCCGAGGTGCGCCAGGTGCTAAAATACTTCGGGGTCGTCCTGGGCCAGATGACCCCGAACTCCATCGCCGTCATGGTGGGGTTCGCCTGCTTCCTGCGAGAGGAGCGGGTGGAGTTCAGTCTCGCCGTGTTCCGGAAGCTGTTCTCCTTCCGGGTGAATCGAGACGGGACGACCTACTTCTCCAGCGCCCACCTCAAGGTGCGGGAGACAGTCAACAAGAGTCACAACTGGCTCAAGAAATTCTTGTTCGTCAAAGGGGACTTCGGCAACGTCCCTTTCTCGCCGGTGCAACTCAGCGAGGCGAGCTACCGGCCACCCAGCCTAGGCGGACATGAAGCCGACCTGTGCGCGTTCTTCGCCGGGAAGAACTTTGAGGTCGCGTACCTGCGCCGCCATCTTGACGACCTTGCCGTCGTCCCGCCAGGGGGAGGTTTGTCGCTCGCCGCTAGCTAGTCCTCACTTTCCCACCTTTCTTTTGTCTCACCTTCCCTTTTTTGCAGGTGACCGCGACATCCCCCTTCACCCTCCTTACGAAAGCGCGCGGATCCCCTCCGGGATTCTTGCCCGGGCTCAAGCTGCTGATGCCGCTCAGCGCGACATCCCGTCCGTCCCGACCAAGAAGCGACCGGGTGGCGGACAGCCCGCCCCTCCGCCGAAGGTGGCGAAGATCGCGGATCAACAACCCACCGCGAGCCAAAGAAAGGGCAAGGCCCCCGCGGTCCTGCCGACTGAGGGCCCCTCGCCCCCGCTGGTTGCTTCGACCAGCGACTCCCCGGTCGGGGCGGCGGGCACCTCCGCGCCGCCGGGCGGGTCTGAAGCCGCTGCGAAGCCGGTGCCGAGAGGGCATCGTAACTTCGGCTACGGCGAGAAGTACTTGGACGAGCTCGGCGTCCCGCTCCTGGCGTGGGACAAGGAGTCGAACCGTGCAACGATCTCGACCCTGCTGTCGAGCTGGATGGAGCAGGATACTATCGGCGGGGAGGCGTACAGCTTCTCCTTTGGTCTGTACTCGCGCGAAGACGCCGCCATTTATGACAAGTAGGAGACGCGAGTGCTGATTCATGAGAGCGCGCGGGCCCAGCTGCGCGGCCTGGAGCTGGCTCACATGGTGGGGAGACGCTGCACCCAGGTGGAGCAGAACGCCGCGTCCATCCAAAAGATGGCGGATGAGAAGGAAGAGGCCCGAAAGCTCGCTCGGGTGGACGCGGACCTTCAGAGAGGGCGAGCCGCCGCTGCCGAGGAGACCCTCGCGCAGTACCTGGGCGGGGTGGTACGCGCTCAACCTGAGTTACCCTCTCCCTCTTGCGAACACAACTCATGATCATTCCCATTCCTTTTTTCAGGATGCGGCGACGGCGAGTCGAATGGGTGCCGAGATCGCCACCCTTGGCCAGGAGAAGGCGGCGCTGGAGGCCCGGGTACGCGAGCTGGAGGCCGCCGCCGCTGTTCCTCCTCCAGACAGCAGGGTCTGCCCGCGCGAGCACCTCTCTGATCATGACCTGGAAGTGCTAATGCAAAAGAACGCGGCCAGCGCAGCGAAATACACGATGCAAATGCTGCGGCGCGCGGATCTGCTTACGGGCGAGGCGGCAGAGCTTTCGGCGGAAGACGTGGTGCCGGCGCTGTTTCTCCCCGTGCCGGACCCTGGCGACAAGGCCTTCCAGCCCCTTTAGGGTTTCTAGATCTCGCGCCCCCCTTACTTTTTGTAATTTACTTTTTAGATGGACATTATTATGTATAACAATCTGTTCTGAGATGTATGCGCGAGTTGCGCTTATACTTCATATTTTTAGCTATTGTTCCTTTTATGAATGCCCTTTTCGCCTGCCTTATTTTTCCAACGCTGTCATTGCCGGATGGCGCGACCCGCCCCTGCGGCCCGGCTCTGACGAGGCGGCTGCCCGTCCGCCGAGCGAGGCGAGCTGGCTCGTCCGCCGAGCGAGGCGAGCTGGCTCGTCCCTCGGCCGCATGCCTAATTCTCTGCGGACCCTCGCCCAGGCCTTTGCGTTTACTCGACCACCTTTCCTGGGGCTTGATGGTGGGGCTATGCTAGACCCTTTCCCTCTTTTTTGACTAACTCTTGTGATTCCGTCCTGCTGCGCACGCTTTTCGAGTAGTTCCCGGCCTTGCCGGCTAGGTGGGAGTCCGACAACGCGATTTGTTCTGGGTCGCAGGTCATTGCTTTCTGAGTCATTCCATCGAGTGACATCCGGCCCTGCCAGCTAGGTGGGAGCCTGGCAGTGAGATCTTCTCGAGGCTAGGGATGACACCGAGTGACTTCCGGCCCTGCCAGCTAGGTGGGAGCCTGGCAGCGGGATCTTCTCGGGGTCCAAGTTCATTCCACCGAGTGACTTCCGGCCCTGCCAGCTAGGTGGGAGCCTGGCAGCGGGATCTTCTCGAGGCTAGGGATGACACCGAGTGACTTCCGGCCCTGCCAGCTAGGTGGGAGCCTGGCAGCGAGATCTTCTCGGGGTCCAAGTTCATTCCATCGAGTGACTTCCGGCCCTGCCAGCTAGGTGGGAGCCTGGCAGCGGGATCTTCTCGAGGCTAGGGATGACACCGAGTGACTTCCGGCCCTGCCAGCTAGGTGGGAGCCTGGCAGCGGGATCTTCTCGGGGTCCAAGTTCATTCCATCGAGTGACTTCCGGCCCTGCCAGCTAGGTGGGAGCCTGGCAGCGGGATCTTCTCGAGGCTAGGGATGACACCGAGTGACTTCCGGCCCTGCCAGCTAGGTGGGAGCCTGGCAGCGGGATCTTCTCGGGGTCCAAGTTCATTCCGTCGAGTGACTTCCGGCCCTGCCAGCTAGGTGGGAGCCTGGCAGCGGGATCTTCTCGAGGCTAGGGATGACACCGAGTGACTTCCGGCCCTGCCAGCTAGGTGGGAGCCTGGCAGCGGGATCTTCTCGGGGTCCAAGTTCATTCCACCGAGTGACTTCCGGCCCTGCCAGCTAGGTGGGAGCCTGGCAGCGGGATCTTCTCGAGGCTAGGGATGACACCGAGTGACTTCCGGCCCTGTCAGCTAGGTGGGAGCCTGGCAGCGGGATCTTCTCGGGGTCCAAGTTCATTCCATCGAGTGACTTCCGGCCCTGCCAGCTAGGTGGGAGCCTGGCAGCGGGATCTTCTCGAGGCTAGGGATGACACCGAGTGACTTCCGGCCCTGCCAGCTAGGTGGGAGCCTGGCAGCGGGATCTTCTCGGGGTCCAAGTTCATTCCATCGAGTGACTTCCGGCCCTGCCAGCTAGGTGGGAGCCTGGCAGCGGGATCTTCTCGAGGCTAGGGATGACACCGAGTGACTTCCGGCCCTGCCAGCTAGGTGGGAGCCTGGCAGCGGGATCTTCTCGGGGTCCAAGTTCATTCCATCGAGTGACTTCCGGCCCTGCCAGCTAGGTGGGAGCCTGGCAGCGGGATCTTCTCGAGGCTAGGGATGACACCGAGTGACTTCCGGCCCTGCCAGCTAGGTGGGAGCCTGGCAGCGGGATCTTCTCGGGGTCCAAGTTCATTCCAACTCTCTGAGCAAGCTTAGGTATGACAATCCTGGGGGGAGAGAGAAGAAAAGCTTCATTATAATAAATCGTGTTGCTTACAGGAAATTAGGGAAAAAATCTCTTCAAGTCGTCTCCACTCCAGGTGAGGCTCAGGGCCTCGCCCTCTACATTTTGGAGCCGATAGCCCCCCGACTTCAAAGCTTCCTTCACAATGAATGGCCCTTCCCAGCTGGGGTTGAGTTTCCCTACGGACGCTGACCTCCCTGCTGCGTCCACCTTCTTCAGTACCAGGTCCCCTTCCGTGAACTGCTTGACCCTGACATGTTTGTCAAAGTATTTTGTCATCCTCCTTTTGACCTCCTCCTGTCGGATGACCGAAAGATCCCTTAACTCTTCTACCATGTCTAGGGAGAGTCTCAGCTCCTCTCCGTTCTCGGCTTGCCATTCCTCTCGGCCTTCCCTGGCCGTTCCGACTCGTGGCATTTGAACCTCAAATTCTATGGGGAGCACCGCCTCGCACCCATGGGAGAGCTTGAAGGGGGTCTCCCCCGTGGCCGTGTTAGGAGTGGTTCTAAGGGCCCAAAGGACGGCGGGGAGCTGCTCCACCCAGCTCCCCCTCAAGTTTTCCACCTTCTTCTTGAGGAGATTGATGATGACTTTGTTCGCCGCCTCCACCTGCCCGTTGCTCCTGGGGTGGTAGACCGAGGCGAATCTGAGGTCGATCCCAAGCTGCTCGCAGAAACTGGTGAACTCGGCGCTGGCGAACTGAGGCTCGTTGTCTGTGACGATGGCCTGAGGCAGCCCATGGCGACAGATGATCTCCCCCCAAACGAAGTTCCTGATTACCTGGGAGGTCACCTTGGCCAATGCCTTCACCTCCATCCACTTTGAGAAGTAGTCGATCATCACTAGGAGGAATCTTCTCTGGCCGCTGGCCTGGGGGAACGGTCCAACCAGATCCATTCCCCAGATTGCAAAGGGCCAGGGGGCCGTGATGCTCTTGAGTTGTTGGGCCGGCTGTAGCTGGAGGGGGGCAAACAGCTGGCACTTATGACATCTTCTTGCGAACCCCGCGGCGTCCCGACCCAGGGTGGGCCAGAAATACCCCTGCCTGACTATCCTCCCCTCCAAGGTCCGACTCCCGGAATGACTCCCGCACTCCCCGGAGTGGACTTCTTCCAAGATCCTCCGCGCCTCGCCCTCGGACACGCAGCGGGCCAACATCCCAGAGAGGGTCTTTCTGTATAGCTGCCCGTCTTTAAGGAGGTAGTAGGCGGACTTGTGCCTCAGCTTCTTCCTGTCTACTCCCTCCGGATACTCTCCCGTGGAGAGGAAAACTACTACTGGGTCCATCCACGATGGCTGCTGATCGATCTCCATGAGCTCTCCTTCTTCGATGGAGGGGCGAAACAGGTCGGTGATGGTGCCCCCTGCCCGGGGGCCGTGCTTCGCCAGTTGGTCGGCCTGCTCATTCTCCCCCCTTGGCACGTGTCGGATGGAGAAGGTCTGGAAGGTCCCTATGACCCCCTTTACTTTGGCCAAGTATAACCTCAAAGCGGGCTCCCTTGCTTCGAACTCCCCGTTGATCTGGGAAGCCACCACCATGGAGTCGGTTAGGACCTCCACATCCAGCACCCCCAACTCCCTGGCCAGGCGCAGCCCCGCTATCACTGCTTCGTACTCGGCCTGGTTGTTGGTAATGGGAAAATGCACCACCACCGTCTTCTCGATCCGAGTCCCTTGAGGGTTTTCCAGAACCACTCCTACTCCGAGAGAATGCCTTCCTGAGGCTCCGTCCACCCTCACCTTCCAAGGAGTCGGGCGGGTGAGCTCCTCCTCCGCTACTTCCACCACGTAGTCGGCTAGGAAGTCGGCCATCGCCTGAGCTTTGATCGAGAGCCGCGGAACGAAGGAGACATCGAACTCGCTTAGCTCCACCGACCACTTGGCCAGCCGGCCCGAATGCTCCACCCCCTCGAAGACGTTGCGGAGAGGATGGTCGGTCACCACTCGGATTGAGTGTGCCTGGAAGTAAGGTCGTAGCCTTCGAGCCGAGATGATTAATGCGAATGCAAGCTTCTCCAGGATCGGATACCGGAGCTCGGCCTTCCTCAGGACCCGGCTGACATAATAAATGGGGAGCTGCCTCTTCCCCTCTTCACGTACTAAGACGGAGCTCAAGGCCTCTGCCCCAACCCCGAGATATAAGAACAAATCCTCACCTTCCTTCGGCCCCTGGAGCAGCGGAGCTTGTGTCAACTGCACCTTGAGGGCCTGGAAGGCCTCTTCACATTCCTTGCTCCATTCGAACCTCTGGCCTCCCCTCAGCGTTTTGAAGAAGGGGGAGCACTTCTCCCCTGCCCGAGAAAGGAAGCGGCTCAGTCCTGCTAGCTTCCCTGTCAGCCGCTGGACCTCCTTCGCATTCCGCGGGGACCCCAACTCCAGGATAGCCTTGACCTTGTCCGGGTTCGGCTCGACCCCTGCGGGGGTGAGGAGGTGCCCCAAGAACTTCCCTCGGCTAGCCCCAAAAACGCACTTAAGGGGATTCAGCCGCATCTTGTATCTGCGCAGGGTGGCGAACGTCTCCTCCAGGTCCCGGAGGTGGGAGTCCACGTCCCGGCTCTTGATCATGAGGTCGTCCACGTACACCTCCAAGTTCCTCCCCCTCTGTTCCTTGAAGACCCTATCCATCATTTTTTGGTAGGTGGCCCCAGCGTTCTTCAGCCCGAACGGCATCATCTTGTAGCAATAGCAGCCGTCCCCTGTGATGAATGAGACATCCTTGATGTCCGGGGGGTGCATCCTGATCTGGTGGTAACCTGAAAAGGCATCTAAAAAACTCATTACAGAAAAGCCGACGGCGGAGTCAACCAACGCGTCGATCCGAGACAAAGGGTAACAGTCCTTAGGACAAGCTTTATTAAGAAGAGAGAAATCGATACACAACCGCCAGCGGCCGTCTCCTTTTTTAACCATCACAACGTTTGAGACCCAGCCGGGGTACTGAATTTCGAACACGAAGCCAGCTTTGAGAAGCTTCGCCACCTCCTCTCTGATGGGTTCCGCCAGCCTGTCCGCCGTGGACCTCTTCTTCTGCTGGACGGGGCGTGTTCCCGGGTCCAGGTTGAGGCGGTGGCAAGCCACATCCGCGTCAACCCCCGGCATCTCTGCGGCGCTCCAGGCGAAGATGTCCACGTTCTTCTGGATGCACTCCAGCATCCTGCCCTGGTCCTCCGGGGTCAGCCCCCGCTGACGCGAATCTTCTCCACCCTGCCTCCGCGGGTGAGCACTTCCAGCTCCACCACCTCCTCTGCGGCCTCCAGCCCGGACTGCTCCCCCCATCCTTCGGCGTCCCCTTCCACCGGAACGGGGACCTCTACCTCCATCTCCCCTCCTACAGCCCTTACTTCGGCCACTTCCTCCAGATCTCCTCCTTCCGCCTTCTCTGCGCAGTCCTTCGCCCCCAGCTCCACCTCTCCGGCTTCCTGCTCGTCCTCCTCCATCCTCCGCCCCATCTCCTCGGCTCCTTCCTGCCAAGAGATGGTGTTTACCGCGGTGACGTAGCATTCCCGCGCCACCTTTGGGTCTCCCCTAACCCTGACCTGCACCCCCTCAGCGTTGAACTTCAGGCACTGATGGAAAGACGAGGGGACGCAGCGGAAGGCGCTGATCAGGGGCCTCCCGAAGATTGCGCTGTAGCTGCTGGGGGCGTCCACAATGACGAACTTGCAGTTTCGGGACTGCCCCCCCAGGGTGACATGGAGGCCGACTCCTCCCTCTACCTCCTTCCTTTCTCCTGAGAACCCGAACAAGGGCCCGTCCGAGGCCAGCACCCTCTTAGCTTCCACCTGCATCGCGTCAAACGCCTTTTTGAAGACGACGTTCACGGAGCTCCCATTGTCCACGAGGATCCGAGAGACAGTGAAGTTCTCGATGGCGGCCTTGATGACCAGCGTATCACAGAACGGATCCTCGTGGTCCGGCATATCACTTCTGGAGAAGGTGATCCTCTCCTCTGGCGGCGGGGTTTGGGACGTAGAGGCGACGCTCCGCCGATACATGGTGTGGAGACTTGCCTTGCGGGAAGCCTCGACTCCCACTCCCCCGTGGATCACTCCGATCCCTCTCGGGTCCCCACATCCACCCGGTCTTCACAGCGATCCTCCTCCGCCCGAGGAAGGACCTCCTCGATCCTCACTTCCTGCCGCACCTCCTCCTGTTGCTGCTGCCGCCCCCTGTTCCCTCTCATCTCCAGGAACTCCGGGCATGTGGCTGTTGCGTGCCCCTCTTCCTGATGGAAGTCGCAGTAGGGCAGTTCCACCCTGAACTCCCTTCTCCTCCTTCTCATGACCCCTCTCCTCGCTCCCAGAGCTATGGCCATGGCCTCCTCCTGATCGGGGAGCCGCGGCCTCTGACCCTGCCTCCAGCCTGGTGGGTGGAACTGGTCCTGCCTCCCCTGATAGTGACCTCTCCCGTAGTATCCCCTCTGTGGCCCCTGCCCCTGCCACTCTGGTCTCTAGCCCAGCCTACGGTCGGGCTCCTGACGCCCCCACCCCGGCTGCTGTCCTTGGAGCTGCCTCTGCTCCCTCTGCTCCCTCTGCCTGGGCTCCCCCCTCCTCTCTTCCTGTCCTCTTCCTCCCTTCGACTCCTTTTCCTCCTCGGTCGCCCACCTGGCCAACTTCCTTGCAAATTCTGGGTTCGACGCCTCCCCGTCGACCTCTCTCGCCGCCCTCTCCATCAACTCCTCGTAGGAGAGGGGGGGGGGGGAATTCTCTTCAGCTCCATGCGGAAGAAACCCTGCTGCAGGCCCAGTGTGAAGGCCATCATCAGACTGTGGCCCGGCATCTCCTGGACTTGGGTAACCTCCTCATGGAACCGATCGACGTAGCTCCCCAACGTCTCGTTCACCCCCTGCTTGATGTGGAACAGGGACTCAGACTCCTTCTTCCTCTTCTTTGAGATAGTGAACCTCAACATGAACCCTCGGCGCAGGTCCTCGAAGCAATAGATGGAACTGGCCGGCAGCTGGTGGAACCACTCCCTTGCCTTCTCTCGGAGGGTGATGGCGAAGAGACGACACTTGAATCTGTCCGACATCTGACGGATGGAGACTACGTCCTCGAACCACTGGACGTGCTGAACCGGGTCTCCCTTCCCGGTGTAGTAGGTCATATCGGGCTCCCTGAATCCGTCTGGTACTGGAGCTGAGGAGACCAGCTCGCTGAAGGGACTGCCTCCCCCCACCTGGCGGGCCGGCGAGTCTCGCGGGCCCAACTCGCCGAACCGGCCTCGGCCTGCCGAGCCGGGGAAGAGCTCGCGCCCCGGGAGCTCGCTTCCTCGGCCTTCTTCTGCCACCTCCTTCCCGGCTCGCCTGCCGGGGGCGTCCTCGCCCAAAGAGGGGGCGGCCGCGATCGGGATCGCCGGAGTCGAGCACTCGGCCCGCGCGCCGAGTGCGAACTTGACGAGGCTCAGCACCTCGTTCCTGAAATCCTCCAACATCCCCACCGTTGCGAGAGGCGGAGGGGGGGGGTGGCGAGTCCTGTCCGTCCGATCCCTGACCTCCCGTCATTGTGCTCGCCGAAGCTTTTCTACACTGACCACTTTCCACGCTCACCGCACCAAAGTGTTGAAACCGGAATCCGGCCTCTTGTGGAGTTCTACCCTTGGGGAAGGGGTGGTCTCGTGCCTACTTTGCTCCTGCAAGAAAAACAACGAGAGAGACAAGAGAAAACAGACCCAAGGGCTCGGCAGGGAGGTCCCACCACAAACCCGGAAGATCTCTGAGCGCTTCCCCTCCTTAGCCAAGAGCCGAGCTAAGGTACCCTCAGAGAACACTTGAGAATGAGAGCAGGGAGGCCCTGAAAGCGTGTGCTCTGAGGTACCCCTTGGGTCTTATTTATAGATTTTCAGAATCTGAACTGCCAATAACCAAAAGGACTGACCTGGAAATACCAAAAGGCCCCTGGTTGGGTCTGCTAACAGCCAAACTCCGCTGTTCTGAACAGCTATGCGCAGTCCAACCTGGTCTGCCAACAGCGAGGCTCCGCTGTTCTGAGTAGCTAATCGCACCCCTGGGTGGTCAGCTCGCCTTCAGTTCTCCCGCAGGAGGCGGGCGCGGTCTGGCTTCGTGGCTCGCCTATCCTCCCTGGGCGAGCGCGAGCCGATAGGGGCGAGCTGCCTGTCCTCTGCCGGGCGGATCGGCAGCCAGGTCGCGTACGGGGGGTTGGCCGGCGGGTCGCCAATCGCGGGTCCGGCTCGCTTGCTGCGGGTCGCCAGCTCGCTCGCCTGAGATGGGCGGGAGCGGGCCAGCCCTTCAGTCGTACAACCCGTTCTTCCGCTCAGGTGCGGGTCGCGGGGCCAGGCCTGCTCAACCTCCCTGGCGGGACCCGCTCGCCGGACGCAGGGTTGTACACCGAGAGCTAACACGGTCCAGGTATTCCGGCCCGATCGGGATGTCGAGTTCGACATAACCAAAACTATATTTTTGAATATAAATTTTGACTTATTTTGGTAATGAAAATGTTTCTAATGATTATTTTTTTTGAAGTTTAAAAATGGTTGCAATTAATGTTTTGTTTGCGGATAGCGATTTTCTCAAAATAGTGCTTGCGAATAGTGGATAATGCATATATCATCACCCATAAAAAAGGTGGTTGTTATTAGCACCACAGTTTTGGTTAATCGCACCATACTTTCTCCTAATTTTTTGCGTCTTTTGAAAATACGACTTGTACATGCATTTTTAGAAAAAGTGGTCAACACTAAAGTTGTAAATCTCGACGGGAACTACAACTTTTGTGCTGAATAATTTTACTAAAAATGCATGCACAGTGCGTACTTTGAAAATATATCTAAATTTTGCGTCATTTAAAAATATGTCTTGTATATGCATTTTTAGGAAAAATGCTCAACACGAAAGTTGAGAACACTTTTCCTAAAATACATAGACAAAATGTATTTTCAAAAAGCACGAAATTAGGAGAAAGTGCAGTTAACACTTTAACAACGGCCAAAAATAAGTCTCGCCGCCTATTTTGAAAATAAATTAATTTTGAAAAGAAAAAAATTAAACGACGCAATTATTTCTTAATTTCAATAGGTGATTGTTAACCGCAACCCGTAATTGGCTAGTCGCACCCAAAATTTTCTAAATTTTTGCGCTTTTTCAAAATACGCTTTGTACATTCAATTTCAGGAAAAGTGTTCAACACGAAAGTTGTAGATATCGACGAGATCTAAAACTTTCGTGGTGAACATTTTTCCTGAAATTGCATGTACAAGGCGTATTTCGAAAAGGCACAAAACCTGAGCATATTTTCAAAGTACGCCCTGTACATTCATTTTTAGTAAAAGTCATCAACACGAAAGTTGTAGATCTCGTCGATATCTACAACTTTCGTGTTGAACACTTTTCCTGATATTGCATGTACAAGGCGTATTTCAAAAAGGCGCAAAAAATTAGAAGATTTTGGGGTGCGACAAGTAAAATAGCGGGTTGCGGTTAACAATCACCTTTCAATATTGTAGAGCGGAAGATCTAAAAAATTCCAAATATATCCCTATTGTACCTTAAAAATACCCTCCTGCAGTCCTGCTTAAATAAATCTTCTTAAACCCTCTTGAAAACCTAATTCTATTAACTCCTGCTCCCCCACTTCGACGTGCCTTTCAATCAACAGCCGCCGCCAACGGAATCCTACCCTTGGCCCAGCGGCTCCTGCCTTCTCACCACACCAATAAGCCTAGCCGCCTATTCCGACGCCACCAGCCACCGCCATTTCTACCGTTTTCGCCAATCTCTTCTCCCTTTCAGTCAGCCCCTTCCCGACGACCCTAAAATCCTTCCAAATCTCCTCGACTCACGCTTGCTGTTATTCTCGCGATTGCCTTGACAAGGATTGGATTCGGCTGCCGTTTTGAGGCTAAGGTATACCTAACCTCGTCTCATTGCTCGTTTATTGATTCTTTAATTTATGCGAGTTTATTTTGATCGCTTAAAGACAAAGCTTGTCTGGTTATCGCTAGTCCTATTTGTAGTTAATTGCTTAATTATTGTTTGAATTACTTCCATGAGTGAATCTATCGTCTTGTTCTTGTTCCATCGTTATGCCATTCTACCTAGTTGTATGAAACCCTAAATTAAATATTTTTGGTTATTTAACAATCGAATCAACATGCCCACAGCCCACGTATTTTAATTTTGATCCCAAGATCATAATTGATATTGAAATTTAAGATTCCGGCGGCGGCAATATCAAAATCATCACAATTGACACTAAATATCAATACTATCAAAACCTAGTAGAGCACCCTGGGTGGATCTTTGTTACAGACTTACAGAGGCCAATGTTGGACCTGGCGCATGCGGGCCTGGCAAATGATGTTGTGCCCAGGCCTGCTTCAGGCCCATTCTAGCTTTGGTGCTCAGGCTTGGCTTGAGCAGTGTACCGGGACAGTCTTATATCTAAAATAGGGCCTCTTTAGGCCCCCAGGCTGCAACTGGGCTTTTTGCCCTGCAGCCATGGTCCTATCCAACACATCTACCATAAAACCTGTGGGATTTTTTAATTGTATTAAATTCACATGCCTTAGTCATACAGACACATCCTAATTGCTACATATAGTTATCTTCAGTTTTATTTAAGCCGTTGATATACACAACACAAATAAGGATATACTCACTCATTAATAGCTTTTTTGGGTGAATTTTATGTGCAAACCAGTCTCTGCTATGTGCAAACCGCGCATTCAAAAAAAAATTGCTACAACAGTTATGTGCAGACCGACCTTTTACGGGTTCACAAGTCGTTACGATTTTTGGTTTGGTTTGCATTTAATGTAGCTGAAATTGGTCTACACATAACATCACCCCCTTTTTAGCGAATTTTCGGATTTTTTGTATTCACTCACCTTCTCCGCTAACCCTGCCATTTCTCGCAATATGGCCTGATTTTTCGCATGGATTTGTTGACATAATTGATTGCTTTTTAACTTGTTAAAATTTCTATTTTTTGTTTGGAAATAACACATTTGTTTGCGGATATATTTTTTGGAAAAATTGTAATGTGGATAGCCAATATTGTAGTGCGGTTAACACAGGAATTTATTTATTTAATCTACTAATTGTCATTTCAGTTCGGTGCAATGGTGAGCAAGGATGAGTATCTTGTCTCCAAGTTTCTTAAGATTACAACAACCTGTTGCAGGGATTTTACTTCAAACATTCTCAAGGTATTTTACAAATTACTCTTTAATGACATTATTTAGCATTTAATCCATGGCAGTGGAAAAGAGCTAATGTATCTTTACAGGATAAGCAATGGAACATTAAGTCTGCCATCCGAACTTTCTTTGAGTGCGGCTCTAGGCATAAGGAATCAGTAGCTTTGCCGTTAAATTCTCCATCTGATGTTTGTTCTACCAGTGAAACCTTGTAAGTTAGATTTCAAATTATTATTATAATTATTTGTCTGACAGTTTTTAAATTTGTTTCTTATGTTGGTTTTTTTAATATTAAAAATCACATATTCAAACAAAAAATTATTTGTAGTGGTTTGGGCTCATCAGAGGATGATGAAGTTAATGACAGCCAAGAGGATAATATTTTTGATTATGCTATAGAACCTACGTAAGTAGATTTCTGGCCTTCTGTATTTTTTTTGGATTTTTTTCTATGGCCAATTTTTTATGGAAGGTTTTTCCTTTTGCAGGGATTTGAACTCAAAAGGTGGAATTGAAGCTGCTGAAGGCCAAGAGCATTTTACTTTTGATTCCTGTACAGAAGTTGTGTATGTCATTTGGGGCATTATGTTATTTCTTTTGTTAAATGATTTATAACGGATTCCATGATTTTGAATATTTAATGGCATTCAATATTTTTTGAAAAATTGGTTCACAGGGATCAAGCCCTGAATGATGAAAATGTAGTTGGTGATGGTCAAAAGTTTTTATGTTTTGATTATTACGGCATCACACCTACGTAAGAAAATTTTGGGCATGATATTGGCTTTTCAAAGTAATTTTGAACTTCTCACATTTTTTTGAAATATATTAATATGTATTTTGTAGTGGTTGGGGGTCCGAGGATGATGATAAAGAAGCAGATGAGTTTCAAGAACAAGATGGTTTTGAGCATGGACCTGATAATGGAACAATGTAAATTACAGTTATAGTTTATTCTTCTAACATTTTTATTGTTGAACTTTTATGACCTTTGGAAATGATTAATTTGAGTCATTGTGTTATTGCTTTAAATCCTTTTCTCTTTAGTAGCTCAGTTGTTCATCATTTTATCTTGTTAATGATATCATATCTGTTGAATAACTTGCAATACTATTACAATGAGGCTTGTCCCCTCTTTATATAGAGGTGGACCCACCAATACAAAGAAATAACTCATACATAGAGATAAACCAAATGTGGAAATAAATACGATATTGTAATACTCCCCTTCAAGTTGACCGTGAGATGTTGATCATGCCTAACTTGACAACCATACTTCCGAAGATACTTCCACTTAAACCTTTCGTGAGATTGTCAGCAAGCTGTATATCTGATGGAACAAATGGAGTACACAAGCCCCTTTTCAATGTTTTCCTTGATGAAATGACGATCCACTTCAATATGCTTTGTACGATCATGCTGGACAGGATTGTGTGCGATGCTAATAGCAGCCTTGTTGTCACAATACAACCGAATGAGCTCATCTCCAAGATGCCCCAGGTCATTCAGTACCAATCGCAGCCAGAGGCCTTCACACATGCCATGAGCCATAGCACGGAATTCTGCTTCAGCACTAGATCTTGCCACAACATGTTTTTTACTCCGCCAGGTAACAAGGTTTCCACCAACCAGGGAACAATACCCCGAGGTAGATCGCCGATCATTTATAGACCCGACCCAATCCGCATCAGTGTACACCTCAATGTTTAGGGATGAATTGGAGGAAAACATGACTCCACTCACTGGTGAGGACTTGAGGTACCAGAGAATTCTATTGGCAACATCAACATGACGAGCCTTCGGAGCGTGCATAAACTGGCTTATTACACTCACAGCATAAGTTATATCTGGACGGGTATGAGCCAAGTAGATCAATCTTCCTACAAGCCTCTGAAACTCAGGTATATCGTCAACCTCTTCGCTATCGTCACAGCCTATTCAGTGATTTGCTTCAATAGGGGTGTCCGCAGGCCTGCACCACTCATCCCAATTTTCTCAAGGAGATCCAGAGTATACTTTCTCTGAGAGATAAAGATCCCTCATTTGAACCTTGCCACTTCAATGCCCAAGAAATATTTGAGAGCACCCAGGTCTTTTACCTCAAACTCAGTGGCTAATTTCTTCTTTAGAAGCGTGATTTCTTCAACATCATCACCTGTGATAACAATATCGTCAACATACACAATGAGAGCAGTAAGTTTACCAGTCCTGCACTTGATAAATCGAGTGTGATCAGAGTTTCCCTGGTAATATCCAAAGGACAACTTGGCTTCATGAAATCTCCCAAACCACGCCCGTGAAGACTGTTTTAGTCCATATAGGGCCTTCTTTAACTTGTAAACGAGTCCCACTGAGCTCCTGGGAGTAAGGCCTGGTGGTAGTGACATATACACTTGCTCTTCCAAATTCTCATGGAGAAAGACATTTTTTACATCAAGTTGCCAAAGATCTCACCCTTTACAAGCAACGCAGGATAAGAGAACTCTGATAGTGTTCATCTTTGCTACAGGTGCAAACGTTTCCCGATAGTCGATCCCAAGTGTTTGTGTGTAACCACGTGCCACCAATCGTGCTTTACACCTTTCAACTATGCCCTGTGGATTTTGTTTAACAGAGAACACCCACTTGCATCCGACTGGTTTCTTCCCAGAAGGGAGAGACACTAAGTCCCATGTGTTGTTCTTCTCAAGAGCAGCCATTTCCTCAAACATTGCCTCTCGCCACATAGGAATCTCTAGGGCACTCTGCCAGGATGTCAGAACAGGAATGGACGCAAGGGAAGACACAAAAGCCTTGTGGGATATAGAGAATGAATTATAAGAAACATAATTAGAAAGGGGGTGTTTAGTACATGACCAGATACCTTTGCGGAGAGCAATTGGAAGCTCGGAAGGCCCTGAGTACGGGTCCAATGATTGGTCTGGTAGCAGGTCATGGTTGTCGTTGAGTATCTTTCTTCTCCGAGTGTACACTGCAAAGGGGAATGTTAGGAGAAATAGTAGTGGGAATATCACTCACTTCCGACGGAAGAGGCTCCCCCTGAAGTGAGGGATACAAAGGAGGAACATAAAGAGGTAAAGACGGGGATGACAAAGAGGAAGAGGTCGCAGAGGAAGAGGTGCCTGAGGCAGGATAATGGGCATCAGATTCACGAAACGTGACATCCATGGTGAAAAACACCCTCTTCGTAGAAGGATGAAAACATTTGTACCACTTCCGAGTAGGAGAGTAACCGATAAATACACACCGGAGAGCGCGCGGGTCAAGTTTGGGTGGGAGGAGGATGATGGATGTGGACAAAGCAAACACACCCAAACACCTTAGGAACAAACAGAGAGAAAGGGACGCGAAGTGCCCGTACAGACCATTGACCAAACTACCAGAGCCAATTACCATCCCCGTCTTTAGGTCCTGAAACACACAAGAGGAAGGATGAAAAGCTACCGAGCAGTCCATAGAATTAGTCAAATGTCTAATAGATAATAAATTTAGAGTGAAATTGGGAACATGAAAGACAGAGGTTAAGGTGAGAGAGGAACATGAGATGGAACCCTTCCCAGCAATAGAGGAAAGGGAACCGTCAACAATGTTCACCTTATCACGACCAGAAAGAAGAGTATATGAAAGAAAACCTGAGGCGGAGCCAGTGATATGATCAGTGGCTCCAGAGTCAATGATCCAAGGAGAGGAAGCAACAACAACAGAGTGAGCACCGGGTGGTCCGGTGTGGGCAGAGGAAGACAATGCAGAAGCCTCCGTAGATAGACCGTGCATCATGCGGCGAAGCGCAAGAACTTCATCGGCATAGAAAGTATCCGGCAGGAGAGAAGAAGGGTCGACAATAGCATCTGTGAGATGGGCAGAACGAGTAGATGAGCGACCGGCAGAACGGTTAGAGCCACGATCACCACGAGAAGACACACCACCTCGCGATGGAGGGATTACTATGGAGCTGAAAACAAGTGTCTCTGATGTGACGGGGCTTGCAACAATAATCACAGAGGAGATGGTCTTTGTCTGAACCCTTCATCTTGGAATCACAGAGAGGACGAGCCCCTAGTAACGAAGGGGTACCGACAACGAGAGCAGAACTTTTAGGAGTGGAATCTTGAAGAGACTGCCGACGATCAAATTCCTGCTGGACGATGCTATAAACCTCCGGAAGAGAGGGCAATGGCAGACGGCCCAAAATGTGAACACAAATCTGATCCAAGTCCTGATGGAGGCCATGAAGAAACTCAAACGTCCGGTTGCGATCCTCCCTCGCATGGACCATAGCCTCATCAATAGGGCTAACAAATATGAGGGAATCAAAATGGTCGTATTCTTGATATAGCTGGCTGAATTCCAAGTAGTACGCATAAGGGGGGCGATCACCCTGGCAGAGACAGGATATCTTCCGCCGCAACTGGAAGATCTGAGCAGCATTGCCCCTACGAGAGTTAGTGGTCTCAACACGGCGCCAAATATCCATGGCAGTATCCAGAAAGAGGTAATGACGAGCGATAGACTCCTGCATCGAATTCGTTAGCCAAGACATGACTAAGGAATTTTCGGAATCCCATTGAGGCCAGTCAGGGGAAGTCTTCTCTGGTTCCGCAGTTGTCCCAGTGACATCCAAAAAGACGACGACTCTTAAGAGCAAGAGTGATGGAGCGCGACCAGGACAGATAATTTGAGTCATCCAAAGGAATAGTGGTAATCTGCGGAGTATTGTGATCATGTCTCCCACACAGAGGAGGTGCTGGAGGAATCAGAGTGGGAACCCGTGTCGAGGTAAATCACTGAGCACCGACATAGTTGCCCTAGAAGAGAAATCTGGAGACAACCCGTTGAATTAGGAGAAGGGAGGAATAGAAATCAACTCCATCAGAAACAAAACAGGGCAAAAACCCTAGGAGACGGCGCCGGAATGGAGAACGAGCCTCACAGCATAGCCGGCGCCGGAGAGAGAAGGGCACCCAGCCCTAGGAAGCCAGGAGAGCCCTGGAGAAGCCGCCGGACGCGCCTGGAGAAAGCGCCGGACGCGCCTGAAGAAGCCGACGGGGACGCCGCTGCGGATAGGCACAGAAGAGCCGCGGGAGAGCGAGGCTAGAGGCCACCACCGGGAGACACCGCCGTAGGGACACGCTGGAGAGCGGCGACGGAGGTGCACGGGGCTGTCGGGGTGCTGCTGTCGTCGATTGGGGACGGACGAAGACGGGCGAGCGAGATCGAGGAGTTGAAGGCGGGCTCGAAAGAATTAGGGCATCCTGTGCTCTGATACCATGTTGAATAACTTGCAATACTATTACAATGAGACTTGTCCTCTCTTTATATAGAGGTGGACCCACCAATACAAAGAAATAACCGATACATAGAGATAAACCAAATGTGGAAATAAATACGATATTGTAACAATATCAATTATCATAAATAGCACCTTAGATCATTTTCGTTAATTCTTAATTCTGAAAATATATTATTCCATGATATGCTTGAAAATGCACTGATTCAACATGACTCTTAACATAACCAATAGAAATCATGGCCTAATGAAACTTTCCAAACTAATAAGAATTTAGTATAACTTTCAAATTCCTTGGCCATCCTTTCTTTGAGTATTTTAATCTTCGTTGTATCATTTCTAATAATAACTGTCTTCTGCGAAAATAATAAGAATTGTGAGTTTATTGTTCCTATGTTTTATGAATGAAGTGGGATCAACATGACTTTTAACATAACCAATAGAAATCATGGCCTAATGAAACTTTCCAAACTATGATCTAGGAGATTGTTTTAACCCATAAAAGTGTTTCTTAATATGCAAACCTTTTCTAAAATGAACTTTGGAAGAAGAGCCATGTAAACCTTCTCTTGAAAGATTCCATGAAGGAAAACATTCTTCACATCAAGAAGCGACATGGACTCTTCGTTAGAGATTGAGAAGCCACTTGCTTGACCGGCGAGGAGGGCGTCAAACTCAGTTTCCATCTGCAACATGAGGGCTTGGAGTGAGGCAATTGACACCTCATGATCATCGAGGAGGCTGGAAATGGCCAGATCCTCTGGTAGCAAGGGCACTGGTGCGCCAGTGAGCGCCATGGAACATAGTCGCGGGGACATGCACACGGCGGTAGGGCCGACGTGGTGCAGTAAAACTGGAGCGGCATTGTTGAGACCGTCAGAAACCGCCGCTTGATGCTGGGACGGAGTTCGAGAGGGAGACGAGGAGAGAGTGAGGATCGAGTGTTGGAAAGTTTGTCTGAGGCACACATCTGTCGCGGGATGGAAGGGGCACAATTGCGAGCGCAGCAGACGCAGTCGGCGAGAGCGGAGGTGTCGTCAAAAGTTCAAACAGCGGAATCGCGAGTGAAAATGACATAGCGGTGCGGGATTGGGGTCTGTTGACGGGAGCGGACGAGATCGAGTGTGGAAGGGGCACTATTGACAGGAGCAGTAGCAAAGCGTTGGACTATTGCCGGATCAGAAGAGAGGTTGTATTGTTGGATCCCTTTGGGCGGAACCAACGACGTGAAAATGATGATGGTGGTTGTCCTCGGCGGTAAATGGCGAGGTTGGACGAGAAATGGCTAGATCAGGCCACGTACAAGTAGATCCGGGTCGGGGAAGGGTGGATCTGCTATTTGTGTTCGCATTCGAGTGGAGGGGTGATGAACGAACGATGGAAATAACGGATCGGGGCTGAAATTCCTAGATCTGAATTGATCCAAGAAATTAGAGCTTGGGGTGGGGGGTGGGGGGTGGATCCACGTGAGGGAAGAAGTGGAGGGTCGGCGTGAACAGTGACCGACGTGAACAGTGTTGGCGTGAACTATAATTCACGAACAGTAATCACTGATTAGTGTTCGTGCACAATGATCGATATACAATGCTCGGGCTTCCTGGACAGCGGTAGGGGGTTGGGATTTGGCGGTTGTTGGGGCTGCAGATGAGGGTTTCAGAGGGGGAAGAAGAAGGGTATGTATGGGTAGTACTTGGGGGGGGGGGGGAGTTTGAGCGCCTAGGAGTCGTCACCTAGGGTTCCACGACGTCGGCACCAAGGAGTGATCGCTGGAATCCTGGAATAGAAGTCTCCAAATTCTGCAATCCCTTAGATCAACCTCTAAGAGGTCTATTTATAATAAAGAAAAGATTAGGGCATCCCCAATCAATGACTATGATTGGTCGGAGGTGTGGCTACCCAAATACAACAAAATAAATGCAAACATAGTGAAATAATATATCAAATCGATTCGCAATGCGAATCCGGACACATCTGCGGAGTCCGATCGTCGATCCGGGCACGCCATATATGGTAAGTCGCCAAATCAGCCCCAAACGGGCCCAAAACTTGTCCTCCTCTCTGCTCCGCATCAATCTCTTCGGTTTGAAAGAATTCATCTCCCAATGAATTGGGATCAAAATTCTCTCGATGAATGTCAGGTACAACTCGAAGAGGTCCACCAAAAGTCGTTCAAGTATTGTCGACGGAAGAGATTCCTCGACAATCAACTCTCCCTGACTAAAAAGTTGTCATCTCCGATGAATGAAGACGATCGTACTGAATTCGAAGTACAGGGGTGAATCGATCATACTCTGCTGCAAGTTCTTAGGTGTCACCAGCGTCTGTAGTAGGAATACACTGGTGGAGTCTGGTCTTCATGATGCTCTCAACGCTCAACTCACTTGTGGTGGATCCCGGTGCGATCGACAGTGCCGAAGGTAGAACCAAAGAAGACGAGTCCCCAGGTAAGTAGATGTTAGGAGTGGGTGAGTAGTGGTGGCCATCAGATGTGGGTGGGCTATAAATTTGGTAAGACAATGGAATTGGAGGTGTGGACGGCTGGAAGTCTCCACTGCTTGGGTCCACTTACTCGCGAGGCTCGTAGTATGTCGTCATATTTTCAACATTAAATACCGGGTGGATACCCATACTTGCTGGGATATCAAGATCGTAGATGTTTGCTTCGATTCGTCTCATGATTATATATAGATCCATTCGCATAACGCTCAAGCTTTTATCAAGTCTCGCACGGAGCCTCACAACGCAGATTCTTACCATCACCTGCTCGCCTTCATGAAGTACCTGCTCTTGCCAATGAACATTCGCATGTGATTTACAAGATTTATTACCAATATGAATTATTCGTCGGATCGACTCATGACACACATGCAAACGATGAACAGACAACACAACAGACTCATGCAAATGATGACCAATCGACTCAACAGACTCATGCAAATGATGTCAATGACACATGACCTACACAACATGCTCTATATAGGAAAATATACTAATGACCTGAAAATCTATCAAGAGGCTCTCTCGGTGGGGTGTAAAAAAACTCATCCCGCGTGAAACGAGTGCTCAGATGACAGTGAGAGACATATGTACTCAAATGTGAACTCGTAAAAAGCCAAATGTCTCTCGGGGAATGTAGCACATCAGGCGGCTCACCAAGAGGTGTGTAAGAAAAGTCATCGCAGACGAGACGACCACCTAGGTGAAAATCGTGTACACCGACTAGAAGTTGTGACTCTATAGTGTGACGATCATCGCTAAAAATAAATAACTCGTCTGGTGGGTCAGCAGGTGGTGCATCCCAAAACTCAATGAGAGTGCGATGTGTGGTGCCCTAAATATTGGATGCTCCTCACAATATCCATCCTCTAGGGCGAGATCAGGGACGATAATGGAAGGGGCTTCCATAAATCGATACTCATATATGCGGGGCTCACCTGAATCTCATCCTCATCAGGATGTGGTGGCTCGTAAGGATGCTCAACACGGGGGTCGTCATAGGACTCATCACTCGGGTCAAGGTCCTCTGGATGTGTATCATCGCAAGGGGTAGTGTCCCCTTGAATAGGTGTATGACAGAGGAGGAGGTGTGGGCGAGGGACAGAACACTATAGACTCAGTAGGTTGCTCGTGCTCGCTCTCAGTCGGGGTCATAAGAGACGATTCAGAAACAAGAGATAGGTCACTCACTGGGCTAAGCACCTCACTGGGGTGAGAGTAATCCACATTAGGTATCACTTTTGTCGTGGCTGAAAGGACAGTGGTAGGCGTCATGGTGACCTCAGTATGAGAGGGACTCGTACTGCAGAGGTCAGGGTGAAAATCTCATCGACAAGCTCTTACGGATATCAAAGACTGTTCATAACGAAGGACGAGCTGATATGTCTGCTCAAGTGACTTCAAGCTATGATAAGCTACCTTACTACGTATGTCAGACCAAAGTCCAGACCGAAATCGGGGAATAGTCATGGATGGGTCCTCTCGGATATCATTTCTCACGACTAACTCATAAAACAGTCTCTGTACTCAGCAACATACATAGATCCTTGCTGAAGGGAAAATAATTTATCGAGCAAGTAACTCCGATACGACGAAGACAGATACCTCTGACATAAAGTACGCTTCATGTCCACCCAATTGGTGATGCGATGTAGACAGTCTCGCTCGCGGGTCCTCTCAACACTAGCCTAATATGTCCTCGCCCAATCTAAAAGTTTAAGTTGCGCAAACTTGACGCGAAGCTCACCGAATACCTCAAAATGATCAGGATAATACTCCATATCCACGAGCCAATAACTGAAAGGCTCGGGGCTCGATGAGCCGTCAAAGGAAGGAGCAGCAGTACAAAACTGACTCTCAAGATCTCACTCGGAACGACTATCCTCATAATAATTATTCCTAAGGTAACCGAGTCATGTCGAAGGATCAACACAATCCGCTCGCGTGTACGGATAAGAACGACGACAATCATCATACTGGTCGTCCCTAACATAGTGGGGTCGCGTCGGTGGATCAACACGATCTTTGAAAGTGGTGTACTGCGATCGAGAATGATTGTCGTAATAATGTGAGGATCTCCCTGACGGGGTTCTATGAGAGCGGATGCAAGTGGGTTCGAGATCTTTATATTGAGGAGAGGAATAATTGTGACACCTAGACATAATGAAAACCCTATAGACTCTACGACTGCGCATCGAAAAGTGCGCGCAACCTTGCTTTGATACCAATTGGCGCAAGGCGAATCTATAGGTGGCGGAAAATCTGCGACCTAACTCTGCATGCTATGCATATCTGACGGTTAGATCACATATTAGATAATAAATTTAACATCCCACACAGATAAATTCACAGCAAGACACATAATTTATTTGGGCAAACAAGCTTAGGCTTTCCTCCGTGTGGAGCGCTAAAGCACGAGCGCGCGACGAATAAATCCTACAAATCACAATAATTATCTAACAATTACCATATAAGAGATACAAAACCTGTACAAGATTCAATCCAATATAAATATGCTGAAAATAATTATCCGATACAACAAGTACTCACCAAGTAGTGGGATGAACCGAGGCACTGAAGAATTTGGTCCGGATGTGTAGATCGGCGATCGGAGGTGGAACCGGCGGCGTGAAACTGATGGCAATGGCTGACCTTGATGGTAAATGGTGAGATCGGACGAGAAATGGGTAGATTAGGTCACGTACAAGTAGATTCGGGCCGGGGAAGGGTGGATCCGCTATTTAGGGTCGGATTCAGGTGGAGGGGTGATGAACGAAATGTGGAAATAACGGATCGGGACTGAAATTCCTAGATCTGAATTGATCCAAGAAATTAGGGCTAAAGGGGGGTGGATCCACAGGAAGGAAGAACTGGATCCACCCCCCTTTAGCCTTAATTTCTTGGATCAATTCAGTGTTCGGTAAACAGTAATCGTTGTACAACGTTCGTGCACAGTGTTCAGTGCGCAGTGATTGGGGAACAATGTTCGGGCTTCCTGGACAGCGGTAGGGGGTTTGGATTTGGGGGTTGTAGGGGCTGCGGATGAGGGTTTCGGAGGGGGAAGAGGAAGACTATGGATAGGTAGTACCTTGGGGGGGGGGGGAATTTGAGCGCTTATGAGTCGTCACCTAGGGTTCCACGACGTCGGCACCTGAGAGTGATCGTTGGAATCCGGGAATAGAAGTCTCCAAATTCTGCAATGTCTTAGATTAGCCCCTAAGAGGTATATTTATAATAAATAAAAGATTAGGGCATCCTCCATCAACGGCTATGATTGGTCGGATGTGAGACTACTCAAATACAACAAAATAAATGCAAATACAGTGAAATAATATATCAAATCGATTTGCAACGCGAATCCAAACACATCTGCGGAGTCCGATTGTCGATCCGGGCGCGCCATATATGGTAATTCGCTAAATCATCCCCAAACGGGCCCAAAACTTGTCCTCGTCTCTGCTCCGCATCACAAACCACAATAACTTGGGCGACAGTGTTATCCCGAGTATATTTAGTGGGTGTGGATGAATGATGTAACGACCTTAGACATGACTCACAACAAAAAAGGAGAATGAAACAAACCAAGATTCCAAGTATCAAAATCAAAATCAAAATCAAGATATTCTCGGAGAAAATTAGGATGGACGTAAAAACAGTTACCAAAAAGAAGCGTTGAAAGGACATATACAATTTCTGGCGCCGACTCCACAAGAGAAGTCGCTGACTGAGTTTATTATGGGAATCAGAGAAGGAGAAACTGTTGGAAGGAGTTATAACTGTTATTATAAGAAGAAGAGAGACATAAACAAAGGTCAGACTGCTCAGAAGCTCAATCAGGCGATGCCAACAGACAAGAAGCGCGGAAACGACGTTGGGCCGCACGATAATCACTGGAGGCCTCATGGGCGGATCCATAGGGGGCCCAAAGGACACTGGCTCCCCATTATTTTTTGAAAATTTCTACAAGCACCAAAAAATTAGGATATTTGCACAAAAAAAGCAGGCTAATCGCACACCATTTTCAAATAAACCGGAGTTATGGCGGACTGCAAACCAAGCACAAACATCGCGGCTTTCTCAGGAGGATCGCTATGGCTTTCTCGACGACATCTCTATGCACTGCTCTCAAAGGCTTTCGCCTCGTGACCTCGTTGTCCTCGATTCCTGTTGTCGCGTGCGCGGTGGGCCGCCATGCGCTATCATTCCCTCATCCCCCGGTGTCGTAACTATTGTGGCCGACTGGCAGTCATCATCTTTCTTCTCTATGACTCTACCACCGCATACCCTTCTTCTCTAACAACGATCATCTTTCTTCTCTATGACTCTACCACCGCATACCCTTCTTCTCTAACAACGATTCTAGCAACTGAGGTGATTGCCATTTACGGATCTTGTTGCCCTATATCTTTCTGCTTCTTTATTCTAGTAGTAATGATAATAGAGGCTTGATTTTGCCATGGATCGATATATTCCTTGTGGAAGATTAAGAAGGTTTGTTGAACACTACACAAATTTGCATCATTATCGGGTTGAAATTTTCTTAAAGGTTGTCGATCAACAACTACAAGAGTTAAACAACTGATTTGATGAAGTGAGTATGAAGTTGCTTCATTGTATGGCTTGCTTGAATTCCGCTAACTCATTTGGTTGTTTTGAGAAGCAAAAAGTGATGAGACCTGCAGAGTTTTATCTTAATGATTTTTCAAGTTTAGAGTTGTTTAATTTGGAATTTCAACTTGACAATTACATTGTTGATATGTGAAGTGATGAGAGATTTTCTAATTTGAAGGACCTTGATCATCTATCCTTGAAGCTGTTGAAACCGGTAAACATGTTGCTTTTTAATAAATTTACAAGCTTTTGAAAGTTTGTATTGATTTTTCCCGTGACTACTGCAAGTGTGGAAAGAGTATTCTGAAACATAAATTATGGCAGAAACAAGTTGTGTAATAGTCCGGGCGATTAAATGTTGAATGATTGTCTGATTACTTTTATTGAGCGAGAAACATTTTTGAAAGTCAGTGATGATGATGTTATCAACCGTTTTTAAAAAATGAGGACTTGTCGTGGACAATTGTAATAATTCACTCATTTATTTTGTATTTTTCAGTGATATGTAATTTTGCATGACTTAATAATGTCATAGATTTAATATTGACTTATTATTTCATTTTTAAAAAATATGTGCCCCCTATTACTAATTTCTTGGATCCGCTACTGTGGACCAGTGCAAGAGTTGGATTGCACAGAAACAATGACATGAACATATGAAAGTAACAACATAAATGAGTGGAAACAAATGACGATCGACGGAGATCGTACGTGGATCACGTCGGGCTTAGGTATTTCCCTAATTGAAAGAGGGAAAATGATTCATTGATTATAAAGGACAAGACCCTACCTTATTTATAGTAACAATGGTTGAAATACCCCAACTTAGTTTAACAACAAATCAGCAGTTCGGCTGGATTCTGTGATTAGAAGTAAACTAAGCAACGATAATAAAACTGGTACGTAGCAGGTGATAGTTGAAAAATACTAAAGGTAAACTTACAGCGGAAGTTGAAATTGCAACCAAGGGTTAAAATGTATCTCAATAAACTGAATTCACAGAGCCACCAGAGTTAAAAAAATGAACAAATAAGCTACACATTGTCCATGAATGAAAAACAAATAGTATAGTACAGAAATGGAAGACAGCTGAATGAAAACAAACTATATGAAGAACTCCACAATACGTTCATCCTAGGTGCAATTTCTCATCTGTGTCCCTTATAAAAATATGCCTGAAAACGGATCAGCCCAATGTGATAGTAAGAAAAATTATTTCTTCAAGTGACACTAAAAATAGTTGAAAGAATAAGTATGCATGCTTTTAAAATAAGTTTTTATACTATAGAAAAACTATATGTTAGTGTGTTATGCATGCTTTACTAAAGTAATACTGACAACATAAATGTCCATTCTAGTTTAAACATGCTAAGCATAATAACTCAAGTTCCAAAAATTGGTTGACTAAAATAGCTTCTAAGCTTCAGTCTATACTTGAGTTCTAAATAGCTTATGTTTGTCATTCTTAAAAATTCTAGGCATAGTAGCTTCTAATGTATAATTCCAGTCTAACTATCCGAGTCCTACTAACGAACTCAGGTGTTTTAGTGTCTCACGGACACAGACTCAAATCTACTAATCTTCTGAATGGGGACAACATCTCTAAAAATCCGAGGCTCATAAGGTACACTACATCCCATGAGAAAAATTGTGTGCTTCTATCCAACACGAGAGGAGGTCTCAATCGTGCCCACAATTTTATTTTACTTATTGCTACTCTGCTTACGAATTTATCTGTGTACCTTAGGTAGTACAACATATTAATTAATCAGCTAGATTTCATATTAGTGAGGTTAATATTTCCAGTTTCCTAAACGTACATGAGTGTATACGGTTCATAGTTTGCACTACTTCAGGAGATCTAATTGTTTAGAAAATTAAAAAATTATTTATGTACCACATATACTAGCTAAATGATCATTAAACTACAAATCTCTAAGGATATTAGCAATTTCGTACAACCATAATAATTTTACTGAATTTAAACGAACACTACTATACAAGCTATCTGATATGTCTCGCCAAAAAGAATAAGAGTTTCTTGCAGTGGAATTACGGCGCTCGTACACCAGACGCGGCGGCATAGCTTCCCTTGATTGACGTCTAATATGAGATCCTGCTAGGATGCTCACCCTGACCCGCACCTATGATTCAAGAAGATCTAAAATAATTTTACAAACTCGGCAATATGATTTTAATAACTTCGGGTTTCACCAGAAAAAGACTCCGGAAACCAAAATTGACACAACTACGAACAAAAGGGACTTACCACTCTTCTAAAAGTGGTGGAATGAAGATCTTTGAAATGGAGACGACTACAACCAAATTTGAAATTATCGGTTCCGTCGTTCACCTAAAAGATCCATTATTCGAGGTAGGGTTAAAGTGAAAATTCTAAAATACAACCACAAACGCGAAAAATATGAAATTTCTAAAGAAGACCGACATTACCTGTAGTGAAAAATGATCTCGACTGGATCAAAAATGGGAGGAGGAGACTTGATCGGCAGTAACATTCCTGAAAAGTCAAAACGAAAGTTTTATAATATGAACTTTCAACCTAGGAGGAAAAGAGCCGTCCCTTTAAAAGCAGATCTGGGCTTACCCTACTGATTTGGCGAAAGAGGAAGGGTGATTGTGAGAGTAAGAGGGCTCAATCAACTTCCCATGGCACAAAAGAACTAAGCGTCACTGTTGCCGCTCAACGATTTCCACGATGAAGGCGGCTACTTCCGTGGGAGTTGTCGACTGAAACAGAGAGGGGAAGGGTCGATGATGAAGGTGTGATCTGCAGATGGATCACCTGCTTCCGACGTGCGAATGGGAGCGGAAATGAAATGGAGGGAGAGATCGCAAGGCTTACGGCTTGACAAAAACGTTAAAATGCGAGAAAATGGAAAGTTGAGGGAAGAAAAGGGGGCGTGTTTCACTTGCAACTGATGCAACCGGTGCAGTTACGAGAACGTGGGTGGGAGTTTAAAATTGTGATTTTGTCGTGAATCAAGGCCTAGTGAGGGAAAAGAAAATAATTCCCTCCTAATTAAATGTTTGCCATTGAACGATTAATACATTAATGTTATAAATTTAAAGTTCCTACGAACCTCTAAGTCACGCTGAATAAGTATCAGTATGTTCAACTAATTTATTGATAACGTGCAATAATTAATCGTAATCAAATCGTATCTCGTCACGGCGCTGACTCGATCAATTTTGCTCGCAATCGGACTCTGTAATTAAATTTTATTTTCGTCATAAATTACGAATGTTACAATGGGATAGTACAACAGTAAAACACATTAACTCGAAATAAATATAAAAACAAAATAAACGTCTAACGAAAAGATTTTTGCGGTTTACCCCAAGATAGACTATGTCCACGAGCAATTGGAGATCGTTTTACTAAATGAAATACGCATAGATGCAGCTGGAGAGTGGCATTGTTTTTGTCTCACTCTTACCCTAGAATAAGAATAATTTTATGGGCAACTTTGTTCATATAAATCCCAAAATGCCCTTCCACAATTCGGTGAAAGACTGGATGACATACTTTTAGGAATCTCCCAATGGATTTGGATTTAGACATAACTAACCTTTAGTTCTCTGTTTATGTTCCACCAATAAAGCATTGTACAAGGTTATTGTTTATATTTCTCTTTTTCTTCTTCTAATGCTCTATGCACTATATGTTGTTACAGGTCAGAATCTAATTCACCGGGCTGGTTAAATGAAGATTCTGTTTGGGAAGAAGAGACGCATGAAACAAATCTCTCTACTTTGGATAAACTTACAACTCGATTTATGTACCATGGGAGCTTTTATGAGGTACAGAAAAGTGTTCCAATAGAAATATTTCATTGAAATTCAGAAAAAAAAAATTTAGTGCTTTTGCTTTTTTTGAATTTGCATCAGAGCATACCTTTTTAGTTTTATTATCTTAACATTAACTACTAAATACCATTCTCAAAGGAGTGATGAATGGATGGCATTTGATGCAAATGGAAAGAACAGCGAGCCCTCTTCGTAAATGAAGAGTTGCATAGCTCAATCAGTTACAACCATTGTGGGATAAAACGTAGTACAATGTTATCAATGTTATTATAACATTCTCCTCCAAATTTCATCTCTTATCTAATGTTTGTGAGGAAATAAAATAAAATATGCATAACGAGGATTTCTTATTTTCTCAATTGAACATTTATACAAATAAAGAAATGATATCTTTCTTTCATTTTCTTTAATTTCAAAATTTTATAAAAATAGTTGATTTTACTTATTAAATTATCATCTCTTGTCTAACCTAATATTGAGGTTCTTATTAGGCGATTACTCAAATAAGTCATAACAATGAGCCCGAGCAATGTGCATGATACAAAATAAATGAGTACATGCGCGATCATAGATAGAAAAATCTGCTATAAATAAATTAATGTGTGCGGTAACATACGCTACACAAATAAAAATACGGGAAATAAAAATACAATAAAGATGTGACTTAGGTTGCATCAAAGAAAAAGTGTGAAGTTTCTTTCTTGATCTTGTCCTCCATCATATTGTGATGTCTCGTGGGCCTCTGTCAACTTGGTATCCACGCCTAGTGTCAGGGACAATGAATGTGATCAACTGGGCGCACTCATTGAAGTGCTTACCACCTACGCTAGCAGAACACACCCCGCCTTGCTCACATCTTCCTAAACGAAGCGGAATTCCAGCTTCGCATGAGTGGGGCTTCCCAGTTTTCAATGTGCCCAACATCTGAGACCATCCCAACCCCCAGCATGTGCCAACCATGATTCTCGATCCTTCAACGACGTTGATTGCCCGCGCTTACAACATTCCAATGGGCCTTGCACCACCTCGTAATCATGTTGCTCAACCGTGAAACACAAATCAGTGGTAAGGGTATCCACCCACTTAGAGATACTTGACCTCCTTATAACGAGGCCGAGAACAGGTTCCGTTTTGCGAAATTAAAGTTTCCACTCTTTGATGGAAAACACGACTCCTTAGAATGGTTCACGCACTGTGAGTAATTTAAGCACCTCAATTTAAATTGGTTGGAATTTAAGCATTAGTGGAACCTTCATTCATCCCTCTTGCACAATAATCCACTTAGGTAACTCATCTCTCTCAAGCAAACAAAAATCATGGACGAGTACTTGGAGAGGTACCGGGCATGCTTCGATCGAGCCTTGACCATCTGGGTGGACTAACAATTCCCCATGTTTACTTTCTAACTGTAGGTGCAATTCTGCTTGTAAGCGGAATTCCAAAACTCGCTTGACTTTGTGACTTCAATGAGTTTCACTTGTGTTGGTGACCGTCCCTTGCAGATGTATTGATCCACTGATGGTCGGTGATCGTAGCATCTATAGTGGGCTAACACCCCATCTGTTGAACCCCAAAACCCGTGTTCAAGAGGAGTTCGGACCGACTGGGTGTAGCTTGCGTTTACTTCTTCCGAGTGAGAATACTAAGTTTGGCACTCGAAGCAACGAACCTCACTAACTAGAAAAAGACAACGAGGAGGTTCCGCAATAAACTCAGAAGATCAAATAGAACTTCCCCACCTAAACCAAAGCTGAGCTAGACACCTTAGAGGGCACTAGATAGCACCTAAGCCCAAAAACCTTGGTGAACAGAGTGCAGAAGCTCTCGCCGACTAGAACCAACCTCTGGAAAGAAGGAAAAGTTCTCTCAAAAGGTGTCATTTGGGGTTTATTTATAATTTTCTGTAAATGGTTTTCGGATAGCGGAGTCCCGCCTTTAGGAATTACTATCCGCAACCCAAAGTGGCCTGCTAATAGCAGAATTCTGATGCTTGGTATGCCTAATCGCAGGCCAAAATGAAATCCCCTAGAAAAATGGATTACCCCCTAGGGGGCGAGTACACACCACTTGAGGCGTGCTCTCGCCTAGGGGTGGTGTGTTGTGATGCTGGGTACTTGCGACTCGCTAGAAACTGTGTCGATATTGACTAGAAGCGATGTCTGTGCCTGCTAGAGGTCTGACCAATCGGCTAGAAGCTCTGGTTGGGGGCGGCGAGTCCTTAGTGATGTCTGGCACCCGCGACTCGCCCAGAACGGGGGGGGGGGGGGGGGGTTGCAAACTACCAGGGGTGCACTCGCCCCTCTTCTCGAATGTTGCTTTTTGCATACTTCATACTGGTCTGATGAGTCCACTCGACAAATACGGGGTTGTACACCATCGTATGCGATAGGAAAAAGGATCAGATCGAATCATCTATTCACACGAACAATAGTAGTATATATACATGTACAAGAGAGGGTGCCCACAACACCCGAGGTGAGGCTAAATTAACTCTACCATACAGAATATGCACTTTATCTAACACCCCCACCCCTCAAATTCACGGGGGATTATACACTGAGAGTTTGAACAATAAATAGGCATGCTGAGTCCTCGTCTGCGGCTTAGTCATCAAATCTGCAATCTGCTGTTCTGAAGGAATAAAAGAAGGAGCAAAAGTGTCACGACCATAGTACTCACGTAGGAAGAAAGCTTCCACCCCAATATGCTTGGAGAGTGAGTGCTTCACCGGGTTTAGAGTAATCTGAATGGCGCCGGTGTTATCACAGTAGAGTGGAGTGAGATCTGGAGAAGCGACACCAACGTCCTTAAAAATCCAACAGAGCCAAATAATATCCTCATCGATGGTAGTCATTACCCGATGCTCAGCCTCAGTATTGGAACAAGAAACACCTGTCTGTTTCTTGGACTTCCATGCAATAAGTGAAGAACTCAAGAACAGACAGTAACTAGTGATAGAGCGACGATCAACAAGATCACTAGCCCAGGTAGCATCTGAGTAAGTATGGAGCTGTAGAAAACTATCACTGAAGAAGAAGAGATCACGAGAAGTCGTCGCCCGGAGATAGTACAGGAGCCGCAGTAGGTGACCATAATGCACAGAAGTGGCGCACTTACAAACTGGCTCAACACATGAACAATATGAGCAATGTCAGGCCGTGTAATCGTAAGGTAGATGAGACTTCCAACAAGGTGACGATAACGAGTCGGATCAGAGTGTAGAACCTCATCATCCGGACGTAGCTGAAGGTGAAACTCCATAGGAATGTCCATGACGCGAGATTCAGAGAGAGCATCCCGAGCTAAGAGATCTGATGTGTAATGCCGCTGAGAGAGCTGAAAACCACGGTCTGTAGAGGTGACCTCAAGACCCAAGAAGTAGCTCAGTTGCCCAAGATCAGTCATCTGAAACTACTACTGAAGGTGATACTTGACGAAGATCGTATAAGAAGGATCATCAGCAGTAATGTTCCTATCATCCACATAAAGTAACAGAAGAGTCGGACCACGAGATGAGGAATACTTAAGCAGGGCTGGATCGTTTGGGCAGGGCTAAAAGTCGGCGGCTGTAAGGGCTGAATTGAACCGTGCAACCCGCGCTCGGTGGCGCCTGCTTGAGCCCGTAAAAAGCTTGCCTCAAGCGACAGACAAGGCCTAGAGGAGATGAGAGACCAGGGGGAGGGAGCATGTATATCTCCTGTCGTAGATCGCCGTGAAAAAAGCCATTCTTCACGTCGAGCTGGAACAGAGACTAGTGATGATCAACTATAACTGCAATAAGAGTACGATCTATGGTCATGTGTGCGACTGGAGTAAAGGTCTCGTCATAGTCTCTCCCTTGCTCCTTCTGAAAACCACGAGCAACTAGCCGAGCCTTATACCTCTCCACAGAACCATCGAAGCGAGTTTTGACCTTGAAGAATCACTTGTAAGTAATATGAACAACACCGGGTGGAACATGGTCCCATGTATGAGTGCGCTCAAGCGCCTCCAACTCAGTAGACATAGCAACCTGTCACTCAGGTATCTGGGCAGCCTCACGGTAGGAAGTCTGCTTTGGAGTACTACAGATAGTAGCATGAAGGGTAGGTACTGCTGTAGTGTATCAAGGCTAAGGCGGTCAAGAGGACGTCTCTCACGAAGTGGATTGCGATGCATAGGAGGATCATCCGCAGGACAGTCGCTGGAGGAGGCAGGCACTGAGTTCGGGTGCACTGGAGACGAGGGAACAAGAGGACAACGAGCGCATCAGAGGGAGAAGTATGTGGCGAAGGAGAGAAGGTGAGACTGGAGATTTCGGAGGTGGTGAGACGGGAGGGGAACATACCGGAGGAGAGGAGACATGAGGCGGTGAGATGAGAAGGGTGAGAAACTGCACATCAGAGAAAGTAACAGATGAGCACGAGATCGATGGGACAAAGGACACATAAAAATGGTGGGACTCGTCAAAGGTGACATCATGTGAGATGCGAAGTCGATGTGCAACATGGTCATAACAACGATAACCCTTATGCTCAGGACTGTATCCAAGAAAGGCACGTGGAACAGACTGAGCGGAGAACTTAGTACGTGCACATGGAGCGATTAAAACATATCACTGATAGCCAAAAAAATGAAGATGAGTGTAACGGGGGGGGGGGGGGGGTCGAGAGTACAGAACCGAACCAGGACTCTGGCCCTGAAGGAAAGTGGAGGTCTACAGGTTAATCAGATAGATAAATGTGGAAACATTCTCAGCCAAAAAAGAGGAGTAACATGTGAGGATATGAGGAGGGTGTGGGTTGTCTCTATAATGTGACGATGCTTCCTTTCGGTGGTGTCATTCTGAGCATGTGCACCAGGGCAGGAAAGCTGATGGAGATTGTCGTGGGTAGCTAACAGATCACGAAAAGCATGAGAGATACTCCCAACCTAAGTCAACGAAAAATACGTATGAAAGCAAAAAAACTGAGTGCGCACCATAGTAGAAAGGTAACATAAATCTGAAAGAAGTCAAAACGAGAATGCATAAAGTAGACCCAATAATAACGAGAAAAGTCATCAACAAAGAGAACATGGTACCGATGTCTGCCCTTGGATATAAAAGGTGTCGGTGGCGAGGAAGTGGATGGATGATGGAGACGATCATGGACGTACACCCCGCTACGACGACGACCAACTCCAAGGGGAGTGTCCCTGTCAGACGATCCTGCACACGACACACAAACTCATCAAAAGTAACAAGATAACCGTGAGATATGAGTTGGCTAACGGATATAAGGTTCATGAATAACTTGGGTATATAGGTGTTAGGTTTGGCCTAACTCAACCTGAAAAACCGGTTCAACATGTGAGGGTTGCCTTGCCATATAAACAGATCAGACCAGAGCGAATTGACGGTGTGAGACTATTATTAACATCCCCCCTCGCCCATAGCATGGATTGACCGGACGGAACCGGGATACAAAGCTCATGGGCGGACCGGATGGAACCGAACATAAACTGGATGGAACCTGCCTCTGATACCATGTTAGGTTTGGCCTAACTCAACCTGAAAAACCGGTTCAACAGGTGAGGGTTGCCTTGCCATATAAACAAATCAGACCAGAGCGAATTGACGGTGTGAGACTATTATTAACAATAGGCAACATCAGGAATATGAAAATGGCTGGTATGAAGGTCACGGTTGGTGATGGTGAAAGTAATGTCATATGCTACCATGATGTGAAGCTCGGAGGATACAGGCTGACAGGACAAGAAGTGTGTTACATCATAGGTCATGTGAAAGGAGACTTCAGAGTCAAGTAACCAATCAGAGCGAGAGATACCTGTAGGGGCGGAGGCAGCCGACTGAGAGGCAAAAACGTTAGAAGCATCCTATGAGAGCACAGATGCAGAGGAGCGAGGTAGTGAACCGTGAGAGAGATATTGGTCTATCTGCTGTACAAGCACAAATACAAAGAGTGACTGTGTCAAAGTAGAAAAGTGAGCTGAAGGAGCACCAGGGGATCACTGCTGACCAAACTACAAAGCCCTCTGAAGCTTGCGACACTCAGATTTGACATGATCAAGACATTGACAGTAGTGACAACGGACATGCAGACGACGAGGAGCGCCAGACTAAGCAGCATAGGAGATGTGAGATAATGTCATCGAACCAATAGAGGACTAAGAAGCTTCCTAGGTCAAGAGAGTACTCGAGAGTGAACGAAGGAGACTGATTAGGTCCGGCGACTGCAGCTGACAGCGGAGGAGACCGACAGAGGAGTTCCGGCTGTTGTAGAAGGCAGTGGATGAGGTCTGGCGGTTGCAGGGGACGGTGGAGGAGGTCCGACGGCTATAGGGGGTGGCGGATAAGGTTTGGTGGATACAGGAGACGACGGTGGAGGCTGACGGAGGAGGTTCGACAGCTGCAGGAGACAGCGGAGGAGGTCTGGAGGCGGTAGGAGGTCCGACGGCTGCAAAAAGCAGAAGAGGTATAAGACGAACTGCGGAATCAAAGGAGAAACATCCAAATGCGACAATCGACGCACTGCTAGTTGTGTGAAAGAAAAGAGGGAAGGAGATCAGCAGATGCGGATCTGGGGCTGAGGATGCGAAGGCTAGCGGGAGCAGGATCTGCCATTGGCGATGCAAACGGTAGTGGGAGCTGCGATAGAAAGGTCACTGACGACGCAGAGGTGATCGGCGGACGCGGATCTGCGACTGCGGATGCTATTAGAAGCGGGATCTGCGTCTACCGATGCTAGTGGGAGCGGGAGCTGCGATCAACGAGCGGTAGGAGGCGAGCGAGAGGAGCGACCTTGTGCAAAACCCTAGAGCTCTGATACCATGATAGCAAAAAGGATCAAATTGAATCATCTGTTCACATGAACAATAGTATTATATAAACATGTACAAGAGAGGGTGCCCACAACACCGGAGGTGATCTTAAGCTAACTCTACCATACATAATGTGCATTATATCTAATAGTATGGGCCTCCAGTCAAAATGTGTACTAGCCCCTGTGACAAGTAACACTCATGTACATAAAGAAGTTGTCCCGAATCAACATGGCTGAGTGGCGTGCTTGGGGAATTTCCTTTAGTTGTGTCGAGCCATATGTTTGGGGGCACTAATGTAAGAATTTGTTATGATTGATGCTGGATGACTAAGAGAACAAGGATGGCTCAGACGAGCCTGAAATCTTTATTCATGCTATGTACGGGGTGCACAACTTATAAACAATTCAAATCGAGTGTCTATTCTGGGGCAACCATTATTGACTCTGGCGAACTTAGACAGTAAGCACAGTTCCAACGTAGCTCATTGATTGGCGTTACCAATCAAGCCTTGCCAGGGCATCAAGATGATAGCAAAACTAAACTTTGCGAGGGTATTTTGATAACTGTCCCAAGTGATTCTCTCACTAGACGCACATATGATTCATTTGGAACTATTTGACATGGTCTTGGGTTTCAAGTGGATCAATACAGTGGGACCGATTGTGTGGAATTTCCCCAAGTTCAATGTGTCCTTTCTGTTGGACAGAGCCAACTAATGGTCGATAACATTGACCACCACTGCGGGCCAATCCATCACCGCATGAGCCTCAACCCAACGTGAGTCCTGCTCTTCGCTATGAGCAGAGGATCACTCCTTCGTGCATCAAGAAGATGTTATCTCGAAACGATATGGCAGAACTATGCTTTAGGACTTTGCTTCAACTGTGATAAGTCATACGGGCATTGATGCAAGAAGCTATTTTGATTAGAGTTGGATGACTTGGTTGACCAAGAGAACGAGGATAGCAAGGACAAACATGAAATCTCCCTTCATGTTTTGTCTGGGGTGTGCAACCTACAAACGATGCAGATCATGGCATTTGTTGTTGGGCACCCATTGAATTCATGTAGTATGCACAATTTCATCAATTCCAACACAACTCGTATATTGATGCTACTTATCAAGCCTTGATAGGGTATGCAGGTGATGGTAGATTGTAAGTCAGGCACTTTGCATGGTCGTTTAGATATAGGTCATGGGTGATTACTTCTCACTGGACCTACATATGATTCTACATAGGTCATGGAATGATTCAACATGGTCTTGGGTGACTTGGTTCAATTAATTTGATCGTGTGGGATTTTGCGAAGTTTATCGTTCCCTTTCAGTGGACTGCAATCCGATCAGATGACACTTGAAGACAATTTCTCACTCTACAATGGCTAAAAGGATTTGACACCACTAGTATGATGTAGATCGATTTGAAAACTCATAACGTGAGATCAAATCGAGTTTCTCTTGCGATTCAATTTCAGAACAAAATTAATTTTCATAAGTTTGAGAATTTGTTTTCGAGAGTGGAATTCTCACATGGTCTGTTGTGAGCCTCCCTCTTGGATCTCGTAGCCGGCGGAGGAGCTATGGCGGCGGACTGCTTACGGCTTGAGAATGGCGGACGCGGGCTGCTTGGGATCGTGGGTGCGGGAGCTGCGATACGCGGAGTCGCGGCTAGGGTTAGCCCGAATCGGAGTAGAGAAGGGAAAAGGGTTTAGAGAGAGAGAGATAAAAGAGGGGAAATAAGAGAGAAATTTGATTTCTGATTTTCTTGCTTGCCATCCCAGACCAACCAGCCACTATTTAAGTTCACAAATTACGCCCCCCCCCCCATTTGGGCTTACGACACATGGACACACTATTAAAAATTAACACAACAAAAATACGAAGATAACTAAAATAACACAGCAAAATACGTAGATAACTGGCGCCATCTCGTCCTATAACATCGCCGCCCTCGTATGAAGACAGCTTGTTCTCAAGCTGGATCGAAGGATATTGCAGTGGCTTCTCCTCCTGTCGCATCATCATCGGGAGGATCATCTACTTCGAGCCAAAATAAGCGCTTCCATCGATGTCCTGATGTGAAATGTTCATCACAATTGTAGCACAAACCCTTCTCGCGACGCTCGACCATCTCGGTGCGAGACAAACAGCGGCAAACAGTAGACCACAATGTATCGTCTCGAAATTGAGGCTTGTCAGGCAAGATGGATAAAGAGTAAGCGCCCTGATAGTCCCGACGTCCCAAAGGCGGACGATCTAATAGCAGTCGCCGTTCACAAGCCCTGAAGAGGCTCATAGCTGTGTTGAGATCACGTGGTAGAAGAAATTTCACTTCCCAACGTAATCGCTCGTGAAGGCTGGCGGTGAAGAGGGGAACCTGCTGCTCCGGTAAGACGGAGTTGCCCTAGACAGTAGCATTTGGAATTGTTCCAGGTAGGTGTCGATGGAGCCGTCCTGTTTGAGGTTCACCAGATCGTCGAGTGGGTTTCCCTGTAGAGGACCAAATCTCAGGGTGCAGGCCGTACTGAATTCTGCCCACGAAGTGTTGGGGTGTTCCCGCAGGAGCTGAGTGAACCACAATTGTGCTGTGCCAAGTAAGTGGAAGGAAGCAATGCCGATATGTTCTTCATCTGGCGTGCGTTGGTTGGCGAAGAAAATATCACAACGGGTGAGCCAAGGAAGAGGATCTTCGCGGCCCTAGTAGATGGGAAAATTCATCCGGATAGTTCGAGCGTGGGTGGGGTAGTCCACACCTGTAGGATCGATGGAGTCCACACAGCTTGCCGAAGGGTGATCGACCGTATTCAGAGGCGGGGGAGAAGGCACCCCCTGTAGGGCATCCAAGCATGCGTTGAGGACATCCATTTTAGCATTTTGAGTGGCGAGCATGGTTTGGAAGAGTTCCATGACCTCAGCGAGAGAGGGAGCACTATCCGACATCTGGGATAGAGCAGGACGAAAAGCCGGCGGCGTTGGAAGCTGGCCGACGGAGGTACTGGACCTCAGAGCTGTTGCTGCGGTGCTGGGCGAGTAAATGGAAGCAAGTATGTTGCAGAAAAAATGCCCGCTTGGGGCGCTAGGCCGTGGTTCTGGCACGCGAGGGGTAGAGGCCGGGGTCGGCGGTCGGCTGGAAGTAGCAGCCGGCTGGAAACAGGCGGTGCAAGCGGAAGAAGCTTCCGCGGGGTGGCTGTGCTGCGCAGCAGTGAGGGATGGTCGACTGGAAGGGCGGACTGCAGCGGGGACCGAAGAAGTGCTAGAGTCACTAGCGTTGGGCTCTGATACCAGTTTGTTGCGAGCCTCCGTCTTGGATCTCGTAACCGGCTGAGGAGCTATGGCGGAGGACTGCTCGTGGATTGAGAATGGCGGACGCGGGTTGCTCGGGATCGTGGGTGCGGGCGTTGCGATACGCGAAGTGGCGGCTAAGGTTTAGCCCGAACAGAGTATAGCAGGGAAGAGGGTTTAGAGAGAGATAGAAAAGTGGGGAAATAAGAGATATAGAGAGAGATTTGATTTCTAATTTTCTTGCTTGTCATCCCAGACCAACCGGCCACTCTTTAAGCTCACAAATTACGCCCCTCATTTGGGTTTACGACACATGGGCACAATATTAAAAATTAACACAACAAAAATACGAAGATAACTAAAACAGCGCAGCAAAATACGTAGATAACCGACGCCGTCTCGCCACATAACATGGTCACGAGTTGAATCGAAGCATGAATCAATAATTTCACAGGCCTAGTCGCATAAAACGTATGAAATTGTCGACAATGAAAGAGTAATTAGATGTTCCAGGCAAGCTTAGGACATTTGATATTTTAAGAATTCACATAAAACTTTTTGTAATAATATAATGCAAGAGATCCAAAGGTTGAATGGCCCATAACATGTTTAATTACAAGACTGGCGAGATATCCAGTACTGGATTTGTGCGGACAGATCACTTGGAGGCAAGCAGAAGTTGATAGTGGTCTCAACGGATTGCTCGAGTGTCAGGATTTGAGGTTGATATGGGAGCCGTTAGATAATTGGTTGTGTTCGAGGACGCTTCTGAATGTTGCAACAAAGTGACTCAGAGAAAAAGGCCGACCGAGAACATTTTTTGGAAGGGAGACATAGTCGATGGTGATTGGACTTTGGGATGGACCGCAAGCCTCAAACTTCCTCAGCTGATAATGGGCGAGTGAATAGTGGGGGAATCGATCAACACAGGGAAAGATGAATTTGTTTCTCTTTTTTCTGTGTTTGCCTATGGCTTCCCTTGTTTTTATTTTATAGGCTTGTTGAGCCCGCGAACAGACTCTTACTGTGGTTGGTTCGGTGAGTCGATCGTCGCGGGCTTGCTAGATGAGGCAAGTGCACCTATCGCAAGTAGTACTCGATATTCGGGGGAATACCGAGGTCGTATTGTTCTCGGGGTCGTGTTGACTATTCTTACTCCTCCGGGAGGACTATTATTTTACTGAAAATAAGGTGGAGATTTAAATTAAGTAAAGACGAAAAAAAGTAAATGAGCGAAAAAATGATTTAGAAAATATTCGATGAAGGGTTAACGCTCGGCATCGAATCAGATTAAGACTAAAATAATTTTTAATAATTATAGGACTTAGTTTTCAAATTAATAAAAGACAACTTGGCCGTGGAGGTTCCACAAATGTGAGCGCACTTATCTCTAGAAATATTGCTCACCTGAACGCTAAGACTATTCGACCGAACGTTAGTTCGACGAAGGAGTGCTCTTAACGCCCGCTTTACGCTAAGAACCCCGCTATTGGGCGGGGAACCCAATCCGGAAGAATTATGCTTGTCTTCTCTCGAGGGTATGCACGCAACTCTCTTTACCCAGGGGTGATCTGTCCATACGCACGGTCTCTCGGCTAGCTAGTGTATGGATAACGGAAATAGGGCCCACACATCGATTTGTGGTCCTACACGTCGTTAACCCGGGATAAACGTTAAGTCCTTAAATTAAAGTGAAAATAAAGAACTTTAATTATTACAAATCATTTTAAATGTCCCAATGCTCTTCCATGCCGAGGCTAATAACGATTAGCCACACATCGGTATGGGGACGGCTTAGGTGTTTGGTTATGCGAGCGTTCTAAACTATTCGTTGAAAAGTTATAAAGAAGATAAGAAGAAAAATAAAATAACTTAACGTTAGAAAAGTTATTACAAATAACCACACCCGTATTCATCCAAACACATAACAAGAGACAGAAATAAAACTAAGTTACACATAAAAGAAATTTGCATAATTGAAATTGCAAGTCCCACTCAAACGAGTGGGGGCGGAAAATAAAAGCTGAAAATTACAAGTCCTACTCAAACGAGTAGGACTGAAATGAAAGCGAGTCCTACTCAAACGAGTAGGCAAAAATAAATGCGAGTACAAGTCCTACTCAAACGAGTAGGCGGGAAATAAAGTCCGTACATTTAACTCAAGTGAGTAGACGGAAAAATAAAAAAAGAAAATTATAAGTCCTACTCAAACGAGTAGGCGGGAAATGAAAACGATGTGTCATTTAACCCTTAACGAGTAGGCGGAAATAAATGCACACAAACACACACACTCTATATGAATTGAAAGAAAGCAATAAAACTATCTCCTACACATACGCACTATACATAATTAAAGAAAACGATAAAATAAAGCATGAAAAAAATAACACCTACACTTACACACTATACATAATTTGAACAAAGCATCAAAACATTATTCTCATACACTCACACACACGAATTAAAAGCAAAATGAAAGTTACCTAAAAATTAAAACATCTACTTTTTTATGCTTAGGTTTTGCCAAAAACAAATAAAAAAAACAAATTAGAATTTTAAGAGAACAAATCAAAAACAAATCAAAAACCAAAGTTCTTTAAAAATTAAAATTTCAACATTTTCATGCTTAAGATTTCATAAAAGTGCCAAAAAGGTTGAAATAAAAAGAGAAAGAACAAAAAGGGGTTTCATCATAAAATAAAGCTAAGTAAAAGAAATCAAAAACACTTTAGTAACTCTTTTACAAATTCATAAGAATGAAGATGTTGAAAACATTAAAAGAGGACATGAAAAAAAAAGAGAAAAAGCTAATTCAACATTTCATAAATTTCTAACAAAACCTAACATAAGACAAATTAAGAGCATGTAAAGTAAATAAGTTACACTCATACACACACACACACTTTTCATAAAAGAGAGAACAAAGATGAAACCAAGGATAAAAAGAGAAGGAAAGTGGGCACATGAGTTCATTCCAAAACCAAATAAGAAGAGAAAAACTAACATTTTTATTGATTAAAAGAGACTATTACAAAGCTATTACAAAGCTAAAACTAAAGTAAAAACAAACATGAAAGAAAGGGGGGAGAAATCTCCTTACATAGCAAGGGAATCCACGGATGCAACCCACAAAACACACTAAAGTGGCTCAAAAATGTGAACCCTTGGCCCTTACAAAAATGGGCAATTTATAGGCAAAAAATTCTAAGTACACGCCCTCCGACACGGGCGTGTCGGGGGGCGTGCCACTACTATTCATGATGGCGGCCGACGATTTGACAGGAAAGTTGACTTCGGGCTGAGTTCCAGGATGTCACGCCCCCGGTCACGGGCGTGACGCTGGGCGTGTCGAGGAGGTAGAACCGGGCGCGGGTTGCGTCAAAAGTCTTCGGCAGCATCTTGTCGGGCCAGGTGGTGAAGTCACGCCCACGGTCACGGGCGTGACGTTGAGCGTGTCGGTTGGTGTCGACACTCGACAATCGTCGAGCGGAAAGTGTCGAGTTGAAATCGTCGAGCTAAGCTTGAGTCACGCCCTAGGTCACGGGCGTGACTCTGGGCGTGTCGCGGGTTCGACGATCGTTGAACTGAACTCGTCGAGTGCAGTGGACACGGGCTTGTGTCACGCCCCGTGTCGGGTGACACGGGCGTGACTCCAGGCGTGTCAAGCTTTTTACTTCAGAAATTTGCAACTTCACGGGATTTTGAGCTGTCACGCCCTGGTCACGGGCGTGATCCAAATGACACGGGCGTGCACTGCCCAATTTTGGCAGATTTTGGAATTTTTCTGAAAAATAAAATAAAACAAGTTAGTAGTAAATTTACAAGAATAGGAGCATTTTATTGAACAAAAATAAGTAAAAACGACGAAAATAAATGAAAACGACTAAATTAATGTGCACAAAAATACGTATATTTACAATTCATCAAGACTATACTTTGTTTCCTCTACTAAATGATTCTCATAGTCAGAGTATTTATTTTGTGTCCCAAATTATATTCTTTCCTCTATGAGTTGATTCCTTATTAATTGATAGTGATAAGGTTTAAATCTGATTTTGTGTGTAATTAATCATTATAGGGCTTACCCGTTCAGATAAAGGATAAGATCAAAGCACAATGTGATAAAAACTCCAACAAGGGATTATCCGGCTGTACAACCCCAATTTAGCGACCCCAGTCCAACCCACGCCCGAAGGAGGCCGTGCGAGCCCGCCTAGAAAAATCAAGCCAACCAACCCGATTCTGGTGAGGCGACCCCACGTCTCGCCGGTAATAGGCGAGGCGCGAGGCAACCTCGCCATCTAGGTGCCAGCTCGCTCAGTACGGCCCAGGTTAGGGTGCCCTTGCGCCGAGGTGCATACAAACCAATTGGGCCCTGCCCGGCGAGCTCTCGCTCCTCGAGCCTCGGCTTCTTCTTAAACTCGCATCGGCAAGACAATCTGTAGATCCCTCTTTTGTCTACTTCCAGACCGGCTTGGTCTGCCCATAATCATCACAAACAATGGGATTCCACGATCTACAGATCAATCGGAGGTGTCGATTGCGAAAACCAAAAGGCGGAGGATGCTATTAGTAGGCCAAAAAGACGATTTTACCCCTGGTTCGGGGTTTTCCTATAAATAGACCCCCAAAGCACCTTGGAGAGACGGACCCGACCTCCTTGAGCTCCGGATTTTTAGAGATCTCTTGCTCTTTGCCATCCAAGGTGTCGAGCTCAGCCTTTGAGTTTAGGAGGGGAAGACGCGATACGCGCTTCCGGGTGAGCGGCAGGTCCTCCTCGCTGCAGCTCACCGGGTATTTGTGTAGGCAACCACCCACAACTAGTGATTGCCGACTCCAAGCTTGAACTGAGCTGCCTTGCGTACCCGACGACGAGCTAAGTAATTTGAATTGTTCCCTCCCAGTCCGAAATTCGTTGAACCGGTATCCGAGTTTCAACATTTTCGGTGCGGTGAGCGTGGACTGACAGTTCTTGAAGAAAAAACTTGTCCGACGGTGCCATGGTAGGACAAGGAGAGCAAGGTGACAGCGAGGGGAACTTGCACCCTGCTAGCGAGTTCGTGACGCAGATTCAGTTTGCTGAGCTCGCCGGGATGATGAGGTCCGCGGAGAGTATGGTGCGGGGTTTGCTTGCGCAGCACAGCGAGACGGTGACACCAACTCAAGAAGACGCCTTACAGGGCGAGGCGAGCCGAGGTCAGCGACCCGGCAAGGAGATATGTCCGGATAGCGATGATCAGACGTTGCGGCCGCGGGTCCTCTTTAAGAGTCCCCCAGCGACCCACGGCATGGAGGAGCTTGGGCGAGCTCGCCCCGGTCACCATCTCGCACCGGCGAGTCCGTTCTGCGAGCTGGTGTTGACCTCGCCGGTTCCGACCAGGTTAGTGGAGCCGACCATTAATTTTTATGCCAAAAGAGACGACCCCCTGCAGCGCCTGCAGTGGTTTGAGGACATGGTATCAATCCGACAGATGTCTGACCCTTTAAAGTGTCTATTGTTTGTTATTACCTTTATGAGGAAGGCAAGGGATTGGTTTCATCAGTTGCCGACAGGTTCGATCTACAGTTTTGAAGACCTTTGCTGGGGATTTCTACTCTGATTCTCCACAACAAAGAAAATGAAGAAAGAGCTGGAGGCACTCTTCCTCATTAAGTAGGGACCACAAGAATCATTGGGGTCGTACGTGGATCTCTTCCAGGAGGAGATTTTACATGTCCAAGAAGTACCCAGACACACTATGATGATTGCTTTCATTTTAGGCATGTGGGGTGGGCTGTTCAAGATGGAGATAAAGCAAATCCCCTCCGGTGTCCTTTGAGGACCTTATCGATCGGGCGACACGTTACATTGAAGAAGAGTATTCAAGCAAAGGGTTTGTGGCCAAACTGACGAAGTTGACGGGAGGAGTGGCGGAAGAAGCGGCGGATGGAGGAAGAGGAGCTAAGAAAAAGGAGGAACCAAAGAAGCGAGAGGAGAAGAGGGCGCGGGAAGTCGGAGATCAACGAGACCTGAAGAGGAGATTCCAGGAACCTCCCGCCGGACCACCACGAAGAGTGGCCGGGGGAGGATATCACAAATGCTTGGGGAGAAGGTTCTCGCCCAAGAGGCGGGGGGAGGGGGTGCAATACTCACCCGAGAGAATACAAGGACAGCGGGGGCATGATCAACTGCCCCGGCAGGAGGCCTACGCAATTGGAAGGGGGCAAAGACGAGAGGGATGACCCCAACAACATTGGAGGGGATAAGGTCGAAGGGTGGTCCTTTATTTTGATTTCCACCAGTCCGAGGGCCACACCATCGCGACCTGCCCAGAATTCTTGGAGGTGAGGAGAGGAGTGGAGGAAGGAGTCCAGGAGGAGCGGAGAGAGCCGGTACCAGAAGAGGCAGGAAGGAATGAGGGAGCCGGAGGGCGAGTGTCGAGAGGTGCAAGGATCGAGTCAGCCAGGGAGTCCCCGGGGGGGGGGGGGGGGTGATCAGGGCGATCAGGGCGATCCATGGAGTGGCAGAAATAGAAGCAACCCGAAAGGTTAGCCTGCACACGGTCTACCAAAGGAGCATGGCGTCCACCTAGCAGCCCCGCCCCCAATCATGGAAATTACATTCTCGGCGGAGGACATGTTCGAAAATGAAAACCCCTTCCACGACGCCCTGATGATCCAAGTAGCGATGGAGAATTTCACGGTCTCTCGTATCCTCGTCGATAATGGGAGTTTCGTCAATGTGATGTTCAAGAATGCGTTTGAGGTCATGACAGTGGAAGAGAAGAGGGTCACTTCGACTGACGGCCCGCTCTTTGGTTTTGCAGGAGAAAGAAAGGAGGTCGAAGGAGTGGAGCTCCTCGTCACCCTAGGGGGAACAACGAAGGTATGCCGATTCGTGATTGTGGCCGCACCCACCAGCTACAACACAATCTTCAAAAGACCCCTCATTAATGCTTTTCAATGCGTGCCCTTGTCATTCCACTAGTGCTTAAAGTACAACATTGGAGGGTTGCAGATTCGGATCAGGAGCAACCCGAAGCTGACAAGGGAATGCTACCTTAGCTCAGTGAATACACTCAGCTGGGAGAAGGAGGCCGAGATGGTCAAGAAGGTGACGAAGGAAATCGCAAGGCTGGAGGCCGCAGAGTAAGTGGAGGAGGAGATCGAGGCTAAGGGCGGGAGGCCCAAAAAGGTGAAGGTTAGCGACGAGCTGATGGAGGAAGACACGGAGAAGATCCTAGCATGCATTCAGGAGAATGCTGACATCTTCGCATGGAGCGCGAAAGACATGTAGGGGGTCGAAGCGGACGTCGCGTGCCACCATCTCAACTTGCATCCGGGGACCCGACCCATTCGCCAGAAGAAGAGGAAGACGACTTCTACCTTGGCCGAGTCCATTCGGGTGGAGGTGCAGAAATTGTTGGATGCGGGAATTGTTGAGGAGATCCAGTAGCCAGGCTGGGTCTTTAACGTTGTAATGGTGAAGAAGGGAGGCGGAAAGTTGAGAATGTGTATCGATTTTTCAATGCTTAATAAACACTATCCCAAGGATTGTTACCCTATGTCTAGAATCGACGCGCTCGTAGATTCGATCGTTGGATTCCCAATTATGAGTTTTTTAGACGCCTTTTCTGGTTACCATCAAATCCTCAAGCATCCGCCCGACGTAAAACATGTTTCTTTCATTACAAACGACGGATGCTATTGTGATAAAATGATGTCATTCGAGCTTAAAAACGCAGGGGAGACCTACCAACGTATGATGAACAGGGTCTTTAAAGAACAGAAGGGGCGAAACCTTGAGGTATATGTGGATGATCTCTTAGTAAAAGGCAAGCGCATGGAAGACCATCTCGGTGACTTGGTAGAAACCTTTGCCGCGCTCCGAAAACACAAGATGAGGCTCAACCCTGCCAAATGTGTTTTTGGGACGAGTAAGGGAAAGTTTTTGGGGTATCTCCTGACCCCGGAAGGAGTGGAACCGAACCTGGATAAAGTAAGAGCGATTGTAGAGATGGAAGCTCTGAAGAGTGTGAAGGAGTTCCAACGCTTAACAGGTCGGCTTGCAGGTTCAAACAGGTTCCTCTCAAGGGACCGAAATAAATGCTCCCCTTTCTTTCGGGTGTTGCGCCATCACATTGATAACAAGAGTTTCTAGTGGTCGGCCGAGTGTGAAGAAGCGTTCAAAAAATTGAAGCAACAACTAATGCAAGCCCCCCTGCTGCAAGGGCCCGGGGAGGGGGGAAGACCTCTATCTTTACTTGGGAGTGGGAGCTGAGGCAGTGAGTTCGGTCCGAGTTCAAGAGGAAGGAAAGAAGCAACTTCCCATTTATTATGTGAGTCAGGTTCTCTGGAACGCCGAGTCACGCTACTCCATCCTGGAAAAATTGGCCTTTGCGCTGGTCATCTCGGCCCGAAAAATCAGGCCCTACTTCCAGGCCATTCAATCAAGATAGCGACGGACCATCTGCTTCGAGGCATCCTGGATGGGGTCGAACATTCGAGAAGACTTGCCAAGTGGTTGGTAGAGCTCAGCAAATTCGATCTCTCCGTTGCCCCTCGGGTGGCGTTGAAGGCTCAAGTGGTGGCCGATTTCCTGGCCGACTACACGGCGGAGGCGGAGGGGTTGGAGCTGCAAGGGTGGAAGGATTGGGAAATGTTTGTGGATGGAGCATCCGGTAAATACTCGTTTGGGGCCAAGGTTAACCTAACGAGCCCCCAATGAGCCAAGATACAACAGTCGGTAGACATTCGTTTTCCGGTCACAAACAACCAAGCGGAATGTGAGGCTTTGATCGTCGACCTCCTCCTTGCTCGCGAGTTGGGAATCCAAGATCTCAATGTTTATTTCAACTCTTTAGTGATGGCCTTGCAGATCTCGGGGGAATTCGAAGCTCGAGAGCCAGTGCTAATGCGATATCTGTTGAAGGTAAAGGAGCTGGTGAGTGCCTTTCAGTCATTTATCATCTTCCAAGGAAGGAGAATGCGGCCGCGGATCGTTTGGCGAAGTATGGCCATCTGGTGGGAGGAGTGACAGCCGAATTATTTTGGTCTTCCATCGAGGAAGGAGAACTCATGGAGATCGACCAACGCCCATCGTGGATGGACCCATTTGTAGAATTCTTGACCACAGGGAAGTTTCTCCCGGGGGTCCAGGACCTGAGACGGTTCAGGTATAAGTCGGCCTACTACCATCTCCACGGGGGAAGCCTCTATAAAAAAACCTTGTCGGGTCCTCTAGCGCGATGCGTCTCCGCAGCGGAAATTCCTCGGGTATTGGATGAGATTCACTCAGGGGAATGCAGAAGTCATTCTGGCTGAAGGAACTTAGAGAATAAGGTGCTAAGGTAGGGGTACTTATGGCCGATCATCTGGAAGGATGCAGAGCAATTTGCAAAGAGGTGTTCGAGATGTCAACTTCATGGCCCCTTCAGTTACAACCAGTGCAACGACTCTGGTCAATCACGACCCCGTGACCCTTCGCTATCTTGGTAATGGATCTCATCGGGTCGTTCCCTCAAGCGAGCAGGCAAAGAAGATTCATTCTAGTAATGATCGATTATTTTTCCAAGTAGATCGAGGTGAAAGTACTGGCGAAGACTACCTCTCAAATCGTGAAGAATTTCATATGGGGAGAGATCATCTGCAGACACGGACTGCCACATGCGATCGTCACAGACAACGAGCCGCAGAATGCAAGCGTGGAGCTCATCAAGTTTTGCGAAGAACTGGGAATTGACCTTCGCTTCGCATTCGACACCACCCTCGAAGCAACAGACAGGTCAAAGCTGCTGACAAGGTGATCGCCAACCTGCTGAGAAAGAAGGTAGAAATCTTGAAGGGAAGTTGGGTCGAGCAACTCCACTCCGTCCACTGGGCCCTCAGAACCACCCCGAACACCGCCACGAGAGAGACTCCGTTCAAGCTGTCTCATGGCTCGGAAGCTGTCATCTCGGTGGAGTTCGATGTCAGGAGTACAAGGGTAGTGGCCACAGAAGGAGAGGTGCAGAGAAAAGAAAACGATGAGAAACAAAGGCTCTCACTCGACTTGGTGGAAGAAATCCGGGACCTCGCGTCAATCTAACAAGAAGTCAAATGCAGAATGAGGAAGTACTTCGACAAGCACATAAGAATTAAGCAGTTCGCCAAAGGGGATCTGGTTCTCAAAAAGGTTGATGTCGTGGGTTGGGGAGCGACAATAGGAAAGCTCTTGCCCAACTGGGAGGGGTCTTTCGTGGTGGCGGAAGCATTAACATATGGAGGGTACCGACTCCAAGATTGTGAGGGGGAGCTCCTTAGCAACACATGTAGAGGCGACGACTTGAAACACTTCTTTTCCTGAACCCCCCTCCCCCTCTCCTCAGTTAGCGATAGGCTTGTACTAAATTTTGTCTCTTCTTATATCAATATAACAACTTGTGAATGTTTGTGTACTACTCTTTCTGCAATAGAAAAGGACCCACAAAAGAGTATACCCGCTAAACGCCCCCTAAGCGGAACGCTAGCCGGTAAGAAAGAAGTCCTCGAGCTGTGATGTTGTCGTAGTATGGGTTCCTGCGTGAGTTCCTCTCCCGCATACCGGCTACTTGTCCCCTCGAGTGAATCCAAGTCCTCAAGCTGTGATATTGTCGTAGTCCGGGTCCCTACGCGAGTTCCTCTCCAGCATACCGGCTACTTGTCCACTCGAGTGAGTACAAGTTCTCGCTGTGATGTTGTCGTAGTCCGGGTCCCTACGCGATCTTCTCTTCCGCATACCAGCTACCTGCCCACTCGAGTGAGTTCAAGTACTCGAGCTGTGATGTTGTCGTAGTCCGGGCCTCTGTGCGAGCTCCTCTCTCGCATACCAGCTACTTTTCCCCTCAAGTGAGTTCAAGTCCTCGAGCTGTGATGTTGTCGTAGTTCGTGTTCCTGCGCGAGCTTCTCTCTCGCATATTGGCTACTTGCCCCCTCGAGTGAGTTCAAGTACTCGAGTTGTGATGTTGTCGTAGTCCGGGTCCCTGCGCTAGCTCCTCTCCCGCATACCGACTACTTGCCCCCTCGAGGGAGTTCAAGTCTTAGAGCTGTAATGTTGTCATAGTCCGGGTCCCTGCGCGAGCTCCTCTCCCGCATACCGGCTACTTGCTCACTTGAGTGAGTCTCAGTCCTCGAGTTGTGATGTTGTCGTAGTTCGGGTCCGTCCTCAAACTATGATGTTGACGCAGTCCGGATTCTCGTGGAAGCCCCTTTCCCGCATACCAGCTATTTGACCTCTCCGGGGATGTGTCTTTCCCCCCAGGATTATAGGATTCGGGGAGAAAAGAGGAAGCAAGAAAGGACAAAGCCTGGAGAATTGGCGAATTCGCCTAGCATGTTGAAAGTAAATGCAGCGACCCGCGAGGCGCAAGGAGCGGCGGTTCCGGGTGGCGTGGCAAGACGAGAAAAGTCTGTCGCTGAATGAGAAGGAGCGGGATGAAGATGGAGATCCTAGCTATGATTACGCGAGTGGAAAAAAGCAAACTTGCGGGAAAAATTAGCAGCGAGTTCCGCAAGGAAAAAAGTTAAGGCACAAGGAAAAAGAATATTTACGTGCGCCAGACGCGAGCGAACTCGCGAGGCTTGAATGTTCAAATTATATTTAATACAAGAATACATGTATTACAAAGTAAACTAAAACGGGAGGAGTGCGCGGCGCCGATTGCTTTTGTCACTTCTCCTCGCCAAAATGTGGGCTCGCGGGAGGTGAACCCGAGGGAATGACTTCCGGGACCAGCAACTCCGGGGTGAGGGCCAGGCCCACGTCGTTCAGGCCGCTCCGCAACTGGAAGCGCTTCGCGGCGAGTCGAGTTGTGGCCACAGCGAGGGCTCGGCAAACTTCAGCCTCCACGGTAATGGGCCCTGGCGCAGCCTCTGCTATATTATTAAACTAAGTTTCCTTTTCCAGCATTTTGCAATTAATCCTTAGTAAAACACTTTACAGTCTCATCCAAGCCTTGTATCATCAGGTTTGGTTTTATAACTTAAAAAACATTTCTCAAACCCAATTATATTTGAGATTTTAGCGAGAAAAAAATATAATTCACAAAGTAACTTCACCGTCATGGTCTGTTTTACAACCGAACTTCCAATATCATTCAGATATGTTATTATAGCATCGTTAGAGTAGGAGAATCTCTTCAAATTTGAGATCTCTCTCCTTTTATAAAGTAATTCAGTAACATTTAAGTTTATGTTTCTGCTATCTTATGCATGAAAATGATAGGATTCGTTGTAAGGATTTTACAAATCTCCTTATATTAAGATTTAGTGTCATTTTCTTTTCTTATGACTAATTAACTATTGGTATCAACATGCATTTTTTTATGTACAGGCAAAGAGAGATGCTTCCCATAGTGATAGATGGTTATTAGTGAGTGTGCAATCATTTGAACAGTTTACCTCGGCTATGGTAGTTAACATTCAAATTTCTTCTGGTTTTTGGTTTCAATGCTTTGATGTCTTTAAAATAAGCACTGATTTTTCTTTTGCACTATGTTCTAAAGCTAAATAGAGAAACAAACGACACTATTGAAGAAATATTTAGTTCGCATTTTGTAATTTGGCAGGTCCGTGTGTACATGCCCAAAAGGAAATTTTTTATTATAATATGACTGTTTTTAGGGATTTTTTTTAAAGTATTGCTAACTGTGTAATTATTATTTTAGACTGATGACGGACACGCCGAGGGACAAAAAGTATGTTATTTTTACAACTTGATTTCATTGCCTGCAATGTTTATCTTAAATCCCATAACTGGAGAGAAGATGTGTGCTTGCCGAGGTTTGAACCAACCTGAGGACTTTTTGGAGGTAATTTTAGTTGTTTTTCAAGAAGAAGTAAAATTTAACTTCTTTCAGCAGATCTTTATTCTGGTTGTTTTCTGTCTTTGTTTAGGATTTGTTGAGATTCACTGATAGTAGTCCACAGCAGCAGCTTAATCCAGCAGCTCTAAGGGAAAACGCCAATGCTTTGGCACATCAAGCAGGTTTGCCAGAAATATGAAATAACTGAACACATTATGCCCTGATTTAGTTTGCCTTTTATGATATGCCAGCCACCTTTTCTCCCATGTTTCATTTATAACTTGAAGCAGTATACCTAATATTTATAACCATATATGAAATGAAATTTCCCTTTTTTTCTTTTATTGTGTTGATAGATGTAAAGATACGAGTTGCCCATGTATAGGTGAAAAGCATACCTCAATCATATGCGTAAGGATTTGGGTAAAAAAGGACTGATTGCTGGCTTATCAAACCTAACTTTATCCCCCTTTGATTGGGATTGAGTGTTTAATCCAATTTATGTTTCCCACAAGTTTTTTGCACCCTCTATCATGTTTGAGCAGGAGTTATAACGGGGCGATTCGAAAACGACTTCACATTGTTGAGTGGGCTCCTGGTTTTCTTATTGTTATTGAATAGGTTTGAGGTGTTAAAATTAGAATAATTAAAGTCATCTGACCATTGTGTTGTGCTTGACCACTAGATGTGTACGGTTCTGTATTTTGACCTCAGATTTTAGCTCAAACGTTAGAGTAAGACTAGATGTTTTTTCGTGAGTCTACATAAGTAGGCAAGATGAGAAAAAATGAGACAACCGATAAATGACACGTCATGTTAAGGTAATTTCTCTCACAAGTTAAATATGATAATAGACATACATGCATTATGATTGAGTGCAACCTAACCTATGGTGCACCGAGTTCAATTTTGATAAAAGCTGTGATATATAGCATGTATAGGAATAGTCCCACATCGGGTGTCCCACATGTATTTTGTGCTTTATATGTATTTTAGCCTCTCCACTCTTTACTCGTTGGTTTTAATTCAATATATCGGTTCTCTAATATAGTATCATAATACGTGGGTCCCATGCCTCATGTGACGTATCTACCAGAATACACGTGACTCGTATGGTGTCTTATTATCCCACACAATCGCACCACCCTTTAGAGTTCTACTAGATGTGAACCTGTTGCCAAGTCAACTCACGTGAAGGAGGGCAATGTGTATACAAATAGTGATGGGGTCCGGAGGGTGAGGGTGCGGGGCGGCGATACTCAATCCAGAAGAGGGAGAGGGAGAGCAAGAGAGGGAGAAAAGAGTGAGAGAGGGGGGTTAGGGTTAGAGATTTAGAGGAAGTGAGAAAACATTCATTCATCCGAGATGACGATTACAATGTTCGCGTGTCCTCTTCAATGTTGCAGATGTCGGATGTCGGGGACACGTCGGTTTGGGTTTTCATGTCGGTTTTTTATATATCGGGGGATATATCGGGGATATTTCCTATATTGGATTTTAATATTTAATTAATTATATATGTAATTACATGTTATTTTTTAATATTTATACATATCACAACAACTAATAAGACAAATAAAACAACAACGCAGTCACTATACTACAACCAGCAAGACAACCACAAATAAAATATCGGACCGACATGTCCGACAACATGTCTCTGGTTCTTTCTTCTAGCCCAGAGAGTTTGCACAGGACAATCAATGAAAGCTTCCGGGAGCAACTAATAAGACAAATAAAGCAACAAGGCAGCCACCAACAACTAAATGGGTCGGCAGCCACCAGTAACAACCCACAAGGCAGCCACCATGCTACAGCCGACAGCTAGCACAACAACCAACAAAAAAAATGCAGAGCGATAGAATGAGAGGGGGAGGTAGGGAGAAGAATGAACCAGCCGAGAGAGAACCAGCGAGCAGGGAGAAGAGAGAGCACCAGCGAGCTAGAGAGCACCAGATAACTAGAGAACCAGAGCACCAAATAGCACCAGCGAGTAGGGAGAAGAAAGAACCAGCGAGATAGAGTGTCGATAGCGCGCGAGAGAGGGAGAGCACCAACGAGCTAGAGAGCACCAGAGAACCAGAGAACCAGAGAACCAGAGCACCAAAGAGCACCAGCGAGTAAGGAGAAGAAAGAACCAGCGAGATAGAGTGCCGACAGCGCGCAAGAGAGGGAGAGCACCAACGAGCTAGAGAGCACCAGAGAACCAGAGAACCAGAGGGCACCAACGCACCAAAGAGCACCAGCGAGTAGGGAGAAGAAAGAACCAGCGAGATAGAGTGCCGACAGCGCGCGAGAGAGGGAGAGCACCAGAGAGAGAGCCAGAGAACCAGAGGGGGCACCAACGAGCAGAGAGAAGAAAGAACCAGAGAGATAGTGTCGCCGGCGCGCGCGGAAGAGCTAGGGCAGGAGCGACGGGGAGAGCTAGGGCAGAGCGACGGGATGGAATGAAATGAGCGGGGTCGGGGGTGTTAAAACAGTAGCCCGACCCGCTCATTTCATTATAAATAATAATAAAATATATAATTAATAATTTTATAAAAAAAACTTAAAAAAACGCCCGAAATCGGGCGTTTTTTGGGGCCGACATGTCGGTTAAAACCGACATGTCGGCCCGCTATTTTCAAAATGCCACACCCAGAATTTGTGCCGGTTTTGTGTCGTTTTTGCTCCCAAACCTTCATGTCGGCCGACATGTCGGACATGTCGGCCGATATCCACAACATTGGTCCTCTTATAGAGACGAGGAGCGAATACAAAATGAAAGCAATACAGAAGGAAAACCGAAAATACTAAAATTGCAACATCCAAATATAGAATAGAATACATGTTAAGCATAGAATAGAATAAACGTTAAATATTCTCCGTGATCTCGGTGTGCCCATGTGATATTCTTGTCTGGCGCGTGTAGACTTGCCATTTGGGCTCGTCCTCATGCAGATCCATAATAATACCGCCATTCCTCAAGACAGTAATCGGCGAACTGGCGGCGGAAGTCATCCCAGGGAAGCCACGTCGCGTCTGAGTCGGGGAGACCGGTCCAAGCCACAAGAACCTCCTCTGATGTATGGTCCCCCAGAATGAGGCATCGACGATCGAGGATCGAGGCGGGGTAGCAAGGCGCCTCTCCGGAAAGGTCGAGATCGGCCGGGATGTGATCCATGGTGGCGTGCTCGCTCACCACTCGCCGTAGCTGTGCTACATGGAAGACCGGGTGGATGTGGCTCTCGCTTGGGAGGCGTAGGCGATAATCGGCTGCCTTGATGCAGGCGAGGACCTCAAATGGACCGAAGAATTGGGGGACCAATTTTGGGCACTGTCGGCGAACCACTGAAAGCTGACGGTAGGGGTGGAGCTTCACGAAGACCTTCTCTCCTACTTCGAAGGAAAGGTCCCAACGTTTCCTGTTGGCATAGGAAACCATCTTCTGTTGGACCCGTTGGAGGTGGTGCTTCAAATGATCTAGAATAGTGTCCCTGTCGCGCAGAGCGGTGGCCAGGCTTTCCACCTGACATTCCCCTGGAAGGTGGCAGACGATGGACGGTGGAGGCCGACCGTAAATGACCTCAAACGGAGTAGTGTCGGCCGCCTGATGGTGAGCGGTGTTGTACGAGTACTCGGCCCACTCGAGCCACTTGGCCCAACTGCGTGGTTTCTCCCCCGCGAAGCAGCGGAGGTAAGTATCTAAGCATCGGTTGAGGACCTCTAACTGGCCATCGGTCAGAGGATGATATGTTGTACTCATGCGTAGCTGGGTGCCCTGCAGGCGGAACAATGTCGTTCAGAAGGTACTCAGGAAGAGCGGGTCCCTGTTGCTTACGATTGACCGGGGAAACCCGTGGAGGCGCACAACCCCCTGGATGAAGCTGTCGGCGACTGTGATTGCAGTGTAAGGATGGCGGAGGGGAATGAAATGTGCATACTTTGAGAGCGGTCCACTATGATCAGAATGCAGTCGTATCCCTGGGAGCGGGGCAGCCTTGTGATGAACTCCATGGCGATGTCGTCCCATACACGGTCAGGGATCGAGAGGGGCTGAAGTAGACCGCCAGGAAAAACATCCTCGTACTTGGCCTTTTGACAGTCGAGGCAGGCGGCCACGAAGGCTTTGACCTGTCGAAACATGTGAGGCCAATAGAGCGAGGTTGGCAGCCGTCGGTACGTCCGGTAAGCACCTTCATGTCCCCCTGTCGGGGAGGCATGAAACTCCGCTAGTAGCCTGGGAATGCTGGGGGAGGATGGGGAGAGTACGTGGCGGCCCTTGAAGAGTAGGCGGTCGTCCACGAAGGAGTAAGGTGGGTGGGCGGAGACGTTTGCAAGGAGTGTTGCCCGGATACCGTTGAGTGTCGGGTCCGCTTCCACTTCCCGTTGGAGGGCGCCTGCATCCTCCCAGACTGGCCGAGAGATGGATGCAAGTATGGGACTGCGCGAGAGAGCGTCAGCTGCGCGGTTCGCCTTCCCGGGCCGTAACTCAATGCTGAAGTCATAGCGCAGTAGTTTGGCCACCCACACCTGCTGGGCGAGCGTAGCAATCTTCTGCTGCAGGAGGTGGCGGAGGTTGTGGTGGCCGGTGCGGACCACGAATCGTCGTCCCAGGAGGTAGGGCCGCCAATGCTGCACTGCGAGGACGAGGCCCATGAGCTCGTTCTCGTACGCTGATCAGCTGCGGATGGTATCCTAGAATACGCGACTAAAATAGGCCACCGGGCGGCCGCCTTGCATGAGTACGGCCCCCACGCCCACGCCTGACGCGTCACATTCCACGAGGAAGGGCTGGGAGAAATCTGGCATTGCTAACACCGGGGCATGAACCGGAGCTTGTTGAAGTGCGATGAAGGCGGCGGAGGCCGCTGCCGACCACTCTAAGGGTCCCTCGGCTGACTTCCTCAAGAGCTGAGTGAGGGTTCGGGCAATCTTGTGAACCGCCTTGGATGAACCGCCGGTAGTACCCTGTCAGACCCAGGAACTCGCGAACATCGCAGAGAGATGATGGGGTTGGCCACTTGTGAACCGCCTTGATCTTGTCGTTGTTCATCGCAACTCCTGCAGTTGAAATGGATTTCCCTAAGTAACACACCTCTGGAACCCCAAAAGAACATTTCGTTGGGTGGAGCTTGAGGTGGTGGTGTCGGAGTGTAGCCAATGTCTGACGGACGTGCTGTAGATGCTCCTGCCAAGAAGAACTGTAGACCAAGATGTCATCAAAAAAACAAGTACATGCTGCCAAACTACCGACCGAAAGATGTCGTTCATCGTGGCCCGGAAGGTGGCCGGCGCATTGGTTAGGCCGAATGGCATAACCAGGGACTCGTAGTCGCCATCATGGGTCCGAAAGGTCGTCTTGGCGACGTCGGCTGGTCGAACGCGAATCTGGTGGTAGCCCGCACAGAGGTCCAGCTTGGTGAAAACGGTGGAGCTCGTCCAAAAGCTCCTGGATCACTGGGATCAGGTACTTGTCTGGGATTGTGGCCTTGTTGAGCTCCCGATAATCCACGCAGAAGCGCCAACTGCCGTCCTTTTTCCTAAACAAGAGGATCAGGCCGGAGAAAGGGCTTGCACTGGGGCGGATGAGGCCCCCCATCAACATGTCGTGTACGAGTCTCTCGATCTCGTCCTTCTACACGTGCCCATAGCGGTACGGGCAGACCGAAACTGCCGTCACGTCGAGCTGAAGAGGGATGACATGATCGTGTGGTCGGGCTGGCTGTAAGCCGGACGGTGCCGTGAAGAGGCCCGCAAACTCGGACAGGAGGTCCTGCATACTAGGTGGTGGTGACGGGGCCGGTGGCGCCGCGTTCGAGATGGACCAGAGCCATGCCGTAAAATTGATGTTCGCCGTCCTCTGGATCGTGCGGGAGGAGATGGGGGAGCAGAGTAGCGCAACATCTCCCATTAGGCATCTCTCCCGTCCGTCCCAGAGAAACCGCATCGTCATGGATCCCCAGTTGACCCGGACGTCGCCCAGCATGTTGAGACATCCTATGCCCAGGATGGCGTCGATCCCGCCAAGACCGAAAACGTAGAAATCTGCTATCACTGAGTAAGGTCCCACTGAAATCGGATCGGATGGCCAAGGACCCTGAATCGAGCGTCGGCGGCCATCACCCAAGCTGACTGTAAAGTCCGGCGAAGGTTCCATCGGCAAGTCTAATTGCTGGGCCAACTGAGAGGAGAGGAAGTTATGGCTCGCCCTGTTGTTGACCATGATGACGATGTGGTGGTCGCCCAGCTTGCCCGCCAACTTCATGATCTGTGGCCCTGAAACGCCGCCCGCGGAAAAACACAGAAGTTCCAACGAGTGAAGGCCCGCGTCAGTAGCGCCCTCGGTGGAGTCCTCGTGGATTTCGAGGTCTTCGAAATTCGCCAAAGTGATCTCCAGTTCGGGGTCACCAATGATGGCGCGAAACTCTTTAACCGCGCAGACGTGAGTTGGAGAGTAGGGTTGTCGGCAGCCGAAGCATAGCCATTTGCGTCGGAGATCGTCGAACTCGCAGTTGGAGAACCGCTGAGGGAGTCCGGTCGGGCTGGCCGAGCTGCTGAAGGAGGGCGAGGTGCCTGTGGCTCTGGAGTAGCGGGCTGCCATGGTCGGACCCCTTGCGGGGGTCTTCCTGGAGGTGGCGGATTTCGCGGAGATAAATCTGCCTCCACGAGGCGAGCCATGTCGAGGGCCTTGGACACCGTCCGAGGGTGATCAGTGCGAAGCCGGGAGCGGATGTGGGGCAGAAGGCCCTGCATGAATAAGCCGAGGTAGTGATCTGGCGGTAAGCCCAAAACATCGGTGACGAGGGCCACAAATTCAGCGATGTAATCATACAGCGCACGAGTTTGGCGTACCCCACATAGTCGTTCGATGGCGGAGCCAGAATAACGGTTGTTGTAGCGGCGAATCATCTCCTGCTTGATCTCCAACCAGGAGATTGTTGGGTTGGACTGTCGTAGCCATCGGGCCCAATGTAAGGCGGAGCCGTCGAGTCCTACGACGGCGGTGGCGACTTTGTCCTGCTCGGGAGTGTGATGTAGGTAAAAGTACTGTTCTTCCTTACGATTCACCCAATCGGCTCCACACCGGAGAAGCTGGGGAGGTCCAAGGCAACGGTTGGACGTCCAAGGGAAAACGGGAGGGCGGTCTCCCCGTTTTGTGGGAGAGGGGGAACCCCGAGGATGGACGTACCGTGGGTCTGGCATGCAGAGCCGGAGGCGGACGCGGTGGTGGGCGGTTGGAAAGCGCCGAATTTGGCGTGAAGGGAGAGCAGGGAAGCATACATAGAGGCCACGAGGGATTCCTGGGCGTCGACACGGCGCAGGAGGGCTTCATTGGCGTTCTCCGATGGTGCCTCTGTCGTGAATCGGGTCGTCGGGGCCATGGTGCGGCGCGAGTGCGGCACGGGCGGCTTCGGCAGGTGCTGGTACTCCGGCGGCTGGCGGTGGCGGGCGCACGGGCAGGTCGGACCTAATTGATGGGGTCCGGCGGGTGAGGGTGCGGGGCGGCGGTACTCAATCCGGAAGAGGGAGAGAGGGAGAAAGAGAGGGGGAGAGAGAGAGGGGTTAGTGTTAGAGATTTAGAGGAAGAGAGAAAACATTCATTCATCCGAGATGACGATTACAACGTTCGCGTGCTCTCTTATAGAGACGAGCAACGGATACAAAAGGAAAGCAATACAAAAGGAAAATGAGAAATACTAAAATTGCGACATCCAAATATAGAATAGAATAAATGTTAAACATATAATAGAATAAACATTAAATATTCTCCGTGATCTTGGTGGGCTCATGTGATTCTCGCCCGGCGCGTGTAGACTTGCCATTTGAGCTCGTCCTTATGCAGATCCGTAACAAATAGTCTCACATTGAGTATTTATGCCTTTTATGCTTTATAGTCACTTTCACCTTTCACCCTTCACGAAGTGGATTTGTGTTGGATGCTTGAGTTCTAATAATGTCGAACAAGGTGCATCTCAAATTGGTTTTGTCAAAGTAATGTTTATCAACAACCAAGTGAAGAAGGTGAGCTGAGTGCAACAGAACTAGCATCTCAACAATCATAACCCAAGAGATGAACACTAATTCAAGAGCTAAATTCCATATCCCAAATTGCAAAAACTTAAAAAAGAACGTATTACATTTGAAGAAGCATCTCTGAAGAAAATTATGGAAGAAATCAGTACATCAAAAAAGAATAAGAATTGGGCACTAGTGTCAAAGCCAAACGATGTCAATCTTATTTTTTACTAATGAGTTTATAGAGTAAAGCATCTCCTAATGGGATCAATCGAAAGTTTCAAAGCTCATCCGATGGACCGCTGAAGTATGGAAGATGCCAACTGATTTTGACATGTATAGAACCAAATTCAAAAATGTTAGTACATGAAGAAAAGAGTTTGGAAGATACAACAATTAATAGGTAGTTAGTGTGATGAGTCCGTACATGAAAATTATAATGAAATTTCATGTGCCCACATGACGTTTAAATGTCATCTTGGTTTCATAGGCATGCCACCTATCCAGTGAGCTACCAACATGTTACAATAAGACCCATAATGACTTAGTATTAGAGCAACCTCCACCTGCTGACCCGACGTCCACCTCCACATGCTGGCTACATAACCCCCATGGACCGACAGTTGTGCCTCTTTCACACCAGAAATAATGGGTGAGGTCAGAGGGGAATACCCCTGCGTCTCACTCCACAACGACTTGTACTTGAGCACCAAAACTCTACTGTTGCTTCCTCACCCTTTCAACCGACGCATTAGTTCCTTGCTACCCTCAACGTCCTGTTCACATGAGATCAAAGGGACGAACCCCTACGCGATCCACGTATGACCTGCCCCTTTGTGCTAGCAGCTGTTTTGACTGGTTCACATCATCGATAATTAGAATCCATGCAATTTTTTGGTGTAGTAAAAGACAACCTACTGTTTCATCGTCAACAATTAAAGCAGAGTATCTAGGCAACAAGAGTGGTAGCTTTAGTTCAACAAAGGCCTGGTTGCTGATTTATTTACAAAAAGCTTGAGCGTTGGAAAGTTTAAATTTTTTTATTACCAGTTGCTCAGTGGACTCGCTATTGGAAGGAGAAGTGGACTGCAAGATTGAGATGTGGGGCGTTCTGCACGGTAGAACTAGGATTTATGAGGCATAGAAGCTTGCAGCATGAGTGCATCTAAAATTAGTTTAATTCTAAAATTTTCTCTATTTCCATGTTCGCGTGGTTGGAATAGAAGTCAACCTTGAGCACATATAAAGTTAACTAATTATGATATTTATTTTTAGTTCAACATATAGGTGAAGAATATATGTTATTTTAAAATGTGAATTGATTGGCCCTCAACTATAGGTTAACTTAGATTTTTGATTTATAATTGAATTTGAGGAGTCCACTTTGCTCCAAACCCCTGTAAAAATGTACATTTTACCTTTTAATTTCTTATTAGCTTTGGCTGTATCTGATTGGAAGTAGTAGCTAATCCCACACTAGTCATTCCTATATATATATATATATATATATTGAGATAATATTTTTTACTTCTTTAATGTTATTTATCATTAATTATTATTTTAAATGTCATTTCATTGAAAGAACAAATTGGCCTGTTTGAATAATTCGACATTAAACTATTTAGAGGAATCTTTATGTATAAATTCTCTAACTGTTGGAATTATAAATTTATTTATTTATTTGTTTCATGTTGCAGATGAAGAGGCATCAGAAGAAGAAGAAGCCAAGGAAAGAAGTGAAGTGGTCACTGAAAAGCCAATTTATCCTCCTCTTCCTGAAGAGCCTACAGAAAAGAAGCTCATTTGCAAAGTAGGAATTTGTCTTCCCGGCGGCAAAAGGGTCCATAGGAGCTTCCTTAAAACAGATTCCACAAAAGTAATCTTTCTTTTCAAACTATTTATATGTTTATTGTGATTAATGATGAGGTTGTTTTATTTATAACAAGACGATGATTCATAAAATTTATTTTACTTGGTGTTTTGTAGCTGTTATGGTCTTTCTGTTCTTGTTTGCTGGAGGAAGAGGAGTCGAGGAGATTTTGGTTTATGGTTCCCAGCTCTCCCAAGCTGTTTTATCACCAGGAAACATCCTTTGCGGAGGCTGGTTTATCCAGTGCCCTTCTCAGGCTTTGCTTTGAAGAAGAAGGTAATTAAATTTATCATAATTAACTTTTATTTTATTTATTTTTTATTTTTTATTATTTTTAATTTTTTTTATTCTTTTTTAAAGTATAAAAAATTCTCTTTTAGATTACAGAGAGTGGTGGGCATTTATCCATACTTTTCTTCCCTCTGAAAGATGTATTATTTCATTCTTTAACTCATTTTTGTGTGGAAGAGGATATCATTACATTGTGAAATTTTATGATTAAGATCCTGGTTTTTCTACCTTTTTTCTTCTTTTATAATCATGATGATTTTTAGGATATTACATATTTAAATGTCAATTTAGGATCTGTTTGGCGCGGTCGTGAACGCGGTGGTTATGAACGACGTTCGTTAACACCCGACCTCACGGAACTGTCACTTTTATGTTCAAAACTGTATTATTTTCTTGGTGCCATTTACATTCTATGACGGCGGCGTTTTTATCCAAACTTACCAGCGCGTAAGCGCCACGACAAATGGAACCTTAATCTAGACTTATCTCATAATCTCGTGCAATTAAGGAAGACTGATCTCTTTCATCCACGATCAATTGATTTTGGGCGGGTTAAGTATCTTTAATTAGATGAAAGTACTGGTATGTTTTTATCTAACCTAAATTAATATTTAGTCTGGTTGATTCCATATATTTATTCAGCTATTTGATTCATTATCCTTAATTTTTAAATTTCATGGTAAAATATATTTAACTAAATACAAATATGGCTCATTACTCTAGAAATTTTCAATGCAAGTTCTGTTTTTTTAAGTTTAGGCTTAATTATTTAGGCTTTGTTTGTTTTAGCGGTGATGTTTTGAAACGCTGAGAATGTGAGTGGTGGAATAGAGTGGTTGGAATGGAGGGAGGAGGGTTGCGATGACCATTGAAGGTCAAATATAGCACAAATATAGCCTTTAATAATTTTTCTCTAATAAAATGCATATATTAATGTTATTCCAATATAAAATTTTCAAGAAAATATTCAATATTTTACAAAAATATATTAATATTACTATAATAAACATGATATGTAATATATATCATATTTATTTGTATGTATATGACTGACAATCCAAGCCCCCCCCTCGTTGTCCCACGCATTAGTATCCGGCTCGCGGCAGCAGGCTTCTCCCGCCGGAGGCAACGCTCGCCCCGGCGTGCTTATATTAAATTTTTTGGTTTATTTTATTGTTTTAGCATTTAAATTTTGTGTAATTATTTTAAATTTTTAGAATTAATTAAACTATTATTTTGTTTGTTGGTTTTTTTAAATCATTGAAATTAAATAATTTTTTTTAAAAAAAAATAAATAATAAATTATGATGGGTCCCTTGAAATTTTCAAACAAATTGGCAAGACGCGGACCAAGTACGCATGAGCTCGATCGGATCAATCGCGCCCATCAAAGCTGAAAGACCCAGGAGCTCCCAAAAGAGGAGCTGAACCCGCGCACGCGCACGATAGGGTTGTGCAGCCGTGCCCGGACTGCGCGCGGACGCACTGCCGAGCCTTGAGCGGCCGCATTCCCCGGGGCCGCACCCCGCACGCGCGTCGCCCCCGCGCCCGCGGGCGACGATCCCCGCCGCCGCCGGCGACCCTCGACCGCCTCCTTTGCCGACGGCCACCTTCGGCCGTCGCCGCCGCCTCCAGACACTTTGCCCGGGCCGTCCGAACTGCCCGAGGGGAAAGGGGGCACTCTCGTCATTTTGGAAAAAAAATGGTTATCCAGGTGATCAAAACGGAGCAACGACATTCATCAGCACAAATCACTCCCCGACGCAATTACCACCATGACCTCTAGAAAACTACAAATAGGCCCCCCAGACCTTTATTTGAAGACAAACAACTTCAGAGGTAAGATAGAGCTCTGAGGTTTTCCGGTAAGATCGTAGACTTAGGTCGATTCTCCTCTCAGGAATTCACTCTGCTCTCCTCCCTACGCTCAGGCTCCAGCACGCCCCAAGTCACGTCAATAGCCTCCACGAGAACTCTCCCATAAAGGCTCCGCTTCATTGAGAGTGCTCCCCCCAGAAGCTTTGTGGACTTAATAGAATTTCTCAGCTGGAACGCTCTCACCCTCGTTCCGCGAGCTCAGCAACACTCTAAGGTCAGAGCGCTTCCATCGAGGCTCTGAGAACTCAGTCATTTTTCCTCATTTCTTGCACCTGTAATGGAGTAGCGGCATGTCGCGCTCCGAGATCAAACCAAATTCTATAAAACTCCAAGAAGATGGTGAATTTTGGCCCGACACATTTTCAGTCACGTGGTTTTTCACTCTTTCCAGATTTTCCACGTAAAAAACATCTTTTGTCATTTGTTGTGCTTCATTTTGACTGTTTGCGCGCCCGGTTCGATTCCTAGAGTCTGATTCCTAACTAAGACGGTATGATTTCTCCGGACTGGAAAAAGACCGGGCGACCCGCAACAAATAATAATAATAAAATAATAAGAAAAAAAACCAATGTGTGGCTCGTGGGGTTAAGGCAGTCGTCGGCAACCTGCCCGTCACCTACTCAGCTGTTCGATTGTGTAATCGAACAGCTGAGATGTTATGATCTAAAACGATTGAACTATTCTGATTGATTGGATGGTTTGTTATGGCTACATGGAATGCAAATATTTTTTTTTAATCTAGTAGAGATTATAATATAATATTTTGTTACATTTAAGCTCAATTTGATATTTAAATAATATGTAATATGTTATGAACTTATGACTCTTGGTATATAATATGTCACGGTTCAACTCTGGTCCGACCAATCGAATCTTAAATCGTTGATCCCACCAGTTCCTTCTCCTGTCCGATTCTTAAAACCTAACTAAAAAATATAATTCATAGTACCACCATAACTATATATCTCACAATATTTAAGGCCATTGAATGAGACACCAAGCTTAGATTACAACACGGCCTGGTTGGCCTACCATGGATGAACAAAAAAATTAGGGCAAAAATGGGATATCAGTCCCTATATTTTGATGTTGATTTGAAATTGGTCCCTGAAGTTTTTTTGATTTGATTTTGGTCCATAAACTTTTCATTTTGTCTTAAATGGGTCCCTATTAACTTCTTTGTTACTTTTTGGATGTAAAAAATGAAGTGTCATTTATTAATGGCATGCCTTTATTAATTCTGTCATTTCATTTATTAATGGTATAACTCCAGCTTCTCCCCCCTACGCCACCTCTCCATTCTCATTCCCAAATAAACCCTAAGCCAGCTCCCCCCGGATCCGGATCCCCTGGAGTTCCTCCGGGAACTCCAGGGGGTGGAGTTCTTATTTTACGAGTAAATGGAGCGGAATCACAAAAAATGGTTAACACGAAAGTTGTAGATATCCACGAGACGAACAACTTTCATGTTCAACATTTTTTGATATGAAGTCGTTTGGACCCCCGATTTGGGCTCCGAAAAAATTCTGTCCGAAAATTATTAATTTAATAATTTTCGGACAGAATTTTTTCGGAGCCTAAATCGGGGGTCCAAACGACTTCATATCAAAAAATGTTGAACATGAAAGTTGTTCGTCTCGTGGATATCTACAACTTTTGTGTTAACCATTTTTGTGATTCCGCTCCATTTACTCGTAAAATAAGAACTCCACCCCCTGAAGTTCCTCCGGGAACTCCAGGGGATCCGGATCCGCTCCCCCCTTCCCCCTCGCCGCCTGCTCCGTGCTCCCCATCGGCATCCAACGCCGGCGAAGCTCTTATTTCTCATGTGGTAGGATTCGTGGCTTCTATCGGCATCCTATCGCCGGCGAGTTTTCCACTTGTTTGGTTCGTCGCTCCTCCACTTCGTGGCTTTGAGAATCATTAACAAGCTCCTTTTGCATTTTTTATTTTTGAGATTTTTGAGAATCATTAACTGCACTGTCATGTCACTTTTTCATCCAAAAAGTTAACGGATTAATAAATTAGGATCTATTTCAAAACGGCAGAATAGTTTAGGGACCAAACTCAAACCAAAAAAACTTCAGGGACCAATTTCAAACCAACATCAAAATATAGGGACTGATATCCCATTTTTGCCAAAAATTAGAGAGCACGGCCTGGGTGGCCTCCTAAGAGCATAAATTGTTCACAAGGGGCCCTAGGGATTGTGCCATGTGGCTTCCATCTGTTGGGAAAGCATATTTTCTCAACCGGGCGAACATATTTGCTTCACTAGGAGAGTTTATTTGCTTTACAAGGCGATCATATTTCCTTTACCCGGCAACCATATTTATTAATACTTGCCTTAGCGCACAAATATGCTCGCTTAAGGGGGGCTGAGTTGCTTATCAGGCGAGCATATTTACTAAACCCCGCGAGCACCTACCCTTCTAGAGAACCTAAACCCTATATCATCATCCTTTTTAGAAATGCAAAATACACAATATACCCTTACTTTGATTGAAAAAGAAAACTAGGGAGCGCGGTGAACATACCAAAGGGATTGAAGGTAGTGTAGCCTCCACCTTTGGTGTGGATATTCAACCTTTCAGATAGAACTCCAATTCTTAGTCACCGTGGGGTCTAACGCTAAAAATCATTGGCCCGGACAATGGCCCGGACAATGTTCTCGCCCACATAACAATTGTCATTCATCCAAAAATATCTTTTGTTTATATTTTATCATCGGACGTGCCAATAGAAACAGAGCCTGTCACTAAAAATTTCGGCCTCAAACAGTCCTCTTTATAATGGACACCCCTAAGGCCCTAAATGAGCTAAAACGGTGGAAGTGTAAATATGAGAAAGGCCATAAGGGCTCTTTGGTAAAATGCCGGAGAGGGATCTGTGGCGTCGGTCAACGGAATTTATTTGACTGGGTTCAGCTTTGACTGCTGCGGCTACTGGCGCGGATGTCAGCAAACCTTTCTTTCTCTCTCTGCTTCTGGGAAGAGTGCCAGCTTGCGATGCGATATACTGATCAAAGGTCATGGTTTTTTATTTTCTTATTTTCCTATTTTAACCCGTCTCCCGCTTTTACACAAACAGACAAAAACACCCTCGGCAGCCAATTGATGCGATTCCGCGATTTCCCGAAAATACCCTCTCCGGAGCCTCAATGACCGAAAAAAATTAGGGTTTAACTCGACTCACATCGGAATAATCTGAACCGCCTTAACTTTCAGAACGGTCGACCGTGCACACAGTTAATAAAATAAATCGATCGTACACACGAAGTTTTAAGGTGGAAAACCCCACAATCGAGTAAAAAACAACGTGACCGGATTTGTGCCGGTCAAAGTCCACTATTTCCTGGCTGTTACAACTTGTTCGTTGAATCGAAGGTGACATGCCGCCTCTCGTTACAATTTTGAGTTGAGAGAACACTTAGCACACGACGAACGATAGACCGTCTCGCCTGGTGTTTGTTACAAATTGCACTTTGCGACGGAGGGCTTCACTGGGTGTTCTGCTGGCTCTGGATGTGGGAGCGGATCACTTGAATTTGCGGTTGCGGAGGTCTCTTAGAAATTGAGAAATTGGGCTTCGTCAGGTGGCTTGAACGTGGCTCGTACGTGGCTCGAGTGCGGCTGGAACGTTGCTCGTAGGAGAAATTTGGCAGAGTTTCGACCTGAGGAAGAAGAAGGCTGAGAGAAAAAAAGCGAGAAATGAAGAGACCTGGGCTCCTTTTATAGCCTCTAGGGGGTGGTTATGCTAGTTACGCAACTATCTGCACACCATAACCACCAACATAAATATTTTTTCTATTGTTTAGAGGTGCACATTATGATAATTAATCTCACTATTTGCATCATAATTAAATTAATAAATAAAATTCTCTCACTAACCCGACGGTTAGTGGGTGGTTACACGCGAATCGGATGGCGGGGAACGACCCCAAACGATTGGACGGTGGGGACGGGTCCCCACGGGCGGCCGACAAACTTGTTGCTGATCTTGCCGGCGAGGGGGTGACCATCGGCGACGGCCGAGGAGGGACGGCCGGCTCGGCCGCTCCCTTGGTCACGCGCTGGCGACCGAGTTGGAGCGGCTGGTTCGACCTCTCTCTCGGCCATGGCCAGCGGCTGGCGCGGCCACTCCCTCGGCCGCGTGTCGGCAGCCGATGGGATGACTGACGACGGTAAGGGGGCGGTCGGCGTCCGAGGATGACGTCAGTCGCCCGACGCCGGCGAGGTGACGTCCACAGCGGTTCTGTCGTTACGCGTGATGGGATCGACATGCGGGGGATCGAGCGCGGTGATCGCGCTTGCGGTCAAACCCATGATCCCACTATTTTTGGTGGAGATCATGAGAGGTGTGATTATGTGCACACCCATTATTATAAAGATTGATCTCATTCCTAACAATTGCCTCCCAGATCCTTGTTGCAAGAGACCGGCTCCAGCGAATAAAAACAAGGATCTTCTCTTTGCTCATCCTTCACAGTGGTGACTATACAAACCCGTATTCGCCCCTGTATAGTTTTAAGCTTTTTGGAGATTTTGCACTCTTGGTGACCAATTTTGGCTCTGGCTTGGAAACATACTAGTAGGGGGAAGGAAAAATTTGCCTCCCCCAGTGGCCCCTTTTTCTTTGGGGGGGGGGGGGAGTGCGCCAAGTTGGCAGGCACCCGCCCCGGCCCGGTGGACGCGGTTTGGCGAGGGAGAGACCGGCACGGGGCCGGGCTCTCGCCCAGCCTCGCGGGTAGGCGGGGGCGAGACCGGCCTGGCCAGGGTGCTCGCCCCGCCTCGTGGTTAGGCGGGGGCGAGACCGGCCTGGCCCGGGTTCTGGCCCCGTCTCGCGGGTAGGCGGGGCGAGACCGACCTGGCCCGGGTTCTCGCCCCGCCTCGCGGTTAGGCGGGGGCGAGACCGGCCTGGCCCGGGTTCTCGCCCCGCCTCGCAGGTAGGCGGGGGAGAGACCGGCCTGACCCGGGTTCTGGCCCCACCTCGCGGTTAGGCGGGGGCGAGACCGGCCTGGCCCGGGTTCTCGCCCCGCCTCGCGGTTAGGCGGGGGCGAGACCGGCCTGGCCCGGGTTCTCGCCCCTACCCCCCCTGCGGTTTTACCATCTTGCCCTCGGGGGGAGTTACCCCTTTGCCCCCCGGCGTGGCCGTTTTCTATTGGCCCAAGGTATATTGGCGTAAGGGTATTTTGGTCTTTTTGGTCCATGGGATTTGGAAAACTATAAATAGACCCCCTTGGGTGCCTTTGGAGAGGATCCTTTTGACTTCCTCCTCCCTTAGCTTCTTCTTGGTAGAGTAGAGAGAGCTCTCCAAGGCGCCCTGCCTAGCCCTTTGGTAAGGGAGGGGAAGAGCTCAGGTAGCCTTCCGGGTGTGAGGTGGGACCTCCGTGCTAGAGCCGAGGGTCTGTTCATAGCTTCCTAAGTCTCCGGTCCGTGACGTTCTTCCGAGTGTAGTAGGTGTGAGGTCACTCCTCTTTTGGGACCCCAAACTCCACAGAGGTCATTTTTGGCTTCAACACTTTTGGTGCGGTGAGCGTGGAGAGTGACCAGCACAGAAGATCTCGGGAGAGTGTCATGATAGGAGGTCAAGGAGGTAGTGATGATCTCGGCGAGCTCCCCAGCCCAGGACCTTTTGTTGGGAGGCAAGAGTTCATGACCTCCATCTAGGGAATCATGGAGATGCTGCGAAGCATTGCTCCTCAGGGTGGCAGCTCCACCCCGACCCCCCAGGAGCTAGCTCCCCCCCCCCCTCGACGAGTCGATTCCCAGGGGACTAGGCGAGATGACCCCAGCGGGGGGAGAAGGAAGTGCACCCGGAAGAAGGCCAGGGAAGGAGAGGATGGGAGATGGGGTCGTGCGAGACCTCACCGGCCGGGAGCTGTTCTCCAGCCCGGCGAGTGCCAACCTCCCAGGCGAGCAGGTCGCGCGAGTGGAAGTGGCGAGACCACCCCTTAGGGGGTCACCCTTCAGCGAGCTTGATCATCTCAGCTCCCGTTCCCGAGGGGTTTAGAGAGCCAGACATGGCTTACTATACCGGGAAGGATGACCTCGTTCAGCATCTGCAGTGGTTTGAGCATGCCGTCTCCATCAGGCCGATGATGGACGCCTTCAAGTGTCGCCTCTTTGCGATCACGTTGAAGGAGAAGGCAAGGGACTGGTTTCATCAACTCCATCCAAGGTCGATCTATGGGTTCGAGGACTTGAGTCGGAGCTTTCAACTTCGCTTCTCCACCTCCAAGAAGAGGAAGAGAAGTCCCGAGTCCATTTTCCTGATAAGGCAAGGGGCCGAGGAGTCGCGTTGACATGTTCCAAGAGGAGATCCTGGATGTCCAGGAGATGCCAGGGTACGCTCTCCAGATGGCCTTCACCGTTGGGCTGAAGGAGGGCTTCTTCAAGATGAGCTTGACCCGGAAGGCCCCCCTTTCCTTCGAGGAGCTAATGGAAAGGGCGGCTGAGGAGATAGCCATGGAGGCAGCCAACCCGGCATTTGTCAAGAAGCTGACAGAGCTAACAGAGACAGATCCAAAGGAGCAAGGTGGCTCGAGACATCAGGAAGGAAGATGGAGAGAGGAGCGGAGAGCTCAGGAGGGTCCGGAGCCAGGCTTGAGGCAGCAGGGAGGACCTGCCCAAGGTCCAGGAAGAGCCCTCATCAGAGGAGGGGGGAATTTTCAGGGAGGCCAAGGGAGGTATAACTTCCAGAGGCAAGCCCCAAGGCAGCTCTTACCCCCGCCGCAGCAGGCCTTGGCGATAGGAAGAGGAAGAGGTAACATGAGAGAACACCCAGCCCGCCGAAGAAGGGGAGGAGCGCTACCGTACTATGACTTCCACCAGGTGGAGGGGCACGCCACGGCTACCTGCCCCGAGTTCCTGGATGTGAGGGGGGCAAGAGGCCCTGCCCAGCCGCACCCGCCGGTGCGGGTAGAGGAAGTTCTACCCAGAGAAGGGGGGATGATGTGTGTGAGGACCGGGTCGATGTCGGATCCCGAGGTGGTATAGCGGTGATCCATGGTGGAGTGGGGATCGAGGCCACTCGGAAGGCAAGACTCCATGTGATGTACCGGCTGAGCGTCGCCTCCACATCCCAGACCCCGCCCTAGGAGGAGAAGATCACCTTCTCGGTGAAGGACCTGCCGGATCATGAGGATCTATTTTGCGATGCGCTGGTCATCCAGATGGCCATCGAGGGCTACTCCGTCTCCCGGATCTTGGTTGACAACGGGAGCTCCGTCAACGTCGTTTTCAAGAAGGCGTTTGACGAGATGAAGGTAGAGTCAAGGAGGGTGTTGGCCTCGGACGGACCCCTGTTCGGATTTTCAGGGGAGAGGAAGGAGGTTGAAGGTGGAGTGGGACTCCAAGTTAAATTGGGGGGAGTCTCAAGGAACTGCCGGTTCGTCATTGTTGACGCTCCAAGCAGCTACAACGCCATCTTCGGAAGGCCCCTCATCAGCGCCTTCCGTTGCGTGCCGTCTTCCTTCCACCAATGCCTCAAGTTCAGCTCTGGAGGGATCCAGGTCAGAGTCAAGGGAGACTCCAGGATGGCAAGACAGTGTTATGTCACGGTCGTCAACACCATCTCTTGGTTGGCCAAGATAGAGGAGATGGAGAAGGTCATGAAGAGCTTGAGCAAGATGGAGGTGTACGAGGAGAAGGTCATGCCCAGGCCCCCTGAGGGTGCCTCGCCTTGCGGTAGTTTTTTCCTTTTTCTTGTCTTGTAACAAGTGCTACCCCCGACCAACTGAGTCGGGGGAATCATGTAACCCATCTTTTTTCCCCATTTGAGAATGTTGGATTTGGTAGAGTTAAAGTGGCACACCAGGTTTTCCACTCCAGAGAGGATCTCATCAACCAGGCTCCCACTAGCTGGTTGAGTTGAATGTACCTCGGGGAGATCAAGTCTCACCCCTGCGAGGATCTCCTCAACCAGGATCCCACTAGCTGGTTGGGTCGAATGTGCCTCGGGGAGATCAAGTCCCACCCCCGAGAGGATCTCCTCAACCAGGCTCCCACTAGCTGGTTGGGTCGAATGTGCCTCGGGGAGATCAAGTCCCACCCCCGAGAGGATCTCCTCAACCAGGCTCCTACTAGCTGGTTGGGTCGAATGTACCTCGGGGAGATCAAGTCCCACCCCTGAGAGGATCTCCTCAACCAGGCTCCCACTAGCTGGTTGGGTCGAATGTGCCTCGAGGAGATCAAGTCCCACCCCGAGAGGACCTCCTCAACCAGGCTCCCGCTAGCTGGTTGGGTCGAATGTGCCTCGGGGAGATCAAGTCCCACCCCCGATAGGACCTCCTCAACCAGGCTCCCACTAGCTGGTTGGGTCGAATGTGCCTCGGGGAGATCAAGTTCCACCCTCGAGAGGATCTCCTCAACCAGGCTCCCACTAGCTGGTTTGGTTGAATGTGCCTCGGGGAGATCAAGTCCCACCCCCGAGAGGATCTCCTCAACCAGGCTCCCGCTAGCTGGTTGGGTCGAATGTGCCTCGGGGAGGTCAAGTCCCACCCCCGAGAGGATCTCCTCAACCAGGCTCTCGCTAGCTGGTTGGGTCGAATGTGCCTCGGGGAGGTCAAGTCCCACCCACGAGAGGATCTCCTCAACCAGGCTCCCACTAGCTGGTTGGGTCGAATGTGCCTCGGGGAGATCAAGTCCCACCCCCGAGAGGATCTCCTCAGCTAGGCTCACACTAGCTGGTTGGGTCGAATGTGCCTCGGCGGGAGTAAAAATCCCTTTGCTCCGATGAGGATCCCGCTGTCAGGCTCTCACTAACTGGCAGAGCCGGTGGTACCTCTCGTGGAGGCAAAGTATTTTTTACCCGGAGGGGGTCTCGCCACCCAGGCTCCCATAGTTGGTATGGCAGGTTGACACCTCCGGGGGGCCAAGTGTTTTTTACCCGGAGGGGTCTCGCCACCCAGGCTCCCATAGCTGACATGGCAGGTTGACCCCTCTGGGGGGGGGGGGGGGGCAAGTGTTTTTTTACCCGGAGGGGGTCTCGCCACCCAGGCTCCCATAGCTGGCATGACAGGTTGACCCCTCCGGGGGCCAAGTGTTTTTTATCCAGAGGGGGTCTCGCCACCCAGGCTCCCATAGCTGGCATGGCAGGTTGACCCCTCCGGGGGGCCAAGTGTTTTTTACCCGGAGGGGGTCTCGCCACCTAGGCTCCCGTAGCTGGCATGACAGGTTGACCCTTCCGGGGGGCCAAGTGTTTTTTACCCGGAGGGGGTCTCGCCACCCAGGCTCCCATGGCTGGCATGGCAGGTTGACTCCCCGGAGAGGCGCGCAAGGAAATTGCACTCAGCGAATACGTTGGGTTGGAGATTTCTTTCCGAGCTTGTGTCAACCTCGAAAAGAGCGGGGATTGTGTACAACCCGTATTCGCCCCTGTATAGTTTTAAGCTTTTTGGAGATTTTGCACTCTTGGTGGCCAATTTTGGCTCTGGCTTGGAAACATACTAGTAGGGGAGGAAAAATTTGTCACCCCCCAGTGGCCCCTTTTTCTATGGGGGGGGGGGGGGAGTGCGCCAAGTTGGCAGGCACCCGCCCCGGCCCGGTGGACGCGGTTTGGCGAGGGCGAGATCGACACGGGGCTGGGCTCTCGCCCAGTCTCGCAGGTAGGCGGGGGCGAGACCGGCCTGGCCCGGGTTCTCGCCTCTCCTCGCGGTTTGGCAAGGACGAGACCGGCACGGGGCCGAGCTCTCGCCCAGCCTCGCGGGTAGGCGGGGCGAGACCGGCCTGGCCCGGGTTCTCGCCCCGCCTCGTGGTTAGGCGGGGGCGAGACCGGCCTGGCGAGACCGGCCTGGCCCGGGTTCTCGCTCCGCCTCGCAGGTAGGCGGGGGCGAGACAGGCCTGACCCGGGTTCTCGCCCCGCCTCGCGGTTAGGCGGGGGCGAGACCGGCCTGGCCCGGGTTCTCGCCCCGCCTCGCGGGTAGGCGGGGGCGAGACCGGCCTGACCCGGGTTCTCGCCCCGCCTCGTGCTTAGGCGGGGGAGAGACCGGCCTGACCCGGGTTCTCGCCCCGCCTCGCGCTTAGGCGGGGGCGAGACCGGCCTGGCCCGGGTTCTCGCCCCTACCCCCCTGCGGTTTTACCGTCTTGCCCTCGGGGGGAGTTACCCCTTTGCCCCCCGGCGTGACCGTTTTCTATTGCCCCAAGATATATTGGGCGTAAGGGTATTTTGGTCTTTTTGGTCCATGGGATTTGGAAAAATATAAATAGACCCCCTTGGGTGCCTTTGGAGAGGATCCTTTTGGCTTCCTCCTCCCTTAGCTTCTTCTTGGTAGAGTAGAGAGAGCTCTCCAAGGCGCCCTGCCTAGCCCTTTGGTAAGGGAGGGGAAGAGCTCAGGTAGCCTTCCGGGTGTGAGGTGAGACCTCCGTGCTAGAGCCGAGGGTCTGTTCATAGCTTCCTAAGTCTCCGGTCCGTGACGTTCTTCCGAGTGTAGTAGGTGTGAGGTCACCCCTCTTTTGGGACCCGAACTCCACAGAGGTCATTTTTGGCTTCAACAGTGACGATGACGAACAGTGAAAAGCTTGAGACAACAGATAGCGACGCACTGCGAACATAGGTAAAAATGTTAGAATATGCTAAGGAGGAGAAGGAAAGGCGGCGAATGTGCCCGGTGAAGGCCGTTGTTGCACCTGCGTTCGCGGGCGAGCGCGCGCACCAGGCCATGCACATGTGGGCGCGCGCGCCTGACCGCGTGTGGCCGCACACTTCAGGTCGCGCAAGGCGGGCACGCCTGATTGCACGCGCCTGGTTGCACGCTGGCATGTGCACGCCCAACCGTGCGGCGGCGCGGACGCGCCTGACTGCGCGCGGGCGTGGGCGCGCCTGACCGCGCGCGGGCTCGCGCCCGCCTTACCGCGCGCGCGCATGCGCTTAATGTTGCGTGTGTGTGCGCTCCAGGTTGTGCGCGAGCTGGTTGGCGCGTGCGTACTTGGGCACCTTGTATGGTTTGGTATCGCTGCGTGATGCGCCTTCATGCGCATGGGGCGGAAAATTTTTGATTTGTCGATTTTTATTTAAGTCCAATCTTGATTTTTTTGTGTCAGGGTTCGAAACGTACTGCGAGACCGATGTGTCCGCGTTCTTCTCTTACCAACAATCAGGTTGCGATTTGGAGGAAAAGGTTTGGTTTGCTTGCTGACCTTGAGGTGAAGATACCGCGCGTTGAAGGGAGGGTTCAAAATCTTTCTCGCGGTTGGTTGACGATCTGTGAGACTACTTTGAGGTCGGGTTTCCGGTTCCCACCATGCATGGAAGTGATCGAGATTCTGAAATTTTGTGGCGTACCAATTTCCATGTTTACTCCACTGGGAGTAATGCACCTCATGGGATTGGTTGTCTTCTTTCATGAACATGGCTGGAAACTCACTCTGGACTGTTTACGATATTGGTGCGACTTCGCTCTGATGGTGATGAGCGTGTTAAAATTCATAGCAATAAGAGCTTGCTTGATTTTGAGACGTGGACGGACCGTCGTCATGGAAACACTTTATTTGGGTATGTCAAGAATTCTTGGGGTTTACTGGAGCTGTGGAATACATTACCTGATCGTTGCCGCCGCTAAAAGGGGAAGGAGTGAGAGTTTTCCCCATTGCTAGGATTTTCAGAGCCCCGTGAGTTAGTGAATCAGTTGTTTAGCATTACCTCGTTCGTGGAAGAGAAATTCTTGTTGCGGTGCGGTATTTTTTAGATTCTGGGCGGATTATCGAAACATCTTCGGATTGTGGTCGGAAGAGGAAGGCCATTGCAGCCCTTCATGGTGGCGATGATACGGTGCCTTGTTCGGTTTCTCAGGGTAAGACTACTCCTTTTGATTTTCTTTCTCCGTCTTTTTCTTGTAGATCGATGCTCAGGTTCAGATTGTCATTACTTAGAATGATCATTATGTGAGTTTGAAGCATGAGTATCTAGCTTTTCAGGAGAAGTTTCAGACGGAGGCGAGCTCACTTGCTACTTTGAGGGATGATCATGATCGGGACATTTCTCGATTTCGCGAATCGGGTCGGAGCTGAAAGCCGAATTGGTGAGACTCTGGCGTCTTTGGAAATGGAAAAATCTTTGGTGGAGAGAACTGCACAGATGCTGAAGCGTGCCCAGGAGGAGATTTCCTGTTTGGAGACAGAGCTCCATATGGCGAAGGCCCAAGTGGAGATATTATCTTCTGATAGCCGCGTGTCAGAGTTGAAGGCCATCGGACTTGCGGAGTACAGGGAGTCTTTAGATTATATACGAGATCGTTGTTTGATTAGCGTGGAGGTTCACGATGAGATCCGAACCAAGGAGGTGGATCCCCAGATGGAGGACGTTCGTGAACTGGCGCTTAGGCGTGGAGTTTCAAAGGCTTTTCATCTTGTTGGCAGGATCTTGGGATGCGACGTATCTGGCTTTAGTTTTGATTATATCTCAGGCGATGAGAGTTCTGATGTTGACGCGGTTGATATGTAACGACGTTATATTCTTGTATTAGCATGTTTTATTTGGTTGTGTCTGTTGTATGTTTTCCTTTTGCTTTTTGTTATGTTTCGTGCATACTTGATATCACCCTTTGGTGATTTTATGTAGCGCATTTGCAACTTTACTTGATATGATAACATCGTCCTTGATCTTTTATCTTTTGTGGTCTGAGTCCTGGTGGCTGCTCAGGAGAGCATTGCTGGAGAATGTAAATATTTGATCTGGGCATTACAAGGAGCACGCTGCCCGGAGGCAGATGTGGTAAAGAGCGCGCTGCCCGGAGGCAGTTGCTGTAAAGAGCATACTGCCTGGAGGAAGTTGCGGTAAAGAGTGCGCTGTTTGGAGACGGTTGTTGTAAAGAGTGCGCTGCTTGGAGGTAGTTGTTGTGAGGAGTGCGTTGCTTGGAGGTAGTTGTTGTGAGCAGCGCGCTTCCCGGAGGCAGTTGCTGTGAGGAGCACGCTGCCCGGAGGCAATTGCTGTGAGGAGGGCGCTGCCCAGAGGCAGTTGTTGTGAGGAGCGCGCTGCCCGGAGGCAGTTGTTGTGTGGAGCGCGCTGCCCGGAGGCAGTTGTTGTGTGGAGCGCGCCAGCCAGAGGTAGTTACTGTGTGGAGCGCGCCAGCCAGAAGCAGTTGCTGTGAGGAGCACGCTGTCCGGAGGCAGTTGCTGTGAGGAGCGCGCTGTCCGGAGGCAGTTGCTATGAGTAGCGCGCTGCCCGGAGGCAGTTGCTGTGTGGAGCTCGTTTCCCGGAGATAGTTGCTGTGAGGAGCGCGCTGCCCGGAGGCAGTTGCTGTGAGGAGCGCGTTGCCCGGAGGCAGTTGCTGTGAGGAGCGCGCTGCCCGGAGGCAGTTGCTGTGAGAAGCGCACTGACCGGAGGCAATTGTTGCGAGGAGCGCGCTGCCCGAAGGCAGTTGCTATGAATGTAAATGGACGCCTTTGTACTTAGGCGAAGTGAGTATGAATTTCAAACCGCACGGATGATGCTCGCCTTATATAAGCCTGAAATGAGAAAACTTTAAAACTTTTTTGAGTTACAGTCGCGAAACTGTTCTTGTGGAAATTTACATGAAGAATTCATAGGAAAGTAAAATTAATAAACACTAAAATGGGCAGAGCTCCGCTGATAGGTATGATTCCCTCTCTTGGGCTGGTTGACTTAGGGGTTGCCCCTCAGTCCGTTTTATCAAGCAATTGGTCGATTTCCTATCAGCGGACTTGGTGCTTAGTCCCGTAAGAATCTCCCTAGGAGGCCTTTTTCGACGAGATACTCTATTTCCTCCTTAAGCTTTGAGCAATCTTCTGTGTCATGTCCCCATCCCTGGTGGAACTCGCAGTACTTTGTTTGTTCCCCGTATTTTTAGCGAGGGGTCTGGGTGTAACGCCCTGAAACTCAAAAGAGCGACGTGAGGCGTTTTAAGCCAAGTCTGGGACTTGGTAGAGATCACACGGCCTGGGACACGGGCGTGTCCCAGGGGATGTGTCGTGCTCGGGTTCGACGATGGCCGTGTGGTCGACGAATTGCAGTCGACAATCGTCGAGCAGCGAACACGGCCTGAGACACGGGCGTGTCCCAGGCCGTGTCCTCCTCGGGAGGTTGGTCGAGTTGTGTCGGGGGTGAAACATAGCCTGGAGCCCAGGCGTGTTCAACCTGACACGGGCGTGTCAAATTCGACACGGGCGTGTCGAGTACCCGTGTTCTTCTCGGGTTGGTGTTGGTCCTATGTCGATGGAGGAACACGGCCCGCTACACGGGCGTGTACTGGATGACACGGGCGTGTCGATCCTGACACGAGCATGTCGAGAGCCCGTGTACTTTTCGGGACGCGACAGTTTCGGCGTCGAATGGGGCACACGGCCTTGGACACGTGCGTGTCACAAGCCGTATTCGTCCCAGGTTGTGGATTTTAAGTGCGAATCGTGGCCGTCCGTTTCCTTATTTTGGGATCCAATGGCTCAGGGCTACTCTTGCTGGGTTATATCCAGGAATAGGGTTTAGAAACCCTCATTTCTCTTTCTAAAGTTCTAGAGAGAGGGGAGAGCAAGGAAGGAGAAGGAAGAGAGATCCGGCCGCTGGTGGAGCTTCAGAGCCCCAAATCGCAAGCCGAGTTCGGATCTACGGAGGCGAGGACATTGCGGTGCTTTTCATCAGCATAGATCTTCATGACACCGAAGAGGAATGCTCGGGTAACGATTCTCATCTTGGACAGGTGAAGTCCTCTTTTCCCTTTGCATAGGAAGCCCGCTCTCGTGAGTTTGCGGTGAGTGTATGGTGTTCCTTCGGGTAGACATGAATAGTCCCCGTTGTTTTGCATGTAGAGTCCGTAATCGAGAAACAGACATAAGCATGATGTGTGAAGCCTACCCGGACAAGTTGGTCTGGATCGGTGATGTTGCATTGCATGAATGGCCGGAGAAGACTTCGCGCCGATGATTGTTTTTCGGGTTTTCTACATGGTAGATTGCAGCAGGGAACCTTGGGGACTAACTCCAAGGTGCACCCGAAAAACTGGGCAGATGCGTGATTCTGCCATCTTGGTGTCCTGAGAGCCAACTTGCACATAACCGGGTTATGTGAAATGTGTGATCGAATTGGGACTCGGGGAAGTTTGACCCGCGCCTATGTCTTAAGGTGACAGAGTGGTGTGAGCAACGGGTTAGGCGGAACCGTACCCGCTCTATGTCGTCCGGTTAAAGCGGCCTAAAGTACTTGATACTTGTCGTTGTCATAGATGGAGGGTCTTAGGCGTTGGCCAGAAAGACCATAATGCTCACGAGATTTGTCGTCCAAGGGGCGGTGGTGAGACAACGGACTTTGACCGGGTTCACCGTGAATGTGCCTTGAGAGCACGAGGTGTGTGGTCGTGCGTGCCTACGCCTGTGATGAAGTGTTTTTACACTATACTGCTTGGTTATGCTAATAAAGTGCAGGGAAGGAGCATCACCGCCCCGAGTTTGGGGGCGGGGTCGTTATAATTTGGTCAGCATAGCTGACCATTGCTTTTGTTTGCCACCGTCGCGGTGGATTGTTGCTTGCAGGTGCTGCGGAGCCAAGGGGTAAATAGCGGGTAAAAACCCTAGTTGCTGAGCCGGCCCTCGAATGCCTAATTATGAACGTTTACTTGTATTATTCATGTGTGACCGGCCTGCGTGCCGAGGTTTGGAAAACACTTTATTTGAGTAAACTATTGTAAGGTCATAAGGCAGTGTACTTGTGTATTGTACGTTCATTCCTTCTGGGTTCGTTTAGTGGACATTCATGTTTTTGGCTGGGTTCTATTTATTGCAACTTTTAAATTGCTTCCGCTAGAATGTACTCTGTGTAGGACGTTGGTTATTGGAAGGATGTTTCCATTGCGTAACCTTCCGGTCTGTCTGTGGTATATGGCGTCGGGCCTCGTCCGGACCTACTGCTATATGCTATGCGACGGATAAGGGGTGTTACACTGGGCTTGCGGAGTGCCTCATTGCCTTGGATTGCATAAAATACATTTGTCCTGGAGGTATTGAGGGGCGTGTATTTTAGGTGATGCGGTCATTGATGTGCCTCGATTGCTTCGTCGGCGACGATTTGGGCTTCGACTTTTCGTTTTAGATCATGATAACTTGATGTTGTTTCTTTCATTAATGCTGAATAGAATTTGCCCGGGCGGAGTCCTCCTAAGAGGAAGCCTCTTAAGAGCTCGGAGTTAACGCTCGGGATCAGTCGTGCTTCTGTAGTTAAACGACGAAAATAATCTCTAAGGGTTTCCCACTTTGGCGGATCCCGGACAAGTGGGAAAGATCTTTGACTATCCGACAGCTTGCGATGAATTGGTCCGTGAATTGTTGTGCAAGTTCTGCGAAATTTCTGATCTCTCCTTCTTTTAAGGAAAGGAACCAGGTGTGAGCTTGTCCTTTTAGGGTCGCTGGAAATGCTTGACATGGTAGAGGATCAGAAGCATTGCACAGTTGTATCATGATTACAAAGTGTCTGACATTCTCTGATAGGTCGTCTACTCCGTCAAATACCTCAATCCTTGGGAGCTTAAAATCATAGGGAATTGGATGCGTCAGGATCTCAAGTGCAAATGGCGAGGAATGGTGGAAGGGGGCGGCTGGCTGAAGCGGTACGTCGCTTGACTCACTCGCGCTCTACTGCGATTAAGCAGAGAATTTCTTCACGCGTGAGCCTTTCATCGAGGTCTGCTACTTCAGGACAGTTGCAGTGATTTTGAACTTCACGCGCCCTCTCTGTCGCCAAAAGTGGGCTCTTGAAGTTGAGGTACATGTTGAACATTTATTCCTATTTTAATTATAATTCTCTATGAATATTTCATTTTTAACATATTTTAAAATCTTTGATAGCTGCAAAAAATATTTGATGCAAGTTTTTGGACTACCAACTATCAAATTATGGTTGAAATTTTTGTTGCACGGGTAAAGTTATTATGTTTTTAATATTGATCTTCAAAAAATTTGTGTTTTTTTGTTTTTTAACAGGTTCAATTTTTTGACGTAAAAATTTATTTTTGAATTTCAGGTGCGCTTTTGGGGGTGCATGAAGATAATTTATTTTGAACATGCATAGTATTTTGAAATGCATTAGTTGATAATGCACAAGACTGAGGAGTAGAACTTAAGATACAATACTCTTAATATGTTACTAGTTTTTGTATTTCTCGGTGATGCTTTTTACAATTACAGGAAGGCCTTATATAGGCTGTACACACAAGGTTACAAAGCCCCTTTTGTTGACCACTATTTCATGTCATTTATTATAGCAGATAAGCTATGACTTTCTCAAGTCATAAGAGGGATACAACACTTAAATTCATTGAGAAAGATTCTGTCGGCGGTGTTACTGCATGGACGCCTTCATCTTCTTGTCTTGGCTTAGGTCATCATCCCTCCCATAAGGAGAGCAAGGTACAACATCAATTCGTTTCCGCATCTCCGTGAATCGAAGTCGATCTAAGGGTTTTGTTAGTAGATCTGCACACTGCTTTTCAGTAGGGCAGTACTCTACTTTGATTACCCATTTTTCGACTTGATCACGAATAAAGTGGAATCCCAAATCGATGTGTTTACTCTGTTTCTGCGTAATCGGGCTTGTGGCCAGAAAAATGGTAGAGGTATTATCACATTGGATTGTTGTTGCAACTTCTTCATCTTTTCTATAATTTCTTTGAGCATTTGTCTGATCCAAAGGCATTCACATGCTGGAGTGCGAAGTGCCATAAATTCTGCTTCAGTAGTTGACAAAGCTACTGTCGGTTGTTTGCGTACACCCCATGTAATGGGTTTTGAACCAAGAAGAAATAGATAGCCGGTAGTGCTCTTCTGGTCATCAATGTTTGTGCCCCAATCTGCATCTGCAAATCCTTTGAGGTCATTGTTCAGTTCTTGTTTATACAGAAAGCCATAATCCGGAGTGCCTTTTAGATATCGAAGGATGCGGTGAATAACAAGCAAATGTTGTTTGGTTGGTGCTTGCATATATCTGGTTACTTGATGAAAAGAGTGAGCAATATCCGGACGTGTATTTGTAAGATAAAGCAATGATCCAGATAAGGATTGGTAGTTTTGTGCTTCTACTTTTTCATCTTTAGCATTGGCTTTCTTCAGTATTTCTTTTGTGGTCATTGGCGTAAGAGTGGCAGTACAGAGTTCAAATTGAGCTCTGCGAAGTAGATCAGCAGTAAATTTCTGTTGAGATAGAAATATGCCATTGGGAAAGTATTGAAGTTGAAAACCAAGGAAATATTTCATAATGTCGAGATCTACCATATCATAAGTAGCTTTCATTTGTTGTTTGAATTTGAGGATCATTGTTTCACAGTTTCCTGTTACAAGCATATCGTCAACGTAGAGCCCTACTATCAAATGCTTTGTGTTTTGTTTTCTCAAGTATAAAGATGGGTCACTAACACATCTAGTAAAGCCTTGTAAAAGGAAGTATGTGTCTATGTTGTTATTCCGTGCTCTAGGGGCTTGTTTAAGCCCATAAAGCGCTTTATGCAGTTTATGTACTTTCAGTTTATCTTCTCCTTCTTTAGTAAAACCCTTTGGCTGTTGCACATACACTTCTTCTTCTAGAATTCCATTTAAGAAAGCTGCTTTAATATCTAAGTGATAGATAGGATATTTATGTTGTGTTGCATATGCTATCACAAGTCGAATTGTATTCATACGAGTCATTGGTGCAAATGTTTCTTCATAGTTCTCTCCAGGTTTTTATGAGTATCCCTTTACTACCAAGCGAGATTTGTGTTGGGCAACATCACCAGTTTCAGTAAATTTTGTTTTAAACAACCATTTAAGTCCTATAGGCTGTTAATTTGGTGGTAAACGAACTAAGGACCATGTTTTGTTTTTCTCAATTGTGTTCCACTCTTCTTTCATTGCACGTACCCAAATTGGATCTAAACAAGCTTCTTCATAATATGTAGGAGTACTTGAAGTAAAGAATGTTGCTTTAGTTTCTTGATATAACTCATGTAAACTGCGGGTTTTGATGGGCGATGATGAGGAAGAAGTGGACGGGGTATCAACTGTAATATGTCCTAATGGACTGTCTTCATGATGACTTCCTGTTTCATTTGGGCTGTTTAATGAATTGCCATCTGATTGCTGTTGGATTGGGTTTTGAATATTCTGAATGGTTATTTTATCTGTGTGAGACACTTCTACTCTGAGTCCCAATCTCAGTGTGCTAATTCATTAAATAGAACATTTCTGGAAACAATTAGCTTTTGCGATTGAGAGTTGAAAAGTCTATATACTTTTGATTCTTCACTATATCCTATAAAGACACATATTTCTCCTTTACTTTCCAACTTATTTCTTTTCTCAGGTGGGATCAAGGTATATGCTATACATCCAAAGATCTTTAAGTGTTGAACTAAAGGTATTCAATGTGTAAGGAGACAATACAGGGTGTGATTTTTCCTTGTCTTTGTAAGTACCCGATTTAGAATATAGATGGCTGTTTGAGTTGCTTTTGCCCAAAAGTGTGGTGGTAACTTTTTTGCTAGCATTATAGCTCTAGTCGTTTCCAATATAGTGCGGTTTCTCTTTTCAACTACTCCATTTTGTTGAGGAGAATAGGGTGTTGTAAGTTGTCTCTTTATTCCTGCATCTTGACAAACTTTTACAAATTGCATAGAGGTGAATTCACCACCTCGATCTATTCTTAATGCTTTAATTTTCTCACCAAGTTCTAGCTCTACTTTCTTTTTAAAGATAAGGAAAGTATCTAAAGCATCAGATTTTAAGGGTAAATGATAAACCCACATATATCTACTATAGTCATCAACAAATAGTAGATAATATCTCTTGCCTCCAAGGGAGATTGTTGGTGCTGGTCCCCAGATATCTGCATGTATTAACTGTAAAGGTGCAGTAGAGCTGATTTGAGTTTGTTTAGGAAAGGGCAATACATGTGCTTTGCCATGAGCACAATTTTCACAAAACTACTTTTGTTGATTTGAAAATGGTGGTAATCCTTTTACGAGAGCCTTTTTGGACATGAGTTGGAGTGTTTGCCAATGAAGGTGTCCAAGCCTATGATGCTAAAGAGGGAGAAGGGAAAGGCAACTATGCTCCTTGCAGTTGAAGGCCTGCTGCCCCAAGCTCGATAATTGAAGAATAAACAGTCTGTAATTAGTAGGTTGTGCTGAGTCTAAAATGACACCAGAGGCTTTATGTATTATATGTGCTCCATCTTGCCCAAAGTTTATGTTATACCCTTTTACTATTAATTGACCAACACTAAGAATGTTTTGAGTTAAACTAGACACTAAACTTACTTCCGTGAGCAGTTTTGGCTGTCCAGTTTGATCTTGTACTTTAATGAAACCTTTACCTTCTATAAGGGCCGTTAAACCATTTCCCAACAGGACTTGTGCTTTGCAGGTCTTATCAATTTGATGAAATTTTGTTTCATCATTTGTCATATGACATGGACATCCACTATCAAGGTACCAGGAATCTGATTTTAGGTCTTGAATAGAGTTTGTAGTATAAAACATATGCTCTAACTGATGTTCAGTTACTTTTGTTACCTTTGCTTCTGTATGATTATTTTTGTTGCAATTTGTATAAGAATGATTTGGTACATGTCAGTTCTTACATCTAGAAAAGCAATCTTTGGACATATGATTAGCTTTTTATAGATAATACAAAACTTATCATTATAAGTATTTGTATTGCTTATTCCTTTTCCTTTATTGTCTGCAGGGCCCCATTGTTTGACTGGTTGTTTTTGGAAAGCAGTCCCTTTCTGAGATCCTTTCTTACTGGGTGCGTTTTTTGTGTTTTGGACTTTTACTTGTAGAAGCTGATCAAGCTGGGGGTTGACCGTGTTCAAACGTTCTTCATGAGTTTGTAGTGATCCCATGAGTGCAGTAAGAGAAAGGGTTCTAAGATCCTTAGACTCTTCAATTGCTGTCACTACAGGATAGTAATTAGGCTGCAAACTTCGTAGTACTTTGGGCACAACTTGATTATTTTCAATTGTGTCCCCTAGACTACGTATTTGATTAATAATATGGAGTGTTCTCGTGAGAAGGCTTTCTACATTTTCCCCAGCTTTCATAGATAAGTTTTCAAACTCTTTCCACATATTTTGTAATTTCAAGGCTATCACTTTCACATCTCCTTTATAAGTTTCTTTTAATATATCCCAAGCAGCTTTTGACGTCTGAGCACTCATAATCCTAGGAAATACGGATTCAGCTACACCCTGAAAATAAACCAGATGGCTCTAACATCCTTTTGTTTTATTTCTTCTTGAAATTTTGCATCTTTGGAAGTCTCAAGGGATTTTGTAGAGGTTATTAAAACAGGTCCTGAAATAACAGGTTCTGGAAACTCTGGTCCATGGGTGACAACATCCCACGGGCCTTGAGAAATAAAGATTGCGCGCATATGAATACTCCAAAAATCATACTTATCTCCTATAAACACCAGAATTATAGTTTGGGAGAGAGAGAAAGTCGAATACATCATAAGCTCCAATGATGATCCAATAAATCACTAATCACTGGCAACCGGCTTTGATACCACTGATAATGCACAGGACCGAGGAGTAGAACTTAGGATACAATAGTCTTAATATGTTACTAGTTTTTGTATTTCTCGGTGATGCTTTTTACAAGTACATGAAGGCCTTATATAGGTTGTACACACAGGGTTACAAAGCCCCTTTTGTTGACCACTATTTCATATCATTTATTACAACAGATAAGCTATGACTTTCTCAAGTCATAAGAGGGTTATATCACTTAAACTCATTAAAACTAAGTTTGTCTTTTACAGGTGTTCATTGAGAAAGATTTCTGTCGGCGGTGTTACTGCGTGTGTTGAAGCCAAAAATTGACCTCTGTGGAGTTCAGGGTCCCAAAAGAGAGGTGACCTCACACATACTACACTCAGGAGAACGTCACATGCCAAAAGATCGAGAAGCTAGGAACAAACCCTCAGCTCGAGCGTGGAGGTCCCACCTCACACCCAGAAGACCTTTTGGTCTCCTCCTCCCTAGCCAATGTTGTGCTAGGTGCCTTGAAGGAAGAAAGCAGAGGGATTTAAGTGGCTGAGAAGCAATGCCCTCCAAGGCACCCTCAAGGGCTATTTATATTTTTCTCAAGACTAGGGGCCAAAAGGACATCAAAACCCCTACGACAAATAGGCCTTGGGCCAATAGAAAACATACACACCGGGGGGGGGGGGGTAAATAGGTAATTCCACCCTTGGGGGTATAATGGTAAAAGCATGCCCCCTACCCCTCCGGACACTCGAGGCGAACGGGTAAATCACGCGGGTGAATCAAAAGCTGGGGGAGAGAGTCATGCCGCCGGTCGGTCTTTCCTGCCAGGCAGGCCGCCTTGGCGAGACACGCCTGCCGGGCAGGCCGCTTGGGCGAGACCAGGCCGCCGGCCGGTCTTGCCTGCCAGGCAGGCCTCCTGGGCGAGACCAGGACGCCGACCGGTCTCGCCCTCCAGGCAGGCCTCCTGGGCGAGACCAGGAGGATGACCGATCTCGCCCGCCAGGCAGGCCGCCTGGGCGAGACCAGGCCGCCGGCCGGTCTCGCCCGCCAGGCAGGCCGCCTGGGCGAGACCAGGCCGCCGGCCGTTCTCGCCCGCCAAGCAGGCTGCCTAGGCGAGACCAGGCATCCGGCCGGTCTCGCATGCCAGGCAGGCCACCTGGGCGACACCAGGCCGCCGGACGGTCTCGCCTACCAGGCAGTCCGCTTGGGCGAGACCAGACCGCCGGCCGGTTGTTGAGAACCAAGGTTGTTTAAACCACCCGTCACCACACATCTTCCCAAAATCCCAAGGTTGTAAGAAGGGGGGACGGGGGTACATAACCACCAAGGACCACCCGCTGTAGGCGATGTGGGACTAATCCATCCACGGGATGACGGGTATATTCCACCACACGGGGTGCCCACCAGGGTCAACACCCAGACCTGGAACGCGATGGGGAAGCCCAAGTATGTGGTCCCACACACACTCAATCCCGCTGGACTTTGGTTCTCAACACACCCCCGCAGCGGGATGGCTCTGATAGCATGTTGAAACCACCCGTCACCACACATCTTCCCAAAACCCCGAGGTTGTAGGAAGGGAGGACGAGGGTACATAAACACCAAGGACCACCTGCTGCAGGCGATGTGGGACTAATCCATCCACGAGATGGCGGGGATATTCCATCACACGGGGGGCCCACCGGGGTCAACATCCAGACCTGGAACGCGATGGGGAAGCCAAAATATGCGGTCCCACACACACCAATCCTGCCGAACCTTGGTTCTCAACACCGGTCTCGCCCGCCAGGCAGGCCGCCTGGGCGAGACCAGGCCGCCGACCGGTCTCGCTGCCCCTACCTCGCACTTAGCAAGCTGGGGCGGGTGTCGGCAAACTTGCCTCACCCACCCCCCTAAAAAAGAGAGGGGAGGGGAGGCGGATTTTTCTTCCCTCTACTAGTATATTACAAGGGCTAGGCCTAATTTGGCCACCAAGAGTGCAAAACCACTCCAAAAGCTGAAAAATACAAAGTTGGTCTTTCACCTACCGAGGGGACCCTAATCTGCGAATACGGGGTTGTACACGATCCCTGCTCTTTTCGAGCTTGGCACAAGCTCGAAAACAAACATCCAACCCAATGTATTCGCTGAGTGGCCTTCTTAGAGCCGAAAAATACTTGGCCCCTCTCAGAGGAGTTAACATGTCATGCCAGCTAATGGGAGCTTGGGTGACGAGACGACCTCGGGGTAAAAAACGCTTGGCCTCCACGAGAGGTACCACTAGCCCTGTACAGCTAGTGAGAGCCTGGACTGCGGGATCGTCCCGGAGCTAAAAGGACTTGGCCTCCACGAGAGGTACCACCGGCCTGCCTAGTTAGTGAGAGCCTGGACAGTGGGACCGTCTCGGAGCAAAAAAAAAGACTTGGCCTCCACGAGAGGTACCACCGGCCCTGCCCAGCTAGTGAGAGCCTGGACAGCAGGACTGTCTCGGAGCAAAAATACTTGGCCTCCACGAGAGGTACCACCAGCCCTGCCCAGCTAGTGAGAGCCTGTACAACAGGACCATCTCGGAGCAAAACGTACTTGGCCTTCACGAGAGGTACCACCGGCCCTGCCCAGCTAGTGAGAGCCTAGACAGCGGGACCGTCTCGAAGCAAAAGGGACTTGGCCTCCACGAGAGGTACCACCGGCCCTGCCCAGCTAGTGAGATCCTAGACAGCGGGATCATCTCGAAGCAAAAAAGACTTGGCCTCTACGAGAGGTACCACCGGCTCTGCCCAGCTAGTGAGATACTGGACAGCGAGACCGTCTCGGAGCAAAAAAGACTTGGACTCCACAAAAGGTACCACCGGCCCTGCCTAGTTAGTGAGAGCCTGGACAGCGGGACCGTCTCGGAGCAAAAAGGACTTGGCCTGTACGAGAGGTACCACCGGCCCTGCCCAGCTAGTGAGAGCCTGGACAGTGGGACCGTCTCAGAGAAAAAGGGACTTTGCCTACACGAGAGGTACCACCGGCACTATCCAGCTAGTGAGAGCCTGGACAGCATGACCGTCTCAGAGCAAAAAAAACTTGGCCTCCACGAGAGGTACAACTGGCCCTGCCCAGCTAGTGAGAGCCTGGACAGCGGGACCGTCTCGGAGCAAAAATGACTTGGCCTCCACGAGAGGTACCACCGGCCCTGCCCGGCTATTGAGAGCCTGGGCAGCGGGACAATCTCGAAGCAAAAGGAACTTGGCCTCCACGAGAGGTACCACCGACCCTGCCTAGCTAGTGAGAGCCTAGACAGCGGGATCGTCTCGGAGCAAAAAGGACTTAGCCTCCACGAGAGGTACCACCGGCCCTGCCCAGCTAGTGAGAGCCTAGACAGCGGGATCGTCTCGGAGCAAAAAAGACTTGGCCTCCACGAGAGGTACCACCGTCCCTGCCCAGCTAGTGAGAGCCTGGACAGCGGGACCGTCTCGGAGCAAAAAAGACCTGGCCTCCACGAGAGGTACCACCGGCCCTGCCCAGCTAGTTACAACCTGGGCAGCGTGACCGTCTCAGAGCAAAAGGGACTTGGCCTCCACGAGAGGTACCACCGACCCTGCCCAGCTAGTGAGAGCCTGGACAACAGGATCATCTCGAGGTGAGGTCTTTCATGGATCACAAAATATTTTCGGCGATCCTTGTCTTTATTGATAGTTGATGCAATGCAAGCAAAGTTCGTTACAAGAGATGATTCACTTCTTTCCTACCTCCCTCTTCCCTCGTGAATCATCGGATCCCTCCTCGGGTGCCCACATCAACCCTGTCCTCACATCTCTCCTCTGCCACCTCGGGTCGGACTTCTTCAACCCGCACCGGCGGCTGCTGTTGGGCAGGGCCTCTTGCCTCCCTCACTTCCAGGAACTCGGTGGAAGTCACAGTATGACAATGCTCTCCCTCCCCTCCTTCGGCGGGCTCGGTGGTCTCTTCCATTATCTCCTCCCCCTCCGCCTATCGCCAAGGCTTGCTGCAGTGGGGGTAGGAGCTGCCTAGGGGCTTGCCTCTGGAATTTGAACCTCCCCTGGCCTCCATGGAAGTTCCCCCATCTTGGACGAGACCTCTTTCTGGACCCTGAATGGGTCCTCCCTGCTTCCTCCAACCTGGCTCTGGACCTTCCTGAGGTCCCTGGAACCTTCGAGCTCTTTGCTCCTCTCTCCTTCTCCCCTCCTGATGCCTCGAGCCACCATGCTCCTTCGACTCTGCCTCTATCAACCTTGCCAACTTCTTGACAAACGTCGGGTTGGACGCCTCAGTTGTTATTTGTTGGGTACATTGGTCAAATGTACCTGATTTGAAGAAGCCTCACCCAACTCAATGATATACATCATAATGTATTTGATGTATGTTGAGTTTACTTGTACAGGTTATGTAATCACTGGACTGAAGCAAAAAGTTTCTAAGTCCATGTGTCGACACCCAGAGGGAAAGTGTTGACACTTAAGAAAGCTTGTGTCGACACCCAGACAAGCAGTGTCGACACTTGGAGTCATTGTGTCGACACCTGGGATGCAGAGTCGACACCAGACAGAAAGTGTCGACACTTGGAGCTGTGTCGACACTCAGTAAAGAAAGGTGCAGACACAAAGTGTCGACACAAGGAGCTGTGTCGACACCCAGTGAAGCTGAGTCTACACCAGAAAGTGTCGACACTTGGAGCTGTGTCGACACTCAGTAAAAGTCAGCAGAGACTAAGTTAAAGTGTCGACACCCAGAACAATGTGTCGACACAACAAGAAGAGTCAACACTTGAAGTATGTGTCGACACCCAGCACAATGTGTCGACACACAACAAGAAGAGTCAGCATTTGAAGTATGTGTCGACACCCAGAATAATGTGTCGACACACAGCTGAAGACTCAACACTTGAAGAAAGTGTCGACACAAGGAGCTGTGTCGACAATTAACAAAGAACAGAATTATCTCCAAAATATTCTAAGTACAAGTGTCGACACTAAAGGAATGTGTCGACACTCAGCTGAAGTCTCAACAGAAGAATCAAGTGTCGACACAAGGAGCTGTGTCGACACTCAGCAAGTATCAACATAGAAGACTATGTGTCGACACCAAGAAGCAGTGTCGACACTTAACAGATTCAACACAAGAAGTTGTATCGACACAAAGGAGATGTGTCGACACTTAGAAGAATTCAGCAAAAGCTAGAAGAACAAGTACTTGTGTCGACACTCAATTTCAGTGTCGACACATGCAGAAGAAACTGTGTCGAGACATACAAGGAGTTGTGTCGACACCTTGTAGACTTGTGTCGACACTTACACAACTTGTGTCGACACTTGGATTATAAGTGTCGACACTTAAAGACAGAAAGTCTCGACACTTTCAGACAGTTAGAGATTTTCAAGAAATGACTGGATGATTTGACAGCTGCCGTTCTAGCCGGTCTACAGCACCTGTCAGAGATGTCAGAAGACAGTTATGAACCGGACCAGCCGGTTACCATGAAGAAGGCCTATAAATAGGCTCATACAGTTTACAGAAACTGTTGTTGTAGTTGTTCAAGAGTGGTTCAGATTGTTGTTCAAGTGGATCACATTGTTGAAGAACAAGTTATCAAAGTGGTACACAGAGTATCAACACAAGAAGATCTTGCAGTCCAAGTGCAGATCTAAGAAGTTGGAGAGAGAGGGCTCCATCCAAGAAATCAGCCTCTGGAACTAGGCTGAGAAGAAGGATTCAGATTCATTCTGGATCTTAAGTGGCAGAGGTCAAGGAACTACTGCAGGAGGATTCAGTCTTATTCAGTTCTACTCAAGAAGCTTTGAAGGAAGCTAAGTCAGATTGAATCCAGCTGAGTTCTTCCAAGAACTCATCAAGAAACTCTCAACTCCCCTCTTTTATTTCTGAGTTGCTGAGTTAATATTTGTAATACATTTTTATCTTGTAGGATCCTTTGGATTTGAGTGAATTGTAAGCCTATATTTATAAAGGCTGAGGGTAGGGCTTGAGAGCCTGAGTGTAGGAGATTGAGATCTCTGAGTGTAGGCCTTGTTGGCTGAGTGTAGGCCTTGGTTGGCTGAGTGTAGGCCTTGATTGGCTGAGTGTAGGCTTTGGGATAAAGCTGAGTTGTAAGGCTTTGGGCCTGAGGTGTAGGAACCAATTTGGGTTCTGAGACAGTGGAAGAGTTTGGCCGAATCTAGTACACTGCTAGATAGGCGAAGGGGGAAAGTGGATGTACCCATATCTTGGGGAACCACTATAAACCACTGTGTATGATGTGCTGTGCTGTGATTGTTGCTGTGCATGCTGTGTATTTGCTGTGATAAAATAGTTAGTATTCTGTGATATAACTGATTGCTGCCATTTAAGTTTAAAAAGGATTAGGTCACCTATTCACCCCCCCCCCCCCTCTAGGTGTTTAGGTACCATATCTTTCAAGTGGTATCAGAGGGAGGTTCCTCAAAAAGGACTAACAGTCTAAGGAGATCCTGTTTGGCAGATTCAGTGTTAGGCAAAACACAGATTCAAGAAATTCAAGAAAATCAAGAAACATGGGTTCCTCTGAGAATCACAAGGAATTGGGTTCCATGAAATTACCCATATGCAGGAAAGAGATCTTTGGGATCTGGAAGGAAAGGGTAAGGATGTTTATGGAGGCCTCAGACCCTAGAATCTACATCACAGTAAAGGAAGGGCCTTATGTGCCCATGAAGATTTCAGTGTTAGATGCAAATCAGAGAACTCCAAAGGATTTCTCTGAGATGACTAAGGATGAGATTGTCCTAGCCACAATGGACAAGAGGGCACAAAACATTATTGTAAGTGCCATAGATGATGCAACTTTTCAGAATCTTATACACTGTAAGACAGCCAAGGAGACGTGGGACACTCTTATAGTGTATATGGAAGGATCTGAAGAAGTGAGACAAGATAGAAAATCCTTGCTAAATCAGGAGTATGAGAGCTTTAGACAAGGAAAAGGTGATAGCATAACTGAGTGCTACAAGAAGTTCTACAGAATAGTTAATGAACTCATGTCTTATGGAAGAGAGTTCAGTAACTATGAACTAAATGATAAGTTCCTAAGGTCCCTAACCAAAGATTAGGACACAAAGATCTGTGTCATTATAGAAATGACTAAGTTGGGGGAAATTCCCTCCTCCTACACTGTTTGGTAAGTTATTGTCATATGAAATGCAATTGACAGTGAGGAAGGAGGAGGAGAAATCAACAAGAATTGAACACAAGGAAAGATCAGTTGCTTTCAAGACAGAAGTTCCCAGAAAGTGCAGGAATAAGTCATCAACTCCACCTCCAGAGGTAGTTGAATCAGAATCAGATGAGTCAGTTAGCACAAAGACTGAGAGCAGTGAAAGTGATGAAGACTTTGCTGCCTTCACTAGACACTTTCAGAAATTCTTGAAGAAGAAACAGTGGAGGTCAAGACCTTCTTCTTCAAAGGGAAAGGAAGTCTTTTATCAGGAGAAAAAGCCTTCAAAGAAGGACAGGAAGAGGACAAAGTCAAGCAAAGCAACTGGATCTAAGATAGTGTGCTATTGCTGCAATAGACAGGGTCATGTTATTGCAGATTGTCCAAAGAAGAGAAAGGAATCTGGTGACAGGAAAAAGGCTCACTTCAAAGGCAAGAAAGAGAAGTCTTTTGTTGCCAAGAAGGAGAAGACTCTATCTGATATCTCTTCTTCAGAAACTGAGTCTGAGGCTGAAGCCTACATATGGCTGTTTGCTGAAGAAGAAGAGGAAGAATTCATGCAGTTAATGGAGTCTATTTATGAACAAGAAGACAGTTAATGCCAAGGGCTAATGGCTTTGACAGAGAGTGCCAAAATCCTGGAGCAGCCAGGACCCAGTCAGGTACAAAGTTCAAGTTTAAATTCAGTTTCTTGTTCTAGTTCAGAATCAGATTCATCTTCATCAAGTGATGAAAGTGCATCTGAGTCTGAGGGTGATATTCATCAGCTTATAGATGAATATAAGGTGCTGTTGCAGGCTTACAAGAAAAGCAAGACCCTAGCCAAAAGTCAGGCAAAGGAAATTGCTATTCTTAAAGCTGCAGCAACAGATTTTGAGAAGTCTTTTGATCAAAAATTGAATGAGATAGCCAGGTTGAAGCACATAACAGTGATTCAAATGGGTACTATATCATTTAAAAATGATCAAATCAAGAGTCTGGAGATCAATCTTCAGAAAGAGAGAGAGCTTGTTGCTAGGTTTTCTAAACCTAAGTCAGTGTTACCTTTAATTGATGAATTTGTTCATCATAAAGGCAAGGCTGGACTGGGCTTTATTAGACCTGCAGGGACTGAGCAGTCCAAGTCTAAGTCCAAGGGCAAAGCCCCAACATTCAACAAGCCTGCTGTAGACAAGTCAGCCAAGGCAGTACCTAAGCAAAGGTACAATAAGTTTGAATGTTGGTGCTGTGGCAAAGTTGGCCATTTTGCAGTGGACTGTTGGCACAATGCTAGTGCCAAAGTGAGTACCAAACTACCTGTTGGAAAGCCAGTGGGTAGCTTTGTCAGATTGCAAACTAACAAGTATCAAGGACCCAAGAATTCTTTGGGTTCTAAGGTTCATTAATCTGTTTTGCAGGTGAGTCCAAGTGGCCATACCCCAACATGGTACTTGGACAGTGGATGTTCCAGACATATGACTGGAACAAGAGGACTACTAAAGGACTACATTCCAGTAAAAGATGGTCCAAAAGTAACCTTTGGTGGTTCTGAAAAAGGAATCATCAAAGGATTTGGTAACATTTCTACAAACTTAGTTACCATTACTCAAGTGGCTTATGTTAAAGGGTTGAAACACAACCTAATAAGTATAAGTAAATTAAGTGATGTAGAGTATGACATCTCATTTGTTAAAAATGGTTGTCATATCAAGAGGTCAAGTGATCAAGAGATCATTTTGACAGGTTATAGGAAGAGGAATGTCTACTGCCTAGACATTATGGTTGAGAACAATGGTTCTCCAGTTTGTCTTGTAGCTGATGAGACAGTCTCTCATTGTGTCAAATGGCACAAGAGGCTTGCCCATCTTAACTACAAGACTATTAGCAAACTCTTTAGCAAAGAGTTAGTGAGGAATGGTCCTCAAGTTAAGTGTGTTAAAGATGGTATTTGCTCAGCTTGTCAAAAGGGCAAGCAGACTAAATCCACCTTTAGGAGCATAGAAAACAAAGATGCTGTGAGGTGTTTATACCTCTTGCATATGGATCTCTTTGGTCCAATGCCAGTTCACAGCTTAGGTAGGAAGGTCTATACCTTTGTAGTTGTAGATGACTACTCAAGGTTTTCCTGGGTGTTTTTCTTAAGACAGAAATCTGAAACACCTAGTGTCTTCTATAGCTTTGTCAAGCAAATTCAGAATGAACTAAATAGTACAGTGGTCAAAATTAGAAGTGACCATGGCACTGAATTTCAGTCTGATAGCATGACAAAACTGTGTGAAGACTTTGGGATATTTCAAGAATTCTCTTCACCTAGAACACCTCAGCAAAATGGCATTGCTGAGAGGAAGAATAGAACCTTGATAGAGGCTGGTAGGACCCTATTAAGTGATACATCACTGCCAGAGTATTTCTGGGCTGAAGCAGTTAACACTGCATGCTATGTTATAAATAGGGCTACCATCACTAAAAGGTTTAACAAGACCCCCTATGAAGTTGTGAAAGACAGGAAACCAAACCTATCCTATTTCAGGATCTTTGGTTGCAAATGCTTCATACTTAACAATGGGAAGTCTTACTTAACTAAGTTTGCTGCCAAGTCTCAAGAGGGAATTTTTGTTGGGTACAACAATAACAGTAAGGCTTATAGAGTCTACAACTTGACTACACAAGTTGTAGAAGTATCAGTGCATGTAGTTTTTGATGAGACTAAACTTATTAATAATGAGTTGTCTAGCAGTGTATGCAGCCCCACAGGTTTATCAAAGAAAATAGACAAGCTTACTATAGAAGAAGTGCCTGCTGCAATACAGCAAGGAGAGGAAAGTAGCTGTTGTCCAGGGGGAGAACTACATGTGCCAATTGCTGAAGAAATACAAGGAATACAGCATGATGCAGATGCTGAAGTGGTTCAACCAGAAGTTAGGATGCCTCCAGCCCACAGGCATCTTAGATATCATCCAGTAGAGCTGATTATTGGAGATCCAAGACAAGGAGTTCAAACCAGGAGTAGAAACATGAATGCAGCAATCTATTCCAGCTTTCTGTCACAAGTTGAACCTAAGAATTTGAAGAAGCAATACAAGATCCACAATGGACTGAAGCAATGCAAGAAGAGCTTAATCAGTTCAAGATGTGCAAGGTTTGGAAACTTGTTCCTAAACCTAAAGACCACAATGTAATAGGAACTAAGTGTATCTACAGGAATAAGATGGATGAACAAGGGGTCATCATTAAGAATAAGGCTAGACTGGTTGCTAAAGGATATAGGCAAGAAGAAGGTATTGATTTTGATCAAACCTTTGCTCCAGTAGCCAGACTAGAAGCCATAAGAATGTTCTTGGCCTATGCAACATATCAAGGACTCAAGGTATACCAAATGGATGTCAAGTCAGCATTCCTAAATGGTAATCTTAAAGAAGAAGTCTATGTGGAGCAGCCTTCAGGTTTTGTTGATCCAACTCTACCTCATCATGCCTATAGACTTAGGAAAGCTTTATATGGGTTAAAGCAAGCCCCTAGGGCTTGGTATGAAACCCTATCTAGTTTCCTCATTGAGAACAAGTTCTCAAGGGGGAAAATAGATAAGACTCTATTCCTTAGGGAATCTAGAGGCAAAGTCATACTAGTCCAAATATATGTAGATGACATTATATTTGGGTCTACTGAAAGCAGCCTTTGCAAAAAGTTTGCAAAACTTATGCAAGGTCAGTTTGAGATGAGTAGTATAGGGAGAGCTGAAGTTTTTCTTGGGTCTCCAAGTTAAACAGACTGAGAATGGTTTATCCATTTGTCAGTCAAAGTTCACCCTAGAACTCATAAGGAAATATGGTATGGATTCATCCAGCACCATGAAGACTCCTATGGGGTCAAGTATGTCTCTTAGCAAGGATGATGCAGGGGAACCTGTAGATGAAACCTTGTATAGAGGGATAGTTGGCTCCCTATTATACTTGACTGCTAGTAGACCTGACATCATGTATGCTACATGTGTTTGTGCCAGGTATCAAGCCTGCCCTAAATAGTCTCATTTGACAGCAGTCAAAAGAATATTGAGATATCTAAAGGGCACTCCCTATCTAGGCCTCTGGTACCCTAGAAATGGAGATTTTGATCTAACAGGTTATTCAGATGCAGACTTTGCAGGATGCAAAGAAGATAGAAAAAGCACTACTGGAACCTGTCAATTCCTAGGTGGGAGACTAATTTCATGGAGTAGTAAAAAGCAAACCAGTGTGGCTATCTCCACAGCAGAGTCAGAGTATGTAGCTGCAGGAAGTTGCTGTGCTCAACTTCTGTGGATTCAACATCAGCTAGAGGACTATGGATTTCAGGTAAGTAGAACTCCACTTTTCTGTGATTCTACAATTGCTATTTCAATAGCTAATAACCCTGTATCACATAGTAGAACTAAACATATTGAAATTAAATATCATTTTCTTAGGGAGCATGTAGAAAGAGAAGATATTTTACTTGAATATGTTAAAACTGATAATCAAATAGCTGATATGTTTACTAAGCCCCTAGAAGAAGTTAAGTTCAATAGATTCAAATTGAACTAGGAATGATAAACTTAGAATAAGTTTATAGAATTAAAATTGGCTAAGTAAAAAAGTGTCGACACATAGACAAGTCTATGTCGACACAGAATAGTGGTGTCGACACTTCAGGAAAATGGTGTCGACACATCCAAGATGTTGGTGTCGACACTTCAGAATGTTAGTGTCGACACATGACAAGTAGGTGTCGACACATCCAATATGGTGTCGACACTTATGTTTTACTCAGAATTTTCTAAGTAAAGTCTCGACAATGTGTCGAGTTATGTTGTGTCGACACATAATCAAGTGTCGACACATAAAATCTGTTGACTAAACTTGTGTCGACACATATGTGTCGAGACATTATAAGTCAGTGTCGACACTTATTGCCAGTGTCGACACATTTTAAGTTAGCTGTCCCGCCTGTTCATCTTCAAAATTAGAAAGGTATAAATAGGGTTCTGTCTTTGTTTGTCGACACGCTTTCAAAGTTTCGAGACCAAAACTACTGTGTCGACACCTCTCTTTTCTAAAGACAAATTCTTCAAACCCTAATGGCTCCTAAGCTTGAGGAGAATGTTAACGAAGGATATGATCTAGTGCGCGGCGCCTTTGACGATGCTGATCAAGAAATCAGGGCCGTAGTAACCCTAGTCGCCGATTCAGGGTTAGAATACTTAGTTTCTGAACCAACTAAGATATGTAAGAAGGAGGTGCTTGAATTCCTTAATGGAGCTGCAGTAGATGAATCTGGATATAAAATCAAATCCAGAGTTCATGGAGAAAAGGTTAAGGTAACCCCAAAAAGTCTGAGGAAGATTTTTCAATTGCCAAGAACTCAAGATGAAGAAGAGGTGACTGCTTCAAAGACCAGGGAAGCTCTTACCTGGTGTGGACTTGATCCCAAGATGAAGATAGGTTCTGTTTTCAACAGGAAAGGCATGAATAATCAGGGAAAGTTCATGTCTGAGATTGTGGGAAAGGTCTTACTCAGCAAACCTGGAGGGCATGACAGAGTGTCTGCCTATATGTTTGTAATTATGACAAGGATCATATTCACTCTGAAAACAGACTGGTCAATAGTGGTTTATGAGAAGATTAAGGAGAGCTTGAAGAAGCCCAATCTGGGCAGAATCATTAGTCTATACCTAGCTGGTGTGATTCCAGAGGTAATGAGTACTGCTGCAGGAAGCAAGATAAACCATATGAGGAAAATGGATCTAAGGATCTTTGCAAGATGGGACAGGGTGTTGTCCAAGGACATGCCAACCCCTGAGAAGACAGTTACTGAGAAGGAGATTCCCCCAAAGAAAAAGAGAAAAACTGCTCCAATGGCACAAGAGTCCTCCAGCAGTTCAGGGAGTGAAGAACATGTTGTTTTCACTCCTGATGATCAAGAGGAAGAGGCTGTAGTGAAATCTCCTACTGCTCAAGAGGCTGCTGAGATCCAGGGGGAGCTGCCTGAAGCTAGCCCCATCCATAAGGATCACAGCCAGGGGGAGCCTCCAGTTGTAGAAGAACCATCTACACTGGACAGTGAGCAAGCCACCACCATCATACAAGAGGTACTCACTGACCTAAATACTTTAGAATATCTTATAGAAGATGCTGATCTGTCTGATGTTAATCAGCATACTCAGCTGGATAGTCCTGTACCAGATGTTGTTGAAGATGACACATCTGCTGTACCAAAAGAGATTCCTGATCCAGAAGTTGAAGAGCAAAGAATTTCTCCAGCTTCTTCACCCCCTGAATACACCATGGAAGATTTATTTCTAAATCTAGATCAAGCAGATTTTGACATGGACAAGGATGCTGATACAAGAGATAATGCTGCTGCTGAGGGGGAGAAGGTACAAGATCTAGAAGAGCCTATAAGACAAGAAACTGAGAAGGCACAAGATGTGCAAGCTGACAAGCCTCAAAGCCCTAAGGATAGGGTTGACATAGCCAACACTTCTGCCTCTGAAGATGAGGAGAGTGCTAGGGCAAAGAAGAAGAAACTGTATGTCTTCAAAAGAAGAAGTCAAAGTTATAAGAAGGCTCTGCAATCAATTGCGCCATAGCCTATAGTTCAGCAAGCTCCAACTGCTGATTATAGTGCTTTAATGGTTGCACTACAGATAAAGTTGGATGAGCAAAGGCAGGCCATAGAGAAGTATGTAGATGAAGGGCAGAAATAACTTCAGTTTGATCTGACCCAGGAAATAAAGTCTATAAGGTTTGAAATGAACCTTAACAAAAATGAAATAACTGATTGCTTCCACAAAGGTGGAAATGCAGTGGTGTATTTGGCAACACACCAAGAGAAGATCAAAGAACAAGTGGATGATATAGCATTGAAATAAGGATATGTTCTTGAGAAACAATTAAGAATGAATGACAATTTGACTGCCTCACATAATGCTATAGTCACTGAGTTGAAGAACAAGGCTGCTGAACCTTCTACATCTACTGCTGCTGCTAAAGCTGATTTTGATAAAGTATTTCAAGAGGAAATTTCTGCTGTAAAGACTGCAATCCAAGCCTCCCAGAAGGTCATATCTGAACAACTTCAAAAGCTAAAACCTTACTTTAAAGATGGCATCAGATACTTGGATAGTCAAATCAGATTTCAGAAGGATGATGTCAGAGATCACATGGCTAGAGAAGTCATAAAGGGGGAGAGAGTGTTAGTCAAGGCAAGTTCTGATCATGCAAAATGGATATCAAATTCAATCAGGGCTACACTTGGATATCCTCCTCTGTGTGATGACCAAGATATTGCTGAATCAGGCATTAACCCTGCCTATCTTGGAGGTGAGCAACCAGAAGTAGCTCAGGTCATTTATCCACCTGCAGACTTTGAAATGATTCATGCTGAGGTACAGACCATGTACAGCCCATCTGGGGGCAAGGACAATGTCCATATTGAAAAGGTTGTTCAACCTATATCTGAAGTCATGCAAGAGGCATTACAGAAAGAAGAAGAGACAAGGTTGTCCAAAAAGAGGTTTAGGGAACAAGCAGAACAAAGGCCAGACTTTGAACAGTGGAGCCATATCTCTAGGAATATAATTTTAACTGCCTGGAAAGCTGCCAAGGATAATACTCATGATAGGAACAAGTGGTTCTCTGAAGCAGAATGGAGAAAACATGAGATCAGGTAGGAAGCAATAGTTCAGTATAGAAGAAAGGCAAAGATGGGAAAGCTACCTCCTACTGCAGTGGAGCCTAGCAAGTACTTCCCTAAGCCATATCACTATTTTGAGAGGCAGAAGATCAAGGCAGAAGAACTTAAAAAGAAAGATCTAAAAGGCAAGAAGCCTGCTGATGCTGAAACTGTTGATGCCCCTGTCAAAGCTCAAGTCCAAGCTGGCAAAGGCATAGTAATTAAGGAGCCAGAGCAGAAATAGATTAAGAGTTTTCTTGAAGTTTATGTTGTAATCTTTTGGATGTAACACATTTAGTAAACTTCTGAAAATGTATAAGACCGATATTAGAACAATATATGATTCATATATTTCATGTTTGTTCTGTGAATGTGTCTATTTCTTATTTGTTCTGTGCTGATGAATGTCTATACATGTGTGATTTAATACATGTTATGTTTACCCTGCTGAATATAACCTGCTTTACATCATTTTGTAATTTTTATTATGAATGGTGTATATCATTGACTAAGGGTTATGACTTCTCCAAATAGGGGGAGATTGTTGGGTACATTGGTCAAATGTACCTGATTTGAAGAAGCCTCACTCAACTCAATGATATACATCATAATGTATTTGATGTATGTTGAGTTTACTTGTGCAGGTTATGTAATCACTGGACTGAAGCAAAAAGTTTCTAAGTCCATGTGTCGACACCCAGAGGGAAAGTGTCGACACTTAAGAAAGCTTGTGTCAACACCCAGACAAGCAGTGTCGACACTTGGAGTCATTGTGTCGACACCTGGGATGCAGAGTCGACACCAGACAGAAAGTGTCGACACTTGGAGCTGTGTCGACACTCAGTAAAGAAAGGTGCAGACACAAAGTGTCGACACAAGGAGCTGTGTCGACACCCAGTGAAGCTGAGTCTACACCAGAAAGTGGCGACACTTGGAGCTGTGTCGACACTCAGCAAAAGTCAGCAGAGACTAAGTTAAAGTGTCGACACCCAGAACAATGTGTCGACACAACAAGAAGAGTCAACACTTGAAGTATGTGTCGACACCCAGCACAATGTGTCGACACACAACAAGAAGAGTCGACATTTGAAGTATGTGTCGACACCCAGAACAATGTGTCGACACACAGCTGAAGACTCAACACTTGAAGAAAGTGTCGACACAAGGAGCTGTGTCGACACTTAGCAAAGAACAGAATTATCTCCAAAATATTCTAAGTACAAGTGTCGACACTAAAGGAATGTGTCGACACTCAGCTGAAGTCTCAACAGAAGAATCAAGTGTCGACACAAGGAGCTGTGTCGACACTCAGCAAGTATCAACATAGAAGACTATGTGTCGACACCAAGAAGCAGTGTCGACACTTAACAGATTCAACACAAGAAGTTTTGTCGACACAAAGGAGATGTGTCGACACTTAGAAGAATTTAGCAAAAGCTAGAAGAACAAGTACTTGTGTCGACACTCAATTTCAGTGTCGACACATGCAGAAGAAACTGTGTCGAGACATACAAGGAGTTGTGTCGACACCTTGTAGACTTGTGTCGACACTTACACAACTTTTGTCGACACTTGGACTATAAGTGTCGACACTTAAAGACAGAAAGTCTCGACACTTTCAGACAGTTAGAGATTTACAAGAAATGACTGGATGATTTGACAGCTGTCGTTCTAGCCGGTCTACAGCACCTGTCAGAGATGTCAGAAGACAGTTATGAACCGGACCAGCCGGTTACCATGAAGAAGGCCTATAAATAGGCTCATACAGTTTACAGAAACTGTTGTTGTAGTTGTTCAAGAGTGGTTCAGATTGTTGTTCAAGTGGATCACATTGTTGAAGAACAAGTTATCAAAGTGGTACACAGAGTATCAACACAAGAAGATCTTGCAGTCCAAGTGCAGATCTAAGAAGTTGGAGAGAGAGGGCTCCATCCAAGAAATCAGCCTCTGGAACTAGGCTGAGAAGAAGGATTCAGATTCATTCTGGATCTTAAGTGGCAGAGGTCAAGGAACTACTGCAGGAGGATTCAGTTTTATTCAGTTCTACTCAAGAAGCTTTGAAGAAAGCTAAGTCAGATTGAATCCAGCTGAGTTCTTCCAAGAACTCATCAAGAAACTCTCAACTCCCCTCTTTTATTTCTGAGTTGCTGAGTTAATATTTGTAATACATTTTTATCTTGTAGGATCCTTTGGATCTGAGTGAATTGTAAGCCTATATTTATAAAGGCTGAGGGTAGGGCTTGAGAGCCTGAGTGTAGGAGATTGAGATCTCTGAGTGTAGGCCTTGTTGGCTGAGTGTAGGCCTTGGTTGGCTGAGTGTAGGCCTTGATTGGCTGAGTGTAGGCTTTGGGATAAAGCTGAGTTGTAAGGTTTTGGGCCTGAGGTGTAGGAACCAATTTGGGTTCTGAGACAGTGGAGGAGTTTGGCCGAATCTAGTACACTGCTAGATAGGCGAAGGGGGAAAGTGGATGTACCCATATCTTGGGGAACCACTATAAACCACTGTGTATGCTGTGCTGTGCTGTGATTGTTGCTGTGCATGTTGTGTGTTTGCTGTGATAAATTAGTTAGTATTCTGTGATATAACTGATTGCTGCCATTTAAGTTTAAAAAGGATTAGGTCACCTATTCACCCCCCCTCCCCCTCTAGGTGTTTAGGTACCATATCTTTCATTATTTCCTCCGCCGCCCTTTCCATCAGCTCCTCGAAAGAAAGAGGGGTCTTTCGGGTCAGACTCATCTTCAAGAACCCCTCACGTAACCCCAACTTGAACGCCATCTGGAGGGCATACCCCGACATCTCCTAGATATCCAGGATCTCCTCCTGGAACCTGTCAACGTAATGGGCCAGTGACTCCTCGGCCCCCTGCCTTATCAGGAAGATGGACTTGGGACTCTTCTTCCTCTTCTTGGAGGTGGAGAAGCGAAGCTGAAAGATTCGGCTCAAGTCCTCAAACCCATAAATTGATCTCAGTGGGAGTTGATGGAACCAGTCTCTTGTCTTGTCCTTCAACGTGATCGCGAAGAGGCGACACTTGAAGGCATCCGTCATCGGCCTGATGGAGACGACATCCTCAAACCACTGCAGGTGCTGGACGGGGTCATCTTTCCCGGTATAGTAAGCCATGCCAGGCTCTCGAAACCCCTCGGGAACAGGAGCTGAGATGATCAGCTCTTTGAAGGGTGACCCCCTGAGGGGTGGTCTCGCCACCTCTACTCGCGTGACCTTCTCGCCTGGAAGGCTGGCACTCGTCGGGCTGGAGAACAACTCCCGGTCGGTGAGGTCTCGCTCGGTCCCATCTCCCATCCTCTCCTTCTCGGGCCTTCTTCCTGGTGCACTTCCTTCTCCTCCTGCTCGGGTCATCTCTCCTAGACCCCTGGGAGTCGACTCGTCGAGAGGGGGGGGGGGAGATAGATCTTGGGGGTTGGAGTGGAGCTGCCACCCTGAGGAGCAATACTTCGCTACATCTCCATGATGCCTTGGATGGATGTCATGAACTCTTCCCTCCCCACAAAAGGTCCTGGGTTGGGGAGCTCGTCGAGATCATCTCTACTTCCCTGACCTCCAGCCATGACACTCTCCCAAGATCTTCTGTGCTGGTCACTCTTCACGCTCACCGCACCAAAAGTGTTGAAGTCAAAAATTGACCTCTATGGAGTTCGGGGTCACAAAAGAGGGGTGACCTCACACCTGCTACACTCAGGAGAACGTCACAGGCCAAAAGATCGAGAAGCTAGGAACAAACCCTCGGCTCGAGCGCGGAGGTCCCACCTCACACCCGGAAGACCTTTTTGGTCTCCCCCTCCCTAGCTAATGCTGAGCTAGGTGCCTTGGAGGAAGAAAGCAGGGGGATTTAAGTTGTTGAGAAGCAATGCCCTCCAAGACACCCTCAAGGGTCTATTTATAGTTTTCTCAATACTAGGGGCCAAAAGGACAGCAAAACCCCTACGACAAATAGGCCTTGGGCCAATAGAAAACATCCACACCGGGGGGTAAAGAGGTAATTCCACCCTTGGGGGTATAATGGTAAAAGCATGCCCCTACCCCTCCGGACACCCGAGGCGAACGGGTAAACCTCGCGGGTGAACCAAAAGCTGGGGGCGAGAGCCAGGCCGCCGGCCGGTCTCGCTCGCCGGGCAGGCCGCCTGGGCGAGACCAGGTCGTCGGCCGGTCTCGCTGCCCCTACCTCGCACTTAGCAAGCTGGGGCGGGTGTCGGCCAACTTGCCGCACCCACCCCCTTAAAAAAGATAGGGGAGGGGGAGGCGGATTTTTCCTCCCTCTACTAGTATATTACAAGGGCTATGCCTAAATTGGCCACAAAGAGTGCAAAACCACTTCAAAAGCTTAAAAATACAAAGCTGGTCTTGCGCCTGCCGAGGGGACCCTACTCTGCGAATACGTGGTTGTACAGCGTGGACGCCTTCATCTTCTTGTCTTGGCTTAGGTCATCATTAGTCTCATACGAGATCATTTTGTAACAAGATAAAATTCATCTATCTTTGGACATTTTCTTACCAGTTCATATTTATTTCATTAAATTTATGATTTTTTTAAAAAAATTGGACTATCATTAATTTATTTTGAACACACATAGTATTTTGAAATGCATTAATCTCATACTAGATCATTTTGTAACAAGATAAAATTCATCTACCTTTGGACATTTTCTTACCATATTCATATTTATTTAATTAAATTTATGATTTTTTTAAAAAAAATTGAACTGTCATTAATTTATTTTGAACACGCATAGTATTTTGAAATGCATTAGTCTCATACGAGATCATTATGTAAAAATATAATTTGCAATTAACAATGAGTGAACTGCCTTTAAAAATCCCATAAAAAACATATGTTTTTCAGCGCTTGAAGACATCATATTTTTCCTTAAATGTCAAAGCTGCCCAGAACCTTATAGTTCCTATCGCTCCAAAACGCCGACCCCTAATAAACAAAGGGAGCCTCATTAATGGCACCCACCTCGAGCCGGGAATTGAAACTTCTTATTATCCCTGTCGTCATTCTCAAACGACCCAGAAACATTCAAATTTCAAATAACACCAGCAGAGAAAACAGAAAAGCATGACTAATAATTAAATTAAGGGCAGTGAAACAGGCATCCATCTTATTTTACTTGTATGTCTGCCATTATAGCCAATAACTTGTATGACACCCACATTTCTATATATGTATACTATATTAAAAAGAACTGAACAGTTCTCCTTTAAATTAATAACAGAGAAACGAGAGAGTGCGCAACGGTGCAGGCCCAAGCTTGGAGGTGAAGTTTCAAAGTAGAAGCTGCAGTCAGTCGGTGGCGTCCGGTGAGAGTGGGGTGGAGTTGAAAATTGGCAGTTTAATATTAAGATTTTGTTTGACGCGACTGCAACGACTGGAGAAACAATGATAGGAAGCATTGATGAAATAATCAGCTATTTTTTCAGAGTGATGACAGAATCTATGAATCTATGTGGAAATAATAGTTGCCGTGCTTTTTCAAATAGAAAAGCTGTTAATATATTTGCCAAAACAGCTGCGTGTTTTGAATATCATTTTTTTTTAATTAGAGATAATTAAAATGTATTACCTTAGTGTACATATTAAACCCTCTGATATTCTATTATAAAATAAAATACACTAATTAATAGGTTTTTTCCAAACAAAACTCATTCGTGTGATCTGTCTCAAACATGCACCAACACTCTCAATCATCGAACGTCAACTGCATGATAAGAGTAATGTAATTAATTAATTTTATAATTTTATAGTAATGTAGCTTATTAGCTTATAATATTAAACGCTTCAAAGTATTTTATATGTGATATTCCATCAGCTGATCTATTATAAAGTTTCTGATGTTTGACATTTCAGTAGCTCTCGTTCCTTCAAATGTACTAGATGCGATATTCGGATTTGGATCGATTGTTCTTGGATAATTGTTTGGTTGCAGCACGTAGGCATATGCATGAACATAGCTTTTGTTTCCATCACATACATCAAACTCGGGGTCTGAACATGATGGATGTCTTCTAACAAAGTTATGCAACGCCATCATAGCTAGCACAACAACACACTGCTTTGAGAAATCAAACAGAGACATTTTGCTAAGTATGACCCATTTTTTCTTCCATACACCAAAGCTTCTTTTGATCACACTGCAAAGCGAGTAGTGTGTTTTATTAAATATCTTTCGACGTCCTTTTATTGGTCGATTACCCCCGAGCAAAGCACGATAAGTGATATCTAGTTTCCGAAAATAGTTTCAAAAGCTCATTTTCTAATGGATAACCAGCATCCGCCAGATAAAAGTTACCTTCATTATTGGAAAAGAATTAGAAAATATTCACATATGACAAAACGATATGCATATTAATAAACATAGAATTTGTACCTTCAGGTGGAAATGAAAATTTACTCTCTGAATCCCTAACTGCACAGTGGTATATGCGGTTGTCATGTGCAGATCCCTCCAAGCCAGGAACAAAGAAAGCAAAACACATATTAAAGTCGCAAATCTCCATCACATTTTGAGTTAGGCTTTCACAACGACCTATATACGACACTTGATTTTCAACAGGTATTCGTGCATCAACATGTATATCATCAATTGCTTTGATACAATCTTTAAAAAATGACATATCTTTCATCATTTCTTACGTGTGAAGGAATAACACGAAACTGAGGATCAGTTGCAGCAACAATGTTCATGAACAGGTTAGCTAGAGCATGAAGTCCTATCATGAATAACCGACTGATAGTTTCTGTAGAATGTTGGAATCGTTCACCTGCTTTTCTGAACGTTTCATTGCGTCCCAAAATATAAACTGTGATTGCCAATATATCACTAGCTTGAGTTCTTTGTGTTTCCTGTAATCTATGAGTTTGTTCTAATAGTGATAACAAATCAAAAAATGATTTTTTTCATTCGAAACATGTTATGAAACCTCCTAGGATGTCCGACAAATAATTCACATATCCATTTATGTCCGATCTGAGATGAGGTCATGAAGGGTGTTTTATCAAAAAATATATAGGCATACTCAGTGATCACACACACATTAGATGCCACAAGGTTGACAAAGTGAGCACATTCTTGCTGACTAGTTACACAATAATTTAATATGAGTTCATCATCATCACTCATATTTTGATCATCGTCATAATTCTCTGTAGGCATTTTAGAACCTTAAAAACATGAAATAATAATCACTACCAATAGAATTAGTATAAAAGTACAGAATAGCATAAAGGTGCAGAATAGCATAAAGGCCCAAAACATAAGTAACATAGAAGTTTCAAAAATATCAAAAACATAATGATCCAAAGTAGAAGTAACAGTGATTGAAACTATCCATTAAGTGAATTAATGTAGTGGGTCTGCAGCCACTCCACCCTCCCATCCTCCGGTATACTCAAAAAGATCACTCGATTCACCAGAGTTTGGAAATTGACTGTAGCAAAATGATACAACCGCCTATCCTCAAAGATCTTTAGATATTTCTCAAGTTCCTGAATAACCTCTCGCAGTAGGTATATGCTTGGTGGAACAACAGGTGTTGCAACACTCTATAAAATAACATCAGAGGAGGAGCACAACTTCTCAACATGTGATAGTATAGCTTGTTTTACCCCTATATCCAGCTTATTCCACTTGTGTTTTCTTTTTGAAGCAACTCCATTTTGGGAACTTTGCCCAGGTGTAGTTGAGCCAATATCATTGCTTGCAAATGCTTTTGAGTTGTTATGTTTCATTGTTTGGTCATCATCTCCTGATAAGGTGTCATGCTTGAGGAAAAGAGAAGACAACTCTCCAGATGAAGGCATATATACATTGTCTCCAGTAGCCACAACCAAGCTGTACATTTAATCTAATTTCTCTACAAGCTCTGGTGGTATTCTGGCAGACCGAAATTTCTTCGTATTAGGGATCATCTACAAAATAGAAAAAAGTGTTATAACATAGAAAATATTACATGTATAAACTAAACTATAAAACAGAACTTAATAACTGTTATGGAAAATCGGTCCAGGCAGATAATTTTCAAATCTACAAAAATAATCTAACGGCAACAAATCGGTTACGAAGAATGATAAACATGAAACAATAAGAAAATACCACAGACAAAAAACACCAAATTTAATGTGGTTCCCCGAAATTAAAAATGGGTACGTCCACTGTGCAGACAAAATTTTTTATTATTATTTTCTCAAACATATAATATGGCTATAATGGAAGAAAAAATAAAATGAGAGAGAATCCTCCAAGATCCAGCCGTACACGATGCGACGAGAAAGAAAACCAACGACAAGAGAAGAAGAGTCGGTGGTCGAGAGCCGAGCACGCTGCAGTAAGAAAGAAGCCTGTCGGCAAAGCTGCAGCGAGGAAGAAGCTTGAGGACAAGGATGGAGGCCGCTGACAAAAAAATGCACACGCGGTTGCAATGGGGAAGAAACCCTAGGTTCAGCCAAAGCTGGCCGACCTACTCTGCGTTCTCCTGCTTGCCTGAAATCCTACATACTTGGGGAAAATCGGCCCCCTCTTTATATAGGCTTGAAGAACCCTAAATCAGGTAAAAGGAAAATGGGGCTGGCTGAATCCAATCAAGGAAGGAAAAAAATCTCCTTCTAAAAAATCTTCTTTATTGTTTGGAAGAAAATATATTCTGTCATCAATGGTCCTCCATAAATGCTTGAATTTGGGAAATTCCAAAAAAGGAGGAGCCACGAATTAAGAGGTCTCCAAAAAGGCGCCGGCCAAAAAAGAGAAGATGCATCATTACCGCAACAATCTCCACATTGACGCCTCTTCCATGACATGCTCCACTTGGCTGAGATAACTCCAAAATGACCCAATGGTCACCAAGATCCAAAGCCAAATGAACCAACAAATGAACTTCGGCCAAGAACGTATCATAAGAAAAAACTCCTTCAATCTCGAGTAGCACACAAACTGGACTAATGTGGGTGTCTCAGAAACGCTCCACCTTGAATCTAAATTTTAACTGCTCCACCTCCAGTGGTGGTATCCCATAGCAAAATAATTGAACATGTCATGACCTCTGACTTTTGATGTGCGCGCGGGAGAGAAATTGACAAATGCAGACACATCAACAATGAATGCAAACAAAACTAACCTCGGCATGAGAAAAATGAACCCCTATGAGAACTAATCAAAAAAGATTGATTAGACACACTGTAAGCTCATGAAAAATAAAGGAGTAACAATTGAAGAGCTTAGGTAATAGAAGATGACTAAACTGCATTCACAAAACGAAGTTTTTGATCACGAAAAATAACTCAAAAATAAGAGTTATAATAACACAATTTTAAACTACGCACTGGGTGTAGAAATGCCTTAGAAATCAAACTAAAAATCTGCACTGAGACCGAGGCGACAAGATAAATTCACGGATCAAGATTGAGAAGATAGGGAGCAGACCGATGTCGTCACCTACTGTTGACCCAACTCGAAACAGAACGTCCAATTAGTCGTTGATCGAACCTGCCTCTGATACCACTTGTTATGGAAAATCGGTCCGGGCAGATAATTTTCAGATATACAAAAATAATCTAATGACAAAAAATCGGTTACGAAGAATGATAAACATGAAACAATAAGAAAACACCGCAGACAAAAAACACCAAATTTAAAGTGGTTCTCCGAAATTGAAAATGGGTACGTCCACTGTACAGATAGAGAATTTTTTTCTCAAACATATGATATGGCTATAATGGAAGAAAAAAACCGAGAGAGAATCCTCCAAGATCCGGCCGTACACGATGTAACGAGAAAGAAAACCAACGACAAGAGAAGAAGAGTTGGCGGCCGAGAGCCGAGCACATTGCAGTAAGGAAGAAGCCTGTCGGCAAAGCTGCAGCGAGGAAGAAGCTCGACGACAAGGATGGCGGCCGACGACCAAAAAAATGCACACGCGGTTGCAACGGGGAAGAACCCCCAGGTTCGGCCAAAGCTCGGCGACCTCCTTTGCGTTCTCCTGCTTGCCTGAAATCCTGCATACTTGGGGAAAACCAGCCCCCTCTTTATATATGCTTAAAGAACCCTAAATCAGGTAAAAGGAAGGAGGGGCCGGCTGGATCCAATCAAGGAAGGAGAAAAAATCTCCTTCCAAAAAATCTCCTTCATTGTTTGGAAGAAAATATATTCTGCCACCAATGCTCCTCCATAAATGCTGGGATTTGGGAAATTTCAAAAAAGGAGCCACGAATTGAGCGGTCTCCAAAAAAGGCGCCGACCAAGAAATGGAAGATGCATCATTACCGCAACAAATAACTAACCTGAATTCTTTCCTTCCACCATTCATCGGAAGTATTTATCATCCGTTTAGTATGATTCTAACCAAGCCTTGTCTCACCTTCTTTAAGTTCATGCCATAATTTTCAATCTCGCTTCAATTGGTCTCACTTGTGCACGACTGTACTCTAAACTCGTTCTCTTCTTAAAGTTTCTCATCAAATTGGTTCAACCCTCTTTATTGAAATGAATGGTTGGTATATTCCCTAAATCAATCTCTCGGATACATAGATCAGAAAATAACAGAACATGGGATGACTCCCAATTGGCCAATACTCCACCATCTTTTGGTATGTTCATCTACGGGACCAAAACATACATAAACACAATCATACACACATAAACACAAACTTCAATTGCTTCACAAAAATGCTACCACAAGAATAAAAACACATAACAATGCTACTAAACTTCAAGAGCTCCACGAGAATATCAAAAGATGCTACTAATCTATTTGTAGGAACCAAAAAAAGAGAAAATTGTTATACTGTACAACCCCGTATTCGCAGAGTGAGGGTCCTCCCGGCAGGCGCAGGACCAGATATGAGTTTTTAAGCTTTTGGTGTGGTTTGCACTCTTGGTGGCCAATTTAGGCCTAGCCCTTGGAATGTACTAGTAGGGGGAGGAAAAATCCGTCTCCCTCCGGTGGCCGCTTTTGGGAGGGCGGGTGCGGCAGTTGGCGGGCACCCGCTCCGGCCAGATAGGTGCGAAGTAGAGCATCTAGACCAGCCGGAGGCCGGGTTCTCCCCCTGCCCACGGCCTGGCGGGGCGAGACCGGCCCGGGGCCGGGCTCTTGCCCAGCCCCGCGGCTTGGCGGGGCGAGACCGGCCTGGGGCCGGGCTCCCGCCCAGCCCCGCGGCCTGGAGGGGCGAGAGCAGCCCAGGGCCGGGCTCCCGCCCAGCCCCGCGGCCTGGCGGGGCGAGAGCGGCCCGGGGCCGGGCTCTCGCCCAGCCCCGTTGCCTAGCGGGGCGAGAGCGGCCCGGGGCCGGGATCCCGCTCAGCCCCGCGGCCTGGCGGGGCGAGACCGGCCCGGGGTCGGGCTCTCGCCCAGTCCCGCGACTTGGCGGGGCGAGACCGGCCCGGGGCCGGGGTCTCGCCCCTGCCCCACGGCCTGGCGGGGCGAGATCGGCTGTGGGCCGGGATCTCGCCCCTGCCCCCTACTCTCCAGTTCTTCGGGGGTCACCTGCTCGTCTCGGGTGCTCGAGGAGGTGGGGGGTAGGGCTCCTCCCGCCCTTGGATCTCTTTTGGCCATGCTTTTACCGTCTTACCCTCGCCTCTTTACCCACCGGTGTGGATGTTTTCCTCAAGGCCTATTTGGCGTAGGGGTATTGTTGACATTTTGGTCCATGGAATTGGGAAAACTATAAATAGACCCTTAGGGGTGCCTTAGAGAGCATGCTATTTTTATCCACCAAAACCCCTTTGATCTCTTCCTCCAAGGCACCTAGCTCAGCATTGGCTAGGGAGGGGAAATGCCTTGTGCCCTTCCGGGTGTGTGGTAGGACCTCCACGCTAGAGCCGAGAGTCTGTTACTAGCTTCCCAAGCCCTTGTCCATGACGTTCCCCCGAGTGTAGTAGGTGTGAGGTCACCCCTCTTTTGGGACGCCGAAATCCACAGAGGTCAATTTTGGCTTCAACACTTTGGTGCGGTGACTTCCAGCACAGAAGATCTTAGAAGAGTGTCATGACTGGAGGTCAAGGAGGTAGTGAAGATCTCGGCGAGCTCCCCAGCCCAGGACCCTTTGTGGGGAGGCAAGAGTTCATGGCTCCATCCAAGGCATCAGGAGATGCACGAAGCATTGATCCTCAGGGTGGCAGCTCCACTCCAGCCCCCCAGGAGCTATCTCCCCCTCCTGAGGCAAGATCTAACGGTTCAGGCCCATCAACTGGGACCCTGCTTGAATGGATAGGCTGACTACCAGTAGTGGGCCCGGGTCTGGACCCCGGCGGTTCCAGCTGGGTCCCATGTTGTGGGCCTGGACCGTTATAAAAGGTGCACTTTTATTGTAAAGCCCCTAGATGATCCAACGCGACAGCGTCACGGCTCCGCTCTAGGCGACCTACCGGGTGCAGCCCAGCACCCCAACCCCTCTCCCTCCACAGGCGGGTTGTTGGTGGCCCCAGCCTCCGTTTGATTTGAGGAACTCGATAGTCAAGCTGGGTCGTAGGGGATTCCCAGGGGTCGACTACTCTCGCCCAAGCACGCTTAACTATGAGTTCCTTCACTTCTCACCCAGTTGATCTGCAGATCAATTGGTGATGAGAGTTGAAAGAACTCCATAGTTAAGCGTGCTCGGGCTTGAGAAGCCCTGGGATGGGTGACCTCCTGGGAAGTCGTGCTGTCCGCTTAACGGGAGAATTTCCTCCAAAGGAGGCACCAACAACCCGGAGAGAGGGGTTGGGGTGCAGCCCGTCGCTAACGGAGGCGAGTTACAATAAAAAAGTGCACTTTTTATAACGGTCTAGGCCCATCAACATGGGACCCAGATCCGCCGGCCTACCTCTCAGGTCTTTCACATCCAAGCCTGCAGGTCACCCCAACCCCTTCAGCGAGTTGATGGGGATCAACCCAAGACCATCTTTACGCCACTCCCGCATCCCGAGCTGCAGCTCAATTGGTGATGAGAAGTGAAAGAACTTCATAGAGCGTGCTTGGGCGAGAGTAGTACTGGGATGGGTGACCACCTGGGAAGTCCCCGTACGACCCAACTTAACTGGCTTACTACCAACAACCCTCCCGTGGAGGGAGAGGGGTTGGGGTGCTTGGGCTGCAACCGGGAGCGTCTCCTAGAGCGGAGCCGTAACGCTGTCACGTTGGATCGGCTAGGGGCGTTACAGAGATGACCCCAGTAGGGGGGAAGGAAGTGCACCAGGAAGAAGGCCCGGGAAGAAAAGGATGGGAGATGGGGTCGAGCGAGACCTCACCGGCCGGGAGTTGTTCTCCAGCCCGGCGAGCGCCAGCCTCCCAGGCGAGCAGGTCACACGAGTAGAGGTGGCGAGACCACCCCTCAGGGGTCACCCTTCAGCGAGTTGATCATCTCAGCTCCCGTTCCTGAGGGGTTCAGAGAGCCTGACATGGCTTACTATACCGGGAAGGATGCTCCCGTCCAGCACCTGTAGTGGTTCGAGGATGTCGTCTCCATCAGGCCGATGACGGATGCCTTCAAGTGTCGCCTCTTTGTGATCACGTTGAAGGAAAAGGCAAGGGACTAGTTTCATCAACTCCCTCCGAGGTCGATCTATGGGTTCGAAGACCTGAGCCGGAGCTTTCAGCTTCGCTTCTCCACCTCCAAGAAGAGGAAGAAGAGTCTTGAGTCCATCTTCCTGATAAGGCAGGGTGCCGAGGAGTCACTGGCCTGTTATGTTGACAGGTTCCAAGAAGACATCCTGGAGGTCCAAGAGATGCAGGGGTGCGCCCTCCAGATGGCGTTCACGGTGGGGTTGCACGAGTGGTTCTTCAAGATGAGCTTGACTCGAAAGGTCCCCCTTTCCTTTGAGGAGCTGATGGAAAGGGCGGCTGAGGAGATAGCCATGGAGGCGGCCAACCCGGCATTTGTCAAGAAGTTGGCAGAGCTAACGGAGATGGAGTCGAAGGAGCAAGATGGCTCGAGACATCAAGAGGGAAGGCGGAGAGAGGAGCGGAGAGCTCAGGAGGGTCCAGAACCAGGTTGGAGGCTGCAGGGAGGACCTGGCCCAGGTTCTAGGAAGAGCTCACATCCATGGCGGTGGAAACTTTCATGGGGGCCAAGGGAGGTTCAACTTCTAGAGGCAAGCCCCAAGATAGCTCCTACCCCCGCCGCAGCAAGCCTTGGCAATCTGTGGAGGGGTAAGAGGTAACAGGAGAGAACGCCCAGCCCGCCGAAGGAGGGGAGGAGCACTATCGTACTATGACTTCCACCAGGTGGAGGTGCACGCCACGGCTACCTGCCCCGAGTTCCTGGAAGTGAGGGGGCGAGAGGCCCTGCCCAGCCGCAGCCGCCGGTGCAGGTTGAAGAGGTTCTGCCCAGAGAAGGGGGGATGATGTATGTGAGGACCGGGTCGATGTCGGACCCCGAGGCGGTATAGCGGTGATCCATGGTGGAGTGGGGATCGAGGTCACTCGGAAGGCGAGCCTCCATATGATGTATCGACAGAGCGTCGCCTCAACATCCCAGACCCCGCCCCAGGAGGAGAAGATCTCCTTCTCGGTGAAGGACATGCCAGATCATGAGGATCCGTTTTGTGATGCGCTGGTCATCCAGACAGCCATCGAAGGCTACACCGTCTCCCGGATCTTGGTTGACAATGGAAGCTCCTTTAACGTCATTTTCAAGAAGGCGTTTGACGAAATGAAGATAGAGCCAAGGAGGGTGTTGGCCTCGGACGGACCCCTGTTCGGATTTTCAGGAGAGAGGAAGGAGGTTGAAGGCGGAGTAGGACTCCAAGTAAAATTGGGGGGAACTTCAAGGAACTGTCGGTTCGTCATAGTTGACGCTCCGAGCAGCTACAACGCCATCTTTGGAAGGCCCCACATCAGCACCTTCCGTTGCGTGTCATCGTCGTTCCACCAGTATCTCAAGTTCAACTCAGGAGGGATCCAGGTCAGAGTCAAGGGAGACTCCAGGATGGCAAGGCAGTGTTATGTCACGGTTGTAAACACCATCTCTTGGTTGGCCAGGGCGGAGGAGTTGGAGAAGATCATGGAGAGCCTGAGCAGGATGGAAGTGTCCAACAAGGAGGAAGCGGATGATGGCCATCATGCCCAGGCCCCCTGAAGAAGCCTCGCATGGGGAGTCCTTTCTTTTTTCTGATCTTGTAACAAGCTTTACCCCCGACCGGCTGGGTCAGGGCATCATATAACCCAATTTTTTCCCGTTTGAAGATGTTGGATTTGGTATAATTTAAGTAACACACCTGGTTTCCCACCCCCGAGAGGATCTTCTCATCCAGGCTCCCACTAGCTGGATTGGTCGAATGTGCCTCGGGTAGAGATCAAGTCCCACCCCTGAGAGGATCTCCTCATCCAGGCTCTCATTAGCTGGATGGGTCGAATGTGCCTCGGGGAGATCAAGCCACACCCCCGAGAGGATCTCCTCATCCAGGAGCTCCCACTAGTTGGATGGGTCGAATGTGCCTTGGGGAGATCAAGCCCACCACCGAGAGGATCTCCTCATCCAGGCTCCCACTAGCTGGATAAGTTGAATGTGCCTCGGGGAGAGCATGCCCCACCCCCGAGAGGATCTCCTCATCCAGGCTCCCACTAGCTGGATGGGTCGAATGTGCCTCGGGGAGATCAAGCCCCACCCCCGAGAGGATCTCCTCATCCAGGCTCTCACTAGCTTGATGGGTCGAATGTGCCTCGGGGAGATCAAGTCGGACCCCCGAGAGGATCTCCACATCCAGGCTCCCACTAGCTGGATGGGTAGAATGTGCCTCGGGGAGAGCAAGCCCTACCCCCGAGAGGATCTCCTCATCCAGGCTCCCACTAGCTGGATGGGTCGAATGTGTCTCGGGGAGATCAAGTCCCACCCCCGAGAGGATCTCCTCATCCAGGCTGCCACTAGCTGGATGGGTCAAATGTGCCTCGGGGAGATCAAGTCCCACCCCCGAGAGGATCTCCTCATCCAGGCTCCCATTAGTTGGATGGGTCAAATGTGCCTTAGGGAGAGCAAGTCCTACCCCCAAGAGGATCTCCTCATCCATGGCTCCCACTAGCTGGTTGGGGTGAATGTGCCTCGGGGAGAGTAAGTTCTCCTTTGCTCTGATGACGATCCCATTGTCAGGCTCTCACTAGCTGACAAGGCAGGTGTACCTCTCGTGGATGCCCAGCTCTTTTTACCCGGAGGGGGTCTCGCCACCCAGACTCCCATCAGCTGGCATGGCAGGTTGACCCCTCCGGGAGGTTCAATATTTTTTACCCGGAGGGGGTCTCGCCACCCAGGCTCCCATCAGTTGGCATCGCAGGTTGACCCCTCCAGGAGGTTAAGTGTTTTTTACCCGGAGGGGGTCTCGCCACCCAGGCTCCCATCAGCTGGCATGGCAGGTTGACCCCTCCAGGAGGTTAAGTGTTTCTTACCCGGAGGGGGTCTCGCCACCCAGGCTCCCATCAGCCGGCATGGCAGGTTGACCCCTCCGGGAGGTTCAGTGTTTTTTACCCGGAGGGGGTCTCGCCACCCAGGCTCCCATCAGCTGGCATGGCAGGTTGACCCCTCCGGGAGGTTAAGTGTTTTTTACCCGGAGGGGGTCTCGCCACCCAGGCTCCCATCAGCTGGCATGACAGGTTGACACCTCCGGGAGGTTAAGTGTTTTTTACCCGGAGGGGTTCTCGTCACCCAAGCTCTCATTAGCTGGCTTGACAGGTTGACTCCTCGGGGAGGCCAAGTATTTCCGTCTCTAAGTAGATCACTTAACAAATACGTTGGGTTGGATGTTTCTTTCCGAGCTTGTGCCAACCTCGAAAAGAGTGAGGATTGTGTACAACCCCGTATTCGCAGAGTGAGGGTCCTCCCGGCAGGCGCAGGACCAGACATGAGTTTTTAAGCTTTTGGTGTGGTTTGCACTCTTTGTGGCCAATTTAGTCCTAGCCCTTGGAATGTACTAGTAGGGGGAGGAAAAATCTGTCATCCCCCTCGGTGGCCCATTTTTGGGAGGGCGGGTGCGGCAAGTTGGCGGGCACCCGCTCCGGCCTGATAGGTGCAAAGTAGAGCAGCTGGACCGGCCGGATGTCGGGTTCTCCCCCTGCCCACGGCCTGGCGGGGCGAGAGCGGCCCGGGGTCGGGCTCTCGCCCAGCCCCGTGGCCTGGCGGGGCGAGAGCGGCCCGGGGCCGGGCTCCCGCCCAGCCCTGCGGCCTTGCTGGGCAAGAGCGACCCGGGGTCGGGCTCCCGCCCAGCCCCGCGACCTGGCGGGGCGAGAGCGGCCCGGGGCCGGGCTCCCGCTCTTCCCAGCGGCCTGGCGGGGCGAGACCGGCACGGGGCCGGGCTCTCGCCTAGCCCCGCGGCCGGGCGGGGCGAGACCGGCGCAGGGCCGGGTCTTGCCCCTACCCCGCGGCCTAGCGGGGCGAGACCGGCCAGGGGCCGGGATCTCGCCCCTGCCCCCTGCTCTCCAGTTCTTCTGGGGTCACCTGCTCGTCTCGGGTGCCCGGGGAGGTGGGGGTAGGGCTCCTCCCGCCCTTGGATCTCTTTTGGCCATGGTTTTACCGTCTTACCCTCGGGGTGGAATTTCCTCTTTACCCCCCGGTGTGGATGTTTTCTATTGGCTCAAGGCCTATTTGGCGTAGGGGTATTGTTGACATTTTGGTCAATGAGATTGGGAAAACTATAAATAGACCCTTATGGGTGCCTTGGAGAGCATGTTATTTTCAGCCACCAAAACCCCTTTGCTCTCTTCCTCCAAGGCACCTAGCTCAGCATTGGCTAGGGAGGGGAAGTGCTCTTGTGCCCTTCCGGGTGTGTGGCGGGACCTCCACGCTAGAGCCGAGGGTCTGTTCCTAGCTTCCCAAGCCTTTGGTCTGTGACGTTCCCCCGAGTGTAGTAGGTGTGAGGTCACCCCTCTTTTGGGACCGCGAACTCCACAGAGGTCAATTTTGGCTTCAACATATACCTAGCGACTAGCTGGAATAATGAGGTGAGCCTGAGAGGAGGCAAAAGGTCGTGTACACGTTGGAGGAAGAAGCTTCTCACTGTCATTGCCGGAGAGGAGGAAGGAGCGGCACTTTGCTCGATTAGGTCGCCCAATGTAGCGCTCGATCGAAACTGAGCAAGGAGAAGAGAATCACCTTGTCGACTATGGAGGAGGAGCAGCTGAAGTCCGTTGCTGGAGAGGAGAAGCCGCCCGGCTTCCACGTTTTGATCCCCGCCTCTGTACCTCTGGTTCGAGACCCGCGTCCCTCCCGTCGCCAGCGACGCCAAATGAGGTTGCTGGAGAGGAGAAGCTGAAATCCGTCGCCAGTGAGGAGAAGTTGGACGCTTGTCGGAGTGGAGAAGGGAGAAGTTCAGTCAGGAATCCCGCAAGCCGCTGGAAATGAGAGGCAGAAAGACTAATCACTGGAAGAGAGGGCGATCGACAGAGAACAAGCGCTGGAAGAGAGGGCGATCAACAGGTTTTCTTGTCGGAAATGGAGGTGGGAGGGCAATCGGCAAAGGCGCGGGTTAGGGCAACCGACAGTGGAATCGCGGCTTTCCGCGATCTGGAGTCGTGAGATATAATCGTGATTTTTGCACGATTTGAGCGCGATGGCGACTGCAAATTCCGGTTGATTTTTTTGGTTTGGGGGGCTTTTCAGAAATCTGCGACGTGCAGCAGGTCAAACGCGACCCCAAACAATGCCTAAGGCTTCGTTTGTTTCGGCAGTGGCGGGTCGATCCGGCGGGTGGAAACGGAGTGTTCAAAACGAACAGGGGAGGTGGCTGCTCCAAACGGAGCTTTTGTGGGCATTTCTCAAGGCGTGCGGGTGGAAACGGAGCAAATGCCGCCAGAGTTTCATTTATTTACCCGCCTTCCGGCGGCGTTTGCCCAAAACAAAGCACCCAAACGCCCAAACAAATAGAGTCTTAGTATTTAGAATTTCCCACTAACGAAGATGAAGCAAAAACTCCCAAATAAACAGGCGCGCCTTAGTATTTTGAAAGGACAAAAGCCTTCAAGCCCACCCCACAACTTGGCAATTGCGCCCTCAGTGACCTGGATGAGGCTTGAATTTTAAAAAGCAGGATCCCCCTAAACTTACAATTCCAGTGGCCATAGCAGTGGCGTTTTGGTGCGTTTTGGAGCGTTCTGTTTTTGCACAAAATACCGCAATTTTTAGTTGGTCCAGCGGTATAGTGCACTTTGGGCCCACTATTTTCTGCATTTTCATGTTAGGATCGTGACATCTCACACACGTACGGATCGTCCGGATCGCGCCACGTCGGCGATCCGTGAGAGGAGTTAGTTCCAAATCCGGGAAAGCTTGTTTTGGGAAGACTATGTTTAGAAAGCCACTGTGGCCGATTAAATTCTGAAATCCCAATTTTAGGAAGATCATTTGTGGCCGGGTATCTCATTCCAATATTAGGATTTTTCCTCTATTCAGATGGGTGAGTTATTGCTGCTTAATGTGGGTCTAATTGCTTCCTAAAATTGTATTTAACTCATAATTAGAGAAGGCTAACTGTCATTATAAATTGGGGGGTCATTTGTCTTGCCGATGAGAGAGATCAGGCCATCAACAGAGAGAAAATTTGTGAGATCCAAACTGTGAAACCAGCGGGAGGAAGAGTTGTTGGAGTTGTGTTCCGGCGGCTTCGGCTTCGTCTCAGGCAGCGGCGGCGGGTCTTGGGCCCGGTGGCAGAGCAGCAACGAGACAGGCATCAGGCGCGGCGGCGAAGGAGCACGGTGGTCTGGAGGGAGTTCCGGCCGAGCTTGGCGCGCGCATTTTGGTTGCTCATGAGGAGCAACGTTCCGGGCGACAGCGCTGTCGGAAATCCGACAGCTCCAGTTTCTGTTTTTTGTTTTGCCTTTTGTTTCCTTTCTCTGTTAGAACCATTGAGGTTTATTGTAATCGGTAACTTTCTGACTTTAGTGGATCTTGTCCGGCGCGCTCTCCCCGTGGAGTAGGAGTCGCATACTCCGAACCACGTAATCTTTTGTGTCGTCTGTGTATGCTAGAATCTCGTTCCGTATTTTATTTTGCGCAATACTGGTTCTTGCTTATTCGTGAAATTCCGTTGCGCTACCGCGGCTTAACTCGATCCGATTTCACAACAATTGGTATCAGAGGGAGGATTTCGCGGGGGTGATCGTCTGGACGTTTCGGTTTTAGATTTGGGTCAATGGTGGGTGACGACATTGGTCCGCTCCCTATCTTCCCAGATCGGTTCCGCGAATATCATCTTGATCGCCCAGTAGCTCTGCGAGCAAGACAATGTCGGCAAAATTCGAGATTTCTAGGTACGACGGCAAGATTGATTTTGGCCTTTGGCAGAAGCGCATAAAGGCCGTTCTCGTCCAGCAAGGTCTTCACAAGGCTCTCCTCGGCAAGGAGAAGTCCGGGAAGAAGGACGACGAATGGGAGGAGCTCGATCTGAAGGCCATCAACACGATTCAGCTGTGTTTGGCCGATGAGGTGATGTACAACATGGTGGATGCTGAGACTACGGTGGAATTGTGGAAGAAGCTCGAGGAGCTATATATGTCCAAGTCGCGGACGAATAAGCTATATGTGAAGAAGCAGCTATACAGCCTGAGAATGTCGGAGGGCTCGCAACTGCTAGATCACATGAACGTGTTCAACAAGCTCGTATCCCAGTTGCGGAGTATGGACGTTAAGGTCGAGGAGGAAGACCAGGCTCTGCTCCTGTTGTCTTCACTGCCGAGGTCCTTCAATCATCTGGTCACCACTATCCTCTACGGGAAGGATACCCTGAAGGTGGAAGAAGTGATGACGACGTTGCTCTCGAACGAAACGAGGAGCAAGTCAGGCCCTAGGGCCGACGAGGGCTTATTCGTAAAGAGCAAGGACACATTGAGTGGTAGATCGAGAGGGAAAGGCAAGTGGGAAGACCAACCTAGGGTAAAGTCCATAGACAGGAACACGTGTCACTACTGTAAAGAGGAAGGGCACTAGAAGGACAAGTGTCCGAAGCTGAAGCTCAAGGAGCAGGCACATGAGCCAGATTTGGTTGTGGTGGCATCTGAGGATGAGAGCGATGCCGACGCTCTTCATGCTGCACCCAGCAGTGAGACCACAGGCTCCTGGATCTTGGATACAGGATGCACGTTCCACATGTGCCCGAACAGAGAGTGATTCTCCAGCTTTAGGCAATATGAGGGTGGTCGAGTTCGGATGGGGAACGTTTCAGAGTGCGAGATATTGGGAGTCGGTAACATCAGGATTAGGATGTTTGACAGAGTGGTTAAGACCCTCACCGACGTTCGGTATGTGTCCGATTTGAGGAAGAGTTTGATTTCATTAGGCACTCTGGAGGCCGCCGGGTATTCTTTTACCAGTAACAGCGGATATTTGGAAGTCAGGAGAGGCGCGCAGACAGTCTTGAGAGGAGAGCGTTTCGGGTCGCTCTATAGACTGATTGACACCACGACTGCCAGGGGAGATGCGAGGAGAGAGGTCAAACCGTCTCTCAAGCTACAGGGCACATTAGCATATGCATTTCATGCGATCTCCCCAGACCGCGTTTTCTTCGATAGAGCTATAGAGAGCAGGATCCGCTCTCAGCAGAAAGCTAGGAAGGACCGGCGGAGGAGCAGGGCAGGTTTCGTGGCGAGGGCGTGTGCGCAAAGAGAGGACCTTGGCGGAGGTAAAGCTTTCGCATTCGTGGGAGGAGTCATCTCAGGAGAGCTCAGACGCCGCAAAGGGAGCCATCCGGCTCAAGGGTCCCACCAGGGAACTCATGATCACTCAGGAGAAGGTGGAGTCGCACAGTGAGAGGTTGAGTGCGAATCGTCTTGCAAAAGACTCGGTCTATAGGGCAAGGGTGAAGCACGTCGGGGTGCGCCACCGGGAGTTGAAGGAGTTCGGCAGGGGTAGAGGCTGGAAGTTGCGGGAGATATCCTGGAGGGATATTAGTACGGACTTGCGAGTAAGTCCAGTGACTGGAGTCAAGTTCAAGAGCGGTCTTGACTTGACTCATTCTGATGCGCGTTGATCGCGGTCAGGCCCCAGGGAGAGGGGGCTCGTAGTCGCTGGTAGTAGAGATTTAAGCTGAAGGTGGAGTTTCATTTGCGTGAGGCGTCAAGATGGAGATTGTTAGGATCGTGACACCTCACACGCGCACGGATCGTCCGGATCGCGCCACGTCGGCGATCCGTGGGAGGAGTTAATTCCAAATTCGGGAAAGCTTGTTTTGGGAAGACTATGTTTAGAAAGCTACTGAGCCCGATTAAATTCTGAAATCCCTATTTTAGGAAGATCATTTGTGGCCGGGTATCTCATTCCAATATTAGGATTTCTCTCTTATTCAGATGGGTGAGTTATTGCTGCTTATTGTGGGTCTAATTGCTTCCTAAAATTGGATTTAACTCATAATTAGAGAAGGCTAACTGCCATTATAAATTGGGGGGTCATTTGTCTTGCCGATGAGAGAGATCAGGCCATCAACAGAGAGAAAATTTGTGAGATCCAAACTGTAAAACCAGCGGGAGGAAGAGTTGTTGGAGTTGTGTTCCGGCGGCTTCGGCTTCGTCTCAGGTAGCGGCGGCGGGTCTTGGGCCCGGTGGCAGAGCAGCAACGAGACAGGCATCAGGCGCGGCGGCGAAGGAGCGCGGTGGTATGGAGGGAGTTCCGGCCGAGCTTGGCGCGCGCATTTTGGTTGCTCAGGAGGAGCAACGTTCCGGGCGACAGCGCTGTCGGAAATCCGACAGCTCCAGTTTCAGTTTTTTGTTTTGGCTTTTGTTTCCTTTCTCTGTTCGACCCATTGAGGTTTATTGTAATCGATAACTTTCTGACTTTAGTGGATCTTGTCCGGCGCGCTCTCCCCATGGAGTAGGAGTCTCATACTCCGCACCACGCAATCTTTTGTGTCGTCTGTGTATGCTAGAATCTAGTTCCGTATTTTATTTTGCGCGATACTGGTTTTTGCTGATTCGTGGAATTTTATTGCGCTACCGCGGCTTAACTCGATCCGATTTCACAACATTTTCATTGGTCCAAAAATGGCATTCGGGTCACCAACCCAAATTTTTTTTTGGATGCAACGAGAAAAATTTTGCTGCCTATAATGCTCGGATGAAGATCTAACCGTACGATGTGTAGAGAGAAATGAACAGAATTGTTGATGTCTAAAAAAAAAAGTAAAAATAACATTTTGGTGCACCAGTGAGAATTGGAACCACGTTTTTAAGAGCAGCGAGCGATTTTACATTTCGGACCTCCGAAGAAGGCAGTGTTGACACGTGTGTGAGCAAGAATTGTGTTTTTCTGGGGCTGGATTCAGCTATGACGGTCAAAGGGACTCGATACATCTTTGACTGCTGTGGTCACTGGTGCGCTTGTCAGCAAACTTCTCCCTTTTTTACCCTTTCTCTCTCTCTCTCGCTTTTTTTCTGAGTCCGGATCAGAGTCTGACCGCACCCACTTTTAGACAAATTGACAGAAGCACTCTCAGCAGCCAATCAATGCGATTTGACGATTTCCCGAAAATACCCCTTGATGGAGACCCGACGATGCTGACGTCTGCTTCAGGACAAAATGGCTTTTTTAGCAACACTCGTTAATCAAAGCTCTATAATTTGATAACTATGACCTATGAGTATCTTATATTGACGCCCTTGCAAATTCCATCGTGTTCACGATTCGATCGACACCGTTCTCTTCCAATTTGACAGCTTCCATTAAAATGCTCGGAAAATTTTTAGGTACAAGTTTGTATCATGCTCACGTGCCCAAATAAATAATCCCTTAACTCATGGGGCTCACCTTTCTTCTCCCCCTCCATCTCTCAAAAATTTAATTTTGAATTTTTCTCCCCTTACTCGTCTCTCGCTGTGCATTCCTAGGGTTACGACAGAAATCCAGCAACCGGAGGTCTCCCCCTCCCCCTTCACAGCGGAAGCAACTGGAGATCTCCGTTTCTACTCCGGAACTCCACCATACTCGTCCCAACACGTTGATTCGGGCGGAAAAATCAGTGCTTCCTATTTCATTTCTGCCATTACCGAAAAAATCGGTCTTCAGATCCAACGGATTTTCAGTTCCATCTAGAGCGGAACACGTTCGTTACCGGAGGTTGTCATTACTACTCCTTCAAGGTATAAAATATTGATTTTCAGTTCCATTCCAATTGTAATTTATTTTGTAGTGTTCACCATAATTATAGTTGCTCTGTAGTTATCTTCCAGTTTAATTCCAGTTGTAGTTACATTTCACTTGCGCTTATAGTTGCAGTTTCTAGGTTTTTAATTCCAACTGCTTTTGTTTTTATTCAAGTTACATTCCAGTTTGATTCTCGTTAGATTCCAATTGTAATGCTGTATTGTTTTCAGTTGTAATATTGTTTGAGCTTCTTTTATTTTTCCTTCTCATTCGCAGATGGCAGGTTCCAGTTATTTATATAGCAGATGTGCTATTAAGACATTCAAAGAGAATGCCAAATCTTTGTTGGATGTCCTCTCCGAAGACTCCAAAGAGACTCTACGTGAGATAGGAATTCTACAATTGTTTAGCATGCCCACTATTCAACAAAATATTCATCTGTTATATTATATTATTAGATCTTACTATGCCAGAAGGAATGCTTTTCTCCTTGGTAAGTTTTATGTGAAATTTACAGTGAATCATGTTGCACTCATATTGGGTCTTCCAAACCGGGGAAAAGAATTTCAATTCGATAGAATTCCCTTGTCTAACCTCAAGCATAAGGAGTTGGTGCAAGAGCTAGCTGACCTGACAGTAGAGGATAGTTCACCAACCCTAGAGTTAAGGAGAATAAATGCTCTTATTAGATATGTATTGACAGCTTTCTTCTTCCCTTTGAAAGGACTGAAAGTGCCAACCTGCCTTTTGGACTTCAAAGGGTTGGAGGATTTTGCAGCAGTGAACTGGTCGAAGGTCATACACACCTTTCTCTACTCCCATTTTGCTTATATGAAAGAGATTGCTATTGGGGAGGAGATGAAAAATCTAGGTTACCTTGAGGGGTGCTCTGTTATTCTAGTGGTAAGCAAGAGCACGTACAATTTGTACTTGTCATAACATTGTTGTTTTATTGATTGTTTGTAGCTATTTAATATCATGTCGTAAGTATGATTTTTGGAGCATACCTCTGTAGCATCGACATGCAGAGAAATGGCCACTCCCCGATTGCACCGATGGTCCTCCCAGCTTACCTTTAGCGCATTGCATTGTTCAAGACTCCGAGCCCAGCTGTCAATGCCCAATGTTGTAAGTAGTACATCGTTATTTGTTGGATTAATTATTTCATGAACATGTAACATGACGTACTTGTTTGCATACAAGTTCGGAAGTGTTTTGTTTATATATCGGTTGAGGAGCAAGACTTGCTAGAAGGAGAAAGAGAGGAAGACTCATCAAGCTTTGAGGAAGAGGAGGAGAGGAGAAGTGTGAAGAAGGAGAAAAGGGAGAAAGAGGAGAAAATGGAGCAGTATAGGCAGAAGAAGGATAAGAAGAGGTTAAGAGGGAAGAAGGAGGAGATAAATGAAATAAAGAAGAAAGGGAAGAAAGAAATGGAAGAGAAGGAAGAGAATAAAAAGAAAGAGAAGAAGGAGAAGGAAAGGAAAAAAGTGAAGGAGGAGGAAGAAGTGAGTAAGGAAAAAAAGAAGAGGAGGGCAGTGAAGGAGAAGAGAGAGAAGAGTAGGGAGGCTCGATTTAAAAGCTATGTTGATGTAGCAGTCGGCCAACTGAGGATCTTTATTCAGGAAAAATTTGATCGTTTGGCGGCCATGTTACACCTTGCCAATGAGTGGAAAGTGAATGAGGAGTAGGTGAAGGATGAGGGGGTGAAGGATCAGGAGGTGAAGGGGGAGGAAGTTAAGGAAGGGGAGGTGAAGGAGAAGGAGGTCAGCTTCATAGAAGATGATTCTGCAATAGTGCTAAGCAAAGTGAGACATACACCAGTATAGGAGAAACAAAAGAAGAGGGCTGACAAGGAATACTGGCCAATATACCCGGGTAGGGATGCACTTTGTCCCGAAGATAGGAAGATGATCACATTCGTGATGGACCGATATCCAAATCGGTACGTAATTTTTTTGTTTACTTTACTATTATATTCGTGTAATTTTACCCCTTGTTCTATATTCAGGGACTCGATTGTTATTGAGAGAGGGAATATTTTATTTCTCGATCAAGCTTGATTGATATCCTAGGGACTGGATGGGTGTGCTCCTCGCATTTGGACGCATATGCGTACGTTCTAAATAGCCTCAAAGAGAAAGATGTGAATAACATGGTCAATTTTTTGTTCGTCTCTTCAAATCATGCGGTAATGAAAGATAAACCATGAAAATACTGACTATTTATTTCTTACGTACTGACTATTTTTTGCTTATTAGATGCAGTATTTAAAATCATGCGGCAAGATCAGTCATACACTGGTCGAGCATATCACCCATGAGTCAGTTGGAGCTGCTGAGATTATTGTTATGTCATGCCATGTTGCTAGCCATTGGGTCCTGTTGGTTGCCAATCTTAAAAAACAAAACTGGGATTTCTATGACTCAATGCCGAATCCCACGCACAGGATACCCCTACGGGACCATGTATGTAGTTATATTATTCAAATAACTTATAACTCCATATGTGCAGATTATCTTGACACTCAATATATGATTACCCCGACTTCATATGTGTAGATGAGGTACCTTCAAGAAGACACAACTGATGTGCTTCCCAAAGATATAGCGCTATGGCCACTACGCGTCGTTGAAGGGCTTCCTACTCAGGACACCGGCAACGATTGCAGGATATTTGAGATGAAATATATGGAAGCCAGTGTGGTAGAGGGACCAGTAGATTGGAAGAGTCACCAGACTTGGGGGAAGAACATGCCGAGGATCCGAGCCGAATTGGTTGCCTCTTTTTGCCGGATTTTTCAGTATTCATTGCTTAAAGAAAATGGATTTAATTTTTAATTATCTGGATAAAACTTGAAATATTACCTACTTGGACAATGACACGGATCAGAAATGCATAGTATAATTTGTATGATGCGGTGGACTCTTCTTTAATGATTGGGCATAAAGAAATGTCTTCACCCTTCTTGAATAACATTTCATGATAAAGGGGATGAAGTTCCTTAGTTGAGGTCGGGCTTTCACAAACGACCGTTCATAATCATTATGTTCAAAACCGTCACCGTCGTGGCAAACGGAGCTAGCGTTTGAATTTTTTTCATGTTTCTCTTTTTTGCTTGATGGTGCAGATATATTAACTTGTTTGGATTCAACTAAGGCTCCGTTTGGCACGATTGTGGTGATCATAAAAGCATGGGCTAAACTTGCATGATGATGCTGATCATTACATTGATAGTCATAAATACATCTTCATGCAATACACTTCTCGTTACCATTTTAAAACATCGGGAATTGCGGAAAATTTACAATGTATATCCACTGGACCTCCCAAGTTCGTTGGAACGTTTAAGTTCTGGCAGGACGGAGCTGTATCAACGGGAGCCACAAAACTCTCAAGGGATATATTATCTAAGAAGTTGTATTTCTTGGGCTCTTGTTTCACGTCATCCACGAAATGAGCTTTCCTCTTCGAACTATCTCTGGCCGCTGGAAAAAGTAGGAAATGTAAATTAAATATTGTAAAACAAACAAAGAAATTTAAAGCTAAATAATCTTACTTTTCCTTTTCGATGATTTTTCCCAATGACTCTTAGGCCGGTTGTTAGAATGACCCTTACTTCGCCTTGCCGGTGGATCTCGAACTAGTCCCTTATTTTTGTCATTTTCATCAATAACACCATTTTTCATCATTTCATCTTCATCTACTATTTCATCTACCTTCTTAGCAACCTCAATCCAGACACTGTGTAGGTACTCTTTCGCAAGATTGCAATTCTCTACTTGACGGGTGAGATCATACGTAAACCGCATCATATGATTTCTAAAAACTAAATTTGAATCAAAGTCTTTCGGTCTTGCTTCCTTTGAAAGATACGTACCCTTCTTCGCTTTTAAAGTAAATCTGTTGAGTATGTACTTGGCAGGAATTTGCTTAACATTTTTATGATTATATACCCTCAATATGTGTTTGCATAGTACTCCTTTGGTTTGAAAACTCTTACATGAACAATCTGCATCAAAATTTATTGAATCAACTGTTATAAACCAGTGTTTATGATCCTCGGTTGATTCACAATGTTGTGTATCATACAAAATATGATTTTCACTTATTCTTGATTCTTCTACGACACATACACCAACTGCACCGTCCATATATGCTTGCTCAAATATGGAGAAACTCTTTCGAGTGTAGATTTTTGAAATATGTTTGAGTAGGTGACAACGTTGAATTTTTGGAGTTACGGTACCATGTTTGCATCGAAAGTCTTCATCATGTTCAGATCGACACCAGTTCGAGGTCAATTTATCCAACCCAATATAACATTCAACTAGAGAAATGGTTGCTTTGGAACAACCATGCAAAACATTATTAGCTGACTCACTTCTTTGTGTAGATAATATGCGCAGATCTAATCTTGATTTATTGAAAGCAGTGAACCACTTCATTTTAACTTTATATAAGTCACACAACCATCTGTTGTCCCCCAAGTTTCCTCTTGTAACCATATCGCTCCAGCACTTCTCAAATTCAATCTCAGAATCACATTTACTCATACAATGGTAGAAAAGTGATCGTACAACTTTATCATTATTGAAAGCGGGTACCTTTGACGGGGCTTTCTTTGAGATGTGTCACTGACACAACCGATGTCGACTATTGGGAAAAGTTCTCTCAATGGCAACGACCATTGCCTGATCTTGATCTGTAAATATAGTGGGGGGTTGTTTTCCTCTAACAAACCTCAAAAAGGTCTCGAACACCCAGCAAAAGGAATCTATGGTCTCCGTTGCAATGAAAGCTCCTCCTACAAAAATATTCTGCCAATGATGATTAACAGCAATAAAGGGCGCACATGCCAAATTATACTTATTCAGCCGATATGTAGAACACGATAACGTCACCGAAGCAATCGTAATCAATTTTGCTATGACCGTCGATCCAAAGAAAACTAATAAGTCTATTCATCTCATCAGTTTGGATATCATAAGAGAACATATTATCCTCGAATTGTCTATCCTGCAATACTTTGGACAAGCTGATAGCATCCCCACTATCTATTAGCGCTCTTCTTTCGCGTCGGACAAAATTATAAGCATCAGGACTTGCAAAACCCCACATTTTCAACACCGCCCACTTCATCTGCAAGGAAATTGTATGCATCAGTTGTTCTAATACCAACACCTGTCATATTCTTTAGAAGACTAGCTTGAATAGTAGATATACTACGATGAGACCTCAGTAGGTGCTTGTCATTCTCTGATGCAAGTGTGTGATTATGTTCCTCGACGAACTTCGTAACCTCCCAATTCTTACCTTCTTTGTCTGCATTAAAATATATGCAGGCCAAACAATCTGTACGAGTATCCAATTTACGGTATTTTTGTTGTTCATCATTCAATGGTTTGGAAACCTTTAAGCCAGCTTTTGCGCAACTATACCCTCAGCCCTTAATAAATCTGGTATGTGCCCAATAGACAATATTTTGCTTTTGCACGTTGAATCCAGTTTTATGGGCATAATCGCAGTACATAGAGTATGCTTCCTCTTCACTATGTACAATAGAGAATGATACTGTAGATTTCTATCATTTAGGGAAAAAATACTCGCAAGTTAAATGCAATTGGAAAAGAATAAATTCTAATTGTAAAATAATAAAATCCAGTTGTAAAAGAATAAAATTCAGTTGTAACATAATAAATTCCAGTTGTAACATAATGAATTCCAGTTGTAACGGAGTCAATTCCAGTGTGTATTACAACTATAATTTTGATGATAATCGAAGAAAAAGAGGCTGAACTTAAATTAAAGAAAGATCCACAAAAAAGAAGAAAGAATGAATACTCACATTGCCAAAACTATCTACGACAGGTTTCTCATGTGGCTCCTGCATGATCTGAAACTTCATGAAGAACAAACACGATAAGGGCAAAGAGACGGGGAAGTAATGACGGAGTAGTAATGACACACTCACGGTCTTCTGCCGTTATCCGAACTCCTTAGGTAAGATGTGGTTGGAGATGGTCGAAAAAGGTGGACGACGACGTGAAAACTTGGAGAAGGTCAGAACCGACAGCAGGAGCTTTCCCGAAACCCTAATGGAGCAGACGGGTTCACATGAGAGATGGAAAAATTGGGGAAGATGATGAAAAAAATTGGGAGAGAGATGGCGGGAAATTTTTGGGAGATGGAGGGAAAAGAAAGGTGGGCCCCATGAGTTAAGGGTTATTTATTTGGGCACGGGAGCATGGTACAAGCTTGTACCTAAAAATTAGCCAAAAGGCTCGGCTCGATGTTTCGTTGAATGGTGGCTGAGCCGCCTCCAATTCCACGTGTCAAGCAAAGCAACGACCCCGGTCAGAAATTCACTGAAATTAAAATTATGATTTATTTGATTATTTCTCTAAATTCTTGCGCTTTTATAAAATCCAACCCTGAAAATTTATTGTGTTTATAAACAAGACTCTAAATTATTATGCCTTTGATAAATCATCCCACAATTTTTTTTTGCTTTAACAAATCAGTCTTCAAACTTCATAATTTTGAAGGCCACCCGATATTTTCTACCGTCTTATCTCATAGTCAGATCAAGCGCACAAACAGTCGAAGAAAAACAACATCAAATGATAAAAAAAAATTTTACGTGAAATACTCGAAAATTGTGAAAAACTACGTGATCAGTGTCGAATCAAAATCCACTATATTGTTGGGAGTTTGTAAGAGTTTGAGATGATTTATCAGAGAGTGACAAGTAATCTCTCTGCTACAAGTACAAAGTACCAAAATGACGAAAAAGTGACCAAGTTCCCGGAGCCTTGATGGAAGCACTCTGACTTTGACAATGACAAATTTCACGGAATCTCGATGAAATCGTTTAGGAAGGGAGAAATCTTTGTCCACGGAGCCTCGATGTTAGCGCTACTGTTGAAGTGGAGCCTTGATGAGAGTGCTTTCGCAGAGACGAACCTCGTTCCTTGGAAGCCTGATGGAACCTGTTCGCTAGAAGAGGAGCAAAGCGAATTCCTGAGCGGATGATCGACCTAATTACATAACCTCGCTGGAAAACCTTAGAGCTCTTTCTAGCCTCTGTAATTGTTTGTCTTCAAATGAAGGCATGTGAGCATTTTTATGAATTTCTGGAGGGTCGCGTCGATAATTGCGTCGGGGTGTGATTTGTGATGGTGAATGGTGTCGCTCCTTTTCGGTCACATGTATCACCAAATTTAGCAAAATGACGAAAGTGCCCCCGGGCGGTCCGGGAAGGCCGGCTAGGGTGTCCGTTGACGGCGGCGAACAGAGGCGACGTGGGGCACTAGCAGCGGTGGCGGGCACCGGCGCGTGAGCGTGTGCTTGCGGGGCGAGGCGCCGGAGCGCCGAGCAGGCGCAGGGGTGCCTGCGTGGTACGCGCGCACGTGAGGGTGTGCGCGCAAGGGCGTGCGAGTGGGGGCTTGCGCTGTGCATGTGTATCCATGTCTGGCTACACCCATATATTCGGAGTGGTCCTTTCTTCACGGCAGCTTGGGTCTTTCGGCCTGACTAGGAAATTTAGAGAGGGGACCCCATCAAATGACATCAAATTTTCGCGAGTCATGACCCGCGAAGCAATGAGCGTGGAAATTTCCTGCCTTCGATCGGGGTGTTTCAGAACCTTGCGATCATTGAGCTCGGTCGCGAGCAATCTGTTGCCGGAAATTAGAGAGAGTAAAAAGCTGAATATTTCTCGTCATAGTGTGCCGAATATTATCTATCGTGTTTGCGAGATATTTGACCAAGATATTCTTAATTTGCTGCCTATTTTGAGACTGGAGAATTTGGCAAAAAAAATTTAATATCCTTAATGTCTCCCGCTATGAGCCCTCGTTTGAGGTCTATATATTAGAGAGGGCCACCCGCTCCTCTCCTTACGATGTTGTTGCTATCTTGGAGTTCATGAAACTTTTGCTTGGAGTTTGTGTGGTCTTGTTGTCGTCATGTCTCACTCGAAGAAGGTCAGTAATTTTCATGAAACAATTCCCCATACCTTGGTGACAGGGAGTAAGTGAGCAGAATAGGGCGCAAATGGAGAATCCCACACGTGGCGGTGCCGACGTCGGTTCGCGTAGGAGGCGGCGCGACGAAACTCCAGTGCGGGAGGTTGCGATGGTCGCGCGCAGGGAGGCCACATGTGGGGGTGGCTTTGCGCGTGAGTAACTCACGTAGGGCAGTCTCGCACGCGGGCGCGACCGGGTGCGGGCGCAGCCGTGTACGGGCGCAACCGGGCGCAGGCGTGGCCGTGCAGGGGCATGCACGGGTGCAGTGCCACCTGTGCGGGCCTGCGTGGGTCTGCGTTGGTGACCCCGATGACTTGTGTTCGTGCTCTTGCGACAGAGTTTTCTTCGGGGGCTCGGGGGCGTATGCGGTTCCATAAGATTTCTTCCTAGTTCGTTTGTTTTGATGCTAACACTTGTCTTTTTCTCGGGTGTCGATAGGCTGTGCTCCGCTGAAGTCGATGTGACTTTCGTCGACTTTGAGCTTGCCCGAGTGACTAGTTGGAAGAAACACTTCGGTATTTTGCCGGACGTGGATGCTGTGATACCCTCCCCACTCGAGCACTTTTAAAATCCTCCTCCGGTCCACTTTGCGATCACAGAGGGTTTCCTAAAGGCGGGCTTTCGGATCCCTCCTACTCAAGAAGCCATTACAGTTTTCCAATTCTGCGGTGCTCCAGTCACGTAATTCTCCCTGATGTGGCTGATGAGGATTATGAGACTGCTTTGCTTCTTTCAGGAGCACGACTCTTGGATGTTAGTTTTGACTTTTCCGCGAGTGGTGTGAAGTCTGTCTTGGCTCTGGCGACCAGATTGAGGTGCGGAGCAACAAGAGATGGATGTTGTTTGAAGACAAAACTGACTACCGTTATGGGAGAACGTTGTTCGGGTTTGTCAAAAACCCATGGAGGCTTCTTGAGATCTGGCGGGATCCTCCGGACCACTATCGTCGGCTTGTGGGGAGGGGGTATGACTTTTATCCGTAGTTCGGTTTCGAGTATCCACGCGAGTTGAGCGCCGCTCTCCACATGATCAGCGCATTTGTTGTTGAGAAATGGCTGGTTCTTGCAGGCCTTTCGACGGATGTGGAGCGGAGTTGTGTCGTGCCGTTGGAGTGCGGAAAGAATAGGAAGCTGGATTTTTCACAGCGGCGGGGCGAAGGTAGATCGTCTACTGCTTCCCCCGAGGTTGTTGAGATCATCGACGACTGTCCGGACGACCTGGGTACTGATCCACTGCTTGCAAAGAGCGAGGATACCCCGAGCTCTCTGCGATTGAGCCGACTTCTCGAGAGGTTCCCAAGCCGCCGTTGGTGATGGCGAAGGGGAAGGAGTGGGAATGCTCCGCTTGTCGAGTTCTTCTCTCGAAGGTACATTTGTTGCCCCCATTGTTTTTCCACCTTTAACTTGTGTTGTGTATTGGATTGATTTTTCCTTGTGTTGGTAGCTGGACGAGATGCATGACATCGTGCTCTCCTGGAACAGTAATTATGTGACCGCAAAAGATGTTTTTTTTCTCTTTGTGGACAAAGCTGGCCGGGTCTGAGGGTGCTTTGTCAGCCGCTCAAAAGAAGAAGGAAGTCATCTCCTTGTCGGTTAATGCGGAGTCCCAGCTGTCTTCTTCCCAGGTCGAGGAAGCTGACCGTAGCCGATGCAGGAGGTCAGTGGTCTTCGTGGGCGGCTAGTTGTTGTTGAATTGACCCTAGTGGAGTCACTCCATTGTACCGAGGCGGCCGATGCTGCGATGTCTCAGTAGGAGGCGGAGGTAGATCAGCTGAAGAAGGAAAAGGCTCAGCTGATCGAAGAGTGGGAGGAGGTTGAGGTCGTGTGTGCGGCTGCGGCGACCTAGTATAAGGGGTCTCATGACTTTGAGATTGAGCAGTCTCGTATTGCAGAGGAGACCCGCTATGAGATGATGGCGACCGAGATCGACTCGCTTGTGGAGGACAAGCGCGATGTTGCGTGCTACTTGGGCTTCGACAAGGGTTTTCGAGCTGCTCTGAGGTTTCTAAAGCGCAATGAACTAGGCGTGGAGGATGCCTCGGATGTCGATGCTGACTTCGACATCGAGGGATGATCCTGCGGATCTCTTTTTTCCCATGTTTGTTTGCTTTGCTTGGTTTTTTTGTCGGCGCATCTTCGCGCCGTTGTAGCACCTTTCATTTGAGTGGAGAACCTTTTTGCTTTTGGATCTTTTATGTTCTAGTCGCACTCTTTGGTGTGTGTGTGCTTTTGGTGGAGTGGAGCCTAGCCCAATGGTCGATATTTTGATTAGCTTACAAGCGGGAGATATTCGTCTGCTTGTGTTTTGGGAGGTCCAGAGGCCACTCAGGAGTTGGAGGTGAGTAGCCCTTGTTCACTAGTGCCTTAAGAAGACTGGGGTTCGCCTCGGCAGAGGTGGCGCAAAACCTCAGTTCATGCTTCCAGAGAACCGGGGTTCGTCCAAGTAGAAGTGGTGAAGAACCTTTGTTCGCTCGCGCCCCAGGAGGACCGGGATCTGTTTGGGAGGATGTGGTGAAAAACCTTTATTCATTCGCGTCTTAGGAGGACCTGGGTCCGTCCGGGCGGAAGTGACGAAGAACCATTATTTGTTCACGCTTGAGGAAACTGGGGTTCGTACAGATGGAGGTGGTGAAGAACCTTTGTTCATTTGCGCCTAAGGAGAAGTAGAGTCCGTCCTAAAGGAGGTGGCAAAGAATCTTTGCTCGTTCATGGCTCAGGAGGACCGGGGTCCGTCCGGGTGGAGGTGGTAGAGAACATTTGTTCATTCGTGCCACTGTTGGACCGGGGTCCGTCCGGAAGGAGGTGACAAGGCAACTTTATTCGTTCGCATCTTAGGAGAACCGGGGTTTGTCCAGGTGGAGGTGACGAAAAACCTTTGTTCGTTTGCGCCTCAGGAAAACTGGGGTTCGTCAAGGTAGAGGTGGAAAAGAATCTTTGTTTGTTCGTGTCTTAGGAGAGTGCGCGCCTGCGCGTGGGGAGCACGCGTCGCACGTGCGTGGAGCGCGTTGCTTATGTGTCGTGTCTGGATGAGCTCATTCCTTTTGGGTGGTCCTTCCTGCATGACTGCTTGTGTCTTTCAGTCTAACTCGAAAATTTAGAGAGGGGACCCCATCAATAATAATTATTATTAGTTTGGCCACTGAACTCATTTCTGCCTCATCTTCACCATCACAGCGATTCCTTTTCATGTCGTCATCTTCCTCCTAGCAACCTCCTTAGATGTTCTTGTCTTCTTCGCAGTGTTCTCCATCTTTCTGCGAGCATCTTCCTCGCAAAGCGATTTCCTTCGATGTCATCAGATTCATTATTAAATGTGGTCTACTTAGAAAGGAAATACAATAGTATGATCGTGATTTCCATAATGTATATTTTTTGGACCGTAATACGATCACAATTCAATACGACTGATACTATTAAATTTTCTTTAAAGTTTTACAAAAAAATAATTGGATTGAAAAAAATTATCACAAAATTATTAACAACAACAACACTCAAGCCTTTATCTTACTATAGTGGGGTCGGCTATGGATCTTTTGTCGTCATTGTGCCCTATCTTTTGACATATTCTCACCAATGCCTAAGTATATCTCTCGTTCCTTATAGTTTCATTCCAATTTTTATTGGTCTGCCCCTCCCTCATTTAACATGTCTAGTGACTAGACTCGCAATGCCTAATAGGTGTCTCTAATAATCCCCTTTGTACGTGTCCAAATCATCTTAGTCAAGCTTCTCGCATCTTCTCTGCAATTGGTGCTACTTCTGTCTTATTCCTGATACATTTAGGGGTGAGCATGAAAAACCGCAAACCGCAAAAACCGCACGCACCGCAAAAACCGCACCGATTTTTAAACCGCACCGCGTAGTTTAGGTGCGGTGTGGTTTTGAACTTTTACAAACCGAGCGTGGTTTGGTGCGGTGCGGTTTTTGGATTTTGAAAACCGCAAAAACCGCACCGCACCGAATATTTTGTGTATTTTAATTTTTATAATTATGCGACGTCATATTTAAGTATATTAAGTAAGAGTTAATATATTAATACGATATATTACCGTCAAAGTTATTATAATTAGGTGAGATATTTTGCGGAATCATCTCTTCCACACACACTATAGTGAAATAAAGGCTTAAAACTATAAGAAAAACATGACGTACGCATTAGTGGAAATATGGCAAGATATGACACAATGGCGACAAATGATCTATATAGCCGACCACACTATAATGGGATAAAGGTTTGAGTGTTGTTGTATAAGAATGAATGAATCTCCTGCAACAAAGTTTAGTGTGAAAATATTTGTCTATAAAACATGATATTCACAAAATAATATATAGTTCATAAGTTGATATGACATCTCCAAAAAGAAAGACAATTAATTGCATCAAATTTTATGAAAATGAAATCACCTACTGTAAGAAAATGATGTAATTTAATACAATAAAGAGAAAAAAACAGCAAAACATAAAAGAACTCATAAATTATCAAACAACATTCATAGTTTTGATGCTTACTTGTAGTCTATGTAAAATACATGTTAAAAACAGCACCGAAACCGCAACCGCACCGCAAAAAACCGCACCGAACCGAAACCGCACCCCATAATTTCGATGCGGTGCGGTTTTGCTCATGCAAAAACCGAGCCCTTACGGTGCAGTTGCGGTTTGGGCCAAAACTGCACCAAACCGCACCATGCACACCCCTAGATACATTCATTCCTATTTTTATCCCATGTCGTGTGTCCACACATCCACCCAAGCATTCCCATCTCCGTAATTCCCATTTTTTGCTCATGTACACAAATCACTGCCCAACACTAAGAACCATAGATCATCATAGGTCTAATTGCAGTACAGTAAAACTTGCTCTTAAGTTTTAGTGGTACTCTACGATCACATAAGATCCCCGACACATCTCTCCACTTCAACCAACCCTCTTGGATTCTACGTGTCACATCTTTATCAATACCTCCATCGTTTTGAACTATCGATCTAATATATTTAAAATACTCACTACGGGAAATATCTTGATCACTCAACTTAATAACAAAGTCATATGTCCTTCTTATACTGCTAAATTTAAGCTTCATGTATTATGTCTTAGCCCTGCTCAACCTAAAACCCTTATTTTCTAAAGTATCTTGCCAAGATTCAAGTCTTGAGTTTACACTCTCACACGTCTCATCAACCAAAACGATATCATCCGCAAATAATAAATTCCAAGGTATTGCTTGTTGGATATCTCTGATGAGCTCATCTAAGAAAAGGGTAAAGAGATAAGGGCTTAAAGTTGAACCTTGATGTAACCAAACAATGATAGGAAATTCCTGTGTTAATCCTCCAAATGTCCTCACCCTTGTCATTGAATTTGTATACATATCTTTGATTATGTCAATATATGATACATGTGTACCTTTCTTTTCCAAGACTCTCTATAAGATCTCTCTTGGTACTTTATCATAAGACTTCTCAAGATCAATAAACAACATTTACAAATCTTGCTTTCTTTCTCGATAGTTGTCAATGAGTCTCCTCAAGAGATGTATCAATCTGATCAACATATGGGCTTGATCAATACAACAAAAGGATTTTCTGGACTTCACCAGATCTGGGAAATCCTATTCTTTGGAGTTCTGTGATTTTCCCATTGGTTGAGGAAGAAGACTTTCTTTTTTTGCTGATTGAAGTCGGTGAACTCTGTTGATTGGAATCAAGGTCTTCACAGTTTCAGCCTTATGTAGAAGGTTGTGCGTTGACTAGATCTGTCTTCGGCGTTTGTGTTCAACCGGAGTGGAGGAGCAAATCTTTCTTTTTTGGATTGGATCTGAAGACACTGGGTCATCTCCGTGCGGATCAGGTGATTTCTTACTAGCTTTTTTGTTCAAGCTAAATTGAGATGTTGAGGTGTAGCTCACTCGATATCATGGAGCTTCAGTCGTTTGCTCCCACTGATTTCCATGTTCGGAAACTGCACGTTCAATTGGGGATGAAAGAATGTAGTATTTTCTATACAGTTCTGAGTGATTACGCCACTACCCGAGAGGATGTGAACGTATTTCAGTGGGCTAAAGACGATGTGGTTTGCAGGGACTACCTCCGATGATACCTAAATTCTCGTCTCAACATGACCTTCAGTAGTTGTAAGACTGTAAAAGAGATTTGAGATTGCTTGAACGCGCGTTTCCAAGAGGAGGAGGGGTCGCTGAGAATTCCCCTTAGTGAGCAATTCTTTAACTCGAAATTTGATATAAATTCTTCAATCACATCTCAAATTGTTGAACTGGAAAAACTGCATCTCAATTTGGCGGACGAACAGTCTGAAATATCCGATAGTCTCTTTGTGAGTTTGATTCTGCAAAAGCTGCCGCCTGGGTTGATCACCTTCAAACTAGAGGAGGAGACCACTCTGGATGAATTCAAAAGACTCATCCACCTTAAGGATCAAAATAATGGACATATGCCGGATGACAACCCAGAACCTAGGCCATTTGTGGCTATGGTCGGGATTAGTCACCGCAGTACATCTTCTGAGTGGTGGCTGGATAGTGGTGCTACATGTCATGTCACTAATGACAGGGGTCTTCTCTTTGAGGTCGTGGCAGTCCAGAAAAAAGTGGAAGATTGCAATAGAGGAGAGACCAATGTCACTCATGCCGGGACAGCTGAGCCGGTCCTCCCTTCAGGTAAAACTTTATTTTTAAATAATGTTAAAGTAGTTCCTACGATTACTAAGAATCTGACTTCCATTAGTTTATTAGATAAGGCTGGGATGTCCTCACAACTTAAAACCGTAGAATGACCATAATGGTCAATTCACATTATTTTGAATGTGCGTATATGATCAACGAGATGTATAGACTTAGCCTGAATAACGATATCATTAACCAAGTGAGTTCTAACCTTATTGATCACAAGTTGTTACATAACATACTAGGACATGTGAACTATAGGAAAATGCTAGATTTAGTTAAGAGTCAAAACATCCTTTTAGATCTGTCTATTCGATTTGACAAATGTGAGGTGTGTGCGCAAACCAAAATCACTAGAAAATCTTTCAAGTCAGTGTCTAGAAGCACACAACTCCTGGAATTGATACATTCAGACCTTTGTGATTTTCGAAGTCATATGACTAGAGGGGGGAAAGAAGTATCTAATTACCTTTATAGACGATTTTTCAAGATATTGTCATCTGTATTTGTTGAGATCAAAAGATAAGGCCTTTGACACTTTTAAAATTTTTAAGTCTCGTATGGAAAATCAATTGAATCTTAAAATCAAGAGACTCAATAGTGATCGAGGAGGAGAATACACTGCAACTGAGCTTAAGGAATTCTATGCCTCTAAGGGCATAATCCTTGAAACCACAGCTTCTTACTCACCACAGTCAAATGACATTGTCGAGCGTAAGAATAGAACTTTAACAGAGATGTTGAACTCTATACTCGGAATAGCTGGCATGCCTAACTCTCTTTGGGGAGAAACAGTCCTTACTGCGAATCATATTCTGAATATAGTGCATTACTCAAAGCTCATTTATATCCCGTATGAGTTGTGGCATGGTCATCCTTGTAGATAAGATACTCTGAAGACTTGAGGCTGTATCACATATGTGCGATTACAAGACCTTAATAGACCTAAGGTTGGACTTAAAACAATATGTATTTACCTAGGTAGTGCAGAAGATAGTGCAGTTGGCAGGTTTCTGCATCTATTCATTAATACAGTGATAGAGTCTAGATATGTTATTTTATTTGAACATAAATTTATCAAAGATCATGGCTTAACCGTCCACGGGTCTACTGACGTGATTGCAGACTCTATTGTAGAACCTGAAGCTGGCCCCTCTGGCACTGCTCCCCAACCTCTAGAGGTGTAACCTGTTCCCGTTAGAACGTCTACAAGAGATACAATCCCTAACAATTTTGGTGAGAATTTTGTCACCTACCACTTAGAGGACGATCCATTCTCCTATCAGAAAGCAATAAGATCTAGAGATTCATTAATATGGGCAGAAATCATCGATGATGAGATGGACTCGCTGCTACAAAGTAACACTTGACATCTAGTTGACCTACCGAAAAGAGCTAAAATCCTAGGATGCAAGTGGGTGTTGAAAAAGAAATTACATAGTGATGGGTCTATAACCTGGTATAAAGCACGTTTAGTAGCTAAAGTCTATAAGCAACAAGGGAGAATAGACTATTTTGATGTTTATTCACATGTGTGTCACCTATCGACTATTAGGATTCTTCTAGCCTTAGCGTCTATCAAAAATTTCATAGTTCATCAGATGAATGCAAAGATAGCCTTCTTAAATGTTATGCTCATAAAGATCTAAAAGACAGGGTGTGCAAATTAAATAAATCAATCTATGGGCTTAAGCAAATATCTAAGATGTGGCACATGAATTTTGATCAAGTGGTAAAGAGTGTTAGGTTTTAGTCCAGTCTTTCAGACAAATGTCTCTATCACCACTCGTTGTCCAATCTAATAGTCATCATATGTCTATATGTGGATGACATGTTGATTCTAGGTTCAGATCTTGATGCAGTGAGGGATGTCAAATCTACTCTCGCAGAAGCTTTTGACATGAAGGACCTTAGTCCTGTGGATACCCTGTTAGGTATGAAAGTTAGAGTTGACAAGGGTATAGTCACTCTTTGTCAGGCTCATTATATTGAGCAACTACTTTCTACTTGGGGATACAAAGACTATAGGCCTGTTAAGACACAGTTTGATCATAATGTTAAGTTGAGTTCTAATGAAGAGACCAACATTGATCAATGAAAATATTCTAAAATAATTGGTAGTCTCATGTACGTCACAAGTTGTACTAGACCAGACATTGCCTTCACGGTTGGCATGCTCAGCCGCTTTACCAGTAGTCCAGGCAAAGAGCATTGAGATGCCTTAGATAGGCTGATGTGATACCTGAGAGGTACTAAAGATCATGCCTTGTGCTATACTGGTTATCCTCTTACTGTGGATGGATTCTTTGACGCCTCGTGGTGTTCAGAAGTTGGGAACATCAAGTCTACCAGTGGATATATATTCACTTTGGGTGGATCTACTATTACTTGGAAATCCAAAGGACAGACTCGTATAGCCTTGTCGTCCATGAAAGCCCAGTTATTTGTCGTAGCTTCGACTGGTAAAGAAGCAGATTGGATCAGGAACCTGATTTATGCATACCCCTATCTAGGTTACAAGTCAACTCATTGAGCTTGTATTGTGATAATCAAGCAGCAACTCAAGTTGTAAAAAATGCCCTCTATAACACTAAGAGGAGACATGTACGATTGAGACATGATTTATTGAATTATCTAAAAGAACAATGAATTATCACTTTGATCGATGTACGTTCAAAGGATAACCTGGCTGATACATTGATGAAAAGAATGCCCAAAGACCGGTTACTCAAAACAGTGGGGGAAATGAGACTAAAGACGATTTAGCTCGGTCTTAGTTCAATGTTATGCGATTCAGTTCAGCATTAGTCCAAATGTTTTGATTTTCAGATCTTCTTTGTCAAAGCAAGCATGTTGTACTCCGTTGATGCTATTGGTTGCTGAGTACGAATCTGGTAAGTTGTTTCATTCCAAACTTGATGCTAACAACTTCACCTGGATTCAGCTATCTTGCCTTGGACGAGAGTATTATTCCAAACTTAGTAACATGATCTGACTTGGTTTGACTTTTCTGCTATTAATTGGTTTCATTCCAAACTTGATGACTTGCAGTTAACCTTAGAAGGGCAGTAACTTTGACATTTCATATAGGAACACAAATATAGCTTCGGCGTCCAGAACTTCGTAAATCGTTTCATTTGAAAACAAATAACAGATTTTGAGGTCAATCTATAATACTCCGTGATGGTGTCCTCCAGCTAATAATAATAATTAAATACTACGTTCTTATGGTAGAACTAGATATTTGTACATTTTTAAAATGATTGAATTCATTCTAAAATGAAATTATTTGTTGGAAATTACAGGGACTGCTGATATAGGAGGAGCACTGGTAGACTGGTATCCTGATCATGATGATTTTCTGAACAATGACAGTTAGAGTATTAGTTGATTTCTTTTTGGTATCTCTATTTCATAGCATTGTTTAGCTCTTTATTTTCATCTGTTCGTTTGGACTATTCATTGCTCTCTATTTGATTTGGGACGCTAAGCGTATATGGTCTGTGCCCTGATTGTACCTGAGACATATTGTGATGTGGCTGAAATTTCTTTATGTTTATGCGTGCATACTATTTCGCTTGTTAAGTCTAATAAATTTAAACAGGTGATGGACACAGTTGTGAATTATTCACATTTGGCTGAACATTGCACAAACCACCCGCTGTTCTGATGTCGAGTTTATGGCGGACATAGGAGGAGATTGTTAGATATATTATATTTATGTCCGCGCGTGTCGAGACTGACTTAGAACGGGTTATTGGGTTTGTGTCGTATTAGGGTTAGCCTCTACGCTGGAGATACTATATAATCTTTATTCCAAACTTGATTGGGTTATTTGAATTATTTTGAGTCTTGAGCAAACCACCTCTTACAGACCATGCTAAGCGAATGCTGCAAGACTATGCCATGCTTGATCCCCCTAGCCGGGCTGACTTCGCACCCGACCTTTGGGAGGAACCCTTTTTCATCGCCGAACACTTGACCGCCAAAATCTATCCAAGCCAATCCCTTTTCCTCCTCCTCAAAAACCTAAAGACATAATGAAAAGTCACAGAGCAAACTCTGAAAAGACCATCGACCTGGCTGTAAAGCTCTCCAACCCCTAATCATTATATTTCAATTCGTGCACCAAAAAACTACTATTCATTATCTGCAAAGGAAAGCATGTTTAGAACATAAAGAGCCCACCGTCTGTTGGCTTCTCTGGCTAGCCAACTACCTGCCAGCCATCTTAGAATCCCGCTTAAAATTCATTTTTTTTTAGTTTGAACGGCGCTCCCAGCTTACCACATTTCCAAGTTTTTTTTTACATCTTGTTTCCATTTCTTTGCAATTTTTACACTTGTATTTTTAAAACTTTAACTATTTGTTAATTTTGTTGAAATTTTTAAAGTGGAAGTGAGTGATGGGCAGGCCGGGCGGACTGTGCGGCCTGAGCGGTCTGAGTCCATGGCCTGGGCGGATTGCTGGTTGCGGCCTGGGTGCCATGGCTTGGCTGTTCTTGAGGAGCAGCCTGTGCGGCCTGGTGTGCGGCCTGATCGGTCTGTTGTGCGGCCTGGTTGGCCTATGGCCAAGGATGTCGGGCTTCTAGCAAAGTGGACTGAGCGGACTGCGGTTTGCGGGCTGTTGGCAGTGCTTAGTTGATTTGCGGCCTTATAGATCTGCAAGATTGTGTTAACCGGCGGATTGAGAGTTCTATCCGCGGGAGGCTTTGTGGACTGGTGGAGTCCGCGGTATTCGTTGTTGCGGACTGGCCTGGAGTTCGGCTGTGGACTTTGTCGTGCTCTGGCGGTGCAGCGGGAGTTAGTTGTTGTGGAGGACTGCGCGGACTGGTGTCGAAGTCCGGCAGTTGGCCGTTGTCGTGACAGCTATGCGAGTAGGGCTTGCGAGCTCTGCCTTCTGGTGGTGTGATTGGCGATCTGCCTTGGGGCAGGCGGACTGAGCCTTGTCCGCCGAGCTCGCGCTTGCTCTTGGTGGTTTTCTGGACTTGGTCACATTCAGTGACAAGTACAGTGTGTCCGCGGTATCCGCCGAGTCCGCTGTTGATCGGGCGGACTGTCTGTTGGTCGTGGACTCGTGGCGGATGGTGGCTTTAGTCTCGAGCTGTGCAGACTGCCTCCTTGTCCGCATATTGTATGCGGACTGTCGCAGTTAAGGTAGTTGTCCTTGTGTGGTGTTTGCGAGCTATGCGGGCTGGTGCCTTGTCCGCATAGTATGGGCGGACTGGTGCGAGTTCGCCTGATGGTGAACATCATTTTTTCTTCTGGCGGGTTTTCTTGGAATCCGGCTAAGTCCTTGCGGACTCAGCAGACGTGTCTTTGCTAGTGCGCGAGCTGGGGCGGTGTCTCTATTCACTAATGTGGTGACCACACTCCTCACCTCGCCTATAAATAGAACCCCCCCCCCCCCCCCGCGGCACGTCTACAGTAACCGAGTGAACAGTAAGTGAGGCTTGGTCTATTGTTGCGGTCTGAGTTTTTCTGTCCGCGCGGGTTGAGTAGAGTTGGCGGTTTGCTGTGTGCAGGTCGCGCGACTAGCTTCAAGGAGCCAGGAGTTTGGCTTTGACTTCGGTCAAGTTCTGTGAAGTGTGTTGTCTCTGCGGTCTCAGCAGGTTTCTTCTGCGGCTTATCAGTTCTCTGCTCAGCGTTTCCAAGTTCAAATAACCTGTCTGCCGGTCTCAGGCGGGTAGGCTGTCTGTTCTTCAGTTCATCAGCAGGCAGCGAATAACGGTGTGTCCGCGCGACCTCGCGGTCTTGGCGGACTCCGTGCTTTATTCGGCGTGTAGCAGCTTATGCTCGGGCGGCTTCGGCGACCCTGGCGGACTGGGCGGTCTCGGCGGGTTCTAGTGCTGTCCGGCCGGTTTGTTTTGTGCTTTTTATTTTAGCTTGTATACTAGCGAAATCATGTCTCGCTATGTATACCTCGCCCTGTAAAGAAGTGTTAATAAAAATTAGATCTGCTTGTTCTCCCATTTGTATTTGGTGTTAAGCTTGCTCTTTGGGCTTCCGCATGATCAAGGTATTAACTGGATAGTTCTGAGAATATTAATTTGGATTTAGGCTATCTTGCTGACCACTTTGAGAAAATTCAATATGGTATCAGAGCCAGGTTCAGTTGCTTGAGCGGTGATCAACGGTTGTTGTTGCTCTGTTGTTGCTTTGTGCTTCTGGAAGCTTAATCAACGGTTGTTGCAATGGAAGTAAGCTATGCAAGAGCTCTAGGTATTGAACTCTTAACGCCGATAAACTTTAAGAAGTGTAAGTCGTGCATGAAGAGTTACCTTCTGGGCAAGGAGCTATGGGAGGTCGTTGGTGGTGACGACAGACAGGAAGTAACTGCTGAGCAGGTGAGACTCTGGAGAAAAACAAATGCAAAGGCGGAGTTTGTTCTCAAGAGGGCCGTGTCACCAGAACTGTTTGATCACATCATTGGATGTGAGTCTGCTACTGATATTTGGACAACCATTGATGAGTTGTTCAATCAGAAGAATGTAGCAAGACTTCATTTTCTGGAGAATGAGTTGGCTAGGACAACTCAAGGAGACCTGATCATCTCAAAATTCTTTCTGAAGATGAAGAGCTTATGTGCGGAGTTGTCAGCACTTGATCCTGATGAGCCTATCTCCGAGGCTAAGATGAAAAGGCACATAATCTGCGGCTTGTGGAAGGAGTATGTTGCCTTTGTGACATCTGTTCAAGGCTGTGCTACTCAGCCATCTCTGCTGGAGCTTAAGAACATGCTTGCTTCACAGGAAAGTTTGGCAAGGCAGATGGCTGGAGCTACTATTACTGAGGAAGGCAGTGAAGCTCTCTTCTCAGACAAGAAGAAGAAGGAATGAGAAGAGAAGAATAAGACTGCTGCTGAAAATGAGCCTTCAACTTCTTATCAGTCAGAGAGGAGCGCTGCTCCTAAGAAGGATTGGAAGAAGAACTTGAAGTGCTACAGGTGTCATCAGCGGGGACACTTCAAGCGTGACTGCAAGGTCAAACTGCAGCCTGGGCAAGTTGTAGGCAAGGAGGAAACTTGCTCTAAGAGTGAGGAAGCTGGATGGGGCGGAGCCTTCATGACGGGCATTTGTGTCTGTGCCTTGTCCGCTGTCGACTTTAACGACGAGTGGATCATGGACTCTGGGTGTGTTCATCACCTCACCGGAGACAAGTCGAAGTTCTCTTCTCTACAAGCCTACTCAGGTAATGAAGCTATCATAACTGCTGATAATACTGTTTATGCAGTAGATAAGGAGGGAGTTGTGTCTTTGGGTAGTGATAAGGGGCCACTCACGTTAAAGAGTGTGTATCACGTACCGGGCATGAAGAAGAACCTCTTCTCTGTGACCAATGTGGTAGACGCTGGTTATCACGTTCTGTTTGGGCCAACAGAAGTGAAGTTCCTTCGCAACGTATCATCGGTTAAGGCTGATGTTGCTCATGTTGGGAGGAGAGTGAAGAACTTGTTTGTTCTTGCAATTAACTCTTATATTGATCGGATGAGAACAAACGATAGTGCTGCTATATGGCATGAAAGGCTGAGGCATGTAGGAATGGATAAGCTAAAGGCTATGGCTAATAGAAGCCTTGTAAGAGGCTTGCCTCAGCTATATTCATTTGGTGACGGTCACGTTTGCGCGGGATGTCAGTACGGCAAGGCTAATCGCCTTCCGTTTGCTAAATCACAAACGAGGAGCAAGAGACCATTAGAGTGCATCCATGGAGACTTGATGAGACCAACTGTCACTGCAAGCCTCGGTGGGAGCAGATACATGCTCGTTCTGATTGATGACTACTCAAGATACACTTGGGTATATTTTTTGAAGGAGAAGTCTGAAGCCTTCCGGTTGTTTGTGGAATTCAAGGAGTTGGTGGAGGGTCGCCTTGGGTTGCGGATCAAGAAGCTTAGAACAGACAACGGTGGTGAGTTTGTCTCCTCCGAGTTTTCTAACTTCTGCAGAAAGCACGGGATCCACAAAGAGCTTATTTGTGCTCACACTCCACAACAAAATGGAGTAGCGGAGCGGAAGATCCGTCATCTGACGGAGACTTGCAAATGATGGCTTCATGCAAAAGGCATTCCTAGGTCCTTTTGGGAAGAGGGGATGTCTTGTGATTCCTACGTCATCAATCGGATGCCGCTCAGCCCGATCAACATGAAGACTCCTTTTGCGATGTTGCTGAAGGAGAAGCCCGGTGTGGAACACCTTCGGGTGTTTGGATCGACTTGTTATGTGCATGTCACGGATGCTTCAAGAACCAAGCTGGATGCAAAGGCAAGGAAGCTTGTCTTTGTTGGCTATGATGAGTGGAAGAAGGGATGAAAATACATGGATCATGTGACAAAGAAGTTTGTTGTGTCAAGAGATGTAGTCTTTGACGAGCTGACGTCGTATGGAGGTGGGTCAGTTGATCTACCAGAACGTAAGGTTGATGAAGAGTAGAAGGTGACTGCTGAAGTTCTGGAAGAGGAGCTTGTTGTTTCACCAGCAGCTCTTGTTGCTTCAAGTTCTGGTGCTGAGGCTTATGGCTCAGGAAGCAGGGGGAGCATTGCTCAAAGCTTGCCCGAAGATGGTGTTGAGCCTGAAGAAGCAACAAAGGTAGTGAGCAAGGAGTAACCTCTTCGGAGATCGAATAGGGTTGTGAAGCCACCAGCTCGGTACTGTGATGGGAATGCAGTGAGCTTTGTCTCCTACTTCTTTGCAGGTCCTCTGGATGAGCGAGAGCCTGCAAACTTCAATGAGGCCACTGGAGTCAAGGAGTGGGATGATGTTATGAAGGAAGAGATTGCTGCTCTCAAGAAGAATGAAATCTGGGACCTTTTGCCCAATGTTGATGACATTACTCCAGTGACTTGCAAGTGGGTGTTTAAGTTGAAGAAGAAGGCTGATAGGAGCATTGATAAATACAAGGTTCGCCTGGTTGCTCGAGGATTCTCACAGCAGTATGGAGAAGACTATAAGAAGACATTTAGTCCAGTTGTAAAGATGACTTCGGTTCGGGTGGTGATCGCCTTGACTGCTTGCAAGGGATGGAGGATGTGGTAGTTTGATGTGAAGAATGCCTTTCTTTACGAAGAGATTGACAAAGATATCTTCATGGATCAGCGATTTGGATTTGTTTCTGAAGTTCATCTGGACTATGTCCGCAAGCTCAGGAAGGCTCTCTACGGGTTGAAGCAAGCTCCTAGAGCTTGGTATGAAAAGATAACAGAGTATCTCCAATTCTGCGGTTATCTTGCTTCCAACACGGATTCTAGCTTGTTCGTCAAGAAGAAGGGGGAGCTTCTAGTCTTGGTCCTGTTGTATGTGGATGATATGATCATCATAGGGAATTCGGAGGAGGAAGTAGCAAGGCTCAGGGCTGAGCTTGGTATACACTTCGAGAAGAAAGACTTGGGAGAGGTTCATCACTTTCTTGGTCTTAAAGTGGAGAGGAAAGAGAGCAGGATACTCCACTAGAACATGGGCTGAAGCTTCGACGAGATGAAGGAAGGATTCTTCCTGATCCCTTGGTGTTCAGGGCTCTTGTAGGGAGTTTGATCTACTTGACGATTACAAGGCCAGACATTGCTTACTTTGTTAGTCAAGTAAGTTGGTTTATGGCTGGACCAAGGAAGTCTCATCTGGTGGAGGCAAAGAACATTTTGAAGTATGTCAAGACAACTTTTGATATGAGATTCTTTTATAGTAGGGATGCGGACTTTGCTTTGCTTGGATACACGGATGCTGATTATGGTGACTCGGATGATCGGAGATCAACTTCGGGTTATGTGTTCACTTGTGGATCAGCTTGCATTTCGTGGTGTAGCAAGAAGCAGGACTCTGTGTCCGTATCTATTACAGAAGCTGAGTATAAGGCTTTGGCCTTGGCTGCTCGGGAAGCCATCTGGTTAAGGAGGCTTGTAGAGGATGTTCATGAAGAAGTGCAAGGGCCTACTTTGGTCCGGGGTGACAATGAGAGTGCTCTCATACTGGTAAACAATCCAGTGTGTCACGTAAGGACCAAGCATATTGAGATCGAGCACCACTTCATAAGGGAGAAGGTGTTGGAGGGATCTCTTCTGGTCGGGAATGTTCGAAGTGAAGATAATCTTGCTGACATCTTCACGAAGCCGCTGTCGAAGGGGTCATTTCAGCGGTTACGAATCTTGCTAGGCTTGATCACCACTTCTCACTTTAAGGGGGAGTGTTGAAATTTGTGAAGTGGAAGTGGGTGATGGGTAAGCCGGGCGGACTATGCATCCTGAGCGGTCTGAGTCTGCGGCCTGGGCGGACTGCTGGTTGCGGCCTGGGTGCCATGGCTTGGCTATTCTTGAGGAGCGGCTTGTGCGGCCTGGTGTGCGGCCTGATTGGTCTGTTGTGCGGCCTGATTGGCATATGGCCAAGGATGTCGGGCTTCTAGCGAAGCGGACTGAGCGGACTGCGGTTTGCGGGCTGTTGGCAGTGCTTAGTTGATCTGCGGCCTTGTAGATCTGCAAGCTTGTGTTAACCGGCGAATTGGGAGTTCTATCCGCGGGAGTCTTTGCGGACTGGTGGAGTCCGCGGTGTTCACTGTTGCGGACTGGCCTGGATTTCGGCTATGGCCTTTGTCGTGCTCTGGTGGTGCAGCGGGAGTTAGCTATTGTGGAGGACTGCGCGGACTAGTGTCGAAATCTGGCAGTTGGTCGTTGTCGTGACAGCTGTGCGAGTAGGGCTTACGAGCTCTGCCTTCTGGTGGTGTGATTGGCGATCTGCCTTGGGGCAGGCGGACTGGGCCTTGTCCGCCGAGCTCGCGCTTGCTCTTGGTGGTTTTCTGTACTTGGTCACATTCAGTGACAAGTACAGTGTTCTGCGGTATCCGCCGAGTCCGCTGTTGACCGGGTGGACTGCCTGTTGGTCGTGGACTCGTGGCGGATGGTGGCTTTGGTCTCGAGCTGTGCAGACTGCCTTCTTGTCCGCATATTGTATGCGGACTGTCGCAGTTAAGGTAGATGTCCTTGTGTGGTGTTTGCGGGCTATGTGGGCTAGTGCCTTGTCCGCATAGTATGGGCGGACTGGTGCGAGTTCGCCTGATGGGGAACGTCGTTTTTGCTCCTGGAGGGTTTTCTGGGAATCCGGCTAAGTCCTTGCGGACTCAGCGGACGGGTCTTAACTAGTGCGCGAGCTGGGGCGGTGTCTTTATTCACTAGGGTGGTGACCACACTCCTCACCTCGCCTATAAATAGAACCCCCCCGGCACGTCTACAGTAACTGAGTGAACAGTAAGTGGGGCTTGGTCTATTGTTGCGGTCTGAGTTTTTCTGTCCGCGCGGGTTGAGTAGAGTTGATGTTTGCTGTGTGCAGGTCGCGTGAATAGCTTCAAGGAGCCATGAGTTTGGCTTTGACTTCGGTCAAGTTCTGTGAAGTGTGCGGTCTCTGCGGTCTCAGTAGGTCGCTTCTGCGGCTTGTCAGTTCTCTGTTTCAGCGTTTCCAAGTTCCAATAACCTGTCCGCCGGTCTCAGGCGAGTACGCGGTCTGTTCTTAAGTTCATCAGCAGGAAGCGAATAACGGTGTGTCCGCGCGACCTCGCGGTCTCGGCGGACTCCGTGCTTTATTCGGTGTGTAGCAGCTTCAGCTCGGGCGGCTTCGGCGACCTTGGCGGACTGGGCGGTCTCGGCGGGTTCCAGTGCTGTCCGCCCGGCTTGTTTTGTGCGTTTTGTTTTAGCTTGTGTATCAGCAAAATCATGTCTCGTTATGTATACCTCGCCCTGTAAAGAAGTGTTAATAAAAATTAGATCTGCTTGTTCTCTCATTTGCATTTGGTGTTAAGCTTGCTCTTTGTGCTTCCGCATGATCAAAGTGTTAACGGGATAGTTCTGAGAATATTAATTTGGCTTTCGGCTATCTTGCTGACCACTTTGAGAAAATTCAACATATCATAGTTAGGGGTACAAGCGATTCCCGTGCCTTTTGTTTTTCATAACAAAGTCCAGCATGGGGTAGAGCTCCGCCATAGTCTCGGCTAGAGATTGACGTGCATGCAGTTCTATGCCTTATTAGTCTCATGGACGGTCAGAGCCCGCCCGAAATGCACAGACGATCGGATCCAGCTCTCAATACACTGACGGTCCAAGCCCGCTTGCAATGCACTGATGGTGGAAGCCCGCTCGAAACGCTAGGACAGTAGGAGCCTGCTTTGTTTAAATTATTGAAGTGGAAGTGGGCGGTCTGATTGAGCTGACCGCAGAGTCCGCCGCTGGTTAGCCTGATGATTACGGATAGCCGTGTTCTGGCTTTTGCTATCTATTCTGCGGTCTGGTTCAGGAAGCACACTAGGAGATAACCGAGCAGTTAGCGTTGGCTAACCGCAGCTGTCGCGGTTTGGGTTGCGAGACCGTGGAGTCCGCTTGGAGATGACAAGTTATCTGGCTTGCGTAGTGGCATGTGGCTAGCGTGGATAGTGGAGACTAATCGCATAGTTCGTTGTGTTCTGCTCACGCGATCTGCAGCCAGAGTTCGCCTGTGTGTGTGAACTTGGTCACGGTGATGTGCCAAGTCCATGGTGTTGCCTAGTCGCAGAGATCACTGGTTGCGCGATCTGCTTCTGGAGATCACGGAGACCACTTACGTTGCGCAGTCTGGATGTGAAGTCTACAGTTCGTCATGACGCAGATTGGCTCAAGACGCGTGGCTGTCAGCTTGATTGCCTAAGTCCACGCGGACTGTGGATGATGTCTGCATGGCTATGCAGACTAGTGGATATTATTGCGTGAGCAGATACATGTTTATCAATCGCGGACAGACTCTGGTATCCGCACTCTTGCGCGGATAGATGATGCTAATTGCAGGATGACAGGGCAGTTATCCTATCACTATGTGTGTGGAACCACACTCTCCTTGTCGCTTATAAATAGGGGTCTTCAGCTCGTCATACTTGCTCTATGTAGGCTGTGCGGCTAGCACCAGACGACTAGACAGCTAGTTGGGAAGCTCGGTATGGAATAGTTTGTGGATAGCAGTCTGTGGTATACAGCAGATCGCAGTTAGTGCGTCCAACAATTTTTTTACTTGGGGTTGCGAATAGTTCAAGCAATTCGTCCAGCCTCAACGGGTACTATTTTCCCAATTCATTAACATTCAATAACAAGGCAGCCCAGGTTACTTTTTCTTAAAATTTTACAATTCTAACATGGTGCTTGATGGGTTACACCATCATTTATGGGGAAATATTCCCCCATGATCTCCACTCAAAGTGAGAGAGATCATGAGGGTTGACTAGTCAAACCTCACCTCCCATGAACTCCCCATGATGAGGTAAACAAGGGAGGTGGGGCCCAGTACTCCCTGTCCCCACTTAGGAAAACCACCCCCATTGGGGGGTAACCTCCAGCCGCCGCCGCCACCGATGAGGCCGTCGCCGGCCGGGCGACGATCGCTGGCCAGGCCGCAGCCCACCGCCGACTAGGTCGCCGCCGCGGCCGCCGTCGGCCAGGCCGCGATCGGCCAGGCCGCGGCCAATCAGGCCGCTCCAGCCGGCCGGCCCGCCGCTGGCCGAGCCGCGACCGGCCAGGCCGCGGCCGCCGACCCGGTCGCCGCCTGCCAAGCCGCGATCGGCCATGTCGCGCCCGCCGGCCAGACCGCCGCCGGCCTGGACGCGGGTCCGGCCATGCCGCCGCCTGCCTGGACGCGGGTCCGGCCAGGCCGCCGCCGGCCTGGACGCGGGTGCGGCCAGGCCGCCGCCGGCCTGCCCGCGGTCCCGGTCGCCCCTTGGCTGGCCACCGCCGATGCATGGTCGCCCCACCATCGTCGACGGCTTACCCACCGTCCGATCATGGTGGGCTCTCCTCACCATCTGATCTGGTGGGTAACCACCCACTAACCAACTACATTAGAGGTAGGGCCCGCCATGATCCTCCCCAAGAGGCTATAAAAGGAGCCCCAGGGTGTTCTCATAATTCATCTTTTGGCTCCCGGTCATCTTCTTCCTCAGGCGATAGCTCTGCCGGACTCCTCCCTCGGATCATCCTGCAACCACCACGAGCCACCGCGAGCCACCAGCGCACCACCAGTGGGAAAACGCCCAAGTCCTGGAACGAGCAGAAGGAGGAAGGCGGCCCCTGCAAGCAGGCGCACGACGAACTCGCGCTCCAAGCTTCAGAGCACCAGTGTCATCTCTCGCGTTATAGTGTCCAAATCGCTCCCGCGGTGCAGCCTGTTGCCCGCTGGAAGCCGTAGACCTTCTTTCTCACACCAAGTTGTAACGGGAGCGGCATGTCGCCCCGATTCTCAAAACGCATTGTAATCACGAGCAGCTAGTGGATTTCGACCGGCACAGATCCGGTCGCGTGGTTTTTTACCCAATTAAGGGGTTTTTCCACGTCATCACCACTTGAGTCAACCTCTCTTTCTCTCTAACTGTGTGCGTGCTCGACCGCTCCGCAAGCTAAGACAGTTCAATTGAATCTGATCCGACTGGGACATCGAGCTAGCCCGCAACAGTGCTGCAACCCTAAACAGGAGTAGCTTGGAGGACCCTTGAATTGGAGCACAAGGGAGGACCTTGCCATTGAAGCTGAACAAAAAAAGCATTGGTGAGCGTCTCTTATATAAAATTAGATCAGTGAATAAATAGTATTTTACTAGTGGATCTCACTACTTTCCTTCCCAAAAACTTGCCCACCTCTTAAAATTTTTCCCCCTCATGCAGAAAGTCGAACCCTACACCTGCGACACCTCCCCTCCTCCAAGATGACCTTCCCCTCTCCTGCTGCCGCTGCGACACCCTCTGTCCTCCTCCGTCGGCGACCTTCCCCCTCCTCCCGCGGAGACACCCCTCCTCCATCAGCGACCTTCCCCCTTCCTCCTCCTCCCGTGGTGACACCCCTCCTACCGCGAACTTCCCCCCTTCTACTCCTGCAACAAGCCCCCTGCTCCACTTCCATGGGTGGTATTTATTCCCGCGGTGAGACCCCCCTGCTCCTCCCTCTGCGAAACCCTGACCTCCTCCTCCAGCGGAGAAATCTCGGCCTCCTGCTCCTCCAACAACGCTCCATGGAAGAAGATGACGTCTCACAAGCCAATACAAGAAACCTCCTACGTGCGCGACATCCAGCAAATCCCCGTCAACACATCGTAACCAACCACACAATAGAATTTAGCAATTCGATCGCATCCAAGAACGTCCGCCACCATCAATGAACAGTGAAAACAGAACTACATGTAAGCCAGTTTGTCGCCCACCAATCGCGTCTGTATTCTCTCTCATCTCCAAGCTTTAATGAACAACAACATGTCAACCATGAATTCCACAAACAATTTGTAAAGTTCTGCTGATAGTGGAGTTTGACCGACACCGAATTAGTCACCTGACTTTTTACCCAGATGAGGGGTTTTTCCACGTTAAAATCGTATTGTTCACTTTTTTATTATTTTGCGACTGTTTGCATGTTCGACCGCTCCACAAGCTAATTAAGGCGGCCTAATTTAATCCGGTCTACTAGGAGCGTTAAGTTGGCTACAACAAGTATTCATTTCACGATGTAGATGTATTTCTAGACGATCTGACGGGTTAAATAATCATATACTTTTTTATATTTCCTTTAATCAAAAGCCTGTAAGATCGATTAGTGTATTCCAAGATGATTTTGTCCATTAAATTGACAAATGAATACTATACATTTTGTTAGAAATTGAGAGGATCGGGATCCTGAATTAAGAGCACTAAGAACTGGAGGCAGGAACTCAAATCCACCATATTTATATAATATACTATAGCAACAACACAAAAATAGTTAATTAAAAATAATTAAACCAGAAAGAGCCACTGGGATTTGTATCCCCCACTGCAGCTAATTACAAATTAAGGCGGATTCAACTGTTTTAACAATAAATATTGTTATTATTATTATTATTATTATTATTATTATTATGGGTGAGTGTGATGTTGGGTGGTAGCGAGCGAGTGAATGGCTGCCGAGAGGTTATTGACGGCGGAGACGAGCGAGGAGACGCCGTGCCGGTGGAGCTCCGCCCGCTCTGCCCGCTGCACCTCCAGGCAGAGGCGGCGCTCCTCCAGTGCGATGCGTTCGCTGTGCCGCTTCTCTCTCTTCTCCTCGCAAGCCAGTAAAGTCTCGGCCAATACCGACACGCCATGTGCCAAGCTAGGACCGAATCCCTTACCCCGCCGCCGCCGCTTCTTCGCCTCTCTTTCCTCCGCCGCGCCACCGGATGATGATGACTGCTCCGGCGACATTTCCGCAGCAACGGCCTCCAACGTACCTGCCGTATATATATTAATAAATATTCGGTAAAAAGAACCTCAGCAACTTAAATAATTAATACGATGGATATTGGGATGGAAGTAGTTTTCTAAAAAAAAGTGACCGTTGTGGGCGCAAAAAGAAAACTGGTTAAAAAATGAGATGTATTCAGTATTTATTTAATAAAGGCATAGTTTAAACTTTAAAGGTTCATTTCTATTATTTTAAATATGGGTCAGTTTGTTGGCATTGATGCCATTATTTTATGTTTTTGGCACACAGATGCAATTTATTTTAAATATTCAAGCACGAAGATTGGAAAATAGGTCTTGCAATAATTCCACAAGTAAATTTGTTTATATATGCTGATTAATTCGGGAATATTTTCTAATGAATAATCATCATTATTATCATGCAATATCCTCTATTAAAGCCATTGTTATCACAACCAAATCACAATACTTTGTATTTAATTAGCATATTAATATTGTATATATACAAAATTAGGGTATTGGTTTATCATTAATTGGGTCTACAAATTTTATTATTTAAGCATTGATATGAAAATAAAGAAACTTTGGTAGAAGAACAATAATTAGACCTTGATCAGCATCCTTAAATTGCACGTGTTATTGGCTAATTAATCACCAATAAAAGATAAACAAAAACACCAAGAGAGAATTTAGAATGATAATGTAGATTGAAAAAGAAATGGTTGGAAATGAAGATAAAATTGTGTTCTCAACGAGAATTTCTCATTCAAGTTGGAATTAGTCATAGAATGATAAGTCATAGAACGGCTTTTACGAAGGTTGTTAAAAAGGGCAAAAAAAAATTTAATGATGACCAAGATTAATATATTGGAGTACAATAATAATAAAAAACACAACTTTAATCAGTTGTTTGTTGAACAAATATTTTTTGATAAACCACTTTATAATTTGAATAAACATATTATTTCATACATCCAATGTGAATTTCAATTATCTCATGATGTTTTAACATTAACAACCCAAATCACTTGATAGTTTGTTAAAATGGATTTTAGGGTTAATTAATTTATATAATAATTATACACATCTGAAGATCGTGATAATTAAAGGTATTAAATTGAGTGCATATAAAGAAAATAACTTTTTTCATATAGTACAGTATGTATTTTGTTTATTTAGAATTATTAATGCCTGAGTTTAGGGTGTTACCAAAACATTCGGAAATTAAGCAAAATGTTCAAATCACAATATTTGCAGAGCCGTGCTTTATATGGTATGAAATGCACATAAATGCACAAAATATTAATGGGGGCATTAGTAATTACATGAGATCCATACCGGAAACAGGCATCTGCTGCACGGCCGGAGCCGGTGGATCCGGCGGAGAAAACGGCGGCCGAAAGTTGAGCGGCGGCGGTTGAGGGAGCAACTGAAGCGGAGGCGGGGATCCGGCGGAAACCGTCGACAAGCGGTGCGCATTCCGCCGGCTGAGAACCTCAGTCAATGCGTCGAACACCTCGGATGCAAGGTTGGAGGGGAGGTTCCTCTCCTTCCGGTCGTACTTCTCCAACGACCAGTACGGCGTTTGACGGCCGGCGTCGTCACCGTTGCCGGAGGAACGGGCCTGGTAGTCCCTAACCTTCTTGTAGTCCCTGAGCAGGTTATCCCATTTGTCGTTGCACTGATTCTGGCTCCGAAAGCAGCCGTTTTTCCAGCAGTAGTTCTCGACCCACTTCCAGCGGAGCTCGGCGGGGCGATGACCAGAGGAGGGGGCGGCGGCGGAGGAGGGGGAAGAAGCGCGGGCGCGGCGGTCATCGTCGAGGCGTTTGGCGGTGATGAGGATGAGGGTTTCTTGAAGGGTCCAGTTGCCTTTGCGGTAGTCGCGGGTGATGAGGGCTGAGGAAGGAGGCTGGTGGGAGAAGGAGGGGTCTTCCGGCGGCGGCGGCGGCGGAGGATGGTGGTGGTGGTGGTAGTTTCTGTGGGGATCGAGATTGGCTAAGGAGGAGGAGGAGGAGGAGGCGAGTGAGGGCTTGGTGGACATGGCTTAATTACTTGGCATTTAGGAGACTGAGTTACAGAGGGCTCACTGCTTCCCTTTGAAGAGACCGGCCGGTGATTGTTTCATGAATCATGACATGCGGGGCTACACCAGGTTTCATTCATCGTATATATCATGAGTAAGTAGGTGTCACGCATATCTAATTATTAGGTATTTAATTACAAATATATATTTTTGTAATTATTATATTATTATTTGCAGAAATATTTTTTATATTGTCGCGGATCGCTCGAGTTACCATTTTAGCCCGGAAGCGATCGAGCGCGCACACAGTCACAGTAAGTAGAAAGTTGGGAAGAAAAATTTTTAAACGTGAAAGACCAATCAACTGGGTGAAAAATCATGTGAACGGATCTTTGCCGGCAAAACTTCTACTATGCGTTGGTTGTTGTATATGGCTTTCTGAAGAACTCGAGGGCAACATGTCGCATCTCTTTACAATGGTTGAGGGAGAGTGGGGGGAAAGCTCAGAGGGTGACAGACCACCACTCGTGGGGCTAAATGTTTCTTTGTGAGTTGTCAGGAGTGGCGCACTTGTTGCACCTTGAAGTCCTTTACTGGTGCTTGGGAGCAACTTGTTGCGCTCATTCTGATGATTTCTGGGGCTTGGAAGCTCGAGTGGTGAGCTCGGCGTGCCTAAGACTCTGTGGTTTGTTCCCTGATGTGCTTAGAAGAGTCTGGAATGACTGATTTGTTTATGATTGATGAGCTTGTTGTAGACTGAAGAGCCTGTTGTTTAGTTGAGGGCATCAGATTTTTCTGGTGGTCTTGAGGGGGAGCGCACGGGGGCACGCTTGGTGCAGTCATGAAGGCGGGGCACACGGAGGTGCGCTTGGAGCAGACTTGACGGCAAGGTACACAGAGGCGTACTTGGGGTGGTCTTCAAGGCGGTCAGAGTGCTTGTTCTTGAGGAGAGCGCGCAGAGCGCTTGCAGGAGGTGAGCGCGTGGGGCGCTTGCTGGAGGAGAGCGTGCGGGGCGCTTGTTGGAGGAGAGTGCGTCGGTCGCTTGCTGGAACGCGGAGCGCACAGGAGCGCACAAGAAAAAGGCGTGCGCATGAGCGCTAGAGGAAGAGGCGCACACAAGAGTGCACAAGGAAGAGGCAAGCGCGCAAGGAAGAGACGCATGCTGGAGCGCACAAGGATGAGGTGAGCGCAAGAGCACACTAAGAAGAGAATAGGAGAGAGAAGTTGGTGGGAGGTTTTTCCGGCGGAGCGAAAAGATGCAAATGAGGAGTAATGAGCACTATTTATAAATTTGAAGATGGGCGAACTGGTAAATTTACCTGGCAGTTACCATACGGATCGATGAATAGAATCCCTTCGTTTAGAGCACGTGGATCGTCATATTTACGCAAATGACAAAAACACTCCCGACCGAAAAATAACCGCCCTCGCCGGAAAAACAAACATCTCTCCCGCTAGGGGAGGGGTGGCCCGGTGAGGGCGGCTGCCGAAGGAGGTTGGTGTGTCTGGCGGCTGGGCAAGGTGCCTCGACAAAGGTCGGGCGGCCACGTCGAGAATGGGCAGCCAATTTGGCCACCAAACCTAGGCGAACAGAACGTCACACCTGGTTGGGAAGAACACATTTTTTTGTAGGTAGAAGACGCTATTTATATGAGAGGTTTTTTTAATAAATGAGAAAACACATAATTTTTTATAATTGAATTTTTTTTAATAGAGGGATAAAATCAAAAAAAAATGTTTGACCAAAAAGTATTTTTCCCTTTTAATATAATATAAATATTATATATAATATAATCTTGGCGGAACGCACATGGCAAGGCTTTGTTGGTAGGGAGGTGGCTGGGAACCTAGCAAATATGGTCGGAGTTTAGAATCAGAGGGGAGGGTTGCAGCTAAGGGTCAGTTTGTTTCGGCGTTGGCGTTGGCAAAATGAGCTGTGAGAATGGAGCTTTAAGAATTGAGCTGTGAGAATGAAGTTTTTTAAAATGGAGAAACAGTTTGGTAAAACAGCGGTGACAGAGCTGTTCAGAATGAAGAAACAGTTTGGTAAAACAGCGGTGACGTTTCTGTTAATTTGTATGATCATATTCAACATTTAATTCATATACGATAAATATACCGCTCATGTTAAACTCAAGTTTTTTAGTTACTGAAATAATAAAATAGCATAAATATCATAAGCAAATAACATGTCCCGTTAATGAAAGCAAGAAACATTATCGCAGATCTCTGCCTTCGACTCGGAAATTTGTGCATCACCTGTAAATTATGACCAATTAGAAATGCAAAAATACAAAATTTTAAATTTAGTTATGAGAAATAAGAGAATTTTAAATACCTATTAGCACAATGTATTAGATCAGCAATTGCATCTCGTAATGCGTACATCTCTGCTATCCCTACACCAACACTCCTACTCTGACGCATGTCAATGTATCCACGTCGGTCTGTTCTAATTTCATTGGCCTCTGGATATATCAAATTATCATCTTCGTCGCATGCAATGAAATCAGGGTCCGCATTTGATGAATGTCGTCGAATGAAATTATGAACTGTCATCGTAGCGACAACAATATCCCGCTGCCTATCGAAACTGTATTGCGGCATATCCCGAAGGATTGCCCACTTTTTTTTCCAGATAGCGAATGTACGCTCTATGACACTACGCAATGATGAGTGTGCCCGGTTGAACCTTTCTTGACGTCCTCGAATAGGATGATTGCCACATGCAAAATCTGCTAGATGATATCGTGTTTCTGGGTAAGGCTTCAAAATTCCTCTTTCTAGAGGATACCCTGCATCAACCAAATAGTACTTGCCTGCAAACAGTAAAACAGAATTTATTTCCAAATTATAAGCTAGCAAGATTCTCATGTGATTTTTTTTAAATTACCTGCAGGAGGATGAGGAAAATTCCAACAAGGTTCTCTTGTGGCTTTTTTATAAATCCAACTATCATGCGCTGAGCCCTCCCATCCGGCCATGACGAATGTGAAACACATGTTGAAATCACATAAAGCCATAACATTTTGGGTTGTCACCCCATGCCGTCCAATATATCTAACTTTATTTTCCGGAGAAATTCGAGCATCGACGTGTGTTTCATCTATTGCGCCAATACAATCTTTGAAATATGGCATGTAACGAGAATCGTTCAAAATCTGTGGCGGAATATTTTTGAATTCCCTGTCGGTTGCATCTATCATTTTTATCGACATGTCAACTAGCGCATTGATGCCCCTGGAAATGAATTTACTAATAGTCTCAGTCGAATGTTGAAATTGTTCTGACGCCTGTCTGACAGTACAATTTTGTGTCATCACGTATAAGGTAATTGCAAGTACCTCGTGTGGAGTTGTTCGGCTAGAGCCACGCAACCCATATTCTTCGACAAGTGAAGTTAAGAGATCAATAAAAACTTCTTTTGACATTCTAAACATACTATGGAATCTAGCTGGATGACCACTCATTAACTCCACAAGTCATTTATGTCTCGTATGTGATGATGTCATGCATGAGGTTTGAGTTTGATACAATGTATTATACTCATGCGTCAAACATATAGTGGTATTCAGAAGCATCAAGTAGTAAGCATTTCTTTGAAGATTTATCGAACGATTCTGGATTTGTTCAGAATCATCAATTATGTTATCCGTGAATTCATCAACTTCTAACTGAACATTTTGATCATCCATAATCTGAACTGCAACAAAAAAATATATTAATAGACCGATTAGGCAAGAGGACATAAATCCAATTAGAAATCTATCATTTTTTTCAATATGATCTGAAAAATAATTATCAGCTCACATCTATTTTTGCTTGATTGAATAAAAAAACTAATTAAAGAAAGTCACCACATAAGTCATGAGCTTAAATCAAGTTTCATAGACAACATTAATAAACTCTAAACATAGAACATGAGCTTAATTCAAGTTCCATAGACAACATTAATAAACTCTAAACATAGAACATGAGATTAAATCAAGTTCCATAGACAACAGTAATAAACTCTAAAGATAACACATGAGCTAAAACCAAGTTCCATAGACAACATAGATAAACCCTAAACATAAAACAAGAATAGAAACATCAGTGATCATGGACCCAACTGTTGGGCCATGCATCGATAACGGTTCTTCAACCACCACACCCTCTTATCTTCATCAAGACAAAGGAACATTTCCCTATTTGTTTTTTGCATCATAAAAACCGTTGCAAAGTCGTATAGGAAATGATCGTCAATAATATCTTCATGTTTATTGAGTTCTTTTACGACTTCCGCAATGTTGTATGATTGAGTTGACGGATTGGTGGCTTCTCTAATAACTAGTCCAACCGATCGTGTTTCCTCCACCAAAGAACCAATGTTTAGGCGTACTGCATGCTTCTCTCTTCCGACCTTTGCTTTGCCCTTATTTATACGTTTTCTCACCGTGTCATTTGACTCTTCCTCATTACTGTATGTCGGGCGGGTACATGAACCAAAGTCACCCGCATTCATTGGAGTAGAGATAGGCTCCACCTCCTCCTCCTCATCCTCAATGAGTCAATGATCTCCCGTAGAAGAGTGGCGCTTTCCTAAACTTGATGCCCAACAATGTTCTCCGGTCGCAGCCACTTCACTAAACATCATATCCAATTTCTCTTCGAGCTCTGGTGAGATGCCAGTATAGCGAAATTTTTTAGCTGCGGGCACAATCTAAAAAATAACAAATATATAACTCATTAGAATTTATATGATAAGAAAGTAAAGGAAATAAGATAACCTAGCTTACAACCTTAAGTCGTTCATCCCACCATTCGTCAGACGCATCTATAGTCTTCCTTGAGGTGTACGTTCCATCCCAAACCGGTCTCTTTTCCTTTAAGATCTTTCCACAATTTCCATTCATTGTTTAACATATCCCGTTTATTTTTCATTTGTCCTCGATCGTATTGTCTGCCAGTGCGTGCTTGAAAATTTGCTACTAAATTATTCCATCCAACTTTGTTGAAGTGTGTGGTCGGCCTATTACCGATTTCAATTTCTCTCGCACAAAGCTCACAATAGATAAAGACCTCATTTGCATCCCATGTAGCCGACACTCCACCTTCCTTAGGTTTACCCATCTAAGAAAAAAGATAAATTAAATTACACATTATTAAAATGTTAACAATATATAGACCAATATATAAATTAAATTACACATTATCAGAATGTTAACAACCTTGATCATTTATGCATGTTATGGAATGTAAACCCTCAATTAGAGGTTGTACCTCTCAATCTTCAGAAATTAGAAAAACCCTCCATGACATTTTTATATTTCATAGCATACATACACAAAAATACACCAACCCAATATAGGTGCTACTTTTGTCAATGCATGTAATGTAATGTAAAGATCGTAGTTTTTTGTAATTTCAGAAGATAGAGGAGTGCAACCCCATTATTTAGCAAAATTACAATAGAGGTCTCAGTAGTTGTGATTGATAGTTTATTGATGAGAGTTTATTGAATACATATCATGAATATCATGGTAGCCTTCAACTGCCTCAAATTTTCAATTTGCATTTATGACAACATGGATCTATAGTTTATTGCTCTGATGATGGAAGTAGATTCAGTGATCTACTCATTATTGATACTTGGTAGCTTACTAGGGGGATGAATTGATTTGTAAAAAAACCTCACTAGATACATAAAGTTGGTTTTTCTTCTAAACGTGAGGAGGTAGTTGGTAACTTGATCTTCAGTATCATCATCATGATCATTAATTTTGGCTTTAATTTGGGGATATTTTAGGAGTCCTTAGTTTTCATCAAATTGGACAACTCCATGGCTTCCCTTCATTATTTTTTCAAATTTTTAGCTACTTATCTTATTGGTGCATTTTATATTCACTATTTTACATGTCAGAAATTATCTACATAGTCTCCTACTGCCTTATCTTCAGTATCACTTCTATAACCTTTTCTCAAATTGTTCATAGATTTGTGATGTGATCCAAATGTCAAAAACCCGATGCAGACGACGTGGTTCCAACTTGATATCTTTATGCCCTCAAGTTCCGAGTAGATGGGTGTTTATTAAGTTAATAATTGAGTTCTAGAGTGAATCTCATGTGCTCGCGGGACAAAACCTAGCACAAAATAATGATTCTACAGACGAATAACACAAAATAATTTTTGACAAATAACGATAATTAAGGGTAGTTTTGGGGTTCCAGGCAAGCTAAAGATTATTTAAGAGAACTGATAAAAATAGTTTAATAAATCTAAGCATTGTGAATAGGTGGATTTTACCAAGCAGTAACAGAGATTGTTGTAAGAATGATCGGCTCACAAAAATCAATCACAACTACTGAGAACATCTAGCGAGGGAATGTGGCAGGCAGACGAAACAAATAGACCATTGGAATGGGCATCAAGGTCGACAATGGCCGTAGAGGGCTTTCGTTGGCGAACATGTCAATTTAGCAAAATTGGACAAATCCAACTAATATGAACCATAACCAACTTGAAATTGAAATTTTTAATGGCAAAATTGGACAGCTACGGTGCCGGTAGCTTCACCGGCACCGGATCTGTTGCCGGCATCGCAAAGCGGAGACTTAGGGTAAACGGTCGGAGAAGATGAGAAATAGGGGAATGGTCGGATCTGGTGCTAGGGTAAACCACCGGAGGAGGAGGAGAGGGGAATGGACAGATCCGGTGCCGGTGAGCTTCACCGGCACCGGATCTGTTGCCGGCGTCGTCAAGCGGCGACTTCTAGGGTAAACGTCCGGAGCAGGAGAAGAGGGGAATGGATAGATCCGGTGCCGACGAGCTTCACCGGCACCGGATCTGTTGCCGGCATCGCCGTCAAAGCATCGGCTTCTGGGTTACACGACCGGAGAAGGAGGAGAAGAGGGGAGGAATTACCTGTCGGGAACGATCGCCTGTGCAGGTTGCCGCGAGCGTTGAGACCGGAGCGTTGAAAAGGAGACCCGCAGCGGCTGTTGATAAAGCTCGATCAACGGAGGAAGTCGAAGCAGCGTTGCTGTGGGAACACCCAAACAAACCGGACAAAATATAAAAAAGCGTTGAGGTGCCAATGGAACGGAGCAAAATTGCTCAAACAAACAGGCCCTAAGAAAGGAGCTTTTTCTCAATTCCGTTGAGAGAGGGCGGGAGAAAACGCTGATGTCGTGCATGCGGACAAGACACTTGTTTTTCTCATTGGAAATTTTCAGTAAGGTAGACTCGGTTCATCGAGACGTCCCGGAGAAGTAGTACATGTATTTTGAGCATATTCAGACTCCTACAAACGCGCATGTTAATGCAGTCGCACGAACGATCGAATGTAATAGGTGGATAAATGTTGTTTCCTCTTCCGTGAAACTGCAATCCGACACTTCTCTTTTTCCTCCTCGCCTGTTCCTGGGGAAAACTCTCGCCGTTTTCGAGAGTCTTGGATCTTCACCTCCAGAAGAACGAGAAAGTTCGTCGAGGCTTGTTCTTCACCAATTGATGTCGCTGTTCTAGGCTTGGATCTTCCGCTTGTTCGGATCTGTGAAGGAACAACATCGATCCACTTTGGTTTTAGATTCTCACCGGTGCCGATCTTCATACTCCCGTACTTGGCCCTAGGAGAATGCCAACAAAGAAGAATTCATATCCACTGTTTTGGAGGAGGTCAATAGTCGATCCTAAACAAAGTAGCAACTCTAGCATAGATCTCAAGATCCCGAGCCTCTCAACCTTTGCAATCTCAAGTAGAAGACTGTTTGCAGTCAACGCCATTAAAACATAGGCTGCCGACTATCAGTTTTGTCTTGAAAGTGTGATATTCGCTTGGAGGTTTCCACAATTCACATAAAAGGTATATTTTTACATAAATTTGATTCTGAATAAAGATATTAATAAGAGGTAGATTCTACCTGTTACGCTAGGGGTTGACAATTAGTATTATTTCATGATAGTGTTGCTGCGGACTAACTCGATATCTCGGTCGAATCAGAATATTTGGACCGTCTTAGCTCTCGGAACGGTCGAGCACGCACAAAGTCAGAAGAGTAGGTTGATTGTACACAAGCAGTTTTAACGTGGAAAAACCCCTCAACTGGGTAAAAAATCACGTGACCAGATCTGTGCCGGTCAAAGTCTACTATTTCCTGTCGGTTACAGCTTGTTTGTGAAGTCGAGGGTGGCATGGCACCTCTCGTTATAATTTCAGGGTGAGAGAACACTTGACACACTACGGACGACAGGCTGTCGCGCCGGGAGTTGTTACAAATTGCGTTTCGCGCTAATGGTCTTCAGATAGCGACTTGCTGATTTTGGATGGGGGCGGAGCACCTGGGCTTGTAGTTGCAGGGGCCGCTTGGAACTTGGATGTTTTGGCTTCGTTGGATGGCTTTGACTTGACCCGCTTGTAGCTCGGGTGCGGCTCGGGTGCGGCAGAGTTTCAGGGCTATCTTCTTCCTCACTTCATGCCCGAGTGCGTGCACGGGCTTGCACATACGTCCGCGTGTGTGAGGCCATTTGCAGGCGCGCGTGTGGGGACCTTCTGTGCGTGTCGGGGCACGTGTATGTGTTCGGGCGCGTCGCGAATATTTTAGGTTCCGTCGGGTGACGCGCCTTTTTGTGCATGACGAGGGTGGATGGTCTTTGATCAGTCTTTTTAGTCTAAATTAATTTTTAACTTTTGTGACAGAGCTCGAAGCGTACTGCGAGGCCGATGCGTCTTTGTTCCTCTCTTGCCGAGGATCAAGTTGCAATTTGGAGGAGGTGGTTCAGTCTACCTGCCGACCTTGAAGTGAGGATACTGCGTGTTGAGGAGAGGGTCCAAAATCCTCCTCGTTGCTGGTTGACGATCTGCGAGATCACCTTGAGATTGAGATTTTGGTTCCCCCCGTGCGAGGAAGTGATCGAGATTCTGAAGTTCTGTGGCGTGCCGTTGCCGTCGTCAAAAGGGAGAGAGCGGGAGTTTTCTCTAGTACTTGGATTTTCGGAGTCTCGCAAGTTGGTGAACCATCTGTTCAGTATTTCTTCGTTTGTGGAAGAGAAGTGCTTGTTGCGGTATGGAATTTCTTTAGACTCGGGGCGGACCGCTGAGACATCTTTGGTTTGCAATCAGAAACGGAAGGCCATTGTAGTTTCTCGGGTAGGGGTAGCGTGGCGCCTTGCTTGTCTTCTCTGGGTGACGACTCTCCTTCTGGCGGCCATGGCGATTCGCCTCCCGCGGTACACATGCTTGGATTACCTGCCCCCAGTCTTTCCCTGCGGAGGCGGCGGCTCCAAGGCTATCTTCTTCCTTGAAGGCGATGAATGAAGTTGTATGTGAACTTAATTATTTTTGGCTCTTCTTTATTGTTGTATTGTGCTGACTTCTCTTCTTCTTCTCTTTTGCAGATTGAGGTTCAGGTTCAAATTGTCGTCACCTGCAATGATCATTACGTGAGCTTGAAGGACTGGTATCTGGCCCTCTAGGAGAAGTTTCGAGCTATGGCGGGCTCTCTTGACTCTCTGAAGGATGATCATGAGCGGGACGTTTCTCGATTTCTTCGGATTGGATCAGAGCTGAAGGCGAAATTGGAGGAGACTCGAGCATCTCTGGAGGTGGAGAAATCTCTGGTGGAAAGGACTACTCTGATGCTAAAGTGTGCTCAAGAGAAGACTTCTCATTTGGAGACGGAGCTTTGTGCGGTGAAAACCCAAGTGGAGGCGTTATCATCTGATAGCCGTGTGTTGGAGTTGAAGGCTGCTGGCCTTGCGGAGTATATGAAGTCTCTGGATTACATGCGGGATCGGTGCTTGATTAGCGAGGAAGTTCGTGATGAGATCTGGAGCAAGGAGGTGGATCCTCAGATGGAAGACGTTAGAGAGTTGGCCCTCAGGCGTGGAGTCTCGAAGGCTTTTTGTCTTGTTGGCAGGAGCTTGGGATGCGACGTATCTGACTTTAGCTTTGACGATATCTCTGGCGACGAGAGCTATGATATTGATATCGCCGTTGTGTAGCAGCGTTGTTTCCTTGTATTAGTGTGTGTTTGCATTTTTTGTTTTTCTAGTTTGGTGTCTTGTACAGCATCTTTATTTTTTGAAGGTTCTTGATTGACGCATTTGCGCATGTACTTGTATGTTGTTTGATGATTGTGTCCTTTTTCATCTTTTTGTTTGAGCGCTGTTTGACTCGTGGTGTGCAAGCTCCTGGTGGCATCAGAGAGTGTCTTAACTCAATTCATGGGTCGGAGAATGTAAGGATTGTATCCGGTTGCGAGTCCAAACTTGGCTAAGAGAGTATTGCTGGAGAATGTGAATATTCAATCCAGGCATCAGAGAATGTAAGTATTCAATCCGAAGGCGTGACCGCAAGGGGGAAGGCCCTGGCAATGGCGGGGCGTTGGCCTGTAGTAACATAGGAGAATGTGAGTATTCAATCCAACTGCCGGAGAATGTAAGTATTCAATCTGGAGGTGCGATCGCGTTGGGGCAGGCCCTGGCGATGACAGGACATTGGTTTGCAATATCAGAGGAGAATGTGAGTATTCAATCCAACTGCCAGAGAATGTAAGTATTCAATCTGACAGCGCGACCGTAAGGGGGGAAGGCCCTTGCGATGACGGGGCATTGGCCTGTAGTATCAGAGGAGAATGTGAGTATTCAATCCAACTGCCGGAGAATGTAAGTATTCAATCCGGAGGTGCAATCGCGAGGGGGGCAGGCCCTGACGATGGCAGAACGTTGACTTGTAGTATCAGAGGAGAATGTAAGTATTCAATCCGGAGGTGCAATTGCGAGGGGGCAGGCCCTGGCTGTTGAAGCCGGGAAAAATCCCGACCTCGAAAATAGGATCAAGGTAGCCTAAGGTTACTGATTCTACGATCTGACGTCATAGATCAAGTGACTAGCGAGAAAGAGAGGAAACTATCTACAAGCACACCCCAAGTGCTCCAGCAGGGAGGTCCCACCACGTACCCGAAAGCTTAGAAGAAGCTTCCCGTCCGCAACCAAATGGCTGGACGAGGTACTAGGCAGGCATGGACTGGGCGAGTATCCACTTGGGGGGACCTCAGCCTCTTCCAAAAGTGCCATTTCCAGTACCCCTGGGGGGTTATTTATAGAGAAATCCTGGGGGGGGGGGTATAGGCGAGTATCCAACTTCTGCTAGCGAGTTCTAAGAGATACTCGTCCATACTCACGAGTTGCTCTCCCAAGCTCGCCTCTGCTCGCTCACGCTCGCCACAACTCGCCTCTGCTCTCCCAAGCTCGCCACAGCTTGCCTCTGCTCGCCCAAGCTCATCACAGCTCGCCTCTGCTCGCCGAATGGTCTGCGAATAGCCGTCTGCTGTGGTACTTCTGATCTCGACGAATTACGGGTTATACACAATCCCCGCTTCTTTCAAGCTCGGCACGAGCTTGGAAAAACAATGTTGAACCCGTTGTTCGGAGAGATGACGCTATACGATGCGCTGCGCAAGGTCCTTCCTAGGAGTGGAGTTCAACTTAAAGGGGAGAGAAGGTTGATACCTTATAGGAACCAAGTTCAACTGAACTATAGAAGAGGTCGACACCTCGCAGGAGGAAGCTTAACTGGAGGTGGAGAGTCGACACCTCACAGGAGCGGAGCTCAACTGGAGGTGGAGAGAAGAGGTCAACACCTCGCAGGAGCCGAGCTCAACTGGTGGTGGAGAGAAGAGGTCGACACCTCGCAGGTGGCGAGCTCAACTGGAGGTGGAGAGAAGAGGTCGACACCTCGCAGAAGCCGAGCTCAACTGGAGGTGGAGAGAAGAGGTCGACACCTCGCAGGAGCCGAGCTCAACTGGAGGTGGAGAGAAGAGGTCGACACCTCGCAGGAGCCGAGCTCAACTGGAGGTGGAGAGTATAGTCGACACCTAGCAGGAGCCGAGCTCAACTGGAGGTGGAGAGAAGAGGTCGACACCTCGTAGGAGCCGAGATCAACTGGAGGTAGAGAAAAAGGTCGACACCTAATAGGAGCCGAGCTCAACTGTAGGTGGAGAGAAGAGGTCGACACCTCGTAGGAGCTGAGCTCAACTGGAGGTGGAGAGAAGAGGTCGACACCTCGCAGGAGCCGAGCTCAACTGTGGGTGGAGAGTAGAGGTCGACACCTAATAGGAGCCGAGCTCAACTGTAGGTGGAGAGAAGAGGTCGACACCTCGCAGGAGGCGAGCTCAACTGGAGGTGGAGAGAAGAGGTCGACACCTCGCAGGAGCCGAGCTCAACTGGAGATGGAGAGAAGAGGTCGACACCTCACAGGAGCCGATCTCAACTGGAGGTGAAGAGTATAGTCGACACCTAGCAGGAGCCAAGCTCAATTGGAGGTGGAGAGAAGAGGTCGACACCTCTTAGGAGCCGAGCTCAACTGGAGGTGGAGAGAAGAGGTCGACACCTCGTAGGAGCCGAGCTCAACTGGAGGTGGAGAGAAGAGGTCGACACCTCGCAGGTGCCGAGCTCAACTGGAGGTGGAGAGAAGAGGTCGACACCTCGCAGGAGCCGAGCTCAACTGGAGGTGGAGAGTATAGTCGACACCTAGCAGGAGCCGAGCTCAACTGGAGGTGGAGAGAAGAGGTTGACACCTCGTAGGAGCCGAGCTCAACTGGAGGTGGAGAGAAAGGTCGACACCTAACAGGAGCCGAGCTCAACTGTAGGTGGAGAGAAGAGGTCGACACCTCGCAGGAGCCGAGCTCAACTGGAGGTGGGAATCTGTGGACTCGGGGAGGCAAGTAGTCGGTCTGCAGGAGAGGAGCTTGTACAGAGATCTCAGACTACGACATCACTCCAACGAGGATCTTGATCTCACTTGAGGAGGTCCTTGGCCAATATGCAGGAGAGGAGCTCGTGCAGAGACTTAGACTTACGACGACCTGCCACTCGAGGACTTGATACGTTGGAGTTGACAGCTTCAGGAGCCTTGCTCAACTAGAGTGGTGTAAGTCGACTCGGGGAGGCAAGTTGTAACAAGCCAAATTTCTGAAATAGGAAATTTGGGGGTGACACGGCCTGGGACACGGGCATGTCCCAGGGCGTGTCAGCGAACACGGCCTGCGACACGGGCGTGTCGCAGGGCGTGTCGGGTTGTGTCGACGATCGGCGTTTGTGTCGACGATTTTTGCTCGACGAATGTTACTCGACGATCGTCGAGTGTGGAGTTTCGAGTGAGGACACGGCCTGTGACACGGGCGTGTCACAGGGCGTGTCAGTGGTTATCGACCGCTGCTCGGTGTCTTGAGCCGGGGCGTGTTTGCGGGACACGGGTGTGTCCAGGTGCACACGGCCAGGAACACGGGCGTGTGCCAGGCCGTATGAAGTCTCGGGTTGTTTTGGGATTATTTTCGTTGAGGCACACGGCCTCAGACACGGGCGTGTCTAAGGGCGTGTCGTGGACACGGTACGTGACACGGGCGTGTCACACGGTCGTGTACTGGCTGGATTGAGTCGGTTGTCTGCCGCTTAGAGGGACACGGCCTGTGACACGACGTGTCACAGGGTGTGTCAGGCCGTGTTCAAGCTTTTCTGGCCAAATCTGAGTCGTTTGTTTCCCTCTTCCTGGATCCAGTGGTTAGGCTCTGTCCAGGTGTTGTGAAGGCCGAGAAAAAGGGGATTTAATCCCTCTTTTCATTATCTTCTTCTTCTTCATCTTATTCCAAGAAGAGAGGAAGAAAGGCCTAAGGGAAAGAGGGAAGGGAGGAGTCTACCAGCTGCTGGAGGAGCTGCGGAGTGCGGAGCGAAGATCCGAGAGCGGATTCGTGAAGGCAGAGCCGAGGCGGTGATTTCCATCCGGCTATTTCATGGCACCGAAGCGATCTTCAAGGGTAACGATCTCCTTCTTGGACATCGAAGTCCTTTTTTTATACATGTGCTTGGAATCCTCCACCAAGAGGTGGATCGCGAAAGTGATTCCTTTGTTGAGTCTGCATTTCGAGCCGGAAATATGGAGTACGGCATAGGCATGCTGTGTGAAGCCCATCTGGACCGGTAGTCTGGATTGGTGATGTTCATGGGTAAACCGGAGAAGACTCCGTGGTTTTGATGATATGTAAATGGATTTCTATTGTGATGACTGTATGGATGTGATGCTGAGGAGGCTTTGACAAAGCTCCTGGTTATGATATGATCAATTGGTAGCACGCCTGGGGAGCTCGAGATAAACCCGGCCTGTTACACCACTAGGGTGGGTTGATCTAGTTAGGTAGGGATCGATTGGTGGCAATGCCTGGGGAGCCGAGTTAAACCCGGCTTGCTGCACCACATGGTGTGGGTCGATCGGATTAGGAGGGGGGTCGATGGGTAGACATTGCCTGGGGAGCTTGGATAAACCCGGCGTGCTACACCACATGGTGTGGGTCGACCTACTCTGGTTGTTTATTGAATGCTGTGAGGTTGGACCTCTGAGTGGTTTGGGAGGGATGTCGCCAGCTTGCGAGACTGGTGGACTAGGTCCGGTCAACCAACAAGTTAACACCTCGGATCGGCGGTGTACGACTAGTGGATTTCGGTACGCCAAGAAGGTGTCATGCGTGCACGGAACGTCTGGGGGATTCCAGCGTTCGTGATGTACTGTGGTTGTTAGCGGGATAAAGAAAATGATATACATATGATGCTTGATGATACTTGATGATAGATGACAGCACTGTATACAGGGAAGGAACCACTACCCCGGGTAGGGGGTAGGGTCGTTATAATGGGTCAGCCAGATGCTGACCGTTACTTTGTTTTCTGTGTTGGCTTGGATGTGGAATTGCAGGTGTTGCGGCTTGAAAGGAATAAGTGGAATGGCTAGCTTGTTGTTATAGGCCCTTGAAGGCCATGTGAAGAGCTGTGTTTGGATTTCATGTGTGGCCGGCCTGCGTGCCGATGTACGAAATTGTTGCTGTGTAAAGAGGAACCTGTAAGGCCATAAGGCCAGGGTGTGTGAGTTGTATACATTCCTGGTGTTGTTATATAAATGTGGTATTTATATATTGGTGGACATTCTGGTTTGAGTTCATGCTAACAATAAAAATGCTGCGCTAGAATGGTTATTGTAACGCCCCTAGCCGATCCAACGTGATGGCGTCACGGCTCCGCTCTAGGCGACGCTACCGGGCTGCAGCCCAAGAACCCCAACCCCTCTCCCTCCACAGGCGGGTTGTTGGTGGTCCGCAACCTCCCTTTGACGAGCGAACTCGACAGTTAAGCTGGGCCGTACGGGGACTTCCCAGGAGGTCACCCATCCCAGTACTACTCTCGCCCAAGCACGCTTAACTTTCAACTCTCATCACCAATTGAGCTCGAGTGATGAGAGTGGAACTCCATAGCGTGTTTGGGCGAGAGTAGTACTGGGATGGGTGACCTCCTGGGAAGTCCCCGTACGGCCCAGCTTAACTGTCGAGTTCGCTCGTCAAAGGGAGGTTGCGGCCACCAACAACCCGCCTGTGGAGGGAGAGGGGTTGGGGTGCTTGGGCTGCAGCCCAGTAGCGTCGCCTAGAGCGGAGCCGTGACGCCGTCACGTTGGATCGGCTAGGGGCGTTACAATAAAAGTGCACTTTTTATTGTAACGCCCCTAGCCGATCCAACGTGACAGCATCACGGCTCCGCTCTAGGCGACGCTACCGGGCTGCAGCCCAAGCACCCCAACCCCTCTCCCTCCACAGGCGGGTTGTTGGTGGCCACAACCTCCCTTTCATGAGCGAACTCGACAGTTAAGCTGGGCCGTACGGGGACTTCCCAGGAGGTCACCCATCCCAGTACTACTCTCGCCCAAGCACGCTTAACTATGAAGTTCCTTCACTTCTCATCATCAGTTGAGTTCATGCTAACAATACAAATGCTGCGCTAGAATGGTTTGAGTTAAGGATACGCATAGAGTTTGATTTCCACACGTAGCTCCTTCGCTTGTCTGTGATATATGGCGTGGGGCCCCGGCCGGACCCACCGTTAAATGTCATGTGACAGGTGGGGGCGTTACAAAGTGGTATCAGAGCCAGGTTGAGATTGTTTGGGAGGAGAGAACAAAATTGAACTCATGAATGTCCACTAGGAATGTATGTCATGCACATGATGTGCGTGAGGGTGTAGTCAATGTAGCAGTACCGTTATGATTGAAAGTATTAATGGTGTTCTGTACATTGATAGGTGGCGAGGGATGGAGCTGGGCCGTCTGAGACCCAGCGGTCGGATGAGAGTGCAGCACCCATGGAAGTGTCTATGCCTCCCTCGGCAGAGGCCATACGGGTGGTAACGGAGACAGTGCTTGCAGTGTTACAAGCACAACCTACGGGACCGGCAAGGCCTGGTGCAAGGCAAGAGCATGCTGCAATGGTTGTGGAAGCGCAAGCAAGTGACGACTCATTGACACGTTTTATGCACTTTCATCCACCGACGTTTGGTGGAGCGCTTTCACCAACGCAGGCAGAAGATTGGTTGGCAAGAGTAAAAAGGATCCTAACCGCAATCAGGACAGTCGAGGAGCAGAAAGTGATGCTGGCCACTTTTCTGTTGGAAGGAGATGCGAGATTGTGGTGGGATGAGATTGAAGTGCACCACTTGGCAGGTCAAGGTTTAACGGAGGTTTCAATGGAGGAATTCTCCCAAATATTTTTAGCCAAGTATGTGCCAGTGTCGCAGCGGATTGCGATGGAAAATGAGTTTCTCTGTTTGGTGCAGGGTGAGCGAGATATTGATACCTACCTGCATGAGTTTACGAGATTGGGGAGATATGCGGGATCTACCTTTGCGGAGGAAGCGCGAAAGACAAATCGGTTTTATGAAGGCTTGCGGGATGAATTGCGGTTGGCACTTCCGAGTTCAGTGAGCCAAGGCTTCCAAGCATTGGTCGATACAGCCCGTGCCTTGGAGAAGGATATGAAGCGAGTACAAGAGAATAAGAGACGGGCAACGGAAAAGTCAGAGTTTAACGTGTCCCCATCGGATCAGTCGGAGTTTAGACGACGAGAGAAGAAAAGATTTAGGCCAGTGGAATCAGCGCCGTCGACTGTTTCTTCGGGGGCGACGTATGTGCCAAGACGTGTGGATACACGTATATGCTATCAATGTGGGCAGCAAGGACACATCGCAAAATTCTGTCGGAATGCCCCTCCAGGGAGTGAGAAAAAGATAGGTGCGTCATATGAAGAAAAGGGTAAAGCAGTGGTCGAATCATCTGCACCGCGGACGCAACCTCGCTTTCATGCTATGGAAGTGCAAGAGCCGCAAAGCTCAGTTGGTGAGATTCAGCCTCGGGTGTATAATTTGTCTCTAAATCGCGAATTTCAAAATCGGGAGGCTGAGCGAAAGTGAACTGTGATGTGAATCATGTCGATGCTATGAATGTTGTGTAGGTAACCTATGTGTATATATCAGGTGTGAGGAATACTAGCTGGTGTGCATATCAATAAAGCTTGGTGCCCTTGTGATTGTGACGAGAGAAATCAATCGTATGTGGCTGAATATGCACAAGTGGAAGTTAGGGATGTTTGTTTGTGGTGTATGTTTGTTAGTTTGGGAGGCAGCTTGGGGTGTACGATTTTGTGATGTTGTGGCTGAGTGGCTGGTTGGAGACAAATTTCGAGGACGAAATTATTTGAAGGAGGGGAGGATTGTAACAGGCCAAATTTCTGAAACAGGAAATTTGGGGGTGACACGGCCTGGGACACGGGCGTGTCCCAGGGCGTGTCAGCGGACACGGCCTGCGACACGGGCGTGTCGCAGGGCGTGTCGGGTTGTGTCGACGATCGGCGTTGGTGTCGACGATTTTTGCTCGACGAATGTTACTCGACGATCGTCGAGTGTGGAGTTTCGAGTGAGGACACGGCCTGTGACACGGGCGTGTCACGGGGCGTGTCAGTGGTTATCGACCGCTGCTCGGCGTCTTGAGCCGGGGCGTGTTTGCGGGACACGGGTGTGTCCAGGTGCACACGGCCAGGAACACGGGCGTGTGCCAGGCCGTGTGAAGTCCCGAGTTGTTTTGGGATTATTTTCGTTGAGGCACACGACCTTAGACACGGGCGTGTCTGAGGGCGTGTCGTGGACACGGCACGTGACATGGGCGTGTCACACGGCCGTGTACTGGCTGGATTGAGTCGGTTGTCTGCCGCTTAGAGGGACACGGCCTGTGACACGGGCGTGTCACAGGGCGTGTCAGGTCGTGTTCAAGCTTTTCTGGCCAAATCTGAGCCGTTTGTTTCCCTCTTCCTGGATCCAGTGGTTAGGCTCTGTCCAGGTGTTGTGAAGGCCGAGAAAAAGGGGATTTAATCCCTCTTTTCATCTTCTTCTTCTTCTTCATCTTCTTCCAAGAGAGAGGAAGAAAGGCCTAAGGGAAAGAGGGAAGGGAGGAGTCTACCAGCTGCTGGAGGAGCTGCGGAGTGCGGAGCGAAGATCCGAGAGCGGATTCGTGAAGGCAGAGCCGAGGCGGTGATTTCCATCCGGCTACTTCATGGCACCGAAGCGATCTTCAAGGGTAACGATCTCCTTCTTGGACATCGAAGTCCTTTCTTTATACATGTGCTTGGAATCCTCCACCAAGAGGTGGATCGCGGAAGTGATTCCTTTATTGAGTCTGCATTTAGAGCCGGAAATATGGAGCATGGCATAGACATGCTGTGTGAAGCCCATCTGGACCGGTAGTCTGGATTGGTGATGTTCATGGGTAAACCGGAGAAGACTCCGTGGTTTTGATGATATGTAAATAGATTTCTATTGTGATGACTGTATGGATGTGATGCTGAGGAGGCTTTGGCAAAGCTCCTGGTTATGATATGATCAATTGGTAGCACGTCTGGGGAGCTCGAGATAAACCCGGCCTGTTACACCACTAGGGTGGGTTGATCTAGTTAGGTAGGGATCGATTGGTGGCAATGCCTGGGGAGCCGAGTTAAACCCGGCTTGCTGCACCACATGGTGTGGGTCGATCGGATTAGGAGGGGGGTCGATGGGTAGACATTGCCTGGGGAGCTTGGATAAACCCGGCGTGCTACACCACATGGTGTAGGTCGACCTACTCTGGTTGTTTATTGAATGCTGTGAGATTGGACCTCTGAGTGGTTTGGGCGGGATGTCGCCAGCTTGCGAGACTGGTGGACTAGGTCCGGTCAACCAACAAGTTAACACCTCGGATCGGCGGTGTACGACTGGTGGATTCCGGTACGCCAAGAAGGTGCCCTGCGTGCACGGAACGTCTGGGGGATTCCAGCGTTTGTGATGTACTGTGGTTGCTAGCGGGATAAAGAAAATGATATACATATGATGCTTGGATACTTGATGATAGATGACAGCACTGTATACAGGGAAGGAACCACTACCCCGGGTAGGGGGTAGGGTCGTTATAATGGGTCAGCCAGATGCTGACCGTTACTTTGTTTTCTGTGTTGGCTTGGATGTGGAATTGCAGGTGTTGCGGCTTGAAAGGAATAAGTGGAATGGCTAGCTTGCTGTTCTAGGCCCTTGAAGGCCATGTGAAGAGCTGTATTTGGATTTCATGTGTGGCCGGCCTGCGTGCCGATGTACGAAATTGTTGCTGTGTAAAGAGGAACCTGTAAGGCCATAAGGCCAGGGTGTGTGAGTTGTATACATTTCTGGTGTTGTTATATAAATGTGGTATTTATATATTGGTGGACATTTTGGTTTGAGTTCATGCTAACAATAAAAATGTTGCGCTAGAATGGTTTGAGTTAAGGATATGTGATGTAGCGCCGTCCTAGGAGCCTACACGTGTGACTTCGAGTGTTCTCTCGCCACGATAAACAACCTCGCACTACACGCTAACGAAACGCAGCAAGTTACAATTTGGTTTATTTATCTCACGCGCCAACGTTCGGTTGGTCAATCCGACAGAGATCGAACCACGACTAGAGGTCGAGATCCGATCAAGCTAAAGGGACGAATATTCGCGTCTGAGCAAGCGATGTTGTACCAAAGAAAGATCCCACCAAGAAAATATCGATTCGCAAAACGGTTGATCTTTCCCCAACAAAAAAATAAGGAGGATCGCCAATCCTCCCGAGAGTATTCAAAAATCAAACGAGAAATCCACAGATCTATCAAGAAAACGCCGCGAAATTTTGTCCGTTTCAAAAGTCACGCAAAAATCGCCCACCACGCAAACAATCTAGGAAAGGAAAAACTCTTGTGTAGAAGTTTCGTTACCCCTCTCAAAATAGTAGATCCGAGATATTGGATCCGCTAGAAATGATCGTCTCCTTTGTACCCCACGGAAGATGCGTCCAAGGATGGAGGAACTCGTCCGTCTTCCCCGCTTTGCACCGTGTCGATTCACCCGAACCCTTTGGTGCTTGCACTCCTTTGCCTCCACCAAGGTTGGCCGGTTATGGTGGAAAAGGTGAAGAGAATTGTGGGAGAGGTTGTGTAGTAGGAGGATGAAACGAGATTGACGGAGAAGTGAAGGGATGGCGGAGAGAGGGAGGCCGAAACCTTGGAGGAGAAGATTTTCCAAGAGAGGAAAGGAGGGGGGGGGGGGGGGGGGGGCGGCGGTATCTAGGAGAGAGAGAGAGAGAGATGAGGGGGAATTTAGGTTTAGGAAGATTTCTTGTTTAGCAAGCAATTCAAAATTATCTCCCATTATGATTAGAATCTTAGCCTTATATAGGCCTTACAACACAAGCGCTAATGGCAGTCCAAAATTAGTGTTAAATGCACACCAAAAGTTCAAGATAATAAAATACAAAGCATAATTAAATTCAAACATAAAATAAGAATTAATTCTTGTGGCGTGGACGAAGATTGTAGCCGTGGCCGCCACGGCGCCGCAAGTCTTTAGCCGGTGGGCCAACATCATCATCATCCGCCGCAACTCCATGATCAACCAATGCGCCATGCACGTCATCTTCATCATCAATTTGGCCGTCATGGTGGCGGTCGCCATCAATCCTCCCCCGCTCAAACGGACTCATCACCGATGAGTGGGCAGGAACATAACGGCGTAGTAGATCCGCATCAAGTAGCTCCACCTCCGAAGCCAAGAGCCAAGAGTCGTCCGAAGCAGGACGACCACGCCAACGAATCAAGAACCTGTGAACGTCACCATCGAGAGTTGGAAATATAGCATCCTGCAAAATCCTGTCAGACAAGAAAACGGTCCGGGAGAACCTTGGAAATGCGTTAGGCAAAGAAGAAAAACAAGTTTTATCATCAGTAGGCGGCATACCTCCCGAAGAGTCCGCAGGAGAGAACGATCCAGAAATAATCTCACCACCCCCCCCCCCACCATTAGAAGATGTAGTGGAAATATTAAACGGCGAGACAGAAAGTTCAGGTGGTGGTGCGACATAAAGCGTTAAATCGGAAACGTTAAAAATAGGGGAAATTCCCCAATCAGCGGGCAACTGTAAGAAATATGCATTTTCGCCCAACTTTTTCAACACTCGAAAAGGACCGGCTCGCCTATTCGCCAATTTCTTTATAGCGCCCGAGGGCATCCGTTCAGGGGAGAGACGAACCATTACCAAATCTCCAATATTCAAGGGGACCGCTCGCCGATGTACGTTGGCATTCGATTGATAAATAGCATATTGTTTAGCTAGCGTCTCGCTAATGTGCTTATGGAGATTGTGGACGTGCGAGGCGAAATCTCGAGCGAATTGACTAGACTTAAAAGATGGTGGTAATGGGACCAAGTCAAGAGGCACGGGCGCCTTATAACCATGAACGATCTCGTTCGGAGACAGACCGGTGGACCTATTCCTTGAATTATTATAAGCTATTTGAGCATGAGGAAGGATAAGGTCCCACGTACCTTTATGATCGCCCACTAAGCAACGAAGCAAACTACCCAAGCTACGATTAACCACTTCTGTTTGCCCATCCGTTTGGGGATGATAGGCCGATGAAAACAGCAATTTTGTACCCATAAGCTTCCAAAGTGTTTTCCAAAAATAGCTTGTAAATTTAACGTCCCTATCAGACACTATCGTTTTGGGGACGCCCCGATGCGCCATGACCTCTTTGAAATACAATTTAGCACCATGAGAGGCATCGTTGGTATTGTGACTAGCAATGAAATATGCCATTTTTGAAAATCGATCAACGACGACAAGGATGGAATCGTGTCTCCGAAATGTCATGGGTAGACCCAAAATAAAGTCCATACTTACGTCCTCCCAAGGAACAGATGGAATAGGGAGTGTGGTGTAAAGACCGGCATTGGTTTTGTTTCCCTTCGCTAACTGACATACGCGGCAACTCCCTATGATTTTATTGACCATTGGTTTAAGCCCCGGCCAAAAGAATTTATCTTCCACTAGCATTATCGTTTTATCCCGGCCGAAATGTCCACCTAACCCTCCACTGTGCAGCTCCCATACAATGAAGTGGCGGAGTGAAGAGCGGGGAATACACAATTGCGTATGCTTAAATAAATAACCGTCACGAATGTAGTAGGCTGAAATAGTAGAGGGGCCTGTTCCTGAGCGGCTAAATAAATATCCTTAAAATCCGGGCATAAGACATACTCGTCCTTAATGCGTTCAAATCCTATTACCGTCACCTCCATTTTAGATAATAATAGAGTGACACGACTAAGGGCGTCCGCCACTCGATTTAACGTACCCTTAAGGTGCTTAATAATGAATGTGTACTCCTGAAGATAGGAGACCCATTTGGCGTGTCGAGGGCTGATTTTACTTTGAGAGTTTACAAATTTTAGCGTCTCATGATCCGAGAGGATTACAAATTCTTTCGATATGAGATAGTGTCGCCAATGTTGGAGAAAACGTATCACGGCATAAAACTCACGATCATAATTAGAGTAATTTAATTTTGGGCCCGCAAGTTTCTCGCTAAAGTATCCGACCGGATGTCCCTCTTGACTTAACACTCCACCAATTCCTATCCCCGAAGCGTCGCATGATAATTCAAACACTTTACTAAAATCCGGCAACCGTAGTAGGGGGGCTTCGGACATCCGATCCTTAATCATTTGAAACGCGCTAGCGGCCGATTTGGTCCATATAAATTCACCCTTCTTCATACACTCAGTGATTGGTGTCATGATACTACTAAAATTGCGAATGAATCGTCGATAGAACGTGGTCAATCCATGAAAACTCCTAACTTCCCTAATATTTTGCGGTTCCGGCCACTCTCTAATCACTTGGACCTTCTTAGGGTCAACATGTATACCCTCAACGTTCACTATGTATCCTAGAAATTCCACGGAAGTCACACCGAACGCGCACTTCTTAAAATTAATATATAAGTTCTCTTGGCGCAATGTAGTAAGGATTGTCCGCAAATGAGTTTCATGATCGCTCGGCGAGGTACTAAACACCAAAATATAATCGAAATAGACTACGACAAATTTTCCCATGTATGGCTTAAATACTTGAGTCATTAACCGTGAGAAAGTACTTGGTCCGTTGGTGAGTCCCTCTCCTAGCACTAACCACTCGTAAAGCTCGTCTTTAGATTTAAAGGCCGTTTTCCATTCGTCTCCCTCCCGAATCCTTATTTGATGGTAACCACTCTTTAAATCCAATTTTGAGAACACGGTGGCACCGGACAACATATCCAATAGATCGTCCAAACGGGGGATGGGAAACCTATACTTGACAGTTATTTTATTGATGGCCCGGTAGTCTACACACAACCTCCAATACTTATCTGTGATATATATTCTTCCAATAACGTGCGCATAAAGTTTGATTTCCACACGTAGCTCCTTCGCTTGTCTGTGATATATGGCGTGGGGCCCCGGCCGGACCCACCGTTATATGTCATGTGATAAGTGGGGGCGTTACACAAGTAGTCGGTCTGCAGGAGAGGAGCTCGTACAGAGATCTCGGACTACGGCATCACTCTAACGAGGATCTTGATCTCACTCGAGGAGGTTCTTGGCCAATATACAGGAGAGGAGCTCGTGCAGAGACTTGGACTTACGACGACCTGCCACTCAAGGACTTGATACATTGGAGTTGACAGCTCTCAATAGCCTTGCTCAACTAGAGTGGTGTAGGTCGACTCGGGGAGGCAAGTAGTCGGTCTGCAGGAGAGGAGCTCGTACAGAGGTCTCGGACTACGACATCACTCCAGCGAGGATCTTGGTCTCACTAGAGGAGGTCGTTGGCCAATATGCAGGAGAGGAGCCTGTGCATCGACTTAGACTTACGAGGACCTGCCACTCGAAGACTTGAACATTGTTGGAGTCGACAGCTCTCAGGAGCCTTGCTCAACTAGAGTGGTATAGGTTGAATCGGTGAGGCAAGTAGTCGGTCTGCAGGAGAGGAGCTCGTACAGAGGTCTCGGACTACGGCATCACTCCAGCGAGGATCTTGGTCTCACTCGAGGAGGTCGTTGGCCAATATGCAGTAGAGGAGCTCGTGCAGGGACTTGGACTTACGAGGACCTGCCACTCGAGGACTTGATATATTTTTCCTACTGCTTCAAGAGTTTGAAAATGAATGAAGCGCATCAATATTTTTGAGGATGAAGAAATCAAAAAGCGAACGATGATCTCGCCGTCGTCGAGTTAAGAGGTTGGTGTCCAACCCTGTTCCTGATAATTCCTCCAGTCGGAGGAGAGATGCAATCGGGGGTAGCTAGGCCGACATGCAAGGGGGCAGCTGATCTCGACCGTCAATGCAGGGGTCCGGTCTTACAAGGACGCTTATATCACGAGGCATCGTCCCATCATACGCCCTGGGCTATCTAGGAGAAACAGGTCGAAGACCCGTTTCCCAATCCGACCGTTGAAATCATCTTCTGCTCTGCCACCTGGCTACGAGAACCATAGTACAAGTGAAGGGAAATGGCCCTCGGGGGGTCCAATATGACACACACTCGAGCCCACCATCCTTCTGCAAACTTGTACTTCTCAGAGCTCGGCGGGTTATCCTGCTTTGGTAACAACAGAGATGCGTCCTACTTACAGGACAAACATTCGCTACGAGTGGTTCTTTTAGTCTTCTCAAAGACTGATGATTCCTTTGTACAAGGCATCACTCTGTGAGGTCGATCCTTTATCGAGTTTAGGAGGTTAGCATCCAGACCTGTTCCTGATAGTTCCTCCAGTCAGAGGAGAAATGCAATCGGGGGTAGCTAGGCCGACATACAAGGGGGGAGCTGATCACGACCGTCAATGCAGGGGTCCGGTCTTACAAGGACGCTTATATCCCGAGGCATCGTGCCATCGTCCGCCCTGTGCTAAATAGGAGAAACAGGTCGAGCGCAGGTTTCCCAAATCGATCGTGGAGTTGAACTTCACTGCTCCTAGCTAACCTGAGATGAATCAACATAAAAAATACAACTCGTACTAACCCGTGACTCCGGGGGCGAGGAAATGTATAAACAACTTAGAAACAACGTTACAGGTAAGCAATACATGTTACCGCTAGGGGTAGAACCTTTTCAGGTCATCCCCGCTCCAGATATTTGAGGAGATGGAAGGAATAACATTGCATCCTGGTTGCTGAAGTGATAGCCTAGCGCATATAAACTCGCAGAATTTGGGCACCATAGTTGCCGAAGTAGTGATCTCACGAGTATGGACTCAGGGAATTAAAAGAGAGCACCATAGATGTTGAAGAGACGACCTCGCGAGTATGTAACTCGCAGAATTAAAGAGAGCACCAATTAAGCCCGAAGAGCATCACGAGCAGGAGCTCGTCGAATATTAGCTGGAAGATGCCGTGAGTAAGCCATCTCATGGAATGTAGGTTGTCGGAGGATATCATTACAAGTCATCTCATGGACTTATGGAATTAGATGAGAGCACCATAGATGTTGAAGAGATAACCTCGCGAGTATGTAACTCGCGGAATTGAAGAGAGCACCAAGTAAGCCTGAAGATCATCACGAGCAGGTGATCGCCGAATATTAGCTAGAATATGCCATGAGTAAGCCGTCTCATGGAATGTAGGTTGTCGGAGGAGATCATCACGAGTAGGAGCTCGCATAGCACTTCATATGTTTTTCCCTGGTGGTGAACACGTCGTGATTCACCCTGTTTGTTAGTCATACAAAAAGTACTTACGGGCTTTATCGAAGCTCGACGAAGGTTCTTTTGAAGATGACATTCACCGAGCTTATGTTGTCCGTGAGGATTCGGTCGATGGTGAAGTCCTCGATGGCGGCTTGGATGACCAAAGCGTCATGGAAGGGGTTCTCATTCCCCAACATATCTTCCTCCGAGAAGGTGATCTCCTCTAATGGCGGCGGGGTCTGTGACATCGAGACGACGTTCTTCCGATAGATTTGGTGGAGACTCCCCTTGCGGGAAGCTCCCAGGCCAGCCCCTCCATTGATCACGCCTACATGCCCACCTCCTGGGCCATGTATCACTTCCCTGCGACCTCCCAGGTCGACTCGGTCCTCATTCCTCCTCCTCGCCGGAGCTTGGAATACCACCTTCCCCACCGGGGCTTCCTGCCTCTGCTGCTCTCTTTCTGCCGCTCCCGCCTCCAGTCTCATCCTTGCTTCCCAAAACCCGGGGCAAGCCAAGGTCCAGTGCCCCTCTACACGATGAATATTGCAGTAAATGGGAATCTTCGCCTCCTAGCGCATCGCTCGCTGCTTCCTCCGGCGTTGCTTGTTGTCTTGGCGAGCGATGGTCATTGTCTCCCTTCTTCCTCCTCCTCGGCCTCCCTCCTATCGATTTCCATTCCTCCTCTCTTCCTGGTACTGCTGTCTTGCTGGTCTCCATTGGGGGCGATTCTCCGGATACTGGAATCGTCTTTCCCCCCTTTCTCCTTCCCGAGCTTCCGCCGGCCTTCTCTCTTCCTGCCTTCGAGGCCTCTCCTGCCTCCTCTCTTCAACCCTCATGGGTTCTTCCTTCTTCATTCTCTCCTCTCTCCTTTGTTCTTCCTTCTTCCTCTCCTCTCACCTTTCCGGCATCCTCCTTGACTTCGACCCCGAAGGTCCTGCTCTCTCACTCTCCATCGCAATCTCCCCATCCAGCCTCGCCAGAAAATCCTTGTTCTTCTCCTCTCCCTGAAAAAAAGTGTTCGCCTTCTCTATCATTTCTTCAAAAGATCTCGGGGGATTGGACCTTATCTCCAGACTGAACAATCCTTCCTTCAACCCGAATTTCAGGGCCACCATCAAGGTAAAGCTGTCCACCTCTTCTACCTCCAAAATCTCCTCCTGAAAGTGGTCGATGTAATGACCCAAACTCTCATGCTGCCATTGGACGATTTTGAAGAGGGCCGTCGCTTCCTTCTTCCTCTTCTTCGATGTCGCGAACCTCGCCATAAGGTCCCGACGCAGATCTGAGAAGTAGTACACAGCCCCTGCTAGTAGTTGATGGAACCAATCCCTAGCATTCCCCTTGAGGGTGATGGAGAAGAACCTGCACTTGAAGGCGTCGGACATATTGCGGATGGAGACGACATCTTCAAACCACTGGAGGTATCTGACAGGGTCGTCTCTGCCGGAGTAGTAAGTGAGAACGGGTTCCCTGAACCCTTCTGGAACTGGAGCGGCAAGGATCTCGTCACAGAAGGGGCTTCTCCCTCCCTAGCGGTGACGAGTTTCATCCTCGCTGGAGACGTCGTACTCGTCATAGTGCCGAGTATCCCTGCATCTCGTCGGCGACATTGGATCCCGAAAACGGACCCCTTGGCTACTCGTCGGGTAATGTCACGACTGCATCGGTCGCTATTCCCTTGCCCAAGCGGGCTCCTTTCCAGCTCGCCTCGGCGGCGCTTCCTCTTCTAGCGGCGTCAGGCGATGGGGAGAAGTCGCCGTGACCTCTGGGCGCTGAGCGAAACCAGCGAGAATGGTTTGCTCGATCTTCTTCGCGAACTCTTCGAACGCAGCCACTGTTACAAACTCACCACCTCGCGCAGCGTCTCCTCCTACTGCCGAGTTGCCGACTAACTCTCCTTGCTCCCCACCAATGGTCATCTCACTCAACTTCCAAACTTTCCTCCTCGGCTGCGATCCACGCTCACCGCACCAAGTGTTGAAGCCGGGAAAAATCCCGACCTCGAAAATAGGATCAAGACAGCCTGAGGTTACTGATTCTACGATCCGACGTCACAGATCAAGTGACTAGCGAGAAAGAGAGGAAACTATCTACAAGCACACCCCAAGTTCTCCAGCAGGGAGGTCCCACCACGTACCCGGAAGCTTAGAAGAAGCTTACCCTCCGCAACCAAATGGCTGGGCGAGGTACTAGGCAGACATGGCCGGACTGGGCGAGTATCCACTTGGGGGGACCTCGTCCTCTTCCAAAAGTGTCATTTCCAGTACCCCTGGGGGGCTATTTATCTACAAGCCCGCGCTTAGAAGAAGCTTCCCCTCCACTTGGCGGCTTTGTTGCGTAGATTGATATCTCCGACTTCAAATGCGACTGTTGCTTCTGGCTGAGCCTGCTTTAGGTAGCAAGCGCGGGCTGTTTCTTGACTTCCGAGTACAACCCCTTTACCGCCTAGGGTCACAAACTTCATAGATTGGTGAGGAATTGACGGGGTTGCCCCAAAGATTGACTGGACCGGTCTTCCGAAGATGGCGTTGTAATGTGAACTTAAGTTGATGACGACAAACTGAATATTTTGGGAAATCTGTCTCGGGAATTCTCTCAATGTTGTTACTGGTAGGATGATTGTTCCCTGAACGGAAACTGGGTGGTTTACGAAGCTATATATGGGCCATGTAGATGGACTGAGATGTTGTGGAGTAAGTTTCATACTACGGAGAGTGGACAAAAACAGAACATCGATTGAGCTCTCATTGTCTATTAGAATTCTTTTGACGTTGAAGCGGGGATCTCCTATCCCCGCGGTAATGACAAGAGGATCTTGATGAGGAATCTGCACCCCTTGGAGATCTTCTTCTCTGAAAAAGGTAGTGGAATCTAGGTCGAATTCCAGACTCTTGCGGGTTTCACCTGTAGTTCCTAGTGAAAATATCTGGGTAGAGAGGAGTGAGGGTCCGACGATGGTTTCGATGTTACCCACTATTTATCTGGCGCTAGGAGCCCCCTGCAGCGCGTTCTGCTGGTTTCTTTCAGGATGTTGTACTTATTGGTCCTTGTGCTTGTCCCTATAGAAATCTTCTAAGGAGTCCATTGGCGGACAAGGCACTCAATTTCATTTTTTAGCCCGGAACACTCTTCAGTGGTGTGACTGGTTGCGTGGTGAAACTCACCGTGTTTTGTTTGGTCGGCTCTAGGGTATGGAAGCAATTTCCTTGGTCGTCGGAATGCTGGATCGTCCTGTATTGCCTACATAATGTTGGTGCGGGTTGTATTTTGTGGAGTGTATTTTTGAGGCAGACCCTGACCCTGATTCCATGGCGGGTCCCATTGACGGTTATCACTCCAGCGGTCATTCTGGCGTCATCCTTCTTGCCTTACGTGGGCTAGTTCCTGCCCCTTCTTCCTTTCGTGCCCGCCCTCAAATTGCTGGTGATGCGCTTCGATGGCTTCGTCGGCTGTTATTTGCGCCTCCATGTGATGTACAAGGTCTGAATAATTGGGTACGGTTTCCCTCATCAGTGCCGAGTAGAAACCACTAGGGTGGAGCCCTCCAAGAAATACTCCCCTTAAGAGTTCTAGGACTACTCCCGGAATCAGGCGGGCTTCTGCGGTAAACCGACAGAAAAACTCCTTCAAAGACTCCCCTTTGTTTTGTCGAATCCCTAACAAATGTGAAGGGTCTCAGACGATTCTTCGGTTGGCGATGAACTGGTCGGTGAATTGTCTTATTAATTCCGTGAAGTTTGTGATAGTTCCCTCCCTTAGATAGTGGAACCAACTACAAGCTTGGCCTTTGAGAGTGGCTGGAAAGACTTGGTAGAGTAGCTGATCAGGCGCATTATAGATCCTCATGATCGTAGTAAAGTGGTTGCCTGTCTCGTCGAAGGTTTCGATATTCCGTAGTTTAATGTCATGTGGGATTAGATGAGCCAAGACCGTGGGGAGCCTTGGTGAACTTGTCGATGGGGGTGAATATCTCGTCGGCCAATCTTCCTACATTCCTCGACGATCAGCTCTTGTATCTCTTCCCGAGTGAATCTTTTGCGTGACGGTAAGCAGGGTTCTTCCAAGATTTGGTCGCGACGACCGGTTTCGGCTGCTCTGAGGTCCAGGTGAGTGGAACTAGCGGCATCGTGGAATTCTTCTGATGCTTCTCTTCGCAGAACTTCCCTTGGTAAGCCATGGCTTGGTGGAGGAGGGGGATTGGCCGGTGCAGGTAGCTGAGCAGGAGGCGCTCCCATATTCCTGAGGAGAGCGAGCATCTCGGTTTGCTGCTCCTCCATCTGTCAAACTCGTCCCTCCAATGTTGTTGCCGGTGAGAGAATAGTTTCTGCTTTGAGGGGCACGTCTACAAGTAAATGGGAGTGAGCTAGCTTAGTGCACACTCCTGGGACGAATGCTTCAGCTGTCCGGGCGCTTCTTTTTGTCATTGCAGTTGTTTCTTGGAAACTGTTGGGTTAAAAGTTCTATCTTGAGTACCGTTGTGCCGAGGGTACTGTCTTCTGAGGATGTTAGGAACTCGTTTCGTACAGACGGCGTCAAACTGTTGTGGACTAACTCGACATCCCGGTCGGACCAGAATACTTGGACCGCCTTAGCTCTCGGAACGGTCAAACAGGCGCACAGTCAAAAGAGTAGGTTGATTATACACAAGCAGTTTTAATGTGGAAAAACCCTTCAACTGGGTAAAAAATCACGTGACCGGATCCGTGCCGGTCAAAGTCCACTATTTTCTGGCAGTTAGAGCTTGTTTGTGAAGTCAAGGGTGATAGATCACCTCTCGTTACAATTTCGGGGTGGGAGAACACTCGACACACGACGGATGACATGTCGTCGCGCCATGAGTTGTTACAAATTGCGCTTCACGCGGATGGTCTTCGTATAGTGACTTGCTGATTCTGGATGGGGGGCGGAGCACCTGGGCTTGCAGTTGCAGGGGACGCTTGGAACTTGGACATTTTGGCTTCGTCAGATGGCTTTGACTTGACCCGCTTATAGCTCGGGTGTGGCTCGGGTGTGGCTCGAAGGATGCTCGTAGGAGGAAATTGACAAAGCTTCAACCTGAGGAATAAGAAGACTCAGAAGAGAAAAGAGAGAAATGAGAAGGCTTGTGGCTCCTTTTATAGGTCCCGGGTGGTGGTTATGTTGGTTACGCAGCTATTCACACACCATAACCATCATCATAAATGCATTTAGTATAGTTTTAATGCGCGTATTCCGCTACTTTGAGACCACTTAAATAAACTATATAAAATATTAATTAAATCCACCCCCACTAAACCGGCGGTCGGTGGGTGGTTACACGTAAATCGGTCTGTCGGGGATGTTTCCCGACGATCGGACGACGGGAACGAGGCCCCGCAGGCAGTCGACGAACTTGCCGCGGAGTTCGCTGATGAGGGGAGGACGATCGACGACAACCGGGACGGAGCGACCGCTCCCCTTAGCCTTGTGTCGGCGGCCAAAGGAGGGGATGGCTGGGTCGGCTGCCCCCTTAGCCTCGCCGGCGGCCGAGGAGGAGGACGATTCGTGCGGCCGTCCCGGGCGGCCGCGCCAGTGGCCGAGGAAAGGGGAGGCCGGGGAGGCTGCCCCCTCGACCGCGTCGACGACCGAGGAAGGGTGCGACCAACCCTTTGGTCGAGCCGGTGGCCGAGCAAGGTGCGGCCCGGGCGGCCGCATCCTCAGCCACGGTCGGGGCCGGCGTGGCGAGAGAGGGCGGGCGGCCGACATCCGGGAGGGGCCGGCCTCCCGCCGCTGGCGAGGTGGGGCTCGCGGCGGTTTGCCCATTACACATAATGGGATCGATGCGTGGGAGATCGGGCGCGGTGATCGTGCGCACGGTCAAGCCCATGAAACTCACAGTGTTTTGTTTGGTCAGCTCTGGGGCCCAGAAGCAATTTTATTGGTCGTCGGAATGTTGGATCGTCCCCCGTTACTTGGCGCGTCACGTCGACGGTTATCACTTCGGCGCTCATCCTGGCGTCGTTCTTCTTGTCTTACGGGAGCTTGTTTCTATCCTTTCTTCCTTTTTTGTTCCCCTTCAAACTATTGACGGTGTGCTTCGGTGACCATAATCTGGGCCTCAACCCGATGGACAAGATCTGGATAACTGGGTATGGTTTCCCTCATGAGGGCTGAATAGAAATCGCTGGGGCGGAGTCCGCCAAGGAAGACGCCTCTCAGAAGCTCGGGGTCCACCCCCGGGATTTGTCGTGCTTCCGTAGTAAACTAACGGAAGAACTCCTTCAAAGATTCTCCTTTGTTTTGTCGAATCCCCGACAAATGTGAGGCGTCTCAGACGATTCTTCTGTTGACGATGAACTGGTCAGTGAATTGTCTTGTTAATTCTGTAAAGTTCATGATGGTTCCCTCCCTCAGAGAGTGGAACCAGATCCAAGCCTGGCCTTTGAGGGTAGCTTGGAAGACTTGGCAGAGTAGTTGATCAGGTTCATTGTAGATTCTCATGATCGTGGTAAAGTGTTTGATGTGTTCTAGCGGGTCGTCTGTCCCGTCGAAGGTTTCAATATTTAGCAGTTTAAAGCCATGCATGATTGGATGAGCCAAAAACCAGGGGTGCAAGTGGGGAGCCTTGGTGAAGCGGTCGACGAGGGTGAATATCTTGGCTGCCAACTTGCCTGCATTCCTCGGCAATCACTTCATGTATCTCTTCCCGAGTGAATCTTTCACGTAGGGGTAAGCGAGGTTCTTCCTCCAGGACTTGGTCGCAATGACCAGTTCCGACTGCTCTGAGGACCGGGTGAGTGGAACTAGCTGCATTAGAGAATCTTCTAACGCTTCTCTTCGCGGAGCTTCCCTTGGTTGGTCATGGCTTAGTGGAGGTGGGGGATTGGTCGGTGCAGGCGGCTGAGCGGGTGGCGCCCCCATATTTTTGAGCAGAGTGAGCATCTCGGTTTGCTGCTCCTCCATCTGTCAAACTCGTCCCTCCAATGTTGTTACTGGGGCGAGAACTGTTTCTTCCTCGAGAGGCACATCTACAAGTTGGTGGGAGTGGGTAAGATTAGTGTGCCCCCTGGGACGGATAATTATGTTGTACGGGCGCTTATTTTTGCCATTGAAGCCATTCCTTAGGAGCTGTTATATTGGAGGTTCTATCACTTCGTACCGCTGTGCCGGGGGTACAATCTTCTGAAGATGTTGGGAACTCGTTTTCCACAGACGACGTCAAACTATTGCGGACCAACTCGACGTCCCGGTCGGGTCGAAATTTTTGGACCATCTTAGCACTCGGGAAGGTCTAGCACGCACACATCCAAAAAGAGTAGGTTGATTTTACATAAGCAGTTTTAACGTGAAAAAACTCCTCAACTAGGTAAAAAACCACGTGACCGGATTTGTGCTGATCAAACTCCACTATTTTCGGCGGGGTACAACTGGTTTGAGAAGTCGAGGGAGACAGACCACCTCTCGTTACAATTATGGGATGTGAGATCACTTTGCACGCAGCGGACGACAAGCCGTCGCGCCGGGAGTTGTTACAGATTGCGCTTTGCGCCGGTGGTCTTCGGATATCGACTTGCTGATTTTGGATGAGAGGCGGAACACTTCGTCTTGTAGTTGCTGGAGCCGCTTGGAACTTGGACAATTTGGTTTTGCGGTTACGCGGCTATCCGCACACTGTAACCACCTTCATAAATGTTTTTACTATAATTTAAATGTGCATATCCCGCTATTTGGAGACCGTCATAAATAAGTACATTTAAGCGTCTAATAAAAGACTGAAAATCCCAAATAATTTCTTGATGAAATCCCAAGATGGTTAGATGCTAGTCATTCCACACCTGATGACTTAACATCTTTCTCGTTGTAAATTGATTTGAGAATTATTCAATTGGGAATAGAAAGTCATTGTATGAGTTAATCTAACGTTAGTGATCATAACACATTATTTCACATTTGATAATGTTGCAAATGACGGTGTGTCAAGTCATATGATGAGGTACATAATGATCACTAATGTGTAAGATAACAACGTTTGATTTATTAAAATCAAAACTTAATTGGTCCTAGCTAGACTGGATAGAGATGCTGACAGTGTTATTTCACTACTGCTACAAGTGCTAAGCTTATTTAGGTAGAACTTGTTTACTTTGATACGTCACTGCATATGTTTATGAATTCATAGAGCATGACTCATGAAATTCCTTGCAGGCACTGGCGAAGATGAAGGAGAGAAAGTGGATTTTGACATAGATGATGATGATCTATTCTCTAAGTAGAATTGTTACACGTTTATCTGTAGTCATTTTTTGTTTTTCAGACTTAGTTATTATTGAGTATCACATTTTTTCTTTGGATGTATTATGTTATTGTTTTAAAACTCAAGTTTATGTTTTTCTTTAAAAACTGTGCTAACTCTTATGAAAATGTGTAAAGTCGGAAACTTATTTTGATATTCTCCACTTTCTGCACTCCGAAACGTACACGTTATTTGTCACAAATATATGAGGAGATTGTTAGTTTATATTTGGACGAATAACGGGTTCGGAGGCATAACATGTCAGTTCGGGTACACGGTTAACCCATACCCGTAGTAACTCCTAAGGGTTTGCCTATTTACACCCAACTAGGGGCAACGGGTAGGGGATTCCACTTAGATCCACATCCGGATGCTTCGAGCAACTCTCACAATAAACACGATGCGATTTACGTGATTCGACGAATAGCGTCTACGTCCACGGGAAATAGTTGTTCACTATCACCAGGGGGAGGGGGAGAAGAGGTCAGTACAAATTACATCACATCACTCTCTCAGCTCACTCAAAACAAAAAAAGAACTCTAATCGCTTTATATTTATAGAGGAAAAATATGACAAACTCAAAATGACAAAAATACCTCTTTTAAACAACAACCATGAGGGCACATAGTGGATCCGTTTGAATTAGAATTAGAACAACAACTGAAATTTTTGGTGGGGCCAACCAAGCACCCAAGTCCAACTAGACTTGATATTTGGAGTTTGGAGGGAAGAAAAATGAACATTGTGGTTATGAACTTCTAGTTCATGAATGTCCAAACAAATTTTCTTTTCTTATTGACGGTCATAATCATTTGCATGCATTCTAACAATAACATTTTTGTTCAAACTCATAAAAAATAAAAAAAATTGCATTAAACGTAACCTTTGTTTCCTTCACCTATTTCAACAAATCAATGTAAAAACATGTTTCTCCTGAGAGAGCACTTATTTGCGTAAGATTGTTGCCACAATATTTTCAATTTACACACCTTGCTTTCTTAATTTTTATAAAATATACGTTAAATTATTTTTTAGAACACATGTTTCTAAACTTCCACAACTCTATTTCAATCTATTCAGTATTTCAGTCTTAAACCTTTCCAATTTAGTCCCAAACCTTTAATTTTTATGATTTCAGTCCCAAAAATTCATTCCGTTAACTCTCTATCGTCTAAATTGCCCTCCTGCTCCGTTAACTCTTTACATTATTATGGAGATCTGTATTTTATTACTAACTATTCTTGCAGACTTAAGTTATATTAGTTAATTTATGTTTTTGCCCTCAATTTTTTTATTTTTTTATGGCAAATGGAAATTTGCCACATCTTCTAAATTTTTGTGACCGGGAGGCCGCCCTGTCAGGGACGGCGGCCGAGGACGGGCGGTCATTGTCTATGGCGACATGTTGGCAGCCCCTGTTAGGGGCGGCGACCGAGGATGGGAGGCTGCACATCACTGGGGTGGCGGCGGAGGCCGCGTGACCATGGGGCCGCTTGGTGACATGGTGATGATGATGATGGCGGTTACAACTCGAGTGTTACGTTGGGGGGAGGTTCGGATATCTGCATTTCATACATGAGATGCTGCTAATGCCTCTAAGGAGACCTTACAAGAGTTGGTGGAGAAAATGGAAATTCCCACTTTCTGCAATCCCAAATTCCTATATATTGGTGGTGCCCCTATCAAAAAAAACTTTTTATATATATTAAAATAAATTTCAAGCCAAAAAAAAAAGTAAAATACATTTATTTGAGAATATGTAAATGTGCAGCAAAATGATTATAAAAGACGAAAATTTGATATATTTAACATATTTTCTTAAAATGTAAAAAAGAATTATTTCAGCCATTTTTGATATTTATAGTCACATCATACCATAGCTTGATGTAGGGGAATCCGCTGCTAAAATAGTTGGTAATAAAATACAAATCTCACATAAAAACGTAGAGTTAACGGAGGATAGAGAGTTAACATAATGAATTTTTAGGGTTAACAACGTAAAGAGTTAACGACTTCAAAAGAATGAATTTTGGGGACTAATAAAGGTTTGAGACTAATATTAAAGGTTTGAAACTAATATAAAAAAGGTGATAAAAGTTTAGGGCTGAAATCATAAAAATTAAAGGTTTGAGACTAATATAAAAAAGTTGATAAAAGTTTATGACTGAAATATGTATTTACCTTTTGTTTTTCTAATTTATTTATATTTTTATTATGAGGATCATAGTTTTTGTTGTTGTGGGGGTTGATCCAAATTTATAGGAAAACTGAGTTGCAAATAGCTGTGTTTCCCTCTCCCCACTTACCTAGTGAGAAGTTACCCGCACGCGATCTGCACGATAATTACCGCGCACGAGATCCCAACTGCCGCACGAGATCCCGTGCTCTAGCCGTTCCACATCCGCCCCGCGGCCTTGACCGGACCCGCAAGGACCGGCCACCCCCTTCGGCTGCCCGGACACGGACGGCCGCGGCCGCGGTCGGTCTCGCGAGTGCCGTCCGCCCCCTCTTGCTGCTCGGAGCGGGCAGCCTCAGCTACGACCGGCCCCGCAATGGCCGACCGCCCCCTTTGGCCGCCCGGACACGGCCGGCCCCGCAAGGGCCAGCTGCTCCAATCCGCCACCCGGCGCGGGCGGCCTTGACCGCGGCTGGTCCCGCAAGGGCCTGCCTCCCCTATCCGCCGCCCGACACGAGCGACCTTGACTGCAGCCAGCTCCACAAGAACCGACTACCTCCTTTGATCGCCCGATCACGGACGACCACGGCCGGTCCCACAAGGGCCGGTCGCCCCCCTTTCACACCCAAGTTCTCCACCAAATCTATGATCCATTTTGAAAAATTATTTGTATGATGAGTAGTGGGGTGGAGAACAAATGGACATTTATTAATAATAAATATGAAGCTCCTACAAAAGTTCATGCGTCCACAACTATTCTTCATAAAAATGCTCTTCATATCAGTAGATTAAAAACTCCATAATAACTTTTGTTTGGCTTTATTAATCTCACTAGATTAAAAAGAACATAATTAATATCAACGGAAAATATTGATTGAAAATAATAACAAATTAACAATAAATATAATATATTTAAACTTCATATAAGAGATTATCTGTTAAATGAGAATGAAATATTAATATTATTTATACTTTGTTGTTAATATCAATCAACTGAAATAGTATATTAAGGTGATTGTTAACCGCAACTTGTAATTGGCTAGTCGCACCTCAAAATCTTTCAATTGTTCGCACCTTTTCGAAATACGTCTTGTACATGCAATTTTAGGAAAAGTGTTCAACACGAAAGTTTTAGCTATCGACGAGATCTACAACTTTTGCATGTACAAGGTGTATTTCGAAAAATGCGCAAAATCTGAGCATATTTCCAAAGTACGCCTTGTACATGCATTTTTAGGAAAAGTGATCACGACGAAAGTTGTAGATCTCGTCGACATCTACAACTTTCGTGTTGAATAATTTTCCTGATATTGCATGTACAAGGCGTATTTCGAAAAGACACGAAAACATGAGAGATTTTAGGGTGCGACTAACAAAATAACGGGTTGCGGTTGACAATCACCTATATTAATTGGGAGTCTATTAATATAAATTTTCAAAATTGAATAAAATTATAATATATAATTAAATGTTATGAGTTTCTGTTTTTTTAACACGGAATATAATTGAATAATAAACGTGGAAGATGTGCTCAGTTCCCGATTCTTTCGAAACCCCGTCTTCTCCCTTTCCTCTGTGCATCTCTCAGAAATTTTCACCGTGATTTTGGAGCTCTTCTGTAGTGCAATTCCTACAGTAGAATAAAGAAGAAAGATCGCGTGATACGCCATGGCCACCAGCGGGAACAACAGCATCAACGCCAAGCTGGTGCGTCAACTTCACCTTCTCTCGTCACCCTCGCATCGCTACTCCAATTTCAGTAATTATTCGATCTGAACATCTCCCCCGTTAATGGGGCTGCAGGTGCTGCTCGGGGATATGGGGGCGGGTAAATCAAGCCTCGTTTTCCGCTTCGTAAAGGGCCAATTTCTTGAATTCCAGGTCTCTTTCCCGTCTTCCTCTTTTCTTCTAGGGTTTCAAATTTGCATGAGCCGTCTATGGAATTATGAATCTCTTGGTTTTTTTATTTATGGGCTTGATCGCAGGAGTCGACGATCGGGGCGGCATTTTTCTCGCAGACGTTGGCTTTGAACGACGCCACTGTAAAGTTCGAGATCTGGGACACCGCCGGGCAGGAGAGATACCACAGCCTCGCTCCCATGTACTACAGGGGCGCTGCCGCGGCCATCATCGTCTATGATATCACCAGCACGGTGTGTGAGGATTGCTTTCCTTTGCAGTCTTAAATGTAGGATCCTCAATCCATTCAATTTACAGCTCTAATTTTGATTTAGTTTCACATATACTGAAATCCAGGAGTCATTTGAACGAGCAAAAAAGTGGGTGCAAGAGCTGCAGAAGCAAGGTTTGTGGTCGTTCCTTTCTTGATCATACTTCACTAGTTTTTGGCCTGCGAAATCTATGCATAAGGCAATATGGATATCTACACAGGTAATCCGAACATGGTGACTGCTCTTGCTGGAAATAAGGCTGATTTGGAAGACAAAAGGAAGGTGGCATTGGAGGCAAGTGCATTAATTCCGGGGGAAATTGTATATATATTGGATTGAATTTCATTTTATTAGGGCGCTTGCAAAGCACTCTACATGCACCTTATTCCTACTGAAAAGCTTAAACTCTATGACTCTAGATTCTATATAGAATACCAGCTGCAGCCCTTGTTGCAGAAACTTTTAATATGTGTAAATTGAAGTGATTCTACCTGTTGTTCTTTATCTATATTTGCTTCGCCTAATTTACTATCAGATCTCCTTCATTCGACCATTAAGAATTTTGATGACAGTAGGATGAACTTGAACCATTCTTCTTTAAATAGCTAAAACAAATTACAAATTACTGTTGCGATGATGCACATCTCCGTCAGTCATGCACCATTCTGATTTTTTACCTTCTTTTCTTAATATTCACATCTTCAGATATTGGGAGGCATTTTAGTTTTAGCTTTAGGCTTCATGTGGGTATGTTGTAGAAATAACTCTAATCTCATTAATTGTATCTGTTATCTTTTATCTACATACTGTTTGTCTTAATTACATTTAGCCGTTTGTATTAGCCTATAAATAGGTGTTGTATCCCCAGTTAAGCGGTAAGTAATCAATGCTAAATTAAAACCCTTTCCTATTCTCTTTCTCCATCTTTGTCGTGTCATGTATCTAGTTCCGAACAGTGGTATCAGAGCACTGGGGAGGCACGATCATACTTTGTTCTCCTCAATGGCATCATCTACCATCCCCGCAGTCGGTTTCTTCAACTCGTCAATACCCATTTTCACCAGCGAGCTCTACGAATACTGGAGTGACAAAATGCACACTCTGCTTTTGTCTCAGGACCTCTAGGATATCGTCAATGACGGTATCACTTCACCTGCCAAAGCTGCAAACGGTAAAACTCCAAAGGTTTCAAAAGTAGAACAGATAGATGCGTGATTCCCGGACACTCCATCTCATTCAACAAGCGACCACCATCAACATTTATCCACGTATCATGGGATCAAACTCTGCAAAGGAAGCCCGAGACATACTTGAAAATCAGTATAAAGGCTCAAAGAAAGTAATTAAGTTAAAAATACATACTCTACGACGCTCTTTTGATACTCTTTTGATGAAAGAATGTGGACTTGTGCAAGAATATTTTGCTAAGATCGTGGGGTTAACAAAGCAAATACGCAATCTAGCAGGTGTCCTTTACGAACAAAAAGTGGTAGGAAAGGTCCTTCGATCCTTACCCAAAAGTTACAATCATATCATGTCTGCAATCTTGGAAGCCCGAGATGTAGAAACTCTCCCTACCACTGAGCTGATGGGTTCACTGCACTCCCATGAGGACCTGCTTACCCGTGATCACACATCATTTGATCAAGCTTTCCACAACATGGTCAACCTTCACAAAAGCAAAAATGAACATTGTAGAAAATATGAAGGGGGAAAGCTGCAGAAACCCTTTACACAGAAGCACACGTTTGTAAAAGACAAGGCATGAGCTATTGAGAAGCATACTGAAAACCCGAGTCAGTCATCCTGTTTGATTTTCAAAAAGCAAAATCATGAAACTAGAGATTGTTTATTTAGATGAAAAGACAAAACCACTCTGTAAGTGATTGCTAATTTAAACTAAAAGAAGAAGCTAACGTTGTAGAAAGTGATCACTATTTGTTAACCTACAACACTAACGCCCGTCACTCTACTGATTTTACCTGGTTCATTGATTTCGGGTGCTCAAGTCACATGGTTAACAATAGAGATTACTTCATCACCTTCGATGAATCATTTAAATCTGGAGTAATTTTAGGTGATGGGAAAACATAACGAATAAAAGGGAAGGGGACAATTTCTGTCATCACATCTCATTGCCAATGTTCAGTTTGTTCTCACACTAATACAAAATCTGCTGAGCGCCGTCCAACTATTAAGAAGGGGGTATAAGGTAATCTATGTTGTTAAAGACGTGCCTCAAGCGCGCCTAAGGCTCATCAGACTCAAAGGTTTGCGCCTTCGTGCGTTTTTTCTGCGTCTTTAGAGCATAAAAGGCGCGCCTGGTGCGATTTCAATTGTAAACTTTTCTTTTTCAAAGTAAAGAAAGAAATAATGTATGAACTCAATACTTTTTTCATAGTTTAGTGTTTGTGAAATATAATCGAGCATTGAGACTTAAATATGATGCAAGTGACAACATTAATTCTATTTTTTAATAAATATAAATGATAGTAATGAGTAATTAATGAGTAAAATATATGGAGAATCTGATTAAGAAAATGAAATGATGTTTGATGCTTATTATTTAAAATGAATGTGGTTGCGTCTTGTCTTCGTCAAACGCGCGCCTGTGCCTAGACTCCAAGACCCCTTTGCGCCTTGATGCACTTTGCGTCTTTAATAACTAAGAAGGTGATATTCAATGACAATGTTTGTCATATCATGGATAGTGAAAAGAGAAACATCATAGTCTCAACAGAGATGAACTCCAAAACAATCTTCACTCTTGTTCTTAAGACTTCAAGGACAAGCGCCTTTGCATGTCAAGAGGACACAAAATTATCCCCTGATGTTCTCTGGCATCATCGACTAGGACACATCAACTATACCTCTCTTAAAACCATCCAACACAAAGCAATAGTCGAGGGGCTACCACATCTGCAAATTGAAACACAACATTGTGATACATGCGCAAAAGGTAAGTCACACCGATTTCCTTTTCCTCAGACGGCTTACATAAAATCAACCAACCCGTTAGAAGCAGTACACATTGACCTTTGGGACCTACCAGCACACCATCCTTAAGTGGAAAACTCTACTACATGCTTCTTGTAGATGACTATAGTTGTGAAGACCCAAATTCCCGGGCTTCCCAAATGATTTCAAAAGTAAACAGAAATTCAATAAAGTAGTCGCAGTATATCTAATGCACAGTACAAGGAATATTCATAATGGTATTTATTCCATCCTTTTATTTATTTACAAAATCGTACAAAGACGTTTACTCGAAATCTGCTAAAAATTTACAGTAATCTTCTGAACATAGTAATTTGTGACTCTCAGAATTCTCTTCGATTCCTTTATAGACGTTCAACCATACCTTCTCTAACTCTTCCGGTGCGAACCTCCGCCGTACATATGGAATTCCACCTGATGTCTGAAAAATGAATCCACCGAGGGTTAGTCATAAAAATATGACTATGTGAGATAAATATTTCGTGAAATTTAGTACATGCAAACAATGAAAATACTATCAATATGCATACAGTACAATAATGAATAATATTATTCTCAAAGCTGAAATTTTAATTACCCCTTAATTTGAGTTACATAAAATAGGAAATGCTCCGGTGATGCAAACTTGAATTGGGCCCCGCCCCCGAAGGACGTAATTGTAGGCTCACCCCTACTGGTGAATCCATTAGTGGATGCCTCCACATCATCGGATTCGAAACCATCACATTTCCCCATGCAGAGTTTTAGACGAATTTTATCTTGTCGTGAATAAGAGTTTATAATAAAATGATCCCATCAGAAATAAATATATCGCTTTCATGTTTTTCCCTTGCCCACATTTTATCCCACAACAATATCTTAATGAGTTAAACTCATATGCACAGACACTTGTTTATTTCATAAAATGCAACATAATAGGAAAGTAAGTTAATAAATAAATCAAGAAATAAGAAACTCACAACAACTTTGCCTTTGTTCGCATTTTCGTCACGATTTCCTTGCGACGGCATCCTCTGTTTTTGAAGTCTTGGGAACCACTGAAATTATACACACGTTTATTGAGTTGCGTCACTTTGGAATTCGTAGCGAAAAGTGCAAAAGATTTAGAAAGATTCGCAAAATTATCGGAAAACTAAAACGATAAATCAGAAAGGCCAAAATCTGATTTTATACGTTGCCGGACAGCTAGAAATATGCCTCAGAATGGGCTAAAAATCAGCCCCCGAATGGACTTCCCGTCCTCTGAAACGTAATTGTCCAGCAAGGTATAAAGGTTAACTTGGCTATCTCCCAAAAATCAATAATTAAAACCAATAATTAGTCCAAACAAGTAACTAAGTAGAGAAAATAAACTAAACCAGCCAAGAAGAGGAGGTAGAGGCCTGGAAGTAACAACAGGGAGGCAGCGGCTCGGGAGCTGCTACAAGAAGCGGCGGCAACCTTGCGGTGGCAGCAACTACACAGGAGAAGCTCAGGAGCAGCAGGAACCCTAAATCAGGAGCAGAGACAACAACTGCAAAACAGGAAAGGCGGTACTCGGGTGCAGCAGTAGAAGAAAAAGAAGAAGCAGTCGGCCAGTGAAAGAAGAAGAAGAAACCTTGGCGCAGTAGCAGTAGTGGGAGAAGAAGAATGACAACAACCCTACTAGAAGAAGAGGGAAGCAGCAGCAGCCCTAGCAGAAGCAGAGGGAAACAGCAGCAGCCCTAGAAGGAGACGAGGGAAGCAGCGGTAGCCCTAGTAGGATCGTCGGCCCTGAAGAGTCGATGGCACAACAGCGACAGAGGCGGAGCAGCATCGGCACGGGAACACGATAGCGATAACACAGAGAGCGTGGCACAGAGAAAGAAGTAGAGGGAGATGAAGAAGCTTTCCCTCAGTCGACACCGAGAAACGAGGATCAGGAAATGTCGGAAATCGCAGAAGCAGAAAGGCAGTGCGGGAGAAGAAGAGCAGACAGCTCGTTTTAAACAGCAAAATCAGCGGTTGCCGGCAACATCGGGCCAAAGCACCGCTCCAGGTGTAATGAAAAGGATGCCAAACAAATATCCATCCAACATCAAAGTAGCCAACACATCCTTCTAACCAGCACACATAGTCAACACAGCCAGCACACATAGCCAACACAGCCAGCACACATAGCCAAATAAGGCAGCCATCAAGAAACGATAAGCCCACTTTTATATATATTCAGCCCACTAAACCAGCAAAGGTAACAAACCCCATGAAAGCCCACATAAAAAGGTTAACCCAAACTCATCCAAAAATATCTAAATGATAAGCAAAACAAAAGAAAAATAAAACAAAATTCGTCAAAATATTGCGACAATATAAATGTGCCTTTTTCATCATCGGGGATAATCTCAAAATTTTTATACGAATTTTTATTTTAGGTCGTTACAATTTCTTCCCTCCAAAAGAAACTTTTCGTCCTCGAAAAGATAAGGATCACTTTATTCCTCAAAAGAGTATTTACAATATTCACATTGAAGGTAGCTTACATTTTTATTTCTTGCGATATTGTTCTAAATTAAAGGCTCGCGACATAATTGAACGTTCTTCCGGTACTTCTGGCGGAGGAATTGGAGCAGACGCTGGAGCAGGTACCGGTGCAGGTGCCGACGCTAAGGATTCAACCATCATTTGATATAATTGTCGCTGTAAAGGAGATTGTGAATTGATTTCTTTATTCAAGAGCTTTGGACAATTTTTCTTTGTATGCCCTGGCTGACGACAATAATAACAGACCCCAATTAAACATTCTCCTTTATGAAAGCGGTTACACTTGACACATTTCGTCGAGTTAGCTTGGGACGTAGTACTTGGGACCCCAATTAAACATTCTCCTTGCCTTGTGTTTCACTTGGAGTTGAGATTTTCGTTGTTTTTCTCTTTCCACTATCTCAATATTTCTGCGATTTGCTTTGATCGATTTCTACTAATCGAGCTCGCTCAACCAACTTTCCATATTCTAGGATATCTAGAGGTACGAGTAAATTGCGTATGTCGTCCTGCAGTGCTTGTTGAAATTGTCTGCAACGATCTTCCTCTGAGGCTACGAGAGAGTCGGCATAATATGCTAATTTCGAGAATTCCATCTCGTATTGTAGAACTGTTTTTATCCCTTGAAGTAGTCGCATGAATTGATCGTATAGGACTCTTTTCTCCGATCGTGGCACAAACCAATTCGTAAATTCTTGGATAAAATCTGGCCATGTCACCAGGTCAAGTCTGACAATTTTGTCGCGACTAAGTTGTTCCACCAACGCTTTGCTGTGCCTTCAAGTAAAAAGGACGCGAGTTCAACTTTCCGATCTTCTGGGCAACGCATAACGTGGAAGATAGTTTCGATTCGGAGTATCCAATCCTCTGTTTCTAATGGAGAGAGACCTCCTACAAAAGTTGGTGGTTTTAATTCCATAAACTGTTTCAGATCGAAGTCCATTTGACGGTATTGGAGTGTCAGAGCTTCTACTCTTGGGGGAAGATTTGGAGGAGGGTTCATCGGATGTTGCTGTGGTTGATGTGGTGGGTTAGGATTCTCTTGGGGAAGTGTGGGTCCTAACGTAGCTAACGTAGGAAAGACTAACTTAAAGGCTTCGGCAATGGATAACACGAAATTGGATGGACGTCGATGATGTTGATGCCCGTTGTCACTCTCCTCGGACCTGGTGGCTGCTTGATGGTCAGGCTCGTCTTGATCCTCCCGACGACGTTGACTACGACGGCTAGAATAGACTTGAACGAGTTCCTATAAACGAAGTGTATATTGTTACATTCTTAGATTTGGAATATTTTTGTACTGTTTATGTTACGACATAGTTATTGAAACCGTTTCCCTTTGATACGAAATTGTGAAGACCCAAATTCCCGAGCTTCCCAAATGATTTCAAAAGTAAACTGAAATTCAATAAAGTAGTCGCAGCATATCTAATGCACAGTACAAAGAATATTCATAATGGTATCTATTCCATCCTTTTATTTATTTACAAGATCGTACAAAGGCGTTTGCTTGAAATCTGCTAAAAATTTACAGTAATCTTCTGAACATAGTAATTTGTGACTCTCAGAATTCTCTTCGATTCCTTTATAGACGTTCAGTCATACCTTCTCTAACTTTTCCGGTGCAAACCTCCGCCGTACATCTGGAGTTCCACCTGATGTCTGAAAAATGAATCCACCGAGGGTTAGTCATAAAAATATGACTATGTGAGATAAATATTTCGTGAAATGCAGTACATGCAAACAATGAAAATACTATCAATATGCATACAGTACAATAATGAATAATATTATTCTCAAAGCTGAAATTTTAATTACCCCTTAATTTGAGTTACATAAAATAGGAAATGCTCCGGTGATGCAAACTTGAATTGAACCTCGCCCCGAAGGACGTAATTGTAGGCTCACCCCTACTGGTGAATCCATCAGTGGATGCCTCCACATCATCGGATTCGAAAACATCACATTTCCCCATGCAGAATTTTAGACGAATTTTATCTTATCGTGAATAGGAGTTTATAATAAAATGATCCCCTCAGAAATAAATATATCGCTTTCATGTTTTTCCCTTGCCCACATTTTATCCCACAACGATATCTTAATGAGTTAAACTCATATGCATAGACACTTGTTTATTTCATAAAATGCAACCGAATAGGAAAGTAAGTTAATAACTAAATCAAGAAATAAGAAACTCACAACAACTTTGCCTTTGTTCGCATTTCCGTCACAATTTTCTTGCGACGCCATCCTCTGTTTTTGAAGTCTTGGGAACCACTGAAATTATACGCACGTTTATTGGGTTGCGTCACTTTGGAATTCGTAGCGAAAAGTGCAAAAGATTTAGAAAGATTCGCAAAATTATCGGAAAACTACAACGATAAATCGGAAAGGCCAAAATCTGATTTTATACGTTGCCGGACAGCTAGAAATATGCCTCGGAATGGGCTAAAAATCTGCCCCCGAATGGACTTCTCGTCCTCTGAAACGTAATTGTCCAGAAAGGTATAAAGGTTAACTTGGCTATCTCCCAAAAATCAATAATTAAAACCAATAATCAGTCCAAACAAGTAACTAAGTAGATAAAATAAACTAAACCAGCCAAGAAGATGAGGTAGAGGCCTGGAAGTAACAGCAGGGAGGCAGCGGCTCGGGAGCAGCTACAAGAAGTGGCGACAACCTTGCGGTGGAAGCAACTACACAGGAGAAGCTCAGAGCAGCAGGAACCCTAAATCAGGAGCGGAGACAGCAATTGCAAAACAAGAAAGGCAGTACTCGGGTGCAGCAGTAGAAGAAAAAGAAGAAGCAGTCAGCCAGTGAAAGAAGAAGAAGAAACCTTGGCGCAGTAGCAGTAGTGGGAGAAGAAGAATGACATTAGCCCTAGTAAAAGAAGAGGGAAGCAGCAGCAGCCCTAGCAGAAGCAGAGGGAAACAACAGCAGCCCTAGAAGGAGACGAGGGAAGCAGCAGTAGCCCTAGCAGGATCGTCGGTCCTGAAGAGTCGACGGCACAGCAGCGACAGAGGCGGAGCAGCGTCGGCACAGGAACACGATAGCGATAACACAGAGAAAGAAGTAGAGGGTGATGAAGAAGCTTTCCCTCAGTCGACACCGAGAAACAAGGATCAGGAAATGTCAGAAATCGCAGAAGCAGGAAGGCAGTGCGGGAGAAGAAGAGCAGACGACTCGTTTTAAACAGCAAAATCAACGGTTAGCGGCAACATCGGGCCAAAGCACCGCTCCAGGTGTAATGAAAAGGATGTCAAACAAATATCCATCCAACATCAAAGCAGCCAACACATCCTTCTAACCAGCACACATAGTCAACACAGCCAGCACACATAGCCAAATAAGGCAGTCATCAAGAAACAATAAGCCCACTTTTATATATATTCAGCCCACTAAACCAACAAAGGTGACAAACCCCATGAAAGCCCACATAAAAAAGTTAACCCAAACTCATCCAAAAATATCTAAATGATAAGCAAAACAAAAGAAAAACAAAACAAAATTCGTCAAAATATTGCGACAATATAAATGTGCCTTTTTCATCATCGAGGATAATCTCAAAATTTTTATACGGATTTTTATTTTAGGTCGTTACAATAGTCGTTACTTATGGATGTATCATCTAAAGAACAAATCAGACGCTTTTGAGACTTTCAGGTTTTTCAAATTGCAAGAAGAGAATCAACTTGGAGAAAAAATTACGACAGTAAGGACTGATAGAGGGGAATTCCTATCCTCAGAATTTTAGAAATTCCGCAAGGACAATGGAATTCATCATCAATGTACTGCACCAGGGACTCCACAACAGAATGAGGTCATGGAAAGGCATAATCGAACCATCATAGCGATGGCCAGATCTATTTTGCTATATACTGGGTGCCCCAAATTTGTGTGGGCAGAAGCCACTGCCACCTACATCCTCTATCGGGTTCTAACAAAAACTCTCAAAACTACAACTCCATATCATGTATTGTTCTCCCAAAAACCAAATATTGCACATCTAAAGATTTTTTGTTCCATTGCCTATGCTCACAAGAGCAGGGAGGAGAGAAACAGACTAGATGAGACTAGCAGTAAATGCATACTAATTGGCTACTGTGATAAAAGTAAGGCTTTCCGCTTACTTGAGCGCACAAGTAACAAATTAATCATATCCAGAGATGTCACATTTGATGAAGCAAGTGCATGGGACTGGGGCTCATAGACAAATTCAAGCTCTACCAAAAATGTATTGCGAGTTGTGTTGGAACCTCATCCTAACGCCGTCCATTGCAATACTCCTCTTTCATCTAATTCTGACACAGATGACAACAATATTCAATCATCATTTCCCCAAAAAACCAGATCAATCGAAGAAATATATAGGCAGCTTGGTGCTGCTCTGGTTGCTTATTCTCCAGTGATCTTTGAGGAAGCAATCCACACAAAAGAATGGCAACAAGCAATGGAAGATGAACTTGCTGCAATTAAACAAAACAACACCTGGACACTTGTTTCACGACCTCCAAATGGAGAAGTCATCGGCCTCAAATGGGTGTTTAAAGCAAAAGAGAATGAAACACGAGAAATAGTAAAACATAAGGCTCGACTAGTGACAAAAGGTTACACTCAACGGGCAGGAGAAGACTATGATGAAACCTTCGCCCCGGTCGCAACTCGCAAGAATGTCCACAATTTGTATGTTTCTCGCAATTGCCGCTCAAAAGCTGTACCCGATATTTCAACTAGACGTAAAATTGGCATTTTCAATGGAACTCCCACTGAAGAAATTTATGTGACCCAACCTGTAACATCCCAACTTTTATTGGGCCACTAGAACCCTAGTGGACCTAATAAAAGTGACCCGAACCTCTACCCAAGACCCATAAGGGGTGGAAGGTAGCCCTGTTTGGGAATTTTGAGCATATGTGCTCCGATTCAAGTTCTGTCTGTTGCCTTAGACTTGATAGTCATTACGAGTTCAACAGAACTCGTTTCGTCTCATTCTCAGGTCATATGAAGATTATGACTGTTTTGAGTGGAGAACATATGTGCTCCGAGTTGAGTTCTGTCAGTTGCCTTGGATTCGTATAGTTGATATAAATGCAACAAAACTCATCTCGTCGCGATCCAAGGTCATATAGTGAATATGACCATTTTGAGTGATAACGCACCTCACGTCGATGTCATTTTGGAATAATGAGCAAATAGACTCAGATTTGATCCCAGTCAGTTGTGTTGGACTCGTGTGGTCAATACGAGATCAACAAAATTGGTTACGCTCGATTTCAACGACGTCGGGTCAACTGTGGTCAAAACAAGCTTTATCGTGCATCGAAAAGCGCATACACCAATTTTACCACAATACCCCAACATTGACCCGTCCCCCGATGACTTGGACCTACCTTGACCTTGACCCTGACCCATATGGGGGACCACCATTTGGTTGATTTTGGTCAAACCCCTCTAAAAACATATTTTTGGGATTTTTCTTAAAATCCATTTACACCCACCCTCACTCCCATCCCAAATCTCCACCTATAGGCCAATACCAACCTAAAATGGGCCTTGGTTTTTGGTATGGATGGCTGAACCCAATGGGGCCTTGGGTCAAAGAGAAGTGCTTTCCTTCTCTTTTTTTTCTCTTCTCAAGCCCAAACTCAAGCCACTAGAGCCATGCCTCATAATGGGCTTAGGATAATCTTAATGGGCTCTAAAAACCAGATTTGTTGGCTGCCATGTTGAGGTTGAGAGAAGCCCACCCTGAAGCCTCTCTCTCTCTTTCATTTTCTCTCCCCCTCTCATCTTATTGGACAAAACCCTCTCCCTCACACGGCTTAATAGGTTTAACCCTACCATAGCCACTAGGGTACGACCAACCAGTAAGATGCTGCCAGCTCACCCACTAAACCTCACAAGGGTTGGCCAAGATAACCCCGGTTGGGTTGGCCGAGAGAGAAAGGAGGAGGGAGGTGCTCTCCTCCTCTATAAATAGGATCCATTTCCCTGGATGAGAGCTCACCCCTCTTCCAAACCCAGGCCGACCATAGTCATAGCTCTGCTGGAGTTCCAGCTCGCCGGTAAAAAGAAGCTGAGCTCCGCCACCATGTCGCCCCCATGGCAACTTCGCCGAAGACCACCATAAGACCGCCAACAGAAGTGGATACCTCCTCTTCTACTTCCTCCCTAATTTCTGGCTGCAACGCATGCGAGTTCCGGCGGCCAGAGCGCCGCCACGGCGCCACCGTACTTGGAGAAGAAGTCTGTTCTCCGGGCGCCGCCGGACCACCGGACCACCGCCGGAGGGAGCGCCGGCCCCCGACAAGTCGGCCGTGGGCGGAGCCATGGTCGGCTGGCGGCGGCAAAGGCCCGCAAGGGCTCTGTTTTGGTACAGGCCGACGATTTCTTTTATAAATTTTTATAATTTTATAATTATAATTAACAAAAGGGGTTTTTAATTTTCTGAGACTAAACTAGAGGCCAGATCAAAATATTTTGAACATAATAGATGTGCATTTTTATGAGATCTATTTCCACAAAAAAATTGGGATTTTTCCGATACCGTTTGATATTTTTAGAAGTGGAAATAAAGTTTATTTGACAAATTTAAGGGACCTAAAATGCTCCTAAAAATTTGATAAAATTCACGGTGATATTTAGTGCCCTCATACAATCTCTTATCATGATTTGGAGTTTTTTTTGTTATTCTTTGATATTTTTCAAGTATTAAAAGTCGTGAATTTCATATTTAGAAATTAATAGAGGCTATTTCTTCCTATTGAAAATCTCTTAAAATCATATATTTGATTTGAAATTATTAAAGACATTGCTCGATGAAGTTTGAGAATTTTTCGAGCATTTCTGCTAATTTTGGGATTTTAAATTTTGCTCGTGGTTATTTTTAAATATTATTAAAGACAAACTTTCCTATCAAAATACCGTCTACTTTTATAAGAGATTCTTGACAGTTAAAATACATGCTTTGGACATGTGTGTAGAATTTTTGAGGCATTCCTGGTATTGTAATGAACGAAATAACCAAAGCCTATTTTGAATAATGTTAGAGGCTATGTAAGACCTTGAGGCAATGAAAATTATTTTGAAGCTTGTATTTTATATTTAAACCCACTGCCGTAGTTTGATGATTTGAAATACAGCTTATTTTTAAATAAAAAATAAGGCTTTACGAGCCTTAATAAGTTGTTAAAGCTTAATCGAAACTCGAAATGACTCGAGAAATTCTTGAGATTATGTTTTGACGATTTCAACATCGAGTTCTGGTTTCCTCGATTTCCGACTCTGTCGTATAAAAGAGATTTTAATCGGAAGGAAATGATATTGGGCTTGGCATAAAAACTTGTTTCGCCCTGATGCAAGCAATTGAGGTTAAAAGATGTTGCTAAACCTCTTGCGAATATTTAGCCCTCGATAATTATTATAGCGAGTAGCAAGTTATTATAATAAGGTTGTAATCCCAAATATAAGTCCGATCAAGTCATGTTTAAGAGACGCAACTGAACTCAATATCGGACTTTAATAATGGGTGAAACTCAAAAGAAGCTTCCTAAAATCAAAAATAGAACTGAACATTCCTCCAATTACGGTTATGAAACTGAAATTTCCTCCTATGAACGGATATGAAACTAAACTTTCCTCCTATGAACGAAGATGAAACTAAATTTTCCTCCTATGAACGAAGATGAAACTGAACTTTCCTTCTATGAACGAAGATGAAACTGAACTTTACTCCTATGAACGGAGATAAAACTGAACTTTCCTCTTACGAGCAGAGATGAAACTAAACTTTTCTCCTATTAACGGAGATGGAACTGAACATTTCTCCTATGAACGGAGATGAAACTGAAGTCTCCTGAGAATGGAGTGATTGACTACTAACCTTTTACTTTTATCGCACTTTCTTTTATTCCAGTCCTGTACTGGTACAGTTCCTTTCAATACTTTCAGTTCAGTTTTCTTTACCGTATTACTCTAGTCTTGTACTGGTTCAGTTCTTTTCAGTACTTTATTTACAGTTATTTCTATTCAGTACATTTCAGTCTTGCACTGGTCTAGTTCCTTTCAGTATTTTATTTACAGTTCTTTCTATTCAGTACTACTTCAGTCTTGCACTGGTGCAGTTCCTTTCAGTATTTTATTTACAGTTCTTTCTGTTCAGGATTACTCCAGTCTCGTACTGGTTCAGTTTACTTCAGCACTTTATTTCAGTGCCTTTAGAGTTTAGCATTTCATTACTGCAGTTCGTATTTTATTTCAGTACCTATTTTTGCAGTTTATTTCAGCAGCATATTTACTTACCGCTCTTATTTATGCAATTTACCGTTTCTGCATTTTTAGCTCGGGTCCTGCTCTGACGAGCGGTTGGCTTTTTGGTAGAGCGTTAATTGGGGATAATCGAGAATTGAGTTATTCCTCCAGGGTTAGTCCCAAATAATGTGCTCTCACGCTCGTTGCGCTCCTTGTCTAAAGTTAAGCAGTACGTTGATTTGAGAAGGCCGCTTGCCCGAATTATTTTATGTCGAGTAGGGCATGCCGTCGCAGACCCGATATGTGTCAGTTACTTATTTATTGAAATACTTATGAATTGCTTGCGGTGAAAAGTGGCCGGTCGTTCATGCCCATACACCGTACGTACCGGTGCGGGAAGGTTGACGACTCAAGGCGACAGGGAGATGCGTACCACGGGTGATCGACCGTTTTATGCCCCGTTAGATTCCTCCATTGGTCGGCCTAAATTTCAGAAATCGTCGGATGTCGCTCACATCAAAGAGTACATGAGGTTGTACGTTGGGGCCTGAGTAGTACAATACGTCCACACCCAGAAGTGGCAGGACTGACCACTATCACCGACAGCCACATCGGCATGGCCCGCGGGGTTCGCTATCATGCTTGAAGAGAAGCGGTTCAAACTATGTCGACATAAAATGTGTGCGCGGGTTTTGAGCACCTGCCGTGTGCCGATGTGTGTATGAGTTTTGAGCACCTGCGGTGTGTGTGCGGGTTTTGAACACCTGCGGTGTATTGACAGGTTTTGAACACCTGCAGTGTGATTACAGGTTGTGAGTACCTGTTGATTGCATCACTGCTAGTTGAAATCCTATTAAATAACTGATGTTTATGCTGCTACTTTGCAGTTATTTATATGTTGCGCTTTTTCAGATTTCTGCTCCTACCATATAATATGAAAATGCATTATTTTGAAATGCTGCTGCTAGCTCTCTTTTGCTTTGGCTATTGTTGATAGTGTTGATGCTCACTATTGTCCCCATGTTTAGGGATCTTGGGGAGGAGGTGTGAATCCACTTAGTTCTGTGATTATGGTTATTTAAATAACCATTCACAAGAGATGGTGCAGCGCGAGGCCCAGTTACCGCGTGAGAGCGTACCTGTCTTAGAGCCCTCACGAGAAAATGCACCAGTCTCGTCTCCAGTCCTTAGAGATGTGTGCCCTTAGCTTGGCAAAAGCAGAGGGAGTGTTGTAGTTTTCTTTAGCCCGATGGACCACATGTATATAAACTTATGACTAAGGTCTTTGTTATATATATATTTTGATTCTTGAATTCTTCTGCTGTGATGTGATGTGATGAGTTTCCATAGCCTGATAAGACGATCATTCTACGTTTGTTGAGTGGATTGTAGACACATGGAAAGCGTGGGGTGACCGTCTTTAGCGGTAAGGCCCGTATCCGACCCGACCTGGTCTAAGGTTGGGCAGGAGGGTTTTACACAACCACCTGGGTATGAGAAGAAAGGAGAAGAGAAAAAAGTCTATAAGCTCCATAAGACACTATATGGATTAAAACAGGCCCCACAGACGTGGCACAATAACATTGATGGACATTTCATACAAGTGGGATTTACCCGCAGCCTTAATGACCTGTATCTCCAGAAGAATGGGCAGGACATCACCATGGTATTTCTATACGTTGACGACCTCATAATCACTGGGACAAATCAAGAGCTTATCACCAGCTTTAGAGTGAAGATGAAGTAGACATACGAGATGACTGACCTTGGCTTGTTCAAGCTTTTTCTGGGACTGCAAGTCAAGCAGCTGGCAGGCAAAATTTTCCTCTCACAGGAGCGCTACATCAACAACTTACTAGTAAAATTCAACACGACTCTCTGCAATCCTGCCCTCACGCCTATGTCGACAACAAATAATCTCATCACCAAGGATGAAGATCTTATAAACAAAGAAGAATATCGCTCTCTCGTTGGCTCGTTGGCTCGTTGATCTACCTGATGAACAACAGACCCGATATCAAAAATGCAGTCAACATCATGGCCCAATTCGCCAGTCAGCCATGTAAAAATCATCTTGTTGTTGCCAAACGCATACTACGCTATCTGCAAGGTACCATGAATTATGGGATACTTTACCAACATGAGGACAACAACCAGCTTACCGGGTATACCGACTCTGAATGGGCAAGAAACATTGAGCACTGAAAGAGCACATGTGGATTCCTTTTTCTACGAGGAACAAAACCTATATCCTGGAAATCTAGGAAGCAACAAACAATCACTCTTTTGACGACCGAAGGAGAGTATATACCTCTCACATCGACAGCCTATGAAGCCATCTGGCTACAAAGACTAAAAAAAGAAATTTGCAGTCAAGAGAGAAGGAAGAGGAAGAAGTTAAGATCTTTTGTGACAACACCTTTATAATGTTCCTTTCTAAAAATCCAGTGCATCACATCAGAAGGAAGCACATTGACATTCGTTTCCATTTCATTCGGGAGCTGATAGAGAAGAAGCTAATCTCCGTATCCTACATCACCACAATGGAACAGCTTGCAGATATAATGACTAAGCCACTGCCTCGTGATCGTTTCCTGGTGCCGAAGATGAAGTTAGGGCTATTTGAGAGCTTAGATTTAGAGAGGGTGTAGAAATAAATCTAATCTCATTAATTGTATCTGTTATCTCTTATCTACCAACTGTTTGTCTTAATTACAATTAGCTGTTTGTATTAGCCTATAAATAGGCGTTGTATCCCCAGTTAAGAGGTGAGTAAAATCAATGCTAAATTAAAACCCTTTCCTATTCTCTTTCTCCATCTTTGCTGTGCCGTGTCTCTAGATCCTAACATATGTGTCATGGTTTCCTTAATGCTGTTATCTATTGAGAGGAATTGTTATCTCTTGAGTGCTTCAATTATATGTTATACTTACTCATATACTTTCATGTTCTCTTCCTCCTTGTGTTTTTGCCTTGCTAATTTTTTTTTCTCTATATTTGATTTTTTAATCCTTTAATTTAATTTAATTTAATTTAGAGAGGATAAGAGACCAAACTTGATACAAGTAGGAAGCTTCCTGGCAGTTGAAGGTGGTGGTTTATTGTGTAGAGCAACAACAATACAAAACTTTTGTAGTGATGAGGGTAGTATAACCTAAATAGAACTTCATAAATTCTATTTAACATCCTATCATACTGCTTTTAATGTTTTTTAAATTGACAAGGAGATAAATATAGAAGGTCAACTAGAATTTCTTGGTCTTGCCGAACTCACAAGTACTCCTCCACTTGGCAAAACTTCATGACTACTGAATACGGCGTATTATTATGTGCAGAACAATAATACAAAGCACTTGTCGTGATCGAGGGTAGTATAACCCAAATAGAATGACGAGTCATTTTTAACACCCCCCTCCAACTCATTGTGGATTGAGAACTGATAGTTTGGAAATGAAGAACCAAAATTGTTGTTGAATCTGTGCATTGGTGAAAACATCAACGGCTGGTTCTTTGGAGGATATGTAATGGAGAAACCCAATGTGCTTTGTATTCTTTGATGTTTCACATGACAATCCAATTTCATTCTTTTAATTTGTATTCCTCATAAAATATTGGACTTGCGGGAATGTAAAGAGCCCCTTCGTTGTTGTAGTAGAGAAGAGTGTCAAGAGAAGCAATCACGTCCATATATCATTACAGACTAACTATTTTTAGCTCGACAACGGCGCTGGCCATCACTCAATACTCTGTTTTAGTGTAGGATTGGACATTATGTTGCACTTATTCCACCAACTGATAAGAGAAGATCCCAATAATGATGATGTAGTAAGCAACATAATGTGGATGGTGAGGGTTAAACCTTATATTTGGTGGTCTTTTCAGACATTCTCGAAATGTATCTCTCTTTTTTGCAATAATGAAAGTCAAATAATGAATTAAGGAACCTAGACTGCACTATTCATGAGAGAGGTGTAATAGTCAAAGATGTAGTCAATACTCACATGGATTTTTGGGATTATAGATGGGAGGATAATTGTCAAGCTGGACAATAGGGACTGGTGATCTTGGCTTTTTGAGATGATGGGTGTTCGGATTGACCTCTTGAATGCCCGCTTGGGAGTGCAATGGAAATAACACCAAAATACTGCAAACTCATGTACGGCTGCCACACCGCATGATGATCACAGTATCACACCAACTATACTCGGTTTTAAATTTTGCCCATGCACTTTTAATTGTGAATTAATCAACATTTTTATTTTGTCAATTTTCACGCATGCACTTAGAACGAGAATGGAAATATAAGTTTTACCTCAATTCTTTATTCTCTCTTATTTTTTCTTCCTCTCCAAAGACTCAGTTTGAGAGTCCCCCAATGGGGATGAGCTCTTCTCTCTATCTTTTCCTCATTTCTCCACCATATCTCATTTAGTAGCCAACATTGGGGGACATTGATCTAATTACGGGAAAGGTTTGTTCCCCCTCATTTAGATCCTTTCTATTCTGATCAGTGACACAATCCATTTCTTGGGCACACAACACAAAATCAGGCTGCGACAGATCTGGGTACAGGAAAAATCTATGTTGTGTATGATACCATCATAGCAGTGATGAATGCAAGTTAGGGAGAGCCGGTCAAATTTCATTGGAGCTCTGCCTGTTGAATCACGACTTCGAATAGGAACCCTATTTTGTGCAAGAGCGTAACATATAGGAACATAGTGGAGACACAAGCAACTTCTGTGATGCTCTCATTGGACGAAAAGGGCAAACCTAAGATCTTCGAACGAGAGGGGAGGTAGATTGGAGGGAGACGAGAGCGTTAGGAGGCAAGAGCTTCGTTTGATACCATTTTTAACTCAGATAATGGTGTTGCGGGTCGCTCGAGGCTTTCGGTAGACCAGACTAAACTTGTCCGCCTTAGCCCGCGGAGCAGTTGAGCGCGCAATCAATCACAAAAAGAGCAGAGAAATGGTCAGATGGATTTTTAATGTGGAAAACCCGTGAACATGGTAAAAAACTTCGTGTCGGTACGGTGCCGGTCAAACTTCACTATTTGCCTCTGTTTACTAGGCTTTGGAGAAATCGAGGGCGATAAATCGTTCCTCGTTACAACTTGAAAGGTGAGAGAATGAGAATCGCTCAGAGGGTGACAGACCACCACTCGTAAGCTTAATACTGGTCTTCTCTGATGGTGTAGAACCTCGTGGTCGTTGTCTGGACGCCGAGTGCTGGAGGGTGGCACGTAGAAAAATTACCGAGGAAAGCTGGCAGAACGCCTTGCACGTAGAAGCGTCGTGGATTTTTACAAATCTTCAAAGCCCTCGAGGGGAGGCGGCTCATAGGAGGATTTCAGCAAAGCTCTGGCCTGTAGGAGGAGAAAACCGGGAGGAGAAAAGTTAGAATGAGAGGGGGTCTGTGGTCCTATTTATAGGCCCCAAAGGTGGTTACGGTGGTTACATGGTTATCCACACACCGTAACCATCCATTTTACTAATTGTAGACCATTTTTAATATAGTTTAAGACACATTATTTTTATAATTTCACTACGCGCGGACCGTAATTTTTTTGGTTATTGACACCCACCCATGATGGTGGTTACGACAGTGGTTACACGGGTGGTTACCTGCGATACGAATGACGAAGATCGAAGAGGGATGATTGGAAGATAGAGAGGGGCCGTCGTTAGCAGTTTTTGGGTGACGGGCCCTCAGTGGCGGGTGGCCGTCAGGGGGGGAGGAGGGAGAGTCGCAGCCGACCGGCCACAGGCGCGACGGCCAGGGAGGCCGGGTGGGGCACCAGCCGCGCCGGGCAGCTGCGGCCGGGGAGGCCGGGTGCGGCGCTGGCCGCGGGCTCGCAGCCGCGAGGCACGGCGGCGCCTTGTGGCCGTGCCTTGTTGCCGCGGGCTCGCGACCTCTAGGCACGGTCGCGCCGGCCGCGCCTCACGGCCGCGTGGCACGACCACGACCAACCGGGAGGCCGGCCGCTGGTGGCCGGCCACGGAGGGGGCGGACCATTGGGGGCGGTGGCGGCCGGCCGTTTGGCCGGCAACGGTCGTCGGTTGTGCGCGCGGATTGCGAATGGATTAGGCGTGCTGATCGCGCACGGTTATGGGATTTCGGCTAATCACATCCCGGTTTTTTCTATAAATTATGGGAAACCCCATCATATGAAGAATCTAACCTGGAATAAGGTGGAAGCAGAACACTTCGGTTGTTGAATACGAGGATCTGAGTATTCATAGAATCAATAAAATGTAGCCCTTGTAGAGGTCGGGAGTAGTGCAACTTAAATATAATATTGCACAAATTCAGAAGCATATTTAGCAATTTGAAATTTTTATCAGAGTTGAGGTGATTTGTTTTTTTTTGTATTCAACCATGTTGTTTCCTCTAAATTAAGTTTTTTTTTTCAATCTCACAATGGGTGTCTAAAGCCTTACAACGTGTTACGTGGAAATCTACAAAGGTCCATAGAGTAGGCCCAGTTAAGAGCCCACTAACTCCTCTGTTTTTAGTCCCACAGCTTAGAATGGGATTTAGGCTCCTTTCTCTCCTATATAAATGTACATTTACTTGTAACAATGTAACACTTGAATTAGAAATTAATAGAAAAGGAAATATTTTCCTCTTTCATGTTTTTCTACATAATAAAACTGTGGTGCCCCTGTTCAGGAAGCACATACATATGCCGAGGAGAATGGCCTTTTCTTCAAGGAAACATCTGCAAAAACAGCCACCAATGTCAATGAGATATTCCATGAAATAGGTATTTATTTTTATGTACTTAAGGTTGCAGCTAAGGACTATTTTGTTATCTTATTTTTTTTGTCTGTAACTCTGTATACAGTAAGAACAGTTGAAATCTCACCTTTTGGGGTATATTTTATGCAATATACTCCCCAATTTTTTTTGATGTTCTATATATTTTATGTCAAGATTCTTCGAGATAAAATTTGTTTATTTTCACTCTCTTTATCTGCAAGCTGCTTTAAGATACAAGTTTCTCACCTGGGAAGTTGTTTGATTAAATATGAGAGTGTTGTCCTCATAGTGGATTTTATATGGTAGAGGTTGTTCATCATCTGTTTTCTCAATATTTTATGTTTCGTTTACTCTTCCTTTATATTTCATTTTGAATCACTGATTTTGTCTCTCAAATAAGTGGACCTTTATCGAACTCTTTGACCAGGGAAGGTGAGGAGCTGTAATTTCATTAATTTTTGCATGCTCTAAGATATTTGCTTATTCATGATCTTGTACTTGAATCTGGGTTCTTTGCAGTTGAAGTACTGGCTTGTGTAAGACATTTACAGAAAAGGTGAAACCCTTAGAGAATCATATTTACTTGTCTGATGGTGGATGTGACTTGTACACTTGAAAGGAAGAAGATTGCTATTAGCTATTTTGTGCATCTAGCAAAGTACCATGTAAATAGATTGGAGAGTTAAATGTTGACATACTACTGGTTGGCCTTTATTATCTATCTTATGGTTGCATGGATGAAATTAGCATGCTGTCTCCATTATGGTTTTCTCTCCTGCACTTCACCACTAGTTTCGAGTCCTACAAACAACCACTCTATAAATGTGGAGATAAGGCTTTTGCTGGGATTTCCGGTCGCGGAAGCACAATCCCTAGACACAGCTAAGCAGAGTTACACAAAAATATGTACTTCACACAATTTTATTAGCACAATTAAATTAATATGTATTTAATTTAAGAGATACAAATCCGAAAATATACTGCAGAATAACTTGGACTATGAAAATCCGCAGGAGTAATATGAATTTGACTGCAATCCGTAAAACGAATGCACAAAATTCGTATCATAATGAACCTTCGTCGTTGTCAGACGACCAAGGACAGCCACCACCATCGAGAAGAGATCCAAGTTAGGACTTGACCATGCCGCGAATGCGCAGCCCGCTAATGTCACCACTTGTGCACAACCACCACCACCTTAGAGCATGCAATCATCGAACAACACACACTTTGCCGCAACCCGTGATTCTGACGCTTGCCACTACCCGCGCGTTTTCACTCTTCACTGCCGATGCAACCCGCAATCAGATGTCGACGCCCACCGCGGCCTTCAGTTGTACCCCACCGCTTACCTCTTCAAAACTTTATCTCTCTTTGGTTTGGTTTTTGGTGTGTCCTTCATAGCTTGCCTCCCACTCCTTTTATAGTCATTTGACTCATTTCACATGTCTTAGCATCTTTCCAAGAAGCTTCATTGTATGTGTCCATTCAAAGCACATGGGCGGCTTGAAGAAAAATCTGCATTGGTGGTCGGTAAGTGGGGAAGGTGAAACATGCGAGTTTGAAAATTCAAAACTAACTCAACAATCACCACCTTGATTTGAATTTCAAATACCACATCCTGCACAAAGTACTATCTGTAGAAAGCAATGTCTGCACAAAACGCTAATTTGCACGAAGCACCACGTCATACCTGAGGCGTCAGCCGACTTGTCGCAAGTCGAACTTCATCTCTGCTTTGGTTCACCTGTGGGATGTCGACACACCCAGATTGCAAAAATTGACTCACTAAATCAGGGTCACAGAAGGGCGACCCATTGCACCACCTCGACCATTCACCATATCACCCGCAGAAATCATGGGCATACCACCTCGCACCGTGGTTCCCATCAGTCGGTACAGACTACTGAACCGCATAACCTTCATGAGCGGTTATCAGGATCGTGATTCAGATTATAGGATCTTACGGTCATACAATCCAAATTTTGTAAATCGATCTAGATCTTACCTAGGATCTAAATCAGCACATCTATGACTGGGATCACGATCCAGAACTTAGGATCTTTAAGATCGCGATCCTAACCCGATTCTACCGGTTTGGCCAAAGGTAATTAGAAACATGCCCAACCCGATCCCGACCCCATTAAACCAGTCCAACGCACATAACTCATTGCTTAACCTTATCCCAATCCCGCTCCCATACCCAATCACAAAATCCTATCATGTTTTTTTTACTGTATCCCAAGTGTCGATTGTCGACTGCAAATAAAGGTAAAGTGCGACCTCTTTGGTCGCTTCCAATCCAGACAATGTCTTCTTTTTTCCTTACCAGGTTCAATTTCAAGTGATGTCAGTATCTTATCTTATATTTTTGCATATAAGCAATCCAGTGGTTGGTAATCTAATGGCTTCTTGCTTTCTACATTTAGGCCGATGACTTCTCTTTCTTTCTAGCTTATAAGCAATCTAGCAGTTAAAAATATAGTATGCGAGTAATTCAAGCTTCCTGCTTCCAGCGTACAAGCAATTCAGCAGTTTGGGTTCGTCTTTCTGCTTCTAGGCTTCCACAAATCCATAAGTCCAAATTTATTTTTATTGTTAGTAAACAGTGTCCTAACTAAAACTGAAAGTGAATTTAATATGATATTATCTTTTTTATTTAGTTATTCAAAACTTTTTAATATAATTATTCACATACTACTCAATTTTTTGATTTTCTGTTAATTATGTAATTGAATGATACAAAATTCAATTTTATATTTTTAATCTTAATTTATGAACGTTGTAGGATTTTGCGATCCTCGATCCGATTCTACGATTTGGTCCGATCCAACCTCGAAACGATCCCGTCTAGGATCTCAATCCTGACAACCTTGCGATACACCCACGTGTCACTGTCAGAGCTTCTTTTATCGCCGCAAAGTTGTTGCCACCCGAGTCCAAACTGCCCAACGATACCAGATTCTTACGTAGCTTGGGCATCAGATGTACCCTCTCAAGCTCGCTCACCACCTCATCATGCATATGCATGTCCACTGTCCCTGGGCATGTAACCTTACAACCTGAGTCGTTACCTAAATAGACTTACCCAGTCATTACCTCCAGAGAACTGAACATCGACGCATCCGAACATATGTGTTGCGATGTACCAGAATCTAATATCTATCCGCTGTCAGAGTTGTCATGACTCTCAGTGATGGTATAAATACCATCACTCTCCAGTCCAGATCTAACATCACCACACCCGCATCATGGGCGCCTCCAGAACTTTGTGCACGTTGCGGGCAATTCCTCCTGATGTGACAACTCTGTCTATAATGGTAACAAACAATTCCCTTCTTCGACACCGACTGAGCTAGTGCACCTCTCGATCTCCTGTAGAATGCTCTCCCCCCGTCCATCGACCCCAAGGAGTGGAGTCATTCAACATCTGACTGGACAGTAATGCCGATGTGACCTCCAACCCCACTATATCCTTCTCATATACGAGCGTGGTCACCATGTGTTTAAAGAACGGCGGGAGCTAGATAAGGAATAATAGGGCCTTATCTTCTTCCTCCACCTTCACTTCAACCACATGCAATTGGTTTAGAAGGTTGTTGAACACATTAAAGTGCTCCTGCAGGTTGTCACCCCTCTACATCTTCAGCTCATACAATCGATGTTTCAACAACTACCTTGTGGTCAACATCTTGGCCAGATACAATCTCTCAAGCTTCTCCCAAAATTTGATTGCGGACTCCTCAACGCCAATATTAAAGAGCACCTTGTCGTCAACAAAAAAAAAGTTTATTGGATAGCTTTGATGAGTTTGATGATGTAGTGTCGGCTTGCTTATTATAAGTAATGGATTTACTCATATCTCCTAGTCTGTACCAAATTCATCTGTGGATTTGGAAGGTTGGTCAAGCCTTCTAATCCAATGAATGCAAATGAATATGAGAACGCAATCAAACTAAAATTTAATGTAGAAAATCTGAGATTAAGTCTAAAATAAAAGCATTAGGGTGTATCAATTTGTGAGGGCTCGCAAATTGGTAAGGCCTTTTCACTGCCACCTTTTCCAACCCATTTTGATACAATGACACCCCTTTCTCATTCTCTTAATCCCCTCCTTTCTCACTCTTTTTGTGCTTTTTTCAAGGTCTTTTCTTATTTGTTATGGTGCCTCCTTTATCTCTTTTACCCCATCGTGCCACGGGCTGCAAATGGATGGCCATCCTCCATGAGCCTGTTCTATCTGCTCTCTTTCTCTCAACCTATACCTTTTTCACACATCAACCTAAAGTTCTACTCCTTTACTCTTTCCCTCCAAACGTTCGTCTCTCTGTCTACCCACCTCAACTCTTATTAATAGACAAGTGAGCTATTGCCAATGGACCACAAACAAGCACAAAATAAAGAAGGATACGCAAAATATTTTTATTTTTTCTGTGTAGTGCATTTTGTCCTAAAACAGACCTCGCACAAGGGGTAGATGAACATGGAGAAGAAAAGACCAATTTTAAAACTCCATAGATGGGCTCATAACCTTAGTTGTTCCTTATTGAAAACCCTAATAAAATGATACTATAACGATTTAATGTCGTTACTAGATCGCCGGAGGGATTGGCGGCCTTAGAAATGTAATTCAATATGTGCAGGCGGAGTTCCAGCGGGGGAATGATCTTGAGGCCGGTAGGAGAGAGACAAATATAACAAGGAGAGAGAGAAGAACAAGGTTAGGAAAGAGAGACTAAACTTTATTTTATTCATCCATACTCTGTATTACAACCATTAGGCTATATTTATAGCCTTCATACCAACATCCCAAAACACCTATTTACAATTATGCCATCCATATACTATGTATAATACTCCCTTACATTCCTACCTCCCCATCAAACGACGACCTCGTCGTTTAGTTCTTTTTCTAGAAAAAAATACATGATATCTATACTCTCAAAAAAAGCATCGGACATCGACAAAGAGTTTGGATTTTGAAGGCCGGTGGAATCTTAATTCTGCAATTTTTCTTCCATTGGCAAGGTAGGCGTTGACGCCACGGTGGTCTGTGTTCTTGCAGTGTTGATGCCACAGTCGTTGGGATCTGCTTGTGAATAGAAAACTAGCCATCTCAGTAACTTTGCTTTCATGGATGCTAAGATTCTTGGCCATGTAGTCTGTTTACAAGTAGCCAAATACACTTCAAATCCGCTGGGGTCAAATACGCGAATCATCAACGAAATTGTTATGGAAATGACGAACTTGAGACCAAATATTTCTGCTAGGGCCACCATCAACAGTGAGTTCAGATCATAATTCTTGGAACAAATTTCAGTGCCATGGACTACATAGCCATCCTTGATCTCATCATTACTGAAATTTTTGTTTGAAGCGGTCATAGCGAGGTCTTTTAGGAATGAATCATATGCCCTGGCTATCCAATTTGGTGAAAACATCAAGAATAATAAAGGAATTTCTCGTGACAGTGTTGGTGTCATTTCGGAGTTCTTCCTCATTTGAGAGTTCTTGTTCATCTTTCAATTTGTCGGAATCATCAAGAAGGACCGATGCCAATGAAAATTCCTCCGATGGTGGCAAAACAAATGATGAAAGTATTTCTTCACTGACATGGATTATCGGAGCCCGGACACAAATGAGCTCTTCAAGTGTCCCGCAAGGGTCATACTCCTCGGACTTGGCTTCATGGCTATCATGACTAATAGGTGATGGAGGCACTTCTATCCCGAATCTGTTCTGAATAGCAACCTTGAAATGATGACAATCATGGCCCATGCCATACGACAAAAATTCTAGGAACCACTTTAATGCTGACTTGTCCAAATAAAATGAGGCCACAAAAACATAATCAAGAGGATTGATGTTCTTATACTCGAGGAACATTTCAAACTTAGAGATCCAATCGGTAGGATTGCCCGACGCAAATCTTGGGCACGTAACTTTGGCGGACAAAGTATTAATCGAGCCTAAAGAGGATATGTAACCAAAAAGGCTGGCTTGAGTGGAATCCCACTGGTGCTTCTTCCCGGAATTGTTGGGAGAATTAAATTGGTGTAGAAGTGGCCTTCGCGCTTGCCGACGGCGTTGCAGTCGAAGCCGATGCTGCAGATGGCGATCTGCTTGCGGGTGCTCTGCTCGTCAGGATCGCCGGTGCTTGCGCTGAACTGGAACGATTACGGTTAGTTCGTCGTAGGAGCTGTCTTCTCAATCAAAGAAATTATGTCCTTCGTGAATCGCCGTCCGTGATGATGTCCGGAGGCGCTACTGGAGACCTTGTCCGGAGGCGTGATTGGCCGGAGGCGTCACTGTACAACCTTCTCTGATTTCTGAATACGAAAAGAGCTCGAAACGGCAAAGGCTATGGGAAGAGACCGGATTGAGGGCGACATGGAGAAGCTGGGTTCGATGCAACGAGGACGAGCGACTGTCGTCGAGGAGAAGAAGATAGAAAATCCAGTGATCTTCTTTCCTGATGCTGTGGAAACAAAAGAGGTTGGAGCAAGGGCAACAAAATGTCGTGGATGACGTGACCGGTTGCAGTCGAGAGAAAGAAAAATGAAGATCTAGCAATCTTGTTGCTTCCTGCTGCTGGGGAGACCTTAGATCGAGATCAAGAGGACCGGAAGAGGAGGATCGAGTTAGAGGAGCAAGACGTGAGCAGCAAGGCCCTCAGAATCATGAAACTAAAGTGAGACAAGATTTATTGCACAGGACATGTGCAGGCCGGATAGAGATGATGCAGAAATCTTCTTGTTCCCAGAAAAAATTGATGTTCTTCTTGAATGCTTGTTGGGCACAAGAACCACACGATTGCTGAATTGAGTTGTAAATGGAGATCGATGTTCCAATGAGGAAGAAGATGAATGACATCGATGGCGGATCTTGAGTGGAGAAGATATCTCTTCTGAATCGTTTGTTTAGACCTTTGAATAGTGAGTCGGGAGCGAGAACATCAACGAGAGCACCATTTGTAACGATCTAATGTCGTTACGAGATCGCCAGAGAGATTGCCGACATTAGAAATGCAATTTGCTATGTGCCGACGGAGTTCCGGTGGGGACCTTGAATCCGGTAGGAGAGACAAAATAACAAGGAGAAAGAGAAGAACAAGGTTAGGAGAGAGACTAAACTTTATTATATTTATCCATACTCTATATTACAACCACTAAGCTATATTTATAGCCTTCATACCAACATCCCAAAACACTTATTTACAACTATAGCATCTGTTGAAGCCAGAAAAATTCCCAACCTCAGAATTCGTATCAATGCCGCCTAAGGTTACCGGCTCAGGGGCAAGATCGGACGGCTAGGGTGACTAGGACAGAGAACCAAGTCAAACAGGACCCCAGATGCTGCGGCAGGAAGGTCTCACCACGTACCCGGATGCTCGGAAGGAGCAACCCCTTCTCAACCAAAGACGACCGAACTGGGTACGAGGGAAGCTAGCTGATGACAAAGTTGTGAGGTCGCGACCTGATCTCCAAGGAAAAAGAATCCAAGGGCTTGGCTAGTATCCCGCAAATGAAGCTCGCGAGTATCCTTCAGAGGACTTCCAGTGCCTCACCTCGTACCCCTGGGGTCCTATTTATAGGCAAATACAAGGAGGGGGGGGGTCATATTTATACCCCACCCCCTGGCGACTAGGCGACTTCCTGGAGGAGCTCGCACTCCTGGGCGAGTATTGCGCCTAGTCGCCTACCTGGCGAGTATGCGAGGGGAGCTCGCCATACTCGCCAGGCCTTCTACGGTCTTGCGTGCTGATGTTGACTTCTGTCTTGACTTGTTGACTTGACTTCTGCTGACCTGACTGTGGTAGGACTCATCCTCGACGAATACGGGTTGTACACAATCGCCGCTCTTTTCGGGTGACGTAGGAGCTCGGAAAGAAACATCCAACACTTATTCAGCGAGCTGCTATACCGAGTATCAGGTTGCTCGCACTTGATAACTGTCTGCCGATCTCTATAAATAGGGGGGGGGGTCTGGATCTTCAGCCGGAACTTCGGAGCTCGCGCATGATGTCGGATCCTGAGAAGATTCTTCAAGACAGCCTCGCCGCCCTAACTAGCCTTCTCAGCATTTCCAAGCCAAAAAGGCCGCGCGAAGAAGACGCCGTAGCCGACTTACCCCCCCCCCCCCCAAGAAAAAGAAAACTAAGAAAGCCAAGAAGAAACCCGCTTCTGACGCGGCTGACTCGCCGCCACCTCCTGCGCAAGTCGCGGCCCCCACCAGCAATCCAACGCGCTCTGCTGACACGCTGAAGCTGCTCAGCGACCTGGGGCTTGCTGATATCCCCAACGTGGTCGCCCCTGACGCGAGCTTGCTCGGCTCGCTCGACATCCCGGAACTCTCCACCACCTCGGCGGCGCAGCCGGTTTAAGTAGTCTCTGTGCCAGGTCGCCATGTTGCCGAGACATTCTTCTTCTGTATCTGTTAGTCGCCGTTTCCTCTTTTCGCTGACTTCGCTCTTATATTCGCAGACTCCCCCACGGAGGACGCTGCTGCGGCTTTGAATGTCGCCCCGCTGAACTCCGCGCCATTGCTCGCTCTCGTAGCTGAGAAACCGCGCCGGACCGTGCATGGGATCCGGATTAACCTCGGCACCAAAAGGGTATCTGAAGCTTCGACTCCCGTGGCGAAGGAGAATCCCCCTGCGAGCAAGGTTCCCCCGGAGAAGGAAATTCCGGTGAAGGAACTCCCGGTGAAGGCGGTCCCGCCGGCGATCAAGGATCTTCCGGCGAGTAAGGTCCCGCCGGCCCCAGCGCGAGATTCTGCACCACCAGCGTCGAGTTCACAATTACCACCGTCGCCGCCGCTGACCGCCCAGCAGCAAGATGCCATGCAGCGACCTCCACCGCCTCCTCCGCCGAAGACCTCGCATCCGCCGGCGAGTTCGGTGCTGCCTCCGCCGCGGAAGACCTCGCATCAGACGGCGAGTTCGGTGCAGCCTCCGCCGCGGAAGACCTCGCATCAGACGGCGAGTTCGGTGCAGCCTCCGCCGCCTTTGACGAAAACCTTGGCCCAGAAAATGGACAAGCCGCGACCGAGCTATTTCCCGCCGAGGGTCGCGGACTCCGGTCAAGGAGGGCATGGGCAGGGAAAACCTGCCGAGCGCGCGGGTGGTTCTTCTGGTCGGCGGGATGCGTCAACCCGCGGCCCTTCTCCTCGGCGATCAAGATCTCCTCGCCGTGGTAAGTGTCATCACTGATGTTGTATCTGGCGACTTTCTTGTCTTAACAGATCGCCCGACTACTCCAGGGGCGGCCTTCATCGACGTCATCGGGTTGTCGGGCAGCGTGTATCGTCATGCCGCAGCTCGCGCCTACCTGAAGCTGGAGACCAAGTTCGACCAGCTGGAGATCTGCGAACCACATCGGCGGATATCGTCCTTGGAAGTGCGGATGGCGAAGATGGAAGAACTCCAGTCCACCCTGGAGAGTTATGAAACCCGCTTCCACATGGTGAGGGAGAATGATCGCCGACTGGCGATTAATAACCACCGCCTTCAGCTCGTTCTTGACGAGCTGGCCGACATCCGCGCGAGTATGGGCTCCGTCGGGCGGCTGACGAGGATGGAGGAGCAGCTGCGACTTGGCGACGATGCGATGTCGTTGGCGACGGAGCATTATCGGCGGGCGCGGGAGATGGGCTGGGCTGGGCTGGGCGACATCCTCATCCACCAGAGAGACTTCCTAGGACTTGGATTCTTTCTCTTAGTTGAAGATCGCCGTGTGCGACTTGTTGTAATGAACAATTCTATTATTGTAATAAGCGAGTTTATATCTCACACTTATTTGTTCTTCATGTTGTCTTCCTGTTTTATGTGTTTGCGATGTCTGGCCGGCAATGAGCCGAGTTTATTGTGCAGGTTCTGACAATGTCGCGCTTTCTTTTTTGCACCGCGCGATGTAGGTACCTGGATCCTCTTGTTCGCCTAGACTGCGACTTAGGATGATACTCGCCAGAGCAGGGATATACCCCCCCTGTCATCAGCTATAAATAGAGGGGGTAGGTAGGACATAAGTACGCTGTTGCGCTTTCGAATCCTTAGCTCGCGAGTATCTTTCCCTGCTCGCGCGTTTCGATTTCTCTTCCTTTCTCGCGCTTCTCCCTTTTTTTAACTCGCCAATTCGCAGAGATGGTGGGAGACGACGCCAGTGCTCGCCGACAAGCCCACACCGCCAATTTTGCCGATGCGGCTTTCAAGAAGTCGACTACCACAGAGCGAGATTTGGAAAACTTCAGGGAGAGGTTGTTGCCTGACGGCTACTCGGCAAGGCTTCCTAGTCGCAGCGAGCGACTTAATTCCTACATAGAGGGCGCGCTGGTCCTGCCGCTTTGTCACTTTGACGCCGGCCTGCGACTTCCTCTCTGGTCGGAGTATTGCGAGATCTTGCGATACTTCGGCATCGTCCCTGCGCAGATCAACCCCAACGGCGTGGCGATCATCACGGGGTTCCTCTGCTACTTGCGGGAGGAGAGGATCGTCTTCGACCTTTCTGTCTTCCGCAAGATCTTCGCCTTCGCCGCGACCGCCGAGGGAGTGGTTTACTTCAGTAGCCACGTCCGCACCTTGGTGGGGACGGTGAATAAAGTCCATCGATGGGGCGAGCAACTGGTCGTCGTTCACAGCGACTTTGCGGGTGTTCTGGGGAGGCCGCACCAACCCGCCGATGTCGCCTTCCTCCCGCCGATATTGGAGGGCGTACGAGAACAGTTGGTTGAGTCGTTCCGTGGTCGCCGGTTCGACGTCATCTTCTGGCGACTAAACGTCAATACCCTGCTGGAGATCCACCCCAACGAAGGTAAGGTTTGAGCGAGAATCACGTCTTGGCTACTCGCCTCGCTAGATGTATCTCGGTACTGATGTTTGCTCGGTGTTTTGCAGTGGCGTGCGAGCTCCCGGAGAAGCCGCTTCCTCCGGCGAAGGAAGTCGCCACCTCGCTCCCCGAGTCCAACCCTCCGCCCGATGTCGGCGAGAAGAAGCGGCTCGCCAAGGGAAAGGAGAAGGTCAGGTCGCCAGGCCCCGCGACTAAGAAGGCGAAGGTGTCATCGCCGCGACCTGATGACCGCGAGTCGCCCTCAGATGCTCGGCTACCCTACTTCCACCCCAACTTCAATTTGGGGTTAGGGGCGGTGGACGCCTATGGTCGCCCTCTGGTGACTTGGTCGGAGGAGGAGCATTTGGTGACGCTGAGCACCAACCTCCCTTCCTGGTAGGCAGACTGGGAGGACAAGGGGGAGGCCTTCGCCGTCCTCCACGCGCTGTACGGGCGAGCTGACGCCGAGTCAATGCTGGAGCTCAGCGCGGAGGATCTCACCCAGCAAGCGTCATGCTCGCTCGCGCGAGCTGTCGAGTTGAACCACTACTCGGCGAGAAAACTACTGGAGACGACCAAGGCCTTGAAAATCGTCAGCCAGAAGGCGATTAATCTCGGCATGGAATCTGTACGCTGGAAGGAGTATGAGGTAAGTCGCTCCCCACGCGCGACGTTGATGCTGGTGGATTCGGGTCATTTTGCTGATTCTCTACTTTTTGTTGCAGGCTGCTGAGATTGAAGCTGCCAAGAAGCTCTCTGAGTACGAGGCGAAGCTCGCCAAGTCTCAGGCCGAGCTGGAGGCAGCCCAAATCCGCGCGGCCGAGATGGAAACTCGCCTAACTGCCTTGGAAGGCCGCGCGATTTCTTTAGCTCCTCAGCCAGCCGAGCCGCGACCGGAGGACGATCCTCACTATGCGATCAAAAGATCTCGCACACTCTGGAAGGAGAGGTCGTCGGTCCCCCGCGAGATAGCCCGTGCAGCGGGAAACGTCATGCTCGCGAGGCTGAGGATCAACGGCCAACTCGCCGAGGGGGACAAGATGCTCACTGTCGATGAGTGGATCCCCGAGCTGCTTGCCGATGAATCGACCTCGTCAGATCGCCTACCTTCTCCGTCATCGGGCTCTGGCAGCAGCGACAGCAGTAGCAGCAGCAGCGACATCAGTAGCAGCGGCGAGGAGGAGAGCGAGGAGGGCGGCGAGGAAGAGGAGGATGCTGATATTGGAGATGAGGAATATCGGCCTGATACTGGCGACGATGAGTCCTAGTTGCTCACCGATATTTGTAACAGTCAAATTTTGTAACTTGTAAATTTTTTGAAGTATATATTAATACAAGGTTTTGTTACCGCATTATCGTACTTTACTCGCCTATTTTGTTGGTTGATAATGCTCGCTAGGCTCATAGGCCCGGGGAGGATGAGTACTCGTCATGCCTTGCCCGTACGTTGGCGTCGATCATAATCGCGTAATTACTCGCCTCACGATACTCGCCTGTGTCCTGTTTGTATACTCGCCGTCACATACTCGCGTGCTTGCCATATTATACTCGCATGCTCGCCAATGCTTGCTCGCATACTCGCCAAAAACCCGAGCCGACACCTTATGAGTTGAACTTGGTCAGTGGTTGGGAGTAGTCGACACGCAGCAGGAGCCGAGCTCAACTGAGGGTGGGGTAAGTCAACTCGGGGAGGCAAGTAGTCGGTCTGCAGGAGAGGAGCTCGTACAGAGATCTCGGACTACACATCGCTCCAGCGAGGAACTTGATCTCACTCGAGGAGGTCCTTGGCCAATATGCAGGAGAGGAGCTCGTGCAGGGACTTGAACTTACGGCGACACTCCACTCGAGGACTTGAAACATTGTTGGAGTCGACAACTCTCAGGAGCCTTGCTCAACCAGAGTGGTGTAAGTCGACTCGGGAGGCAAGTAGTCGGTCTGCAGGAGAGGAGCTCGTACAGAGATCTCGGACGACGACACCGCTCCAGCTAGGAACTTGATCTCACTCGAGGAGGTCCTTGGCCAATATGCAGGAGAGGAGCTCGTGCAGGGACTTGGACTCACGACGACACTCCACTCGAGGACTTGAAACATTGTTGGAGTCGACAGCTCTCAGGAGCCTTGCTCAACTAGAGTTGTGTAAGTCGACTCGGGGAGGCAAGTAGTCGGTCTGCAGGAGAGGAGCTCGTACAGAGATCTCGGACTACAGCACCGCTCTAACGAGGAACTTGATCTCACTCGAGGAGGTCCTTGGTCAATATGCAGGAGAGGAGCTCGTGCAGGGACTTGGACTTACGGCGACACTCCACTCAGGGACTTGAAACATTGTTGGAGTCGACAGCTCTCAGGAGGCTTGCTCAACTAGAGTGGTGTAAGTCGACTCGGGGAGACAAGTAGTCGGTCTGCAGGAGAGGAGCTCGTACAGAGATCTCGGACTACGGCACCGCTCCAACAAGGAACTTGATCTCACTCGAGGAGGTCCTTGGCCAATATGCAGGAGAGGAGCTTGTGCAGGGACTTGGACTTACGGCGATATTCCACTCGAGGACTTGAAACACCGTTGAAGTCGTTTTCCCTGCTACTTAAGAGATTGCAAATGAACCAAATGCATCGATAGCTTTTAAGGACGGAGAAATCATAAAGAGAACAATGATCTCATCGCCGTCGAGTTGGGAGGTTAGCGTCCAACCCTGTTCCTGATAGTTCCTCCAGTCCGAGGAGAGATGCAATCGGGTGTAGCTAGGCCGACATGCAAGGGGGGAGCTGATCTCGGCCGTTAATGCAGGGGTCCGGTCTTACAATGACGCTTATATCCCGAGGCATCGTCCTATCGTCCGCACTGGGCTATCTAGGAGAAACAGGTCGAAGGCATGTTTCCCAATCCGACCGTTGAAAGCATTTTCAGCTCTGCCAGCTGGCTACGCGCGTAAACGCAAGAGCGAGGGGTAATGTTCTTCCGAGGGTCCTCCAGGACGCACTCGCGACTAACATATTCCCTTGGTCCTACCCCCGCTCTTTGGCTGGTTGTCCTGCCTTTGGAAATAATTGAAGGGTTGTTGCCCAGTATGGGAACTTGGCAAAGTTGATCCCTCGGATCCAAGAGCTTGGAGTTCAGACCTGTTCCTGCTAGTTCCTCCAGTCGGAGGAGAGATGCCATCGGGGGAAGTTAGGCTGACATGCAAAGGGGGAGCTGATCTCGGCCGTCAATGCAGGGGTCCGGTCTTACAAGGGCGCTTATATCCCGAGACATCGTCCTATCGTCCGCACTGGGCTATCTAGGAGAAACAGGTCGACAGCCGGTTTTTTGGACCGATTTGGAGTAGAACCTTAAGGCCTCAGAAATCTTGAGATAAAGTACAACGGGAAACCAAACAGCAGCCACTATTTGTATATATATATATGAAAACATATACAAGTAAAAGTACAGCAGTGATGGCTAGGGATAAAACCTTTTCAGGTCATCCCCACTCCAGGTACCTCCCAGTTGCTCTCCGACCTGGTCCTGGAGATAATATCCTCCGGCGGCTAAGGCTTCTTGTATGATGAAAGGACCTTTCCAATTTGAATGCAGCTTGCCAACTGTTGCCCCTCTTCCTGCGGTGTCCACTTTTTTCATGATCAGGTCCCCTGCCAGGAAATGTTTTAGGCGGACATTTTTGTCGAAGTGCTTCGCCATGCGCCGTTTGATCTCCTCTTGGCGGACGGAGGCCAAGTCACGAAGTTCTTCTATGAAATCCAGCGAGAGCCTTTGAGCGTCTTCATTCTCCAAGCGCCATTCTTCGCTGCCATCCCCAGCCGCTATGACTCTCGGGCTTCGAACCTCAAACTCCACTGGGATGAGTGCCTCAGACCCGTGGGACAACTTGAAGGGAGTTTCCCCCGTGGCCGAGTTTGGAGTTGTTCTCAGAGCCCAAAGGACCGAGGGGAGCTGTTCTGCCCAGTTGCCTTTCAAGTTGGTGACTTTCTTTTTTAGGAGGTTGATGATCAATTTGTTGGCGGCCTCCACTTGTCCCTTGCTGCGAGAATGATGCACAGAGGCGAATAGAAGATCCGTCCCTAACTGCTTGCAGAAGTCCTCTAACTCCAAGCTGGCGAACTGTGGCCCGTTGTCGGTGACGATGGCGAGGGGAATTCCGAACCTGCATGCAATCTCCCCCCAAATGAAATTCTTGACTATCTGTGAAGTGGTCTTGACCAGAGCTTTTGCCTCGATCCATTTCGAGAAGTAGTCGATCATGACCAGGACGAACTTCCTTTGTCCGCTGGTTTGAGGAAAAGGGCCGATCAAGTCCATCCCCCAAATGGCGAAGGGCCATGGAGCAGTGATCGAGCGCAGGTGCTGAGCTGGTTGTAGTTGAAGAGGCGCGAAGAGTTGGCATTGGAGACATTTTTTGGAGAAGGCTTCTGCATCTTTTTGAATGGTGGACCAGAAATACCCGTGCCTTAGAATTCTTTGTTCCAGAGTGCGAGTCCCTAAGTGGCTGTCACATTCTCCCGAATGAATTTCCTCCAGAACATGAGGGACTTCAATCTCTGACAGGCAGCGGGCCAGAGGGCCTGAGATGGTTTTGCGATAGAGCTCTCCTTCCTGAAGTAAGTAGTATGCGGCTTTGTAACGGAACTTCCTCTGATCCCCCTCGCTGGCTGGAATCAGACCTGGCGCTAAGAAAGAGATGAACGGATCTCTCCAGGAAGCCCTTTGCTCGATCTCCATCATTTCCCCTTCTTCGATGGATGGTCGGAACAGTTCAGTCACGGTCCCCCCAGCCTGGGGACCGTACTTGGCAAGATAGTCTGCTTTTGAATTCTCTTCTCGGGGTACATGCTCGACGAAGAAAGATTGAAATTCCCCGATCAGACCTTTCACCTTGACTAAGTATTTCTGCAGTATTGGATCGTTCACCTCGAACTCGCCTTTGATCTGGGACGCGACTACCATCGAGTCGGTGAAGGCCCTGATATCTTGAATTGCCAGTTCCTTGGCGAGACGCAAGCCAGCCACCATAGCCTCGTACTCCGCCTGATTGTTGGTAACGGGGAAGAGGATCTCGACCTCTTGCTCGATCCTGGTTCCCTGGGGGCTCACCAGTCCGACTCCGGCTCCCACGGAATATCTGCCCGATGCTCCATCCACGAACATCTTCCAGGAAATGGTGCTAGGAGAGCCTTCTCTCCCTCCACCTCGGCAGAGAAGTCGGCAAGGAAATCTGTCACCGCCTGCGCCTTGATTGCTACCCTTGGAGAGTATGAAATATCGAACTCACTAAGCTCCACCGCCCATTTTGTCAGCCGCCAGAATGCTCCACTCCGTCCAGGATACTGCGTAGAGGATGATCAGAGACGACTCTGATGGAGTGAGCTTGAAAATACGGACGGAGCCTCCGAGCCGAAACCACCAAGGCAAACACCAACTTCTCCAAAATAGGGTATCTCGCCTCCGCCTGCTGCAGAACTCTACTAACATAGTAGACATGGAGCTGCTTCTTGCCTTGCTCTCGGACCAAGACCGAGCTAACTGCTTCTGCCCTGGAGGAGAGGAGCTTGGATTAGCTGTTGCTTGAGCTTTCCGAAAGCCTCCTCACACTCCGCAGTCCATTCGAACTTCTAATTCCCCCGAAGGGTCTTTAAGAATGGAGAGCACTTCTCCCCTGCCTTGGACAAGAAACGGCTAAGGCCTGCCAGCCTTCCCGTCAACCTTTGAAACTCCTTGGGATCCTTTGGAGAAGCCATCTCCAGAATGGCCTTCACCTTGTCTGGATTAGGTTCCACCCCTCTGGGAGTGAGGAGGTGACCTAAGAACGTCCCTCTTCCTGCACCGAAGACGCACTTGGCCGGGTTGAGTCGCATCTTATACTTCCTCAGGGTAGCAAAGGTCTCCACCAGATCCGTTATGTGCTCCGCAACGCTTTTACTCTTGACTAGGAGTTCATCCACGTAAACCTCCAAGTTCCGCCCCTTCTGCTCCTTAAAGATTTGATCCATCATTCTTTGGTAAGTCGCGCCTGCATTCTTGAGCCCGAAGGGCATCATCTTGTAGTTATAGCAGACATCGCTGGTTATGAAGGAAACGTCGCGACAGTCGGGGGGATGCATCCAGATCTGGTGATACCCTGAAAAAGCATCAAGAAAACTCATCACAGGAAACCCGACGGCGGAATCAACCAGCGCGCCGATTTGAGGCAAGGGGTAGCAATCCTTCGGGCAAGCTTTATTCAACATGGAAAAATCGATACAAAGACGTCAACCCCACCCCCCGATTTCTTCACCATTACAACATTGAATACCCAGCCTGGATACTGGATCTCCGAGACAAAACCCGCCTTCAGCAGCTTCTCTACCTCCTCTCTGATCGGTCCGGCCAGTATGACAACACTCTTCCTCTGCTTCTGGCGAACGGGAGCCGCCGTGGGATCTAGGTTGAGGCGATGGCAGACAACATCGGCATCAACCCCTGGCATCTCGGCGGCGCTCCATGCAAAGACGTCGACGTTGTCTTGCAGGCAGGAGGCCATCTCTATCTTCCCTTCCAGCGGCAGGGATCCTCCAATCTTCAGCAGTCCCGACTCTCCTCCCCGAGAGATCACTTCCACTTCCTCCACTTCTTCAGCAGCACACAATCCCTTCTCTTTCTCCAGCAGCTCCTCCAACTTCTCCGCATCACCCATCCAGCTGATGGTGCTGACGGCATTCAGGTAGCACTCCTTGGAGGCCTTGGGGTCTCCCCTGACCCTGATCTGAACATCTCCCCGACAGTATTTCAGGCACTGGTGATATGACGATGGAACGGCCCTGAAGTAGTTGATGAGGGGCCGTCCGAAGATGGCGTTGTATCCGCTCGGCGTGTCAACGATGATGAAACGGCATCGGATCGACGTCCCGCCGAGCGTAACCAGATGTTCCACCGCCCCTTCCACCTCTTTCTTCTCCCCTGGGAAGCCAAAGAGGGGTCCATCTGCAGCCTGGACCCGAGATGCTTCCACCTGAGGCCCGACGAAGGTTCTCTTGAAAATGACGTTCACCGAGCTACCGTTATCCGCGAGGATTCGGTCGACGGTGAAGTCTTCGATGGCGGCCTGGATCATTAAGGCGTCGTGGAAGGGGTTCTCGTTTCCCATCATGTCTTCCTCCGAGAAGGTGATCTCTTCTAACGGCGGCGGGTTCTGCGACGTCGAGGCGACGTTCTTCCTATAGATCTGGTGGAGGCTTCCCGCAAGCCCGGCTCCTCCGTTGATCACGCCTACATGTCCACCTCTTGGGCCATGTATTACCTCTCCATGACTTCCCAGGTCGACACGATCTTCGTTCCTTCTCCTCACCGGAGCTTGGAACGCCGCTTGCCCCACCGGGGCCTCCTGCCTCTGCTATTCTCTCTCAGCTATTCCCGCTTCCAACCTCCTCCTAGCTTCCCAGAACTCCGGGCAAGCCAACGTCTCGTGCCCCTCCACTCGATGGATGTCACAATAGAGGAGAATCTCCGCTTCTTGACGCATCGCCCGCTGCTCTCTCCGACGACGCTTGTTATCTTGGCGAGCGATGGCCATCGCCTCCCGCCTTACTCCTCTTTGGCCTCTATCCTGGCGGTTGTCGTTCCTCCCTTCCTCTTGAAAACGCGGCCTCACTGGCGGCCTCCATTAGGGGCGATTCTCGGGATATTGGAATCGCCTATCCCCCCCTCTTCTCACCGGTGCCTCCACCGACCTCCTCTCCTCTCGTCTTCTAGGCTTCTCCTGCCTCCTTTCCTCAACCCTCCTGGGCTCTTCTCTCGTCCTCCTTTTCTCTCTCCTCGGCTCTTCCTTCCTCCTCTCCACCTGCCTCTCCGGCGTCCTCCTTGCCTTCGCCCCCGAAGGTCCCGCTCTTCCCCTCTCCCTCGAATCATCTCCGTCCAGTCTTGCTAGGAAGTCCTTGTTCTTCTCTTCTCCGCGAACAAAGGTGTTTGCCCTTTCTATCATCTCTTCAAAAGTCCTCGGGGGGTTAGACCTCATCTCCATGCTGAACAATCCCTGTTTTAACCCGAACTTCAGGGCCACCATCAGGGTGAAGCTGTCCACCTCCTCCACCTCCAAAATCTCTTCCTGGAAGCGATCGACGTAATGGCCCAAGCTCTCGTGCTGCCCTTGGGTAACTTTGAAGAGAGCCGTCGCCTCCTTCTTCCTCTTCTTCGATGTCGCGAACCTCGCCATGAGGCCCCAACGCAGATCAGAGAAGCAGTATACGGTCCCTGTTGACAGTTGATGGAACCAATCTCTGGCATTGCCCTTGAGGGTGATGGAGAAGAAACGGCATTTGAAGGCGTCAGACATGTTGCGGATGGAAACGACGTCTTCGAACCACTGAAGATGTCTGACAGGGTCGTCCCTGCCAGAGTAGTAGGTGAGGACGGGCTCTCTGAACCCTTCAGGAACTAGGGCGGCGAGGATCTCGTCACAGAAGGGGCTCCTCCCTCCCTGGCGGTGGCGAATTTCATCCTCGCTAGATACGTCATACTCGCTATAGTGCCGATTATCTCGGTATCTCGCCGGCGACATCGGATCCCGAAAGCGGACCCCTTGGCTGCTCGCCGGATGATGTCGCGACTGTGTTGGTCGCTCTTCCCTTGCCCAAGCGGGCTCCTTACCAGCCCGCCTCGGCGGCGCTTCCTCTTCCAATGGAGTCACGCGACGGGGAGAGGTCGCCGTGACTTCAGGGCGGTGAGAAAACCCGGCGAGAATAGTCTGCTCGATCCTCTTCGCAAATTCTTCAAGCGCGACCACTGTCACATACTCGCCACCTCGTGTGGCGTCTCCTCCTCTTGCCGAGTTGCCGACCAACTCTCCATGCTCGCCACCATTGGCCATCTTACTCGACCACTAAACTTTCCTCCTTGGCTGCGATCCACGCTCACCGCACCAAGTGTTGAAGCCAGGAAAATTCTCAACCTCAGAATTCGGGCCAATGCCGCCTAAGGTTACCTGCTCAGGGGCAAGATCGGACGGCTAAGGTGACTAAGACAGAGAACCAAGTCAAACAGGACCCCAGATGCTGCGGCAGGAAGGTCCCACCACGTACCCGGATGCTCGGAAGGAGCAACCCCTTCTCAACCAAAGACGGCCGAACTGGGTACGAGGGAAGCTAGCTGATGACAAAGTCGCGAGGTCGCGACCTGATCTCCAAGGAAAAAGAATCCAAGGGCTTGGCTAGTATCCCGCAAATGAAGCTCGCGAGTATCCTTCAGAGGATTTCCAGTGCCTCACCTCGCACCCCTGGGGTCCTATTTATAGGCAAATCCAAGGAGGGGGGGGGGGGGCCTCATATTTATACCCCACCCCCTGACGACTAGGCGACTTCCTGGAGGAGCTCGCACTTCTGGGCGAGTATTGCGCCTAGTCGCCTACCTGGCGAGTATGCGAGGGGAGCTCGCCATACTCGCCATACTCGTCAGGCCTTCTACGGTCTTGCGTGCTGATGTTGACTTCTGTCTTGACTTGTTGACTTGACTTCTGCTGATCTGGCTGTGGTAGGACTCATCCTCGACGAATACGGGTTGTACACCATCCATATACTTTGTATAATACTCCCTTACAGATACACATGCCTAGCGAGCAGAGATGTAGCGGCTGTTACGGGTTATCTTATTCGCAATTAATTATGCACGTGTCTTTAGGTATTTTGTCCTATAGTAGGGGATCCGTCTATATAAGGAGTCTTAGGTGGTGAGTTATCTTTATCTTGAGTTTTAATCTCTTGGGCTCTCTTAGAGACAGAGGAGTGCCTTGGAGGACCCAGCCTTCGGGTGTTTGGCGGGAGATTGTCTCCCAAGCTGTATTAGTGTATTCTTTATGCAATGCAATTTCATCTCATGTTCATAAATCTTGATACGCTCAATTTCTATGCATCATACATCATTTCTTTTGGGGTTTTAAACAAGTAAATCAAAAGGAAAAATAGCCGAGTATAAAAAAAAAAAAAAAACAAATAAACCAGAACCTGGTTCACCAAGAAAAGAATATGTTCACTCTCATTTTCCAACATTCCTCCTCAAACGAGGCATGGAGAAAGGATCTCCCGACTTTGTCAAGGATATTATGATACATTCTCCTTACAAGATCCTTTGTGAAGAGATTGATGAGCTGTTGAATAGTCTGGACATAGATAAGACAGGTTTCTTGTGCAACAATTTTCTCCCGTGTGAAATAATCATCTATCTTAATATGCTTGGTTTGATAACAGTAAGAAGGATCACTGGCCATATTGATAGCAGAATGATTGTCCATATAGTGTTGGACATGGAGGTTGAGTTTCACACAACTTAGATAACAGACGAACAACCCACATGCCTTCACGCACTCCTTGTGAAATGGCCTTGTACTGGGCTTCAATGATGGATATTGATAATACAGACTGTTTCTTATTCCTCCAAGTAATAATATTACCTCTAACATAAGTGCAAGAAGTTGTGATCATCAATAGATCCAACCCAATCAACATTGGTGAAAATTTCAGCTTTGAGGCATCCAAGTGGTCTAAAAAAAGAATTCATTTTTTTAAGGTAGGCGATGCAGGACATGCGTCACACCTGTCTGCCACCCCGACATCACCACCAGGGGCCCACTCTGGCATCTCATCAAGATGGCTTTCATCAGGGTTGCAACCTGTATACCCCAACTAGCTCTCCGCCTCCCATCACTAGGAAAAGGTAAGTTGCTGAGGCCCGGGATCGAACACCCAGCCTACTAGATAAGAGGCTCTCACCAACGCTCTCATCACCAACTGTATAGTGTAAGTCAATAACATGATTAAGTTATGAGAATAGCTAGACTTGCATTTTAGACTGCTTTTTTTGCCCTTCTTTTTGACTTTAACCCCTTTAAATTTGATAGTTTTCTGCATCTGCAACCTCTAACATTGGTACTAGGAGGTCAAATCTTATAGAATTATTCTATGTAAGATGAACGTTTTAATTTTTGAAGGCATTTAAACTCTCTATTTTGATTGATATTTCTTTTATTCTTATACTCCTTGAGCTGAAAAAAAATCTGCTACTGTGAAACAGTGCATTAGTAGGAAAGCAATATATAGTTTAGGTTAATGAATCCTTTACATATTCATGGTGTTAAGTTTGTTTTTTTATAATTTATGTGTTGCCAGCAGATGCTATTGTTCCCTAATTTTTTCCTAGTTTACTAGACTTTGTAAATCATTTTAATTTCTGCTATTGTCAATAAACATTCCTATCTTCTGCATTCAGCAAAAAGACTTCCACGGGCCCAGCCAGCTCAACATCCTGCAGGAGTGGTTCTTACAGATAGAGCAGCTGAACATTCACGCACTTCAGCATGCTGTACTTAGGTACCATAACTATGCTAGAAGCATTTTATTTTTAATCAATAGATTACTTATTATTTAAAACTAGGATAGAGCAAGTTCTATCCTTAAATTGGTGAATTATCATTGCTTTATGCTGACTTTTGAAGAACAAGGTGTGAACCTAGTTTCAGTTGTTATGCTTATGACCAAGAGCAAGCAAAGCGATTAATGTGATGTCGAGTGAAAGTGCCTGGAATGTTAATGAGATGCATCTGAAATTTAAAGAAAGAGTTTTTGATCTTCCATACATGTGCGAGTGAACATAAAATCGAATATGTGGGAGATTAAAAAGAAGGTTGTAGAAAAATTAGTCAGTGCAAAAATTATGTTAACCATGGGCTATAGTTTAATGAAATAAGAATAAAATGAATAGTGGTTGGATTGGAAAATATCTTATCGTAGCAGGTCTGACCACAAAGTAGGCAAAGCAAGTATAACTTAAGCATGAATCAACATAGATAATTTATTGCCTCCTGAAACTTTTTCCTTCCTTCGAGGTCTTTTACCAAGGGTTGCTCATTCTCACTAAAGGCAGTAATTTACCGTGAGGAATGAAGATTACAGGAGGGTGTGATTTCTTCCGTGGGCATATATCAAATTTTGTGTCATGGTCAATATATCAAAATACATGTACTAATTGATATATATACACACACATACGACCTTCGGCGAGGGCGGCGACATCCGGCAGGGGCAAAACACTGTGTGGGCAAAATATTGTGCTAGCAAAACATTGTGCTGGCAAAACATTTTGCGGGCAAAATATTGTGCGGGCAAAACATTGTTCGCGGAGATAAAAAATTTAACTACATGAAGTTGCGAAACAACCCAACATATAAAAGTTACTACCTTGAGCAAAGATGCATATTAGTCACTGCAACTAATCTGCAACTCATGGTTAGTTTAATTCTAAAAAAATACATTATGATGGATTCTCCATTGAGATAATATTGGGAATGCTCCAATTATGTTCTCTTTAATTCTCTATTATCCAACCATGCATGTGGGGAAAGAGAAAGAGAGGAGTCAATCCATAAAGGCAGCACTGGGCTTGAGAAGATAAGGAGAACAACGAACACGATTATCGGGGTCACCAATATCATTCATTTTATTTTATTTCCCAAAACCCAGAAATTATTTGGCATGGGGAGCAGAATACCCAAAAGAATCATGGAATTTGAAATAAAGAAGTGTTTTTGGATAGCATTGTGAAGAGGGAATGTTGCACCACCCTACTTTCCTCTTTACTTATAGTATAAATATATAAATATATATATATATATATATATATATATATATATATATATATATATATATATATGTTAAAGCTCAGTAGGCAAAGGGTGGTGAAAAGGAATAGGCTAGGTGGTTGATTATGGTGTCTTCATCTGAGGGCTTCAGGTTGTAGAGAGGAGGAAGTGGATGGCTGATGGTTACAAAGGAGAGGGAAGATTGTGTGGTGGTGATTCTTCCATGTGAAAGTTACTTGAAAGAAGGCTAAGCAGGTGGACCACATGAAGGTTATATGGAGGAAATTGGGTCCACTTGAGGTTACATGAATAGGAAGTGGGGCCTATATGGAAGTTGTATCTAAGAAGAAGGTGAGATGGAAGTTTAAGATTTATGTGGCTATTTAAGAGAATGATGGAGTTCAATGATAATATGGAAATCAACGTGGTCAATCAGATCAAAATAATGCAGGGCTAGATTAAATCAGGATGATTAAAGAAGGATGGTTTAGGTTAACCAAGCTCATTTATGCCATCCGTGTCTCGTACGTGCCTCGTACAACATATATGGCACAACATTGACCCATAGCTAAAGATCAATTTATATGGCACACAAACATAAATGCAAAATGTTGGTCAACATGCATAAAATGCAAGGAAAAGAAAATTGCACGATCCTTATAAAATTTAAATTACTATTATGTTATGCCATAATGATTAGGGGTGGGATATATTTATTGTTTTGGACCTCATGTCTAAAATTATTTAACCATTTGGTGAACTACCTTTACGCTTTCCTTATTTAGTTTGCAGTGTTATAGCATTTCCTATGATGGATTTTTTTTTGGTTTTTAAGAGCTTTAGAAGTGCTCATTAGTTGTCGTTTGAGTCCTATTAAACTATATATACTTCATGGTTACAATTTTAAGAGTCATTGTAGTAATCTCATTGAGACTTGTAAGAAATGCTCAAAATTGTATGAATCATTGTGTCACATAGAGCGAGGATGGCCTCAAACTTTGTTTAGTGCAACTCCTTGTTTGAGATCATGTTCTAGGTTCAGAGCTAAGGGGCATATGAGACAATGCCTCAGCTAAATCCTTGCTGGTAATTGCTAACATGGTTTGGTCTTGTTTAGTTCTTTTCTCCCACGCTGCCTTTTTTGAGTCCATAATTCCAATCCTCTTATGAGGGAGCTTTGTTGCTAAGATTTGAAAATTTCCAAGTAAATATTTCACTAGCCTCGTCCTGGAGGATTGTATGTTTGATTTCAATATTTATCATTGTTTGTCAAGCATAAGATGACATGGCCTTGGTTAGCAAGGAAACCCTTGCTGAAAGTCAAAATTTGGTACTTGAGATGTGAAAATGCTAGTGAATTATGTTTGGGTAATTGAAGTCATGCCGAAGTTCCTCAAATCTATTGCCAGACTCTGCTTTACGTGAGTGTCTCCCCTTAATTATGTTTGGGTAATTTGGTACTTGAGATGTGAAAATGCCTGTTATGAAATTTTTTTATTACGAGGATGATCTTGAGTGGAGAGGTACTCAAGGAGATTGAGTGAAAGAGAGAGCACAACACACTGAATATAAATAAGAAATTTTTATTATTTAAATGAAATTGCTTTTTTTGGGCAGCACTCGAAATAGAGAATTTGTAGGATTATATAATTATTCAAGGAGATTATGATCGGATATTTTATGGGAGTATAAATTGCCACTTTAAGGGAGGTTAACCAATTGTCATATATGCAGATTGTACGATTATCAGTACAAATATTTTTGTAATTTTGGAGAAAGGTATGCGCTGAGTTGTTCAAGTGATCTTAATAACTTTCTGAATAGATTTCAGGTTATTATGAACGTGTATTTGATTATAGTCTTGCTACCAAAGGAGGTCTAAACTCCATATTGAAACAAATTTTAAATAATATGGTGGAATATTGCTATATTTTTGAATATTCGTAGTGTGAATCATCTTGTTATTTTGCTTCCGTGTGGGGGTTATGAGCGGGTACATCTTGTCAGGATCTTCTCTGCTTTGTGTCTGGTCAAAGTTACGAGGATGGAGGTAAATTCTGTTAAGATCCTCATAGGATCACTTTTAGAGCAACTGATGACAACTCTATATTGAGATTTGAAAACGAGAAGTTTATATTTGGAAAAAAACTTGCATGTATTGCTTCTCTTTTCATTACAACTTAAAGAGTTCCTTTTATAGACTTCAGAAGGGAAGAAAAGTAAATTACTATAGGAAAGAAATGAAAGAAATTTAGTAATGTAATAATCAAAATATGTGTATGGTGACTCTTCATAACTTTTCGTCAGGATGTTATTTGACATACTACCTGTCATAGTTATTTTTTGGATCATCTGTAAGGTAATTTTTTTCATTTTACTTTGTGAGTATCTTGTTAGATTAACTCGTCCAGTTATTTGTTTGCGTTACTCGTCAAAGATACTAGACTTACATCTCTTTAGATCAACTCAAGGTACTTATCTGACTAAGTGTTATTCGTCAAATGGTATTTGGCAGAGGTGTGAACATATCAGTACTCACCATTTCTATTTTGTCAAGTACTCAAGTTAATTCATGGAGTATATCAACATGATTACTTTACTTGGTAGCACCATAGTTATTCGTTAGATCAGCTCGGCAAGATATCTCAATAAGGTTACTCAACAAACATCTCTTCAGATCAACTCGTCAGGCAATTTGTCCAAGCTACTCAACAAGGGTTATTTGTCGAGGGTACTCGATAGAGGGTTATTTGTATCATTCTCGTTAGCATCTCATTAGATCAACTCGGTAACACTCTGACAAGGGTTATTAATAGAGGGTGCACTCAATACAGGGGTATTCAATCATTCTCCACCCCGTCAAATTCATTCTTTAAAGATGTTGACTCTCCTTTTCTCCTCCTCAGATGATCTAAGGGTTTCTTCAAAGCTCTCATCTTTTCCATGGTACCACTCACTATATTTTATATCCCTTTTGCCATAGCCCTTTTTATTACCGGTTGGTTACTTCATTGCTTGAACTCCATTTCTCGGTGGATTTTTTTGCTTGTTCTCTACTATTTGTTTCCTCATATTTCTAGCTCCTTGTTTCATTTTAGTTCTTTGTGCTATCGATTTCTCGTTCCTTCTATGGCCTTATCCAATCCGCAAATAACTGTGCATCCTCTACTCCCGCTGCAGCCTTCTCCAATCACGTAAAAGTCGCGCCAATTCCCGCAAGCAGCCGCACCTTATCCGCTCCCGTTGCAGCCTCTTCCCCGTTCCGCAAACAGTTGCGCCTTCTCCAAAGCCCACATTTATCTGTCATTACAAAATCCACAATTAATTTCCCTCTCACGTCATCCACCTCCTCTATACCAGATCCTATCTTCTTCCTAACAACTATCACCAAATCGCCTAGTGCCCCTCGTATTCCAGCCCCATGTGAGCTCCCCCTCTCGTTTCTGTCCTTAAACAATATCCCCACTCTCAGTTCCCCCCTTCTACCAGCCGGACAACCATCCTTTTCCAAGTGTAACTGTTGCCAACTCCTCCTTACTAATTCTAGCCCATGTTGATATGCTAAGAATAGTTGGGATTTCCAAGAGAAGATAACATTCGATTGATGAGAAATAAAAAGTAATATAAAAAATTCCTGTGGATGAAGCTGAAACATCTACTTTCAAAGTAACAGAAATAAAAGCAACGACTGGAGTTGGTGAGTTAGAGTCAAAAAGTGAATTCCTCACTTCTGTCATTCAAAATCCTGCATGAGACGTTCACCTCGTACGGGTCCTAAGTGATAAAAGAAACTAGTGTTCTTTCTTTTTTTGATTACCTTCCTCGCGTATGTATATGACTAAATCTATTCGATTTCTAAAAAGGATTACTATTCCTTAACTTTTCGAGGTATCTTTCATTAGTGGTTGTAAATGTTTGACTTTTTCATTCCTTTCAATCTTGGTTTTGTAGGAGCAAGCCAGAAAGATTGAGAAAGCAAACCATCTGATTTGATCCGCTCTCAAAATCCATGGGATGATCATCTTTTGGTGATCCTTTTATCAACGGATGCTCCTATTACACTTGTAGTCTCTGAAGTATGAGAACCAACTATGTAGCATTTACATAGTAATGTATATGTCATTAGTCTGGTCCTTTGTAAAACTACCCGTAATAATGAACTTGCAAAATGGATCTGATTCATTCATGCCTAACTCCAGTTAGGTCTGGTTCATTCATGCCTAACTCCAGTTAGGTTTGCTTCATTCATGCCTAACTCCAGTTAGGTCTGCTTCATTCATGCCTAACTTCAGTTAGGCAGTTACCTACAAATCTCGGATTTCCACTGTTGTTGCATTTCGTCTCTGCCTGCAATATTTTGGTGTTTTATTTTTATCTATTATTGTATGTATGGACTATATTTTGTTAGATGCAGTTATTGTGTTGTTTCTTTGAAATTGTCTAACTTGTAGAGTTTATTCACTACGCATTTGTGATACTTGCGTCTCAATTGCAGGCCATGTTCCAGAATAGTCTTTATTTCAATCAATTAGTGATGTAGGCCTACGTGCAAAGGCGCTTGTGACGAATTAAGCGCAGGTTCGCCCAAGTTCTCTCCGATCAATCACTTGCGCGCAAGAGTTCTTAGCCACTCCAATTTAGAGATGTTAACCGCAGCACATGCACAATAAACACAAGCGAAAATTTGACCAAAACGACAATTCAGAAAGAGGTTGATTTTACTCCCAACAAGAAAATAGTATGGGATTACTCCCAATCCTTAGAGCATCAAAATAAGGATTCACCCAATCCAATCAATCTACACAATACGGATTTACCCAATCCTTTAAACTCACAAGAGCAATCGGAAAACAACGCAAAAGTTTTGATGAAAATCCGAGATCGCAACAAGGATTTAAAGGCAACATCAGCCTCTTCGACCAAAAATCACGTAGAATTTAGAAAGAAGCACACACAAGAAGAGTAGAGAAAATCGTTACCCCAAACTCGCAAGGTAAACTTTGTGGAGAGTCTCTACCACGGTTCCACCAGAGTCACACCGAGTGGAGGAAATGACTTGCCAACACCACAACGGAGTTAAATGGAGGAAGCAGAGGAAGGCACGGCGACCAGATCCGGACCGGCTAGAGGTAGTCGACGGGGCCGACAGGTTGCTTGGCACTGGAATCACACCACTGGAGAGGAACCCGGAGCCGAGCCCTAGCCTCAGACGGCTCGCACCGATGACGGCGGGTTCACTCCGTTCGCACGCATGCGGAAGGGGCGGTGACGTTGTTACATTGCTCGCGCGCAGGGGGGGGGGGGGGGGGAGGGGGCGAACCCTAAGAGAGGAAACACTCAGACTTTTGTTTTTTTTTGTCTAACTGTTTTTTTCATTCCTCTATTCAACCATTTATATCAAATGTTTTGCAACATTTAAAAGTTAAGCTAAAAATAACATTAACATTAAACATAAACCAACTTTAACAGCAAACTAAAAATTTAACATTAAACTAAAACTTAAAACACTAAGTGTTCAACGCAAGAGCCATGCGGCGGACACCCAAGAGCTATGCGGCCGCACGTGGCCGTGCGCGGAGGTCGTAACGACGGATATCTTCAATATCTTGAATGTTGCGGCGATGCGGCCGCGAGCGGAGGTTGTAGCGGTAGATAGCTTCATTATCATGATTGTTGCGGCGAACATCTTCAAATATTGGAGGGTCGACGCCATCATGCCGACTGCCAAGGGTGGTAGGCCCTTGGCGATGGAAGGCATAGGTCTTGTGACCTTACCTATTTGGCAAGCGCCGGCCGCCAAGGGGGGCAGGCCCCTGACGTTGGCAGGCGTAGGTCCTGCGACCTTACCTATTTGGCATGCGCCGACCGCCAAGGGGGGTAGACCCATGAAGATGGCAGGCGTAGCCGCGTACGTCTTGCGACCTTGCCTATTTGGCAGACGCCGACCTCCAAGGGGGGCAAGCCCTTGACGATGGCAGACGTAGGTCTTGTGACATTACCTATTTGGCAGGCGCCGACTGCTAATGGGGGCAAGCCCCTGATGATGGCAGACGTAGGTCTTGCGACCTTACCTATTATTGTTCATTATCTGAAGCATACAAGTAAATTAAGCTAGAACACTAATTTATAGAAACAAAATGCAGAAGATTAAACACATGTCTTTTTGCAGATAAAGCCGGCTGGGCGGAAGAAGTGGTGTTGTCACAATTCTGTGAGCGTGGAGGGAGCTTCTCTCCTGGAATGATGACTTTAAGGGTCCCCCCCACCAGTTTTTTTAACAAGAGGGTGGCTGATCTTTCGTCGGGCTGGGCGGCGCTGATTGATTTGGTGTTCTGCTCTGCAAGAACCTTCTCAGGAACCCTTGGCGAAGAAGACGCTCGATTACATGAGAGATCTAAATGATGAGATGGTCCAATGTGAGGTTCAAGAGATGCCGGAAGTTACACTCTCTAGATTCCGTAAGGATCTTAATTTCAACATCCAAAAAAGCTTTTTCGCTGCGGTCACACCGATTTGAACACCACTTTTAACGCCGCACTTGACATCGAAAAACACAACATTTTAAGTCCAAAACTAAAAACAAATCACATAAAGCCAAAACCACTTATGGTTCCTCCTCTTCCTATAAGGACAAAAGAAAGTTTAAGACCACGGATTCCTCTAATATTGTTATCACGACTAGGAACGCTAAGAATACCCAAGGGGAACACATTCCCGTGGGCAAGATTAGCAAAGCTAATGCCACTTACAATGCTTGCGGGGTAGCCGACCATTATGTCGTTGAGTGCCCAACAAAAACTAAGACTTTAGCTTTAGTTGAGCCTACTAGTGAAGAACCCGAGTTTATTTATGAGGCTACGAATGAGTCGGAACCAGAAGGATTTCCTAGTGATTTAGAGGATGATCTCAATCTAATGGTGATGAGATGTATATTGACTACTCGTGCTTTGGATGATTGGAATCGTGCCAATATATTTTCCTTAATTTTTAAAAGCGGTGAAAAACTTTGCAAGTTGATCATAGATAGTGATAGTTGTATGAATGTTGTTTTGGAGAATGCTGTAGCACAAATGTCTTTATCTACGGAGCCTCACCACACTCTTACCATGTTGCTTGTATTAATAAGATCTGCTTTCCGATTACCAAACATTGTCTTGTTCCCCTCACTATCAAGTCTTATACCGATCAAATTTGGTGTGATGTGATCCTCATGGACGATTGCCATGTCTTGCTTGGATGTCCTTGACTTTATGATTATGATGTGACATATTTCGGGAGAGCCAATACTTATGAGTTTAAATTTAATGGCAAGAATACAGTTCTAAAACCTACACTTCCTAAGGACCCCTCCATTTCCTCCAAGGATACAACCCTTCTGGAAGAAAGGAAGACGTTACGTTTGATGGGCCGTAAGGAATTTATCCACGAATCTTTTTTTGGCGGAGTTATATATGCTTAAGCGTGTCTTCAATCTAAGGGCGACGTTCCTAATTTGGAAGATTTGCCACCGGAATTGAGAGCGTTGCTAGATGAGTATAAAGATGTTTACCCTGATGAGTTGTCATCTACGTTACCACCTCTACGGGAGATCCAACATGCTATAGATTTAATACCGGGTTCTTTCTTACCAAATCTCCCCCATTATAGGTTGGACCCTGCGACACTAAGAATTACAAACCCAAATTTTGGATCTTCTCCAAAAGGGATTTATTAGGCATAAAAAGAGTCATTGTGCTGTCCCCGCTTTACTTGCACCCAAGAAAGACGGTTCTTGGCGTATGTGCGTGGTTAGTCGTGTCATAAATAAGATTACCGTAAAATATCGATTTCTCATTCCTTGTTTGGATGACTTATTGGACATGTTAGCAGGTGCCACAATTTTCTTCAAGTTGGATCTTAGGAGTGACTACCACCCAATTCAAATTCGGGAAGGGGATGAATGGAAAACCGCCTTCAAGTCCATGGATGGTTTATATGAATGGCTTGTCATGCTGTTTGGACTTTCCAATGCTACAAGTACCTTCTCTCGTTTGATGACTCAAGTATTCCGTTCATGGGTAAGTTCGTGGTCGTTTATTTTAATGATATTTTAGAATATATCACTTCTCCCACGGATTACTACTCCTATTTGAAAACTATTTTCGCCACGTTGCGTGAAGAAAAATTGTTTGTTAATCTTAAGAAGTGCATATTTTCGTACACTCAGTGAAACTCCTAGGGTATATTGCGAGTTCGGATGGTATTAAAGTGGACCCGGGAAATGTCCAAGTCATTAGAGATTGGCCGGAGCCAAAAACCATTCGTGATGTGCGTACCTTCCATGGCCTAGCCACTTTTTATCGCCAACCGTGCGTTCCAAATAATTAAAACTAGAATGTCGGAAGCGTTGGTCCTTCACCACCCGGATTTTAGTAAGGTCTTTTAATTGTCTTGTGACACTTCCGGTGTAGGAATTGGAGGCCTCTTAAGTCAAGAGGTGCATCCAATTGGGTATTTTAGTGAGAAGCATACAAGTTCTAGATTAAATTATTCCAGCTATGATAGAGAATTCTATGCGGTTATTCGTAGTCTCCACCATTGGCAACACTATCTCCTTCCAAAGGATTTTGTTCTATCGGATCATGAAGCGCTCTGTTTTATTAATTCCCAACATAAAATCAGCCCACGTCATGCTAAATGAGTATCTTTTCTATAAGAATACACGTTCATAATTAAGCACCTTAAAGGGACCCAAAATCGTGTTACGGGCGCTCTTATTCGCTTGTCTTTACTATTAACTACGATGCAAGTAAAGGTTATTGGTTTCAAAAGAATTAAAAGGGAGTACGCCCAATGTCCGGACTTTAAGGACATTTATCCGCCCAAAATGACTCCCCCTCTACCATATCCGCTTATTATATTCGAGATGGATATCTTTTCAAGCATTCCAAGTTATGTATCACACAATCGTCACTTCACCATTTCATCATTTGGGAGATTCATACTGGTTGTCTAGGAGGACACTTCAGTCGTGATAAAATATCACGTTAGTGGAGGAAAATTTTTATTGACCACGCTTAAAACCACTTGTTAGCAAAATAGTTAAAAGTTGTCACACGTGCCATCTCGCAAAGGGTAATAAAACTAATGTTGGGTTGTATACCCCTCTTCCTTCCATACATTCCTTGGGAAGACTTGAGCATGGACTTTATCCTTGGCCTCCCTCCGACCGTTCGTCGATATGACTATATTTTAGTCGTTGTAGATCGTTTCTCTAAGATGTCTTATTTTATCCTGTGTAGCACGACGAACGACGCCTCTTACATCGCCAAATTGTATTTTAAAGAGTTTGTTAGTCATCGTGGAGTACCTAAGACTATAGTCACGGACCGCGCCGTTAAATTCACTACCTATTTTTGGAAAATCCTTTGGAAATTAATAGACATCAAATTATTGTTTTTCGCCGCCTATCACCCGCAAACGGATGGACAGACGAAAGTTGTTAATAGGAGCTTGGGGAACCTATTGCGATGTCTTGTGGGTGACTATTAGAGTTCGGCGGTTTGATGGTCTAGTCTCAGCGGCTTGTAGTTCGGGCGGTCAGGAGGTTACAAGCCGCTGAGACTAGACCATCAAACCACCTAGGGTTGCATCCTAAAGCACCCGCACTCACAACCTACCGTGCATCATTGGACTGCATGCATGCTTTAACGTCATTGTAGGTTTGCTCGTAGGTCCATTGCATTCGTCACGTGCTTGCTTGAATTGCAGTTTGTGTTAGGGTATTCATGCTCTCGTCACTTGCCGTAGGTTTGGGCTTTATTGTGATATGTAGTCATCGAGTCCATCCGCTCATTTATGTCTAGTTATCATCGTCATTCCTCTCCTCCATTTGAGGATCCCGAGTCTGCACCCAATCCCATGGAGCCCTTTGGAGAGATGCCACGTTTTATGATGATTATCCTTGCAACCTATCGCTTATTAAAATCATGTTGACTCTTTGACACAACTCAATTATGGTTGGAGCCCACCCCAGTCCCAATCTGATGAGTCACATAATGGGAGTCACCTCACATCACCGACAGTACCACCAGTTTAGTTGTCAGATAGAGATACATCTTATTTAGTGATGCCTGCGTGTACAACCCGTATTCGTCGAGGATGGGTCCTACCACAGCCAGGTCAGCAGAAGTCAAGTCAACAAGTCAAGACAGAAGTCAACATCAGCGCGCAAGACCATAGAAGGTCAGGGCGAGCTCCCCTAGCATACTCTCCAGGTAGGCGACTAGGCAAGATACTCACCCAGCCTGTGCGAGTTCCTCCTGGAAGTTGCCTAGTCGCTGGGGGGTGGGGTATAAATATGACCCCCCCCCCCCCTCCTTGGATTTGCCTATAAAGATAACCCCAGGGGTATGAGGTGAGACACTTTAAATCCTCTGAAGGATACTCGCGAGCTTCATTTTCGGGATATTAGCCAAGTCTTTGGATTCCTTTTCCTTAGAGATCAAGTCGCGACCTTGCGACTTCGTCATCAGCTAGCTTCCCTCGTACCCAGTTCGGCCATCTTTGGTTGAGAAGGGGTTGCTCCTTTCGAGCATCCGGGTACGTGGTGGGACCTTCCTGCCGCAACATCTGGGGTCTTGTTTGACTTGGTTCTCTGTCCTAGTCACCCTAGCCGTCTGATCTTGCCCCTGTGTCGGTAATCTTAGGCGGCATTGGTCTGAATTCTGAGGTTGAGAATTTTCCTGACTTCAACACTGCGACTGTAAGATACATAATTCAAATTGTTGCCCATGACTTCACATCCACAGGTGGGCGAGATGCGATGAGATATCTTGTCCACTGGAGTGACTGTCCGACCTCGGATGTTGGATCTCTTTGGAGGTGCTTGAGCGACTCTCCCCTAGGCTGCGTGTATGACCATCTTCACTCACCAGAGACGAGTACTCTCAAGTCGGGGGGAGTTTATGGAGATTGTCGGCCGACACATGTATATTCCCGCAGAAGGCGGTGATCCGCTTCCCTTTCGGACGATTCGAGTTTATGGATGTGTCCAAATGGTTGTTCTGAGTCTGCTTCATGTATTTATATTTTATTTTCGAGTTGCATTGGATATCCGATTGGTTCAGACATTCAAGACATTCGGCTTGGATGCCCAAGTTGTATTTCCATAAACAATAACTTAAGGTCATCCGAGGGATTGGGGCTTATGGAGTGAGGTGATTACTTTTCTGTATATGTGAGAGCGTCTTAGACTCGTTGAACTAAATCTGTGGCAGTTTGTTACTCTGCACCTATCTAGGTGTGCAGATCTACGTGAATCTACATCTACTATATAATGTGAACCTGTAGGCTGCAAGGTACTGAATTTCCTCCTCTCCTATGCGATTTTGGATTTCAAGTAACCAGAAATGATCACGTCTGTTCCCCCAACTCTTATGGCGATCGACAATACACACGTTTATTCTCGTAGGAGGCGGTGATCGGCGACCCATTTGGGTGATCCGAGTCCACGGATACGCCCAGATGGTCATTTCAAGTCATTTTGATATATTTATTTATTTCATGTTGTATTTGGCACCCGATCGCCCCAAACAATATTAGTTGTCCGATCAGGGTGCCCCTCGTTCTTATTTTCCCTCTCCCCTATATATACTTGTGTGTGTGTGGCTGTTTTTAGGGATCAGAGTTGCTTTGGTGCAACCGGTTGGTCACTCCCTCCGTGGATTCCGAGCGGCTCCCTCTGCGTGCGTGATTTCCTCCTCCCCAGTAAGCCACTTATAAACCCACCTCCTCCTCCCTCCCCCTCCTCAGACCCCGACAACCCACTACAACTTCGTTCTCATTCCCCTCCTGCAGCCGTTTCCCTCTTCCCGACCTTGTCTGACCACAGGCAATCCCGCCTCTGCTTCCCACCGCCGGACCCGCTATCTCCCAGCCCCGAAAACCCTCCCTCCAGCCCTACCGCCGCCCCAACTCTTTCCCAACCCTGTTCAGCCATCCTGCAGCCCTCCCTGTCCAGCTCCTACCACCTGCAACCCTCCATTTCACTTTAAATCCTCCAGAGCTACACCATCCAACCCCCCCCCCCCCCCCCCCCCCCCGCGCGCGCGCAACCCATCCTTGGAGCCACTCATCAATCCAAGGACAATACCGCCATCAGTTTTCCATCCCTAATCACGCCGTCATATGCATGAGTAAATCTAGGTATGGATATTTTTTCTCTTTGTTTAATGCTTCAGTATTGTACTATTGTCATGGGATTTGAAAATTCTCTTATGCGTTTTGTTATTAATATTCGTTGCTCAACTTGCGGGACACATTTGGTGCACTTGAATGTTATTTGCGCCTCATCTCGGTGGTAATCATAAATTTTCTGTATTCGTCTTTGTAGAAAACAATGGGAAAAACTTGTAGATACTTCTTCATGGATAAAATACAAGAGAGAATACAAATATATAGGGGAAGAGAAGGAGAAAGAATCATATACAAAGGATGTGAGACTAAATGAGAAAAGAGAAATGGGCCTATAAATGGGCCTTTACATCATTTTCCCGTATATCATCTAACACTCCCCCGCAAGCTGGAGTGTACAAGTCGTATGCACCAAGCTTGGACAAGAACTGGTAATACAACTTGCGAGACATTGGCTTGGTAAGGGCATCAACAACTTGCCCAGAGGCAGGAACATGTTCAAGCCGTAGCTCCTTTGATTGAACTTTTTCTCGAACGAAGTGACAATCAACCTCAATATGTTTAGTCCTCTCATGAAACACAGGATTTTTTTGCAATGTGTATTGCAGCTTGACTGTCACAAAACAACGTCGATGGTGTGGACAATTTAACTCCCAAATCCATTAGAAGACTTTCCAGCCAGGTTAGTTCTGATGTTACGGCTGCCATCGCACAGTACTCAGCCTCAGCAGACGAGCGAGCAACCACCGTCTGCTTCTTACTCCGCCATGTGATAAGATTTCCTCCAAAGTACGTACAAAAACCAGTAGTTGAACGTCGATCATCCAACGAGCCCGCATAGTCCGCATCAGTGTATGCAATAAGAGAAAGGGAGGAAGATGGCTTATACACAATTCCTTGCCCGGGAGCAATCTTCAGATATCTGAGAATCTGTTCCACTGCCTGAAGGTGAGAAACTCGTGGGGTATGCATAAACCGACTAACCACTCCAACCGCAAATGATATATCTGGTCTCGTAACGGTTAGGTATATCAGTTTTCCCACAAGACGACGTATTCTGGATTTGGAAGTAGTGAGTCAGCCTCAGATCCCTGAGCACACAACTTATGGTTGACTTCCATCGGGGTTTCCGCTGGTTTGCAACCCGAGAGACCAGCATCTTTCAGAAGGTCAACACAATACTTACGCTGGGATAAAAACAAGGCCATCAGGTCGTCATGCTACCTCTAGTTCAAGAAAATATCGAAGATTTCTTAGATCTTTGATTTGAAAGATAAAATTTAAATGCTGCTTAACATGTTGTATCTCAGCGGAGTCATCACCAGTGATCAGAATATCGTCCACATAAACCAGAAGTATTATAGTCCCCGTTGATTGGTGACGAGTGAAGAGAGAGGAATCTGCCGAGCTTTGTTTGAAGCCAACCTCACAAACAGTCTTACTGAATTTGTCAAACCACGCCCGTGGAGACTGTTTGAGACCATAAATGGATTTGCAAAGTAAACAAACACGAGACTCCCCCGTGGTCTCAAACCCGGGCGGTTGTTGCATATAGACAGTTTCAAGATGGTCGTCATTCAAAAAGGCATTCTTGACATCCAGCTGGTGGAGGGGCCAGTGACGATGAACAACTAAAGAGAGCAAGACCCGAACCGTATTTAATTTCACGACTTGGGAGAATGTTTCCTCATAATCAAGCTCGTATTGTTGAGTAAAACCCCGTGCCACATGGCGAGCCTTTAAGCGATCAACTGTCTCATCCGCGACATGTTTGATTGTAAAGATCCACTTGCAGTTAACACAACTATGGCCAGGAGGAGGAGACACAACATCCCAAGTGTGGTTACCCCATAGAGCAGTCATTTCGTCATCCATGGCGGCACGCCACGCCGGATGCTGGAGAGATTCCTGCACAGAGTTAGGTATAGAGATAGAGGATAGAGAGAGAGCAAATGCAAGAAGAGGTGGAGAGAGCCGATGTAGAGACACATAATTGGCCAAGGGATGGGCCGTCGAGGAGGAGGCCGGATCAACAGGCCGCGAGATCACACTGGTAGAGGGAAGCTGTTGCTGGTCAGCTGGTCGAGGAGGACGACGAGTGTAAACTTCAATGATAGGAGGTTTGGAGGGGACGAGTTTGGAGGGAGCAGGTGGTGTAGGAATCGGAAGCAGAGGAGTAGGGAGAAGTGGTGGGAGCGAAGACGTTACGGGAATGATGGGTCGAGGTAGCGGCGGAGGAAAGAGGGGATCAGAAGGACTGACGTGATATGGTTGGTCTTCATGAAAGGAGACATCAACAGACACGACCACCTTTCCAGTGATAGGATTAAAGCAGACATACCCCTTCTGAGTGCGGGAGTACCCAATAAACATAGCTTTGATAGCACGATGGGCTAGCTTGTTATTGGATGGACCAAGATGATGGACATAACAGTTACACCCAAAAACACGAGGTGTGAGAGAGAAGAGATTCGTGGATGGGTAAAAGAGAGTAATGAGTGCCACAAAGTTGAGGACAGACGAAGGTATGCGGTTGATGAGGTGGCACGCAGTAGAGACTGCAAAGTTCCAATAGAGGGGAGGAACCTGCATTTGGATCATAAGAGATTTTTTCTTTCAACAATGTCATTTTGTTGAGGGGTGTAGGCACATGAAGTCTGATGTATAATACCGAACTCAGCGCATAGATTGAAGAAGGTGCGACCAGTATATTCTCGAACATTGTCGGTACAAAGAGTTTTGACACAGGTAAAAAACTGAGTGCGAGTTTTCGTAAGAAATGTACGGAACGTGGTTGGGAGTTCAGTACGATCACGAAGTAAATACAACCAGGTTACTCGTGAGTAATCATCGATAATGGTAACAGAGTATCAATACCTAAAAATATAGGGACCTTATAGGCCCCCCAGATATTAGAGTGGACTAAGGATAAAGGAATATCGCTCCGGGTACAGGAAGGAGAAAAAGAGACACGGTGTTGTTTGCCGAAAATACATGATTCACAAAAGAACTCTTGAAGAGAGACAGTAGGAAGAACTTTCTTGAGAATTGGAAGAGGGGCATGCCCAAGACGACGATGTCAGTCAGTGGTGGAGACAGTGTGAGAGCAGTGAGAGGAACATCAAGAAGATATAGCACATTAGACAGTCTCCCTCTACCATGTATATTCTGCGTTAATCGATCCCGCACCACAAAGGAAGAGCGTGAGAAAGTAACACAACAATCAAGGTCTTGCGTAAGGCGGCTAACAAAAAGGAGATTAAAAGCAGAACCCGGAACATGAAGAACCGAGGATAAGGAGAGAGAATGTGTAAGAGGCAAATGAGCAGCGCCAGAAACCGGGATCCTGTCACCATTGACCACGATGATGTGCTGGGGGTAAGAAATATTTTAGTATTTAGGCGGCTGTTGCAGAGAGAGATGATTTGTAGCACCCGAGTCCACAATCCAGTGAGAGCTGTGTGAGAGACACGATATACCTTCCTGGAAGATCGAGGCCACAGGGCCAGAGGAGCGACGAACCACTTCTTGAAGCTGATGGAGTTGTGCACGCAACGCAGAAATATCATCAGCAGTGGTGGAGGCAGAAGCCATAATCCTGATCAGCGACTAGCCACGGAAATCGGACGACATGAAGGCAAGCAGCTTGCCGGACAGATCCAGCGGCTACTACGGAGGAAGCACTGAGAATATCGAGAATATGCAGCCGCGAGAGAACAAGCCGCGGCGAGAACAAGCAGCAGCGCCGAGAACAAACCGCAGCGGCGAGAACAAACCGCGCGAGAAAGGGAGCCGCGCGAGAAGAGGCAGTGGTGCGAGAAGAAGCAGCGGCGAGAACAATCCGCAGTGACGAGAACTAGCCGCTCGATAAGAGACAAACCGCAACCAGAAGAAAGCAGAGCGGAGAAGGGAAGCCACCCGGTCTCGGTGTCAACACACTAGCGGTCAAGAGCCCGCGACCAAGAGGCGGATCCCGCAGCGGGTAGAGAAGCCGTAACGGCTAAGAGATGTCCGTGCGGGAAGCCGCAACGACTAATCATGGGAAGAAGCCGCGCGGGAAGTCCGCATGGTCACGGTGAGCACACCAATGAAAAAGGATGAGGCTGCGACCTAGATGCGGAGCTCGCAGCGGGTAAGGAACAACTCGCGGCGAGGACAAGTCGCAGCGACTAAGTAGGGCACAAGCCAGTCGAGAAGGCCGCACAGTCTCGGTGAGTACACCAGCGGCAAAGGAAGATGCCACGACCTAGATGTGGAGCTCGCCGAGAAGAGAGAAGCAGCAGCGACTAGAACAAATCGCAGCGAGAAGAAAAGTCCGCGGCGACTAAGACAAGCTGCGGCGAGCAAGGAGCAGAGCAGTGAGGAGGCACGAACTCGGCAGGTAGACAAGGAGACCGCAGTGAGTAGCCAAGGAGACCGCAACGAGTAGCCGGGAAGAAAAACGCAAGAACTCGGCGGCCAAGAGAAGTCGCTTCGAGCAGAGAGAAGGGAAGATCTCGACGGGTAGACAAGGAGACCGCACCGAGTAGAGAGGAAGCAGGTAGACGGGATGAAGTCGCGCGGTCAGAGGGAAAACCCCACCTTATAGGAAGGGTATAAAAAAGGGAGGAGAAGAAGAAGTGGCGGAAGCCACGAGAGAGGGAGGGAGAGTAGAGGAAGCGGTTATAACAGCCTTAACCGCGCAGGAAGCCGCAGTTAGAAAGGGAGCGGTTAGAACAGCCTTAACCACGCAGGAAGTCGCGGTTAGAAAGGTAGAAGGCCGCAACACACTGCGGCTAAGTAAGAGAACAAGCCGCACGGTAAGCCGGAGAAGCAGACGGTTAGAAAAAAACAGGCCCGACCGTTGCCTCTGATACCATGTAGAAAACAGTGGGCAAACCTTGTAGATACTTCATGTATAAAATACAAAGAGAATACAAATATATAGGGGAAGAGAAGGAGAAAAGAATCCTATACAAAGGATGTGAGACTAAAGGAGAAAAGAGAAATGGGTCTATAAATGGGCCTTTACATCATTTTTTCCTATATCATCTGACAGTCTTAACTTGTTATCCAATCGTAAGTTGTTTTTTTAGAGCTTATTAAATTTTAATTACTTAGTAAATCTTGAGCCGGACTGTGACGTCTTTGTTTTAAAGGTTTCTTTAGAGGGTTAATGTTTCTGCAATTGGAAATGTAGAACGGTGGTGGTTCTGATGAAATTACTATCTCTAGGATTGTTCTTATTCTATGGCATCCATGATATACGCCTCTTGGGGCCATGGACTCTTAAGCTATAATGACGGAAGCCCATTTAACTATACTTTAAGTACCTTGAGCCCTGCCATCAGACTGCTTCAATGTGGAGGTTGCAATATCATATTTGATGGTCATTTTCATATGTCCCAGCTACCCTTTTGGCCATCCCGACCCAGCTAAACTTAGGGGTAGGGATGAAGGATCTTGATCAAAGTGATAGGATGATGTGATACTTAAAGACACCTCAAGGCTCCCAGTTAAAGATGGTATCTTGACGTGGAACCTGAGAACGCCACATTTGCTAGTGTGGTTGGTGAAGGCTAAATCCCAGATAAGTCCGAAGAGAGGGAAAATCTTCGTTATTGAGGAGTCTGATGGAGACCATGATTAGCTTTCTATCATTATTGTGTTTCATAAGGTTTGGTCTTCCATGATTCCAACCAGCGACAGAATAGATTAGCCTGGAAGTAGTTTTGCATAAAATGCCTGACATTTTTGACTGTGAAATGAAAGCATCGAATGTTTTTAAGATCTTCAGGCATAGTTCTCTTAGTTTGATGTTAGCGGTGGCGGACAGTGTACCTCTAAGCAAAGTTCTACTAAACCTTTACATATTTGAAGAAAATAAAAAGATAAACTCTACTGCTTTTCTCCTCTGAAAAATACATTTGGATGCCTTTTTTGTTTGTTTGCGAAGAGTGCGGATCAATTTCGAAACTTATCCTCAAAGAAGCCGCCAATTGTTTTAGGAGTACACTGAGGAGTCGGGGTAAGATTCCCAGGGGCGAGGAGCAACATTGAGAAAAAAGGTGCGATAAACTATTCAGGAGTGACTCAATGTGGAGATTGTGGATGTGGTATGGTTTGGAGGAGGGGTTTATATCTTCTCTTTTTTTTATTGCGAGGGCCAAGTGATGATCAGATGCCTTTTTAACTGTTTTTTTAAATATACTTGCATTGCTAAATATAACTTATTTAAAATAGCTTTGATCTGCTTATTTGAATGTTGTATCCAATACAGAGCACTTGATCGAAGCTCAGCGGAGAGAAGTTGGATGATTGATGCCAAGATTGGAAAGGGCTGTGCTGTGCATAAATTCTCTGTTTCCCCCCATTTTTCTTTCGTTATCTGTAAAAGGTTGTTGTTGTATTTCTTGATTCTGGGTTCTCTGATGCTGAATGTATATTTGGTTTCAAACCTTGCAATGGCGGTTTAAATACTTGTCTGCTGATGGTGTCTCGCTCTTATCTCTGTGGCATCTTCTGTCTGTTGGATATATTGCAACATATCCTCTTGTTTGTTCCTTTTCTTTCTTTCTTTCTTTCTGTGTAGCTTTTTTGATTTTTTTTGAACATGATTAAAAAACAAAAACAAAAATTTTAATTTTTTAAAAGCAGGAGGTAACAGGGTTCTCTATAATTGTTTTTCACATATCCTTTTAGTGTTGTCGTATCTCGTGCTATAAATAATCGAAAGAAAACATAATAATCGAAAGAAAAGATGGTGCATATGAAAATAATTGAATCCTTGTTATGTGTTTCAATTTGTAATAATGGCGAATGTATGCTTGAACTGGACGGATGTGCAGTTTGACTTTGCGGACAGTATTCGACAAGCTTTGGAACTTGATGAAAGCATGAAGCGCTATGTAGCGGAGACCGTGGATGAGTCCAATACTGGGTTTTCTTTCGAAGACGGACTTTTGCGAAAAGGTGGCCGTTTGTGCGTCCCACAGTTTGGCACATTACGGGAGGAGTTACTGTGCGAGGCTCATTTTACCAAATACACAATCCACCTGAGTAGTACAAAGATGCATAAAGACCTGAAGTTGTTTTGGTCGCCGGGTTGGAAAAAGGACATAGCTAAGTACGTGGTAAAGTGTCACACTTGCGCACTAGTGTATGATGAATGTCAAAGGTCTGACGAATTTCTAAAGTCTTTGCCGATTCCGGAATGGAAGTTCGACGACATATTTATGGATTTCGTGATGGATTGTAGAGATCGCAGCATGGGAACGATGTCGTCTGGGTAGTCGTAGATCGTCTAACAAAGGTGTTGCACTTCATTTTGAACTGGAAGGACGATTCTGTGGAAAAACTAGCAAAGCTCTATGTGGATAACATGATACGATTGCACTGTGTGCCCCGTAACATCGTAAGTGACCGTGATGAGCGTTTTACTTCGAATGATTGGAGATTAATCCACGGTCTGTTTGGTACAAAATTGAAGTTTAGCACGACCTTTAATCCTCAAACGGATGGTCAGACCGAAAGGACTAACATGATGATGGAGGATATGCTCTGTATGTGTGCCCTAAATTTCAGAAAAAGATGAGAAGACCATCTCTACATGATTGAGTTCGCCTACAACAATAGCTACCAAGCGAGTATTCAAATGACGTCCTTCGAGGCCCTTTATGGTAGGAAGTGTCGTACGCCCTTAACTTGGCGGAGACAGGCAAAACTAAGTTGTATAAACGTAAAGAAGTCGAAGATGCAAATTCGACGATACGTTTAATTCAGGAGCGACCATTGGTTGCTCAAGATATGCAGGCTAAGTACTATAAGTCAAAGTACCGAAACGTTGAGTTTACAGTTGGCGATTAGGTGTATCTTAAAATCAAGTCATTCAAAGGTGTATCCAGGATTCGACGCTTGAAAAAGCTCATTTCGAGATACCTTGGACCGTTTGAGATTGTTGAACGGGTAGGTGAAGTTGTCTATCGACTAGCTCTTTCAATCGATCTAAGTAGTTTGCACGATATATTTCACATATCAGTGCTAAGGAAGGCTATTTGAGAGCCTACAGAAGTCATTGTTGTGGATCAAGTGTCGGTTGATAGTGGGATAAAGACGAAAGTCAAGCCCATTCGTATCGAAGACACGAAGATCAAGCAGTTGCGGAACAAGGTGATCATGATGGTCAAGGTTCTTTGGGACAACTATGGCTGTGAGGAACTTACATGAGAGAGCGAGCAACCCATGCTTGAGGAGTTCCCCGAACTTTTCCACTGAGGTACAAATTTTTGTATATTTTGTACTTCTTTGATTGCTTTCTTGTACAGTTAATTTCAGGATAAAATTTCTTAAAAGAGGGGAGATTTGCAACACCCCAGGTCTTCTAGCTGAAAACGACCAAGTCAAATTCGTCGAGTGTTCAAAAGGAATTCGTCGAATGGTCTCGAGTGACCAAGTGAATTCGTCGAGTGATCCAAGAGAATTCGCCGAGTGGTCTCCATTGTCTTTCCTTTGAACGTGATGTTGAATAACCGACACTTGAAGGCGTCCGTCATATGCTTGATTGAGACCATGTTCTCAAATCATTGTAGGTGTTGAATGAGATCATCCCTCCTGGATTAGAAATTCATCGCATGCTCTGTAATTCTTTCGAGACCATGGACGGTCAACACCAACTCGTAAAAGGGACATGTCGGGGCGACCCAATGAGCGGAGCGAGCTCGCTCATATTCCCCTTCTGAGTAGCAAGTATTGGATGAGTTAGAAAAGAGCAGTCGCGCGTGGAGGGTTGGATCCTCCTCTAGGGCTATTTCCTTGCCCAACTGCCTACTCGGACCCACCCACTGGGCGAGGCGGCGACCATCGAGGACGGACTTATCGCCTTGGCGCGAGGTTCTATCAGGGCCTTCAAAGTGTCTTCCATCGACTTCCTAAATTCCCCAATTAAAGTCACTCTTCGTGACAAATTCACCCATGGGAGATGAGTTTTCCTCTCTAGTCCCGTGCTCGCCATGTTTAGACATGAGATTGTTGGTAGAAATTTTCTTCCCAACCCACCAATCCACTCTCACCGCATCAAAATTGTTGAAACCCGAATACTAGTTCAACAGAGTTTATGGTTCAGGTTACTTCTTTTGTTGTTGATCTCAAAGAATGAGCATTTCGAGCCCGGAATCAGTTCTCATAGGCTCTGTTTGGGACAGCTCTGGCGGATTGAAAAGCTGCTGTCCGGATAGAGCTGTTTTAAAATAGATTTCTGGGGAGCAGTTTTGAAAAGCTGCAGAGTGTTTGGGTATTCTGTGCAGAAGTGCGCTCGGAATCGCCCGAGGAAGGACGTCGGGGGCTCGGAATCGCCGGAGGAAGGCCGTCAGGGGCTCGGAATCGCCGGAGGAAGGCCGTCCGACCTCTAAGCATATTCCAACTGAAGAAACCATTAGATTTCCAAAACCTGTGAGAGAGAAAGCTATTTTGCAAGAGCAGAAGCTGGGGGGAGGGAGATTTCTGAAAAGCTGCAAAACAGCTCCAGATTTTTGAAAAGCTCTTCACAGGGAGCTGTTCCAAACACATATAAAGCAGCTCTGGCGGCTGGAATAGAGATTTTCCAGCCGCCAGAGCTGCGCCAAACAGACCCATAGATGATTGGTGGATGTCTCTAGGGAAGACCCTCATGCTATAGTGAGGAGGTCCCGCCACTGAATGTCACTTGCCCTCTGACAACTAGGAGCCGAGCCAATCCCTCATGCAACAGGCTAGAGCAAGGAAAATCTCAGGCTCTTCAAAGAGGAGCAAGCTTGCATGTCCTCGGGGGAGGGGGGTGATGGTCCTATTTATTGGCAAACAAATTTGAGGGAATAATTGTTTTTCTTATCTGCATATAACTATCTCCGCCTTAAATTAATTGCTATCTGCAGACCCAGATGGTCTGCGAGTAGGCCGTCGCGCCTTTCGATTACTCTATCCACACCCCTTCACCATGTGAGTAGCTCCTACTAAGTGTTATCGAACAACTCGAGGCTCGGAAGGACTCTTGGGGTGGGGCGAGTACGCACTGACAGATCAAGCTCGTGTAGGACTCTTCTAGTGAAGAGTCGAACTCATGAACTGGGTAGGTAGGTGAGTGCGATGATTTTACCCTGAGGGGAAGGCTAGCACGACAATGGACGTCGAGCCCATCCCATTCCACGCCTAGCATGTGACCTACACGCCTAATACAGGATGTACAATTTGACCGGGTGCAGTTATACATATTCAATTTTTTAATATTTATACTTTCTCCAATCGACACTAAGCAGTCTCACAATCTGCCTTTGGAACTTCAGAAACAGCAATCAACGCTTCCACCAACTAGGGTTTTATCAACTAGCTAGGAAGTTTCAGATCTTCAGGCGATTGGGGCTTTAGCTAGTGACGATCAGATAGTCTCCGATCGGCGCAACGACGACTAAGCGTGTGTTGATATCGATTTCGAGGAGGATGGTCAATGAGAGTTTTGGTTAGGTTGCGACTAAAAGTGTTAATAGGAATGTAGGAGTTTTTTGGGGGCATTTTGGGTGTAGATAGCTAACTTTGGGTTGCGAATAGTAACCATCTAAATTTATATCTTATATAATAATTTGCAGAATTAAAAACATTCACTAACTTAAATCAATTTGTATATGTGCAATGCATGAAATCAACATTAAACAGAGTGTTGAAACCAAAAACTGGTCTCAACGAGAGTTCAGACTTTGAGGGTGTAGCTGACGCCTATTTCTCTCAAACCTCGACCCAAGACTAGCTACAAAGAATTGGAAACTGGCCCAAATCCTCAGCAGGGAGGTCCCTCCACTAACCCGAAAGTTCTCTGAGCATTTTTCCTCCAAAGCCAATTGCTGGCCTAGGAGTACCTCAGAAAGCTCTTGAGAGCAAAAATGAGAGTATGTGAAAATCTGTCTTCTGAGGTATCTTGTGGGTCTATTTATAGATTTTTTGTTGCCATAAAATTACTAAAATGCCCCTGGACTGGTCTGTCAATATCCAAATTCCGCTGTTCTGAGGAGCTAAATGCAGACCCAAGGGTATTTAGGTAATTTCAAGTCTGTGTTGAGCGGGAGCGTTGAGTGGAGAAACATCACTCAACACCAAGGGCTGGCGGGAGCGTTGAGTGGAGAAGCATCACTCAACTTCTAGAAGTATCACTCAACGCCAAGAAACATCACTCAATGCCAAGAAGCATCACTCAACACCAAGTGCTGGCGGGAGCGTTGAGTGGAGAAGCATCACTCAACGCCAAGAAGCATCACTCAACGCCAAGAAGCATCACTCAACGCCAAGAAACATCACTCAACGCCAAGAAGCATCACTCAACACCAAGAAGCATCACTCAACGACAAATGTTGACGGGAGCTTTGAGTGGAGAAGCATCACTTAACGCCAGGGGCTGGCGGGAGCGTTGAGTGGAGAAGCATCACTCAACGCCAAGAAGCATCACTCAACGCCAAGTGTTGACGGGAGCGTTGAGTGGAGAAGCATCACTCAAAGCCAAGGGCTGGCGGGAGCGTTGAGTGGAGAAGCATCACTCAACGCCAAGAAGCATCACTCAACGCCATGTGCTGGCGGGAGCGTTGAGTGGAGAAGCCTCACTCAACGCCAAGGGCTTCCGTTGGCACGAGGTGCGAGCCCTTTCGCCTGCCCAAGGCGGGAGCCTTTCAGCCTGCCTTGGTTCAGCTTTGGCCTAAACCTAAACCTGCTCGACGAAAATAACTTAAGTCGAAGGCTCAGTTCGATGAATAACGTTCGACGAATGACGTTCGACGAATTACGTTTGACGAATGACGTTTGACGAATTGACATTCTCAGCACGACAAATTGAACCTTCTCAGTTCACCGAATTTGACCTTCGTGATTCGTGGAATTAGAGTTCAACGAATAGAGTTCGACGAAATGGCGTTACTCGATCCCCGGGCGAGAGCCCTCCCGCCTACTCACGGCGAGTACCCTCTCGCCCGCTTTCTTATCTGATCCAATTTTAAGCCTGAAGCTAGCCCAATCCTGGTCCTTGGGGGATCTTGGTCCCAACCAGTGAATATGGGGTTGTACACAATCCTCGCTCTTTGCGAGCTAGCCTTGCACTCGGAAAGATACGTCCAACCCCTAATATTCAGTAGGTACATGCTGACCTGGCAGGGAATCTTTCTACAGACCCCACCTTCGTCCTATAAATACACCGCTAAGTTTGTCTCTCAGGTCATCTCTGTCATCATTACTCTCTGCTTGAGCCTCTGCTCGACCATGAAAATACGTGCCAAAAACGTTGAAAAGCCGCTCTCAGAAGAGCTTCAGGCACGCCTCGTCGCGGCCCAGGCGTGGGCTCGCGCCAACTGCGCCAAGGTTTCCCCTTGGCTGATAGGCAAGAGGCCTGCCGACGAGAAGGTAATGGAGAAGCCAGTCGGCGAGAGCTCCTGCCCAAAGAAGAAGAAGAAGGCCAAGTCAGTCAGGAGAGACCTGTCAAGAGATGTCGCCGACTTTCTACTAGCGGACACAGAGGAAACCCGCCTTCACAATGAGGGTCCACCGTCCGTTTCGGGGGCTGCACCATCAATCACGGGGGCTGCCATGCCCAATTCCCCGGCCGATCGCTCCGATCCGGCGCCCGATCTCGCCATCCCTGTCGGAGGGGTTATCTCTTAGCCATCCACTCTCGCGTCAGGATCACAGCTTCCGGCGATAGGGGACATCTCTGTCCCCCCCTGGGCGAGACCGAGACCCCGGAGCGGAGGACATTTCGTCTGGGCTGGGGCAAGCAGCTCCATCTGCTTTTCGGAAAGAGTTCTGAGGGCCAGCCCGGCCCTTCTCGCCAACCATTGGAGGGGTGTCCACCGCTCTTCAGCTATGTGAGAACTTCCCAACTTTTCGAAGAAGAAAGGGAAGACTCGCCCCTCTCCTCCGCCAGCGAGATGGAGGACTTTCTCGAGGCCTCCAGAAGCGGCAAGGCACGGAGGCAGAGGATTGCGGGAGTCCTGTCGAAGCTCGCGCGACATCAACGGGCAAACTCCGTGGCAGTGAAAAGGATCCACGAGACGATGGAGCGGCGACTGACGATCGTTGAGAGGTACTGCGCCTACCCCCTTGACGGGGCGGAATCCCAGGACACGCTTTCTGCCGAAACCTCCCCCGGAAGACACGTCGCGCGGATTCGAGATCAGCTTCTCCTGGCCAACCAGGGGCTGACCACCCTGATGGCCTTCTTCGACCCTCGAGTCCCTCCTAGTTCTGGCAGGCGAGAACTAGGTCGTTGGCGGTGGGTGCCGTACTTAGCCCTTGGGGCTAACCTCTTCTTTACCTATCTTCTCAGCCTACCCTTCTCCTTTGTACCACTTGCGCCTTTCAGCAACAGACAATTATCATAAGGGTTATTTGTTATTATTATTATTGTCATTTGGGGACTCTCGCCCAGCGAGAGCCCCTTTATGTCTGTGTCCTTCCCGCCCGTCTTTTGCATGCTTTCTTTTATACTTTGTGAATGCCTGACTCGTACGCCTTGCTCAATACTTCTCGCGCTCTCGCGCACTGAGATCGTTTGTCTTTTCCCTAGCCCTCCCTGGAGGCTCTCGCTTTCTGCAGGTCCAAGGAGAGTTGATGAGGCAGCACGAAAATCGAGGAGTCAATACGTCCGGATTCGTTGACTGTTCCCCTGCCGTATTTTTTATGAAAAAACTCATAATTAATGTATCTTCTATAAATAGGCCGATCCTACCTCATTTACGCCCCCCCCCCCCCCACCCGCATTTATTTCTTTCATTCTGAACCCTCGTCCCCCTGTCAACTGCTTTCGCCGTTCCCTGCAGCGCAAAGGCTCTGGCCTCCCCGACCTCTTTCTCCTCTCTTCATCCCTTCAAGATGTCAGTCGAGAGCGAGGGTCATTCCAACTGCGTGCAAACCTTCCTGGATCACGCTCCCCCCTGCCGGCTCACACAAGCGGAATTCCTCACAATCACCCAGACCTTCATCTCGCCGGGGTTCGTCGCGCGGAAGCCTGGGAGCGAGGATAGGGTTAACCTCGCGCCGGAATGGGAGCTCGTTATCCCCTTGGAGCACTTCGAGGTGGGCTTCTGCCTCCACATCTGGCCTGAAGTGTGTCAGGCCCTGTGCTATTATGGGATAGTGTCGGCCCAGCTCAACCCTAACTCTGTCGCCCTCCTGGTGGTTTTCGCCTGTTATATGCGGGCGGAGAGGATCGAGTTCAGTCTGTCAATCTTCCGGAAGCTGTTCAACTTTCGGGCCAAGGGAGGGTCAGTCTTCCTTTCTGGATAGTCTGTGAAGACGGCAGGTCTCGCCAACAAACATCATCACTTTGCAGAAAGGTTCGTCTTCATCTTCGGGCCCTTCGACAACATTCCTCTCGCCCCCATTCAATATGATGATGCAACCTATAAGCCTCCCGCTCTCGAGGAGCGAGAGGGTGCCCTCGTCGAGTTCTTTTGCTTGAAATCCTTCGACGTCCCTTTCCTCCGGCGAGATCTGGATTCCCTCCAACCGGTCCCCCCGGCAAAGGTAATTTTTTGGACTTAACTTGTAACCTTCCGCTTCGAGAGGTAGGGTTAACTAACTATGGGACTCGCAGGTGAGCGAGACATTCCCATACATCAACCTTTAGACGAAACCAGGGCACTCCCTTACCCCTTGGCTCTCGCCAAGTCCGCCGCAGCCGCTTGCCGGGAGGAGCCGAGAACCTCTTACCGCCAAGCACCCCGAAGAGGAAACCGAGCTCCCACTCAGCCCCTCCTCTCAAAAAATCAAAGCCGTCAGCCACAGACAAGGCAAATCTGTCGCACCGGCTCTCGCTGAGGTCCCCACCGGGACCCCTTCAGTTGTCGGTGAGGCGGGTGCCGTCTGGCCTGCCACAGAGGCCCCCGCCGTGACTTTTTTAGTTGCAGGCGAGATGGGTACCTTCCAGCCTGTCGCGGAGACCACAGCCGAGTCCTCTTGTAAGCCGGTGCCGAAAGGGCATCAAAACTTCGGCTTTGGCGAGAAGTACAAGGAAGCGTAGGGCCAACCCATGATCCAGTGGGATCATACCACCAACCGCATTACGGTTTCCACACTTCTCCCTTACTGGAGGGAGCGAGACTCAAGCTCCGGCAATGCCTTCGCGCTGGGCTATGACCTCTACGGTCGGGAGGACGCCGACACGTTCGACAGGATAACAACCTTGGAGCTCGTCTTTGACGCCGCCCAGGCCCAACTTCGCGCGGTCCAGCTCTCGCACATGGCTGGGCGCTGCACCCTCACCATAGAGCGCAACCTCGTCGATATGTTCAGGGCCAGGGATGTCGCGGCAGCGGAAGCTGCCACCCTGAAGGCCGACCTGGCTGCCGCCCAACAACTTCTTGCCGAGGTAAGCGAGATCCTTCAATATTTCTCGTCCTCCTAATATTTTTTTCATATATATACGCCTTTCGCTTAACCAGACCGTCTCGCAGGATTCAGCGGAAGCCGAGCTATCTCGCGCGAGAGTGGCTAGAGTCAAGGGCGAGAACCAGTTGCTGCAGGCCGAGGTGAAGTGGCTGGAGGAGGCCCTGGCTCTGGCCCTGGACCAGTCGTTGCGGGAGGAGAGAGTCGAGCGCCGCCACTACTCCGCCTACGAAATCAACGTGATCGTTCAGGAGAATTCGCAAGCCACCACCAAGATGGTCATCGAGGTGCTGCGGGAGTCAGCGCTTTTGAACGAAGGAGGTGAGACCCTCACGGCGCGAGGGATCCTGCCTTGGTTGTTCGACCCCATCCCCAAACCTGCGGGAGAGGACGACTCTCCGACCAACGATGCGGCGGAGCTTATCCTGAACGTGGAAACCGGCGGAGGCTCACCCGGCGAATCCTCCAGCTACACCCCAAGCGAAACCTCCAGCAGAATAGCGCAATAGCCTTCATATCTCTTGCTTGGTTCATTGTAACCTTGCTTTGATTTTTGTGCATTCATTTTGTGAACGTAACCCTTATAGCTTCTGTAAGGGGCGGGATTCCCCCACTGATGTTTAACTCTTTTTATATTGTGTTCGAAAATCAGCTTTGTCGCTGGAATGTTTGTTACCTTTGCGTCAACCCAAGTCTCTTAGGATCTTAGGTGGTGACCACCCCCCGTTCAAAGAGTTGGCCAAGTAAAACCGGTCAGGAGTGGCCTGACGAGAGCCTTGCCAAAAAGGCTGTGTCGGGAACCCTGCTGAGAGGTGCTTGCCGAGATCCCCGGTGAGATGGCTATGGCGAGAGCCCTGCCTAGTGGGTTATGTCGAGAGCCCTGCCGAGAGCCTGACCGAGAGGGTTATGACGAGAGCCCTGCTGAGAGCCTGGCTGCCGGGAGGGTTAGCCCCTGCCAAGAGGGGTCTGAGTCATCCCATCCATACCTAGGACTGGTGTTAGCCGTTTGTAAAAATGTTAACAAGAGCTTCGTGACTCCGTCATGATTTCAATAGCCATGTCTGCTTGGTGTGAACCTGGTTATTGGGTCCACCTGGACCACTTAACCAAAAAATTTCCCTTTTCCTTCTTCCTCCCAAAAGATCACACTACCCTGTCAGCTAGTGAGTGCCTGACATCGAGTCTACTCGGGGTCTTGCTTAGTTTCTCAATTCTTTCCTCAAACTCCTTTCCTTTCCCCCCATGTGTGCCTACAGCCCTGCCCAGCTAAGGAGAGCCTGGACAGCGAGTCTACCCGAGGCCGAGCGTGCCTTCCAGCCCTGCCAGCTAGGAGAGTCTGTGCAGCGGAATCACCACTCGAGGTATTCCCTTACCCCTCAGGCGAGCCTACAGCTCTGCCAGCTAGTGAGAGCCTGGTAGCGGGTCTACCCGGGGCCGAGTGCGCCTTCCAGACCTTCCAGCTAATGGGATCCTGAGCAATAGAATCTTCTCAGGGTCTTGCTTAGTTTCCCAATTCTTTCCATGGACTCCTTTCCTTTCCCCCCAGGTGTGCCTATAGCCCTGCCCAGCTAATGAGAGCCTGGACAGTGAATCTACCTGGGCCCGAGCATGCCTTCCAGCCCTGCCAGCTAGGAGAGTCTGCGCAGTGGAATCGCCACTCGAGGTATTCCCTTACCCCCCCCCCCCCCCAGCGAGCCTACGACCCTGACAGTTAGTGAGAGCCTGGAAGCGCGTCTACCCGGGGCCGAGTGCGCCTTCCAGACCTTCCAGCTAATGGGAGCCTCAGCAGCGGGATCCTCTCGGGGTCTTGCTTAGTTTCTCAATTCTTTACTCAAACTCTTTTCCTTTCCCCCAAGGTGTGCCTACAACCCTGCTTAGCTAATGAGAGCCTGGACAGCGAGTCTTCCCAGGGCCGAGCGTGTCTTCCAGCCATGCCATCTAGGAGAGTCTGCGCAGCGGAATCATCACTCGAGGTATTCCCTTACCCCCCTAGGCGAGCCTACGACCCTTGCAGCTAGTGAGAGCCTGTAAGCGAGTCTACCTGGGGCTGAGTGCGCCTTCCAGTCATGCCAGCTAATGGGAGCCTGGCAGCGGGATCCTCTTGGGGTCTTACTTAGTTTCCCAATTCTTTCCTCAGACTCCTTTCCTTTCCCCCAGGTGTGCCTACAGCCCTGCCCAGCTAATGAGAGCCTGGACAAGGAGTCTACCCAGGGCCGAGCGTGCCTTCCAGCCCTGCCAGCTAGGAGAGTCTGCACAACGGAATCACCACTCGAGGTATTCCCTTACCCTCAGGCGAGCCTACGACCCTGCCAGCTAGTGAAAGCCTGACATTGGGTCAACCCGGGGTCGAGTGCGCCTTCCAGACCTACCAGCTAATGGGAGCCTGAGCAGCGGGATTCTCTCGGGGTCTTGCTTAGTTTCCCAATTCTTTCCTCAGACTCCTTTCCTTTCCCCCCATGCGTTCCTACAGCCCTACCCAGCTAATGAGAACCTAGACAGCGAGTCTACCCGGGGCCGAGCGTGCCTTCCAGACCTGCCAGCTAGGAGAGTCTGCGCAGCAGAATCACCACACGAGGTTTTCCCTTACCGCCCAGGCGAGCCTACAGCCCTGCTAGCTAGTGAGAGCCTGGCAGCGGGTCTACCCAGGCCGAGTGTGCCTTTCAGACCTGCCAGCTAATGGGAGCCTGAGCAGCGAGATCCTCTCGGGGTCTTGCTTACTACCAACCTCTTTTTCCAGATCTCAAAAGAAACCAATCATGATACAACTCGATGAATTTATTAAAAATAAGATTTACAATCATGTCCCCCACTGAGGGTAGAAGCGCTTTAGGTCGTCACTGCTCCAAGCATGACTTACGGATTCCCCTTCCACATTCTGGAGGTGGTATCCCCCTGACCCCAGGGCCCTTTTGTACAATGTAGGGTCCTTCCTGATTGGGGTTGAGCTTACCAACGATCTCCGACCTTCATGCGGCATCGACCTTCTTCAAAACCAGGTCCCCTTCCTTGAACTGCTTTATCCTGACATGCTTGTAGAAGTACTTAGCCATCCTTCGCTTTATCTCCTCCTGCCTGACCACGACCACGTCGCGAAGTTCCTCCACCATGTAGAATGAGAGTCGTAGCTCCACTTCATTTCCTTCCCTCCATGCCTCACCTCTTTTGTCTGTGGTCGCAACCCATGGGGATTGATCATCAAATTCCACGGGTAGGACCGCCTCACACCCATGTGAGAGTTTGATGGGGGGTCTCGCCAGTGGCCGTGTTTGGGGTTGTTCGCAGAGCCCACAACACCGAGGGGAGCTGATCCACCCAACTCCCCCTTAGCTTCTCCACCTTCTTCTTAAGCAGGTTCACTATAAATTTGTTTGCCGCCTCCACCTGTTCGTTGCTCCTGTGGTGGTGAACGAAGGCAAACCTGAGGTCGATACCCAGCTGAGTGCAGAAGCTTATGAACTCCTCGCTTGCAAATTGCGGTCCATTGTCCGTGACAATGGCCTGAGGCAGCCCGTGCCTACAGATGATATCTCCCTAAACGAAGTTCCTGATGACTTGGGAGGTTACCTTGGCCAGCGCTTTGACCTCCAGCGACTTTGAAAAATAGTCGATCATGACCAGGAGGAACCTTCTCTGCCCACTCGCTAGAGTAAACGGCCCAACTAGGTCCATCCCCCAAATGGCGAAGGTTCATGGCGTCGTGATACTTCGAAGCCGTTGAGCGGGCAGGAGCTGGAGGGGGCATAGAGCTGGCACTCACTCGCAAACTCTGCAGCATCCTTCCTCAGGGTGGGCCAGAAGTATCCCTGCCTGACCACCCTTGCCTCCAACGTTCTACCTCCTGAATGGCTACCACATTTCCCAGAGTGCACCTCCTCCAAAATCCTTGGTATCTCTTCCTCCACCACACATCGCGCCAGAAGGCCCGATAGTATCTTCCAATGTAAGTTCCCTTCATGCATAAGATAGTGGGCCGCTTTATGCCGAAAGCCCTTTGTCTCCCTGACCCCCTCGGGCAGGCTGCCCGTGGTGAAGAAGGTCATGAAGAGATCCACTCACGAGGGTCGCCGATCCACTTCCATCAACTCCCCCTCCTTGATTGTGGGATGAAATAACTCGGTCAAGATTCCCCCCCCCCCTCGGGGTCAAAACTTGGCCAATCAGTCCACTGCCTCATTCTCTTCCTTAGGGAAATGCTGAATTGAGAAGGCTCGGAACCCACCAATGATCACCCTCGCCTTGGCCAAGTACCTCTGGAGGGTCAGCTCCTGAGCTTCATATTCTCCCTTGATTTGGGACGGCCACCACCAGTGAATCTGTGAACACTTCCACGTCGTGAATCCCGAGCTCCTTAGCCAACCGCAACCCGGCTGTGACAACCTCATACTCCGCCTGGTTATTGGTGACCGGGAATTGCAGCGCCACTGCTTGCTCTATGGTGACCCCCTGGGCCCTCGCCAACACTACCCCTCCTCCGAGGGAATGCTTCCCCGAGGCTCCGTCAACGTACATCTTCCATGCTTCCCTCGATAGCTTTTCCTCCCCTTCCAGCTCTATGACGTAGTTAGCCAAGAAGTCAGTCACCGCATGCGCCTTGATGGAGAGCCTCGACACGAAAGAGATGTCGAACTCGCTGAGCTCAATGGACCACTTGGCCAACCGCCCCGAGTGCTTCACCCCTTCAAAGATCTTGCACAGTGGGTGGTCGGTCACCACCTTGATTGAGTGAGCTTGAAAGTATGGCCTGAGCTTCCTAGCCGAGACAATCAGAGAGAAATCCAACTTCTCTAAGATGGGGTAGCGTAGCTCAGCCTTCTTTAAGATCCTACTGATATAGTAGATGGCTAACTGTTTCTTCCCTTCTTCTTTTACCAACACAGAGCTCACAGCCTCAGCCCCTATCCCAAGGTACAAGGCTAAGTCCTCCCCCTCCTTCGGGCTCTGCAGGAACGACACTTGGGATAGTTTAGCCTTCAACGCCCGAAAAGCCTCCTCACATTCCTTTGTCCACTCAAATTGTTTGTTCCCCCGAAGCGTTTTGAAGAAAGGCGACCACTTCTCCCTGGCGCGAGAGAGAAACCGACTCAGCCCGGCTAGCTTTCCCGTCAAGCGCTGAACCTCCTTGACATTGCGAGGCGATTCCAACTCCATGATGGCCTTCACCTTATCTGGGTTAGGCTCGACCCCCGTCGGGGTTAGAAGGTGTCCAAGGAACTTGCATCGGCTTGCCCCAAAGACACACTTTTGTGGGTTTAGCCTCATCTTGAACTTTCGTAGGGTCGCGAACGTCTCCTCCAAGTCAAGCAGGTGTGAACCCACATCCCCGCTCTTTACCATGAGGTCATCGACGTAGACCTCCAGGTTCCTTCTCCTCTGGTATTTAAACACCTGATCCATCATTCGCTGGTATGTAGCCCCCGCGTTCTTTAGCCCGAAGGGCATCATTTTATAGCTGAAGCATCCCTCCCTCGTGATGAAGGAGACATCCTTGACGTCGGGGGGATGCATGCAGATCTAGTGATAACCTGATAAAGCATCCAAAAAACTCATAATAGAAAAACCGACGGCTGAATCAACAAGCGCGTCGATCCAAGGCAGCGGGTAGGCAATCCTTACGACATGATTTATTCAATAAAGAAAATCTACACATATGCGTCACTTCCCATCTCCCTTCTTTACCATTACCACATTGGAGACCGAGCCTGGGTACTGGATCTCCGTGATGAAACCTGCATCGAGAAGTTTCTTCACCTCCTCTCGGATGGGACCCTCTAGCTTGATGGCGATGGTCCTCATCTTCTGGCGGATGGGACGCGTCTTGGGGTCCAAGTTCAAGCGGTGGCAAGCCCCATCAGCGTCAATGCCCGGCATGTCCGCTGCGCTCCATGCAAAGATGTCAACATTCTTTTGGATGCACTCCCGCATTCTTGCCTGGTCTTCTGGGGGCAAGACCCCACTAACCCTCATATTCTATACCTTCCCTGCCCTGCTGACGACCTCCATCTCCACGACTTCCTCCGCCGGCTCCAGCCGGGACTGCTCCCTGCCAGTCCTTTCCTCCTCTTCTCCAAGCTACTCCTCACCTTCTATCCCCTCCACCTCCATCGCTTCCCACAAGCCTTCCCCAGACAACTTTACTTCTTCACCCTTCGTGCCCCTCTCTCTGCTTCTCCCTCTACCCTTTGCTCCTCCACTGCCTTCTTCACAGCCCCACTTGGGCTTGCCCCTTCTTTCTCCACAACCTCCTCCTCAATCGCATCCCCAGCCTCACCTAGTCTCACTACTTCCTTCCCTGCAGCCTCCTCTTCAATCTTCTCCCTAGCCTCCTCCAGGCTCATCTCTCCTTCGCATGCAGCTTCCTCCTCCCTCGCCATCTCTTTTTCTAGCTCCTCTGCCTCCGTCATCCAAGATATGGTATTAACGACAGTCACGAAGCACTGCCTCGCCACCTTTGGATCCCCCCTGATCGTGATATACACTCCTCTGCTGCTAAACTTTAGACACTGATGGAACGAGGAGGGGACACAATGAAAGGCGCTGATGAGAGGATACCCAAATATTGCGTTGTAGCTTCTCGGAAGCATCAACGATGACGAACCGACAGTTCCTCGATTACCCCCCCCCCCTCCCAACGTCACGTGCAGCCCTACCCCTCCTTCAACTTCGTTCTGCTCCCCCGAGAATCCAAACAACGGTCCATCCGAGGCTAGGACCCTCCGAGCTTCCACCTTTATCTCATCAAAGGCTTTATTGAAGATTACGTTCGCGGAGCTCCCGTTGTCCACCAGAATCCAGGAGACCGTGAAATTCTCCACCGCCGTCTGGATCACCAAGGCATCGCAGAACGAGTCTTCATAGTCAGGCATGCCTTTCATCGAGAAAGTGATCTTTTCCTCCGGGGGGGGGAGGTCGAGACAACGCTTCTTCAAAACATGGTTTGAAAGCTCCCCTTACATGTGGTTTTGATCCCCACACCCCCGTGGATCACCCCGATCCCTCCCCGGACCCCCACGTCCACCCAGGTCTTCACACCTATCCTTTCCTCCTCCTGACAGAACTTCCTCAACCCTCACGGGGGTTGATGCTGGACCTGTCCCCTTGCCCCCCCCCCCATCTCTAGAAATTCCGGGCAGGTGGTCACTGCATGACCCACCTCCTAGTGAAAGTCACAGAAGGGCAACACCACACTGCCTTCTCTCCTCCTCGCTCCTCCCCGAGCTCCTCTCCTTCCTCCTCTTCTCCTGACTATCTACATTGCTTCCTGCTGTGGCGGGAGAGGGACCATCTGTCCATGCCTCCAAGCCGGCTGGTTGAACCTCCTTTGCTTGCAGGCGGTTGTCCCTACCTTGGAAACCACCACCCTGTCCCTGAGGGTGACCTTCCCGGGGCCTCCAACCCAACCTGTTGTTCGACTCTCTTGGCCCCCAACCTTGCTGTTGTCCCTGTCCTCGAGGTTCCACTCTCCTTCTCTCCTCCCTCTGCTCCCTCTGTTCTCTCAGCCTCCCTACTCCCGGCTCTTTCCCATCATCCTCCGCCAACTTGGAAAACCTCCTGGCGAATGCCGGATTGGCCGCCTCGATCTCGATTTCCTTTGACGCCCTCTCCATCAGCTCCTCGAAGGAGAGGGGGGGAACTCTCTTCAACTTCATGCTAAAGAAGCTGGGCCTCAACCCCAGGGTGAAGGCACAGTGTACCCCGACATCTCCTGCGCTTGTAGAATCTCCTCCTGAAACCTGTCGACATAGTGTCACAGCGTCTCCTTCGACCTCTGCTTGATGTCAAACAAGCCACTCTGCCACTTCTTCCTCTTCTTGGATGTTGAGAACCTCAGCAAGAACTCGCGTCACAGATCTTCGAAGCATTAAATCGAACTTGTAGGCAACTGGTGGAACCAGTCCCTGGCCTTCTCCTTTAGAGTGATGGCGAAGAGCCTACACTTGAAGACATTCGACATCTGCCTTATGGAGATGAATCTTCAAACCACTACACATATTGTGTGGGGTTGTCCTTCCCTGTATAGTAGGTCATGTCTGTCTCCCGGAACCCCTTTAGAACCGGAGCTGAGATGATGAGCTCACTGAAGGGGCTCCCGCCCCCCGCCTTGTTGAGACGGCTCGTCACGCGACCTCGACTCGCTCGCCCTGTCCGCACTAGTCTGTTCCGGGAACAGCTCCCGCCTGGGGACATCCCTTTCTGCCGCCTCTGCCGGAAGCTCCTTCCTGGGGTGCTGTCAGGGAGCGTTCTCTCCCAATGACGGAGCAGCCGCCACCGGGACCCGAGGGGTCACCCACACGCCTCTTGTCGAGAAGGCCAGGTGGATAGTCTGTAAGACTTCTCGCCTGAAGTCCTCCAACATCCCCAATGTCACCCCACTCTTCTGAGAGGTAGAACCTCCCGAGACAGCTCCTTCTCCTCCACCTCCAGCCATGAGACTAGACTTGAGATTTTCTTGTATCAACTATGGTTCACGCTCACCGCACCAGAAATATTGAAGCCAAAAACTGGCCTCAACGAGAGTTTGTACCTTAGGGTGTAGCTGACACCTATTTCTCCCAAACCTCGACCCAAGACTATCTACAAAGAACTGGAAACTGACCCAAAGCCTCAGCTGGGAGGTCCCTCTACTCCCGAAAGCTCTCTGAGCACTTCCCCTCCAAAGCCAATTGTTGGGCTAGGAGTACCTCAGAAAGCTCTAGAAGGCAAAAAATGAGAGTATGTGGAAATCTGCCTTCTGAAGGTATCCTGTGAGTCTATTTATAGATTTTTTGTTGCCCTAAAATTACTCTGTTGGACTAGTCTGACAATAGCCAAATTCCGTTGTTATGAGGAGCTAAATGCATACCCAAGGGTATTTAGGTAATTTCAGGCCTAGGTTGAGCCTGAGCGTTGAGTGGAGAAACACCACTCAACGCCAAGGGCTGGCGGGTGAGCATTGAGTGGAGAAGCATCACTCAATGCCTAGAAGCATCACTCAACGCCAAGAAGCATCACTCAATGCCAAGAAGCATCACTCAACGCCAAGTGTTGGCGGGAGCGTTGAGTGGAAAAGCATCACTCAACGACAAGAAGCATCACTCAATGCCAAGAAGCATCACTCAACGCCAAGAAGCATCACTCAACGCCAAGTGTTGACGGGAGCATTGAGGGGAGAAGCATCACTCAACACCAAGGGATGGCGGGAGCGTTGAGTGGAGAAGCATCACTTAATGCCAAGAAGCATCACTCAACGCCAATAAGCATCACTCAACGTCAAGAAGCATCACTCAATGCCAAGAAGCATCACTCAACGTCAAGTGTTGACGGGAGAGTTGAGTGGAGAAGCATCACTCAACGCTAAGGGCTTAGCGGGAGCATTGAGTGGAGAAGTATCACTCAACGCCAAGAAGCATCACTCAACACCAAGTGCTGGCAGGAGCGTTCAGTGGAGAATCATCACTCAATGCCACGGGCTTTCGCCGGCACGAGGCGCGAGCCCTTTCGCCTGCCCAGGGCGGGAGCCTTTCCGCCTCCCCTGGTTCAGCTTTGGCCTAAACCTAAACCTGCTCGACGAAAATAACTTAAGTCGAAGGCTCAGTTCGACGAATAACGTTCGGCGAATGGCGTTCGACGAATTACGTTCGACGAATGACGTTCGACGAATTGACGTTCTCAGCACGACAAATTGAACCTTCACAGTTTGCCGAATTAGACCTTCGTGATTCGACGAATTAGAGTTCAACGAGAGCGTTCGAGAGCCTTCCTGTTTACTCATGGCGAGAACCGTCTCGCCCGCTTTCTTATCTGATCCAATTTTAAGCTCGAAGCTAGCCCAATCCTGATCATTGGGGGATATTGGTCCCACCCAGCAAATATAAGGTTGTACACAGAGATAAAGTAATTCAAGACAATGAATTTGAACAAGAGGATGATCAACAATCTTTTTAATTTAATAGAAAGATATTATCTCTTGAGAATATATATACTGAATAAAAGCATTACAACAATACATTGATCATGTATTTACTCATTCAGTCTATAAAAGAATAATCTACAAAAAAAAGTTTGATCATTCAGGAGTAGGCCTGTCCAAAAGGCCCGATCGGGCCGGCCCGGACCGGGCCTGATCGGGCCCGAGGGTTTTACAAACCGGGCAGAGCCCGGGCCCTTCCTTTATCGGGCTCGGGCTTTGACCCCGGGAAGGGGCCCGAGCCGGCCCCCCCCCCCCCCCCGGGGCGGGCCGGGCTGGGCCGAGTAGGGCCAGCCCTTATTTTTTTAAAAAACCATTTTATTTTTTAAAATAAACTTGAAATAAAAAATCGAATAAAATAATTTATTAATATTGAAATTAAAAAAATCAAAATTACACTTTTACAAAATAAAATTATGGAAAAAATGGAATTTATTATTTTTAATGATAATAAAAAAAATACACTTTTACAAATTCAAGTTGTCCATCGTATTCTCTTCAATTTTCCTCGGAGCTCTCCTTTAACGCTGAAATGTGTTGTTTTCTCTTTCGTAGCATCCAAATAATCCTTATGTAGCAGATGCATAGTTCCAGTGATTCTTCATTTAGTCGGCTCCTCCGCTTATTCAAAATCCTGCCACTAAGAGAAAAAACAGACTCCAAAGCTACTGTACTAGCTTGAATTGTTAGTAAATCACGGACTATACATGACCAAAATAGGATATGTATTAGCTTTACCTTTCCACCACTTTAAGATATCGAACTTTTCGAATCTCTTCTGTAGTCATAAAATCACGAAATTGCGTTTTCGTATACAATCCTAATTCATTTAAACTACTCGATGTGCGTGTTTTTTTTTCTTGTAGGCTAATTCTAAAATTTTATTTGTAAAAGAATCTTTTGTCCTAGGTTGCGTTATTTCTTCTCGTGGTCGTGAGTCATATAAGTTATTGTAATAATTAAAACAGTCGTAAAAATAGAATTAAATTTAGTAGTACTAACGTCGTCAACGTCATTGAAACTTATATTTGTGTCTAAGTTAACATTAATTTCATCTATCAAATTTTCTACGGCATCTACAGCGAATAACGGGTTTAAAGCGGCGACGCATGAAAATACAAGAGACATTTTTCTTATAATATTTTAAAAAATTTCATCTATTACTTCAATTAAAAGGAAGTCATCCGGAGTGTTGCTTAAAATAGTTAAGTTTTTATGCGATATTTACAAAATTTTCAACTAATAACGAGCTAGTTGGATAATACACACTAGATAAAAAAACAGTCGCCTTATAAAAATATTTTAATAAATTCATATAATTTAATAGTATGTCTCAATCGTTATCAGTTAAATCATGATTATTTGTCACAGTGTAATATTCCATAAGAAGTGTTTTTTGTTGAAACGTTGTTTTTAACATTTTATATGTTGAGTTCCATCTTACAGACATATCAAATTGAGGTTTCAAATATTTTTGACCTTGTGCGATCACAAATTTTCGAAAATCTTGACTTCGTTGTTTGGTACAATAAATAAATCTAAGCATAATCCGAATTTTTTCAACATATGGTTTCATAACTTCTAAACTATTTTGTATCACTAAATTTAAAACGTGACACACACATCGAGTGTGAAAAAACGCACCGTTGAGCATTGGTTTTAATTCACGTTTTAACCACTCTACTGCGGTGTTGTTATTACTAGCGTTATCAAAAGAAAGACTCATTATTTTATCTTTTATTTTAAATTCACGCAAACATTTAATAATTACCGAATATATAGTCTTACATGTGTGCGTAAATTAAAAACCTTCGAAACATATTACGCGCTTATTTAACTCTCATGAAACAGGATCGATCCAATGAGTCCGTGATACAAATATAAGACAATCCTACCTTTAAGTGTGTTGTGTCTAATAGTGGATCTACTTACCTATTGATATTTGGGCTGAAGCTCTTCGTGTATGTACTTCGTCGTCTAATCGTTGTCGTAGTGACTGAATAGCAACCCACGTCTGATGATGTTTTTCACCTGTAGGTCTCGCTGTGTTGCTTGATCGTACGTCCAAATTTGTCCTGATGCTGATATTTGTCCCTGACTGGACTCGGGAGCTTGCTTCGCAAAACACGACTTAACGTGTCTCGCTAGTGTTGAGTTGCCGGTAAGAGTTAGCAACTCTGAGCATAACTTGCACCACACCTTGATTTGTTGCTGACTTTAACCTTGTCGAAATGCTCCCAGACGGGCGCCCTCCGATTATGCTACACCACTTCGGCCGTGCTTTGAGTCGACGACGCCGGTGTTGAGGAGGACGATGTCATGCAGCGAGAGAGAGAGAGAGAGAGTAAGAGAGTAAGAGAGTAAGGAGAGAGTAAGTGAGAGAGAGAGAGAGAGAAAAAGTGAGTGGAAGAGAGAGAGAGAGTAAGTGAGAGAGAGAGAGTGAAGGGGAGAGAGAGGGTCGGGTAGGGGGTGGGGGTTATAAATTTTTTTAAAAAAAATAAAAATAAAAAAAAAACTAGTTTTTTTAAATATGGCCTAGGGCCTAGGCTGTTGCCTAGGCCCTAGGCCACGATACAGCAGCCATCAACAGCAGCCACGACACAGAAGCCAGCAGCAGCAGCCACGACACAGATGGTATGACAGTGTGGGGAACTAAAGGAATAATAGTTGAAGAAGTTGCAGTAGTATAGGGTTGGACTGTGGTTGTGGGGGAAGAGATGGGTTCCTGATGTGGAGATGGTGGAGGAAATAGTAGATTGAAGGTGTGAGGATGACATAAATATGTCAGAGTGTATGTTATTTAAATGAGGTGGAAGGGGAGATTGAGGTGGAGTGATGTCCTCAGGAGATGGAACTAGGGTTGATGCTGGTGTGGTTTGATGTTGTTGGTGAGTTGGTGGAGTATGAACTGGAGAAGATGATGGTTGTTGGTTATGATGAGGTGGAGGAGGAGAAGGAATTGCTGGTGGAGGGGAGGACATCTTCTGGAGGTGGAGTGGCTAGCACAGCCCTGGTGCTCTCAGAAGTCCTTGTAGAGGATGAAGCCTTGGAGGGCTTTGTGATTTTCCTCTCTCATCTATCAAACAGGGCAGATGTAAGCCTTTGGAGGCATTTATGAACACTATCATGGAGACCGGATGTTCAGGAGCCTTTTCTTGAAGGATGATTCCCAGAATCTGTCCAAAGCACACTTTCTTCTTATTTTTTTCTTCTTGAATAAATCAAATAGCAGTTTGCCCCAGTTTACTGCTCTCTTCTCAACCAGAGCACCCATCACCAAGAACTGGTGCTTGGTGATGTAGTCGTGGGCGGTGTGTTTGCCTAGCAGCACTTTGCCAACTACATCGGCTAAGAACTTGTATTCAAAAGATAAGTTCTTTTTCAGCAGTTTGTTCGGGTTTTCTCCAGAGTGGCCCATCTTGATCAGCATATTCTCATACTCATCACTGTCCATCTCTATTCTTCATTTCCATTTAATAGACCGAAAACTTTGGTTAGTATAGCAGGGGAAAGAGAAACCTGAGTACCGGAGATTGTCCCTATCATTATATCTTCCTCTGGTGTTGTAGAGGTAAACACTCATTCCTTAATTTCGGTCATTGCTGTCTTGATGCGGCAAGTCATGAATTTCTTCAGGTTTTGGTCCTCAAGCAGTTTGAGAATGTCCACAAAGATTTGGTCAGAGTGCTGAAATGATTCAAAATCAATATCAAATCTCATGTCAAATTTCATTGCAGCAAGAGATGACGCCGGAATCGCCATTGTTTTCGCCTGCACACGAAAAACAAAGATCAAGTGCAAAAGAACAGAAAGCATGAGACGGAGCTCGAAGAAAACCTAGATATATGATTTTCAGAATATGAAGCGGCAGTCTCCGTCCGACGAAATAGTTAATAAAATTATGAAGGGTCGATCACAAAGTCAGGGATTCGCCGAAACACAAGGGGGCCATATTTTACACACGTGTCCTGCTGGAGACAACAACCTGAACAAGTTCGTCGATCTCAAAACCAGGTATTGAGATGAAGGGTGGCGGTACATGAAGGGAGAGTCTGCCGAAAACATTTCGCGGTCGAGTTCAGTTCGCCGAACGAAATTTTTCTGAAGTTCAAAAAATTCGTCGATCTCCGTTCGACGAATAGAGCTTCACTCACAGAGAGTTCGTCGATCTCCGTTCGACGAATGTCTCTAAAACTTTTCACAGTTCGTCGATCTCCGTTCGACGAACTTTGAAAATTTGTCGACCACAGATAGAAATTAAATTAAGGCTTCTTCATTGATCATGCCAAGCTGATTTATAAAGAACAGATGGTTACTCTCATCCAAGGTTTGGTGAAGATATCTGCATTTTGCAAATCAGTGTATATGTAGACAAGCTTAATTTTATTTTTGTCCACACACTCTCTAATGAAATGATGTCTAATGTCTATATGCTTAGTTCTATTGTGATGGACTGGATTTTGTGCAATAGGAAATTGCACTTGTGTTGTCATAAAGTAAAGTTGAATTATTTAAGTTGAACCCATAATTCAGGAGTTGGTTCTGAATCCACAACATCTTGGGAACAGCAACTACCAGCAGTTATTATATTCTGCTTCGACAGTTGAAGTAGACACAGATGACTGCTTCTTGCAAAAACCAAGACACTAGTCTCATACCAAGGAACTGACATGTCCCTGAGGGTACTTTTTTTGTCCACTCTACATCCAACAAAGTCAGCATCTGAGTATCCAGTTAACTCAAACTCTGACTCAGTTGGATACCAGAGTCCTAGACTAGGACAACTCTTTATATATCTTAAAATCTTTTTTAAGAAAATAAGGTGAGATTCTTTAGGGTTCACTTGGAACCTAACACAAAGACATGTAGCAAACATTATGTCAGGTCTACTTGCTGTAAGGTATAACAGGGACCCAACAATGGCCCTATATAATTTCTGATCAACAGGTTTCTCATGTTCATCAGAGTCAATTACAGCATATATAGCCATATGGTGTTTTCTTGGCTGAGGCATCTAACATCCCAAACTTTTTGATAAGTTCTTTAACATACTTAGATTGGGATATAAAGATGTCATCAGGTAGCTGCTTCACTTGGAGACTAAGGAAGTAGAAAAGCTCACCCATGCTACTCATTTCAAACTTTGAATGCATTAGGTCAGAGAACCTCTTGCATAGTTTGGAATCTGTAGACCCAAAAATGATGTCATCTACATAGATTTGTACTTGTAAATTTTTATCCTTATGACGTCTAGTGAACAATATTATATCTACTATGCCCCTAGAAAACTTATGCTCTATAAGAAAGCTAGCTAAGGTTTCATACCAAGATCTTGGAGCTTGCTTTAGACCATAGAGAGTTTTATGCAGTTTAAAAACATATGAAGGATAAGTAGGAGAAATAAAACATGGATGTTGTTCAACATAAACCTCTTCTTTAAGTTCACCATTCAGAAATGCACTCTTGACATCTATTTGGTAAACCTTGAATTTCTTGTAGGCAGCATATGCAAGGAAAATCCTGATTGCTTCCAACCTTGCAACAGGTGCAAAAGTCTGGTCATAATCAATCCCCTTCTCTTGCCTATAGCTTGTGCAACCAGCCTTGTCTTGTTTCTTATGATAACACCTTGGGCATCAAGCTTTGTTCCTGAATACCCATTTAGTTCCAATGACTGGGTAGTCATTTGGTCTTGGAACTAAATCTCAAACTATGCATCTCTCAAATTGATTGAGCTCCTTCTTGCATTGTAATAATCCAGTGGGGATCTTGCACTACATCTTTAATGGATTGGGGCTCAATTTGAGATATGAAGCAGACATGTATCAAGTCTTGGTTGAGTTGATGTCTGGTCTGCACACCAGCTAAAATGTCTCCAATCACTTGAGATACATGATGATCTCTAAGTGTGACAATTTTAGTAGGAGGTTTGGTTGTGCAAAAGCTTGGGGAATAAATTCTTCTTGTGGAATTATAGTAGCTATTGGAGGTTCTTCACGGTTTTCAGTGTCTTCATCTTCACTATCTTCAGCTTCATTGCCTTCAGCAATTTGTGGAGAAGGATAGCTAACAGCCTCTTTGGTGTGGGTTAAATCATTCAACTTTTCACACAAATATGGTTCCTGCAAAAAGTCACTGATAGAAATTTCTTTTTCCCTGTAAAACATGTTAGTTGCATCAAATGTAATATGTACAGAATTCTTCAATTTTCATGGTGGATTTATTAAAGACCATATAAGTCTTGCTTACTTGGGAAATATTCAGAGAAAAATTCTCATTTCAGTCTTGGCTTCAAATTTTCTAATATGTTTCTTATTGTTGTTGTGATATATAACATAAACAACCAAATATTTTGAAATAGTTTACTTTAGGTTTCTTTCCTTAAGTTAGCTCATAAGGAAGTCTTATTCTTAAGTTTGTGTATAAGACTTCTATTCAGTACATAATTTATTGTGCTCACAGCCTCTGCCCAAAAGGAAAATGGGCAAATGAGCATCTGCAAGTAATGTGTCTGCTGATTCAATTAGGGTTCTATTCTTTCTTTCAGCAACCCCATTTTGTTGAGGTGTTCTATGAGCTGAGAAGCATAGTGCATAATACCTTCCTTCTCACAGAACTCTTGCATAAGAAGAGACTCAAACTCAGTATCATGATCACTTCTGATCAATGCAACTGGAGTACAGTACTCAATCTGTATGTTCTTGAGAAAATCTGCAAGACCTTGAAGTTAGCAGACTTAGATCTCAGAAAGAATACTCAAGTGAATCTAGAGAAGTCATCTACAATCACTAAAGTATAAGATTTCCCTCTAGACTTTGTACTGCAATAGGGCCAAATAGGTTCATATGTAGCAAATACAATATCCTAGGTGAGTCACTTTATTTACTGATTTAAACTATTTTTAGTTTGCTTGCCTAATTGAAGTTTTAGAAGCAAGCGGTTTTGACAAGCGGTTGAAGATTAGACCGGGCGGCTTGCGGTCTTGAAGCGGTTTGTTGAGCGGTCTGGCGGTACTTTGGAGACCGTCTTCTTTGTGTTCTATCCTGCTGGAGTGCAAGTCTGTCTAAGGCATGTGCGGTCTCCTTTATCTTCTAACGCTCAAGTAAATGTTGTCCCACGTCTCTCTACTCTCTCTCTATCTCCTCCTTTCTATATAGGGAGGTATACCTTTGTAAATGATATCGATTTTGGATAATTAAAATTTCATTATTCATAAGTTTATCGCTTGTTCTTCTCTTTTCACTACTTTCTAACATACAAGACCTTCTTGTTGGCAGAAGAAGACAATCTCTTATACCAAAGACCTAATCTTTATACCAAAGTCATTATTGTTGCTAGTTGAATTAAATAAACATATTTCTGTTTTGGCAGATTTAAAGTTAACTATACAAATATTTCATACTCTAGTGTCAGTCAAAACTACATGGTTATCTAGAGAGGTAATAATACAGGAGGTTTTAGTAAATGATATCTGAAACCTTTCATCACATAATTGACTTATAGAGATAAGGTTATGCTTTGGTCCACTCACATAGGCTACCTTCCTGAAGGTGGCAGCTCCAATCTTGACTTTTTCATAGCCTTCAGTCTGGCCATGATTGGAGTCACCAATATTACCTTGGTCCTAACTTTGAATTGTTAGGTTGGCCTTGTTTCCAGTCATATGTTTAGAGTAGTCACTATCCAGATACCATTGTTACTCTGTGGTAGGATAATCTTTTTACCTACAATAAAACAGATTAGCTGTTTTTGAACCAGGTTACCTTGAGTCCTTTTTTCTTCACATAACTAAAGCTGGAAATATAAGAATATTCAGATTGACATTTGTAAACTAAAGGATGATATTTCTTTGTGGTATGATCCATTGATTAAATTGAATTATAGGAAGATCTTGCTGATTATAGTTTTTAGAAGAATTAAAGTTTCTGTTATACTGAAACTGCGTTCGACAATTCAAGTGAGTTCGTCGACCTGAGTTCGACGAATGGGGGTGAGTTCGTCGAACTCCACTCAGAGAATGGAAATATTCAATCTCTGGGCCCCAAAATCGTCGATCTCGGTTCGACGAACCATATTGGTTTCGTCGATCGTAGTTCAACGAATTATTATAATAGAGATCTGTGTTCGGAGTTCGTCGACTGGAGTTTGACGAACTGTACACATTTCGTCGATCTGCGTTCGACGAAATCTGTTGAACATTGTTATAGTTAGGATTTTCTTTTTTTTTCTTTTTCTTATTCTTAAGGTTTTGGTTCTGTTTGTTTAACATTATTAACATTAACTATCTTTTGTTTTCCTTTTTCAGAGACAAATTTTATAGGTGTTGGTCAATATATTTTTTTGAATTAGTGGGGGTTGGCTTGATGAAGCACCTAAGCCCAGCTTGCATTAAGTCTGACATTGACTGTGCTTGTGATGTCCATCAACTTGATGCTTCTCCCATTTAGGGATTCTCAAGTTTCCTAGCCTCAGCTAATTCAAATTCTAGTGATATAACTTGTTCTTGTGTTAAAGCTAATTCATCTTTTAACCTAACATTTTCAGAAATATAGTTTTCATGTTCAGATAATTTTTCCCTAAGTATTTTAATCTCATTTTCAGAATTTATTAAATCTATACACATGAATTTAAATTCAATTTTAAAATTAACAGAATTATAATCAAAAGATGATAATACCTGGTCTGCCTCTGAATCAGATTCTTCATTATCTGACTCTTATGTTTGTTCCCCAACATTTGATGGGCTGCAAGAGGCATTGATAGCCATGAGGCAAACTTCTCTTGCTTTAACTTCTTCTTCATCTTCACTGGAGCTGGAATACGATGATTCCTCTTCAGTATCACTCCAGGTCTCAGTCACAAAGCCCTTTTCTTTTCTCTTGTGCTTGTTGTATGAAGGCTTGCTGTAGAGGTGTTTCCTAGAGTCCCTTTCTCTCCTTTTCTCCTTCTTTTGATTTTCAAGACATTCAGAAATGAAGTGTCCTAGTTTCTACACCCAAAGCATACAATTTCCTTAGTGAGTGTTTTATCATACCTGGGTTTGTCATCATGCCTGGATGACTTTTTCCTGAAGTCCTTCTTTGCCATTTTGTACTAAGAGACTCAGAAGTTCTTCATTTGATGTTGGAGCTTCAGTTTCTTCAACAGCTTTAAAAGCTATATTCTGCTCCTTTCTTGCTGGTGGAGGAGTTCTTTGTTCTGTAGCTTCTTTGGTCTTGATCAGCTGCTCATAAGATTTGAGCTTTTCTAGGAGAGATTCAGTAGAAATCTCATTCATGCTCCGGCCTCCTTGATTGGCCATATCCTGGAATCCCATGAGCTTGGGAAGCACATGAGGATTTTATCATTCACCTCAGTGAGAGAGATGTCATTGTCCAAGGTCTTCAGCTCACTGATTATTGAACTTAATCTGTTGTACATTTCACTAACAGATTCAGCTTCATCTTTCTTGAAATTTTCATACTGAGAGATAAGGGTTGATCTCCTGTCCTTTCTCTCATCAGCTGAACCAGCAACCATCTGGTTTAAAGAGTCTCAGATTGCTTTTGCAGATGTGCATTCAGCCACCTTTTGGAATATGTCATCTAACATAGTTTGTGTCAATATGTTCATGGCTTTTAGCATCTGCAATCTTGGCCTTTTTCTGAGCATCTGTCCACTCAGGTGGTGGAACAACATGTGTGTTGATGTTGAAGTAGATGTAGTAGCAGTTGTTGGTTGAGGAGGACCTGTCAAAATAGAATTATAGATGTCCTCAACAATGGAATTCATATACAGCCTAATTCTTGCCTTCCAGATTGCAAATTTATTCAAATTATAGACTGGAGGTCCGGTGCTTGCATAGTCTTTGTTCTGTGTCATCCTGTGTAATAACCAAACTAAGTTTAGATCTAACAAAGGATCTTTTGATTCAAGTGTTATTTTCTACAACCAAAAGAACCTTACTCTGATACCAATTGAAAAGATGGGGGTTAGATCTGATTACTCTAGAGGGGGGGGGTGAATAGAGTATATTAAAATCTTTTTGATTGTTTAAGATTTTTATATTATCAGAGTAAAGAATAGGTGATACCAATAATGACAAAAATTAAAAGCAATCTAAATTAATCTACTCTAACACAACAACCTAGTCTATTACAGCCACAGCAAGAACAATAAGAAAAGGGCAAACCAGACAACATAAGAAATTTTATAGTGGTTCCCCAAACTGGGTACATCCACTCTTCTACCACTCTGGTAGGAATCCACTAGCAGGTTTTGATCAGGTGACTGCCACTTTTGAGCTTTTGATCAGGTGCCCAAAAACCAAAATAAACTTTTGAAGGGAGTTAATAAACCCTTTATACAGGAGGGGGGAGTGAGATTGATGGTGTCTTCTCTTTCTCAAACAACAGAGAAGACAAGTGGATTGTTGTTGTCAAGGCTTCTCCAGAAATCACTTGAAGCCTTGCATAGGTTGTAGTAGGTCTTCAGCCTTGATTTATGATGATCTTGGAACTTCTGACTGATAGAGATTAGTTGTCATTGAAAGCTCCTGGAGTGGAAGTTGAAGAAGACTTCTTGATAATGATTATTGTTCTTCTTCTCCTTCAGAATGATCAATGAGAAAACAAAAGTGTTTTCTTGTGCAGAGAAGAAACAGATGATCTTGAGTATGTTTCTGTAAATCTTCTCTGTGTACTGTTCTGTCATGTTCTGATCATGTCGTTATGAAAAGAAAATCTCTTTTATATGTCTCTGTCGAATTCTCATTTGAATTTTGAATTCCATTGCATTGAATGATGATTGCCTGGAGAATGAAATTCGGCTGGAGAATATTTGCATTGATGAGTTTCCCCAACTGTCCCAATTAATTAAGCAAGTAATTAACCTGATGAAGACCATAATTAATGCTGCCAAATAACGGCTATATTCAGAGAATATATGCATTAATTACTCAGGAAATTATTGTCAAATAATATATAAAATATGGACGGAAAAGAGGGAAAACTCTAAGTCTGGAACTGCACAGAAATCGTCGACCATAGAACAGATTTCGTCGACCTGAGATCCAAGTTCGTCGACCTGAGAAATCCTGTTCGTCGACCTGAGAAAACTTGTTCGTCAACCAGAGATCCAAGTTCGTCGACCTGAGATCCAAGTTCGTCGACCTGAGCTCAGCGAGCTGCTTTTTGTGAATCTTGTCAATTCTGCAGTCCAAGTTCGTCGAGCAGAGATTTTGTCTTCGTCGAGCTGAGTTCAGAGAAAATATTGTGTGTTGAAGTTGAAATCCAGACTTCGTCGAGCTCAACTCAGAGAATTAACTCTGAGTTCGTTGAGCGGAGCACGACTATCGTCGAGTTGAGTTTGACGAACATCGAACTCATTTTCTGAACTTGATTTTCTTCTAAGTCTTGAGTCTTCTGTTGGCTGGTCCATGTATGGTTGAACCTAAAGACTTAGCCTAGACTCTAAGACTCAAAACATATAACCCTGGCTATACATTATGGGTTAGTCATCCTAGTTAGTGAACCTAGCCCAAATCCAACTAGGGATCCAACAAGGCTCATCGAGGTCCAAAGCAGAAATCTCAGCGCATAGGTTTTTCATCTTAAGAAAGAAAGTGGAGATAGGTAGATCACCTTGAGTGGCATTCTCCAGCTCATTCTCTAAGACATGTAGCTGAGCTACATTCTTCCGTTGAAAAGGACATCCAAGGCCATCCAGATCTCAGCAGCTGATTTGCAACCAATGATGTGATCGAAGAGTTCAGGTGTGATAGCTCTCTTGAGAGTGAACTCTGCCTTTGCATTTGTTCTCTTCCAAGTCTTCACTTCCTGAGCATTATCACCAGCAAAAACTACTTCCTGAGTATCATCTCCTCCAACACCTCTCAAAGGTCCTCACCAAGAAGATAGCTCTTCATACAAGACTTCCACATCTTGAAGTTAGTCTATGTTAGGAGTTCAATACCGAGACCTTTTGCATATCCTGCTTCCATGACTCTAACACTAGTTCCTTCTTCTCAAAAGCAATAACAACTTCTAGTTGATCACTGCTTGTCCACTTCAACCTCTCTCTGAGAATACCATGTAAAATTTTTTGGATCTTGGAATGAGCAGAAGTTATATCAACTAAGAAGTTAAATCACAGCCAGAGACATGTAGCAACAACAGTTCTTTATTGATGATAACAGTCTTCTTACAAAGTGAGACATACATGGAGAGACATGATTTCGCCAGCATGTAAAAACAACATAACAAAAAATAGGAAGATAACTACTGCTTGAGAACACAGTCCGCCGAGATCACCACAGACCGCAGCTGTTGTCCGTCAGACCGCCGAGACCGGTACACTGCACTGGTCGCTTGAACACAAATGTAGTCCGCAACCTCCAGAACCAGACCGCCGCTTCAGACCTCCGCTTCAGAACTCCACTCTACAGGTTGCTATACGCGAACTGCCCCTAGTCGCCAGCTAGAAGAAAAGCTGCTTGGTCATATCCGCACAACCTGCAAGACAAGTTACTTCAGCAAGCCGTGTGATCAGAAAATTCAGTCCGCAGGTTCCAACGCAAGTTTGTGCTTACTATTCTTCGATGATTATGCTGTCACCGGGGGTCCAATTTATAGGCTTGGAGAGGAATGTGGTCACCATCCTAGCTGATAGGAACACCTCCCCCAGCCTGCAATCAGCCTATACCAGTCCGCCCAGTCCGCATGGACATGGTCGGTGCACAAGCCAATTCACCTACAACACTCCTGGATAAGGACCAGTCCGCAACACCTGCGGACACCACTCTAGCTCGCAATAGAGCGCCTAGTTCGCCAAGTCCGCCGAAAGTTGGCAAGGTAGTTCACATCAAGACTGTGAACAAGAAACAGATCGCCAAATCCGCCGGACCAATAGCGATCTCCCAAACTCCAACTTCAGTCTGCATAGGCCGCTTAAGGTCAATCTTAACGGTATCCACTATGCACTAGGCCGTACCACAGCCTACATAGAATGCGGCCTACAGTCCCGAGCGGGCAAAAAGTGCTCGCCTTTCTTCAAAATGTTGCGAGGTAATCAAAGGTTCAAATAGACTCTTGAGTATGAGGAGGCCTTCTAAGAATTGAAGGAGCAAAACACCCAGGATCCATTGCTCCAAGGGCCCAGATAAGGAGAAGACCTGACGTTATACCTCGGGGCAGGGTCAGAGGCAATAAGCTCGGTCTTGGTTTGTGAAGAGGGAGGGAAGCAATTGTCGATCTATTATGTGAGTAGGGTCTTGAAGAAGGCGTAGCTCAGGTACCCAATTTTGAAGAAGCTGACATTCACGCTGATTATCTCAGCTAGAAAGCTCAGGCCATACTTCCAAGCATACTCAATTCGTATGGTGACCGACCACCCTCGCCGCAACATCTTTGAGGGTGCGGAACTCAAGAAAACTTGCAAAGGGGTTCATGGAATTGAGCGAGTTTAACATCTATTTTGTCCCCCAATTGTTGATAAAGGCCCAGGCAGTGGCGTATTTTCTAGCCGACTATGTAGTCAAGGTGGAAGAAGCAGGGTATCCCCAACAGGTCACTTGGGAGGTACTTGTGGATGGAGCATCATGAAAGCACTCTCTAAGAGGGGGTGGTCTTGGTAAGCCCCCAAGGGACAAAGATAGAGCAAGTCATTAAGATATAGTTCTCCATCAGAAGCAACCAGGCAGAGTACGAGGTTGTGATAGTAGGGCTCTGCTTGGCTAGGGAGTTGGGGTGTAGGATGTAAAGGTACTAACAGACTTTATGGTAGTGACCTCCCAGGTCAAGGGAGAGTTTGAGACAAGAGAGACAACACTCCAGCGATACATGGTAAATGTAAAAGTTTTCATCAGGATGTTCTAAATATTCTCTATCCAGCTTGTGCTACAGGAGGAGAGCACCCCACAGACCAGTTAGCCAAGCTCGGGCCCCAGGGAGGTTGGTCTATGACAGAATTGTTATGCCCGTCCATTGAAGAAAGAGAATTGATGGAGATTGATCGGCGTCCCTCGTGGATGGATCCCTTTATGACCTTATTGACTACGAGTGAGTTTCTAAAAGGGATCATAGACAAGAAATGGTTTAGGTACAAGTTAGTGTATTACTTGTTGCATGAGGGAGGTCTTTATCGGAAGACCCTCTTAGGGCTCTTGGCATGATGTATAGCGTATCAGGATATCCCAAAGATCTTGGAGGATGTCCACTTTGGGGAGTGTGGCAGTCACTCCGGGATCAGGAATTTAGAGGGGAGGGTGTTGCGACTAGGATACTTTTGGCTGATCATAAGTAAGGATGCAACGAAGTTCGCGAAAAAGTGTCAGAAGTGCCAACTGTCTGCACCACTCCAGCTCTTGCCAGCTCAGAGACTCAGGAGTACTACGATATCGAAGCCCTTTGCTATTTGGGGAATGGACTTAATAAAATCTTTTTCTCAGGCCAACAGACAAAGGAAGTTCCTCCTGGTCATGATTGACAACTTCTCAAAATGGTTGGAAGTGAAAACACTAGCCAAAGTGGTGTCCCATGTGATCAAGATCTTCATATGGGGGGGATATCATCTGTCGACATGGGTTGCCTCTGGCGATATTTACAGACAATGGACCAAAATTTGCCAGTGAAGAGTTTGTCAATTTCTACGGCCAACTGGGCATAGATCTTTGTTTTGTATTGGTCCACCATCCTAGCAGCAACGAGTAGGTAGAGGCGAAAAATAAGATAATCGTGAACCTACTAAAAAAGAAGGTAGAGAACATAAATGGTAACTGGGCGGAGCAACTTCCCTCGGTCCTTTGGGCCCTGAGAGCCACACCCAACACGACCACAGGGGAGACCCCCCTTCAAACTTTCTCACAAATCCAAGGTCGTGATGCCGGTGGAGTTCGAGGTGAAGTCCCCACAGGTGGTTGCCGCATGAGAAGGAGACAGAGTGGAGAGTGGAAAATGAGGATGAGCAACGGCTCTCGCTGGCCCTTGTGGAGGAACTCCGCGACTTGACATCCATTTGACAAGAAGAAGTAAAATGTCAGATGACTAGATACCTTGATAAGCATATCCGAGTAAAGCAATTTGTAAAGGGAGATCTTGTCCTTAAAAAGGTCGATGTCGCGGGGACGTCGGCGACGGTCGGGAAGTTCAATCCCAATTAGGAGGGCCCCTATGTAGTCACGGAGACCCTAAAGTCAGTGGGATACCTCCTCTAGAATATGGAGGGGGTCTCGTTTGGTCACACGTGGAGTGACGATGAATTAAAATATTTTTATCCTTGATATTGACTAATGAGAATGTTTGTTTTCACAACTCTTTCTTTTATTTGTACATGCATATGAGAAGTGGTTGATGGAACACCCCGAGTAGATTCCGCTAACCGGACTCCCACTAACCGGCTAGGTTGACAGTGTGTGTATATATATAAACTACTTAGGCTTCATTTGGTTTCGTTTTGGCTCCGTTCTCTTTTTTTCCAAATGAAAAGCTGCCCTGTTTTTTCATTTTTTCCGTTGTATATTCGAACCGCTCTGTTTACCTGCGTGCCTAATAATCGACGTCCTCAAACCGGAGTGGCAACCTCTAGTTAGTAGCGTTTAGGCCACGTGTCACAACAGGGCTCGCAGATCCTGCATCTCACGGTGCTCCAGCACCTTCTCCTACTCTTCCATCAGCAGGTCACCGCCGTCGAGGTGGAGTTGAGACCGGCTCCGCCTCTGCCAAGCTCTAGCCTCCATCTAGAGGTCACCCCCCCCGAAGGTGGAGTTGGCACCGGCTCCGCCTCCGCCAAGGTCTAGCCTCCATCTAGAGGTCACCTCCACCACGGAAGGTCGTCGTAGGTTTTAATAAAAAAACATAGGACTTTGAAACATTTAGAAAATTATTTTATTAAATATAATATATAAAATTATTAATATAATAATATATATCTATATAAATATATATATATATATATATAATATATCTGTATCTATATATAATATATATATATATATATATATATACACGAGTGGCAGGCACGGGCCTCCGGCCCTCGTGCCCCGCGCGACAGTACACGAACAACAGCGGCGAGGTTCGCCCGCCCCCACGGCGGGCTTCGCCACCCCACGGCGGGATTCACCGCCCCCCCCCCCCCCCGTCGGATTGTTTTAATTATTTTAAATTTAATTATTTTTAAAAACTAAATAATTTTTTGAAAATATTAATTTTAAATTATTAGAAATTAATTTATTTTAAAATTATTTTAAAAATCTTTTAAATTGAAAATTAAAAAGCGCATGCCGCACGCAGTTTCTTCCTCCCAGCCGCCACCGGCCTGCACGGCTACTCCCAGCGGTTCGACGGAGGTAGAAATTAATAATTTTAAATTAATATTTTTATTTTAAAATATTATTTTAAATTATTAGAAATTAATAATTTTATTTACTATTAATTATTTTAAAAAAATTAAATTAAAATTTTAAAAAAAAAATCTGCATGCGGCACGGCTCCGGCCCGTGCGGCACGGGCTGCCGCACCGGAGGCCGTGCGGCACGGGACTCCGGCCCATGCCTCACGCAGTTTCTTCCCCTCGGCCGTCGGCGGCCTGCACGGCTACCCCCGACGGGTTCGCCAGAGGTCAGCGAGTCCGCCGGTCTGTGTCGGGCAGGCCGCCGGCGGCCGCGAGGAGGAAAATGGTTGCAGCGAATTGCTGCCATTTTCTTTCTCGTGGCCGCCGTCGGAGCCGCCGCCGGCCTTCCCGGCTACCCCTGGCGGGTTCGCAGGAGTCCGGCGAGTCCGCCGGTGGGTGCCGGGCAGGCCGCCAGCAGCTCCACCGGCGGCCGTGAGGAGGATAATGGATGCAGTATTTTCTTTGGAGGGGGGTTTACTGTTCATCGGGAATAGGAGAGAGAAAGTGAGGAAATTTTTGGGAATAATTTTATTTGCAGGCCACTATTCTTCATGATCCGACGGTCTGTGTTTTATGAAGCGAAAATCCTATGGTGTATGCTTTTTTAACTATAATTGTGGGCACACTATTGGCAGACCACCATAAATCTTTTTAGAATAGTATAGATATATATATCAATATAAATGAAATATTTTGCCATGAATTTTAAACTCATTGAAGTCATAGTAACTGTCAGATCTGTCCTGATATTTCATTAGCTGTATAATCAAACTGTATCCTCTCTCTCTTCACTTTTTCCTAGGTCTCATAAACGTAGGAGGGGCGACCTAAATCTATGTTAAAATTTTGGAGAGAATAATAAAAGCAGCCATCCAGCCCGCCGAACCGCCCGATCTGCATAGCCAACCCGGTCAAGCCTTGCACGTTGTGTAGCCCGTCCGGTATGTCACTTTTAAAATTTTGAATGCAATGTTTTTAATTTATACCAGGATAGATGATTTCAAACCACGATGTGAGACAAATTTGAGAACATTTAATAACAAAATAAAAAACAAAGAGGCACGCCGAGTGAGACTCAAACCTTCGACCACCACCTTTACCGTCATGTGTCTTATCCACCGAGCCATGAACACTTTTAGGTCTTATTTTTGCCGCTGTTTTTATATGTACTGTTAATAATGAAACTAAGTTAAAATTAGCATATTATATATTAAATAGTTGTAGATAATCTAGGGATATTACATATGATATTATATATTATTATATATTATAAAATTATATTAAAACTTGCAGGGGGAGGGCGAAGTTCGCCGGGGGGGGGTACTGTCGCGATCGGCCGTAGGGGTATAGCTCTGTGTCGGACACTCGTGATATATATATAGAAATGGTAATACTGATTTAATTTTTTTTACGGTCATTTTGAGTAGTCATATATATATGTTTATGGGTGCTGCCCGCCTTGATGCGGGCACAACCTGCAACGATGCATCGAACACGAGTGAAGTCCGTGCGGAGGCGGACAAAGCTCGCCTCGATGCGGCCGAAGGCCGCCCAAGAGCTTCGAGCACGGCCTAGACCGTGCGAAATGCTCTCGAGCGGGTGCGGCGCATAGTTGGTGGATTGCGTAGAAGCGGGTAAAGCTCGCTTCTATGCGAGTGAAGGCTTCCCGGAGCATCAAGCACGCGCAAAGCCCGTGCGGAGGCGGGCGAAGCCCACCTTGATGTGACCGAAGGCCTCCCGAGAGCAACGAGCAAGAGCGTAGCCCGTGCGAAGTTGCTCGTATGTGAGTTTATATATATATATATACTAGCATCTTCGAACGGGCTCCGCCGGTTCTCGATGCGTCGCTGCGGGCTTCGCCCGCAATCAAGCGGGCTTCGCCCGCTTGCCCCCCGGCGGGCTTCGCCCGCCCCCGGCGCGCCCCGGCGGGCTTCGCCCGCCCCCCGACGGGCGAAGCCCGTCCCCTCCAGCGGGCTTCGCCCGCCTCCGAAAAATTTAAATAATTATATAATTTAATAAATAATAATTATTTTTTAATTATAATTTGCTTGACCCCCGGCTGGCTTCGCCCGCCCCCCGGCGGGCCCCGGCGGGCTTCGCCCGCCCCCCGACGGGCGAAGCCCGTCCCCTCCAACGGCTTCGCCGCCTCCGAAAAATTTAAATAATTATATAATTTAATAAATAATAATTATTTTTTTAATAAAATTATAATTTAATAAATCATTATATAATAACTTTTTTATTTTTTATATTTTTTTTATTAAAAAAAATGAAAAAAAATCAGAAATCCAAAATCCCGATGCCCCCCCTGTTCCGCTTTTTGCCCTCCAGCCGAACCCCTCTGTCGCCGGCGGCGGAGCCGCCGGCGCCTGCCCGCGCCCACCGGCGGGTTCGCCGGCCTCCGGCGAACCCGCCGGGGGTTGTCCCGCGACGAGCGGGCAGGGCCAACCATGAAAAGCCGGCCGGGTGGGTACTGTGGCGCGAGGCCGGCGAACCCGCCGGGGGGCGCCGGGCAGGCCGCCGGCGGCTCCGCCGCCGGCGACAGAGGGGTTCGTCTGGAGGGCAGGCGGAACAGGGGGAGCATCGGGATTTTTTTCTGGATGAACAGTAACCCTGGGTGAGATTTTTTTAATTGCAGGCCAATATGCATGAATCCAATGGTCAGAATCTATTTCCTAGAGATCGGACGATCCAGATGCTTTTCATGATGTGCTTTGAGATATCACTATTTTATTATCTCTACCATATATAAAGAAATATGATAGAGCATGAATTATAAATTCATTGGAGTGCTTTGGGCCGTCCAATCTGAATCCATTTTGCAGCAGCCGTCTGATGAAACGAACCTCCTCTCTCCATTTTTTCGTAGGGGTCCTAAACCTACTAAAGGGGTCTTAAAGTAATGTAGGTTACTTCAAAAAAATATCCCCAAACCCACCCGCTAAACCCACAATTAAAGAAATTCACCACATAGCCCGCCCACCCAGATTTAATGGCTGAAATAGCCACAGCCCACAAGCCGACAAGCCCGGCAGCCCGCCTATTTTCATACAAATGTTCCTGAAAATGATATTTAAAGGTCTTCAATATATTTTGACAGGCGGTGTGGGACTATTCAGGCGGGTGAACAGTGCACACTGTTCACCCGCCTGTTATAATTATATATATACTTAATTAATACTTAGGAATTTGGGAACAGTGCCCGTGCAACTGGCGGGTGAACAGTGCCCGTTCAACTGTTCACCCGCCAGTTTTAAAATTATTACATATACTTAATTATAATTATATTATCTATAAAATAATTTATACTTAATTATTATTTTATAGAATTAAATTTTTAAAAACCGGCGGGTGAACAGTGCCCGTGCAACTGTTCACCCGCCTGTTTTTAATGTTTTCTTATTTTTAATTAATTGTTTAATTTTTAATTAATTAACTAATTGTTTTTAATTAAATGTTTTATAGAATCAAATGTATTTTTTTAATTAAAGAAAGCAGGTGGTTCGTTACTTCTGCGATGACCGCCGGGGCGGGCGAAGCCCGCCGTCGCCGGCCGGGTACTGTGGCGCGTGGTCATCGGGCCGGAGGCCGTGCCTGCGACTCGTATAATAAAGATATATATATATATATATCGTAAATGCTGTTATGCCAATATGGTTTTCCGTTTTAAATAGCTCTGCAAACAATAACTATCCAAATAGATCTTCATTTCCAGCAATCAGGTTCCAACAGCTCCATTTACAAATATACATTTACAACAGCTCCTTTTACAACCGCAGTAGTTCTAACAAATGAAGTCTTAGACTATATTAGGTTTAGCGGTGGCGGGTGCATCCGGTGGGTCGAAACGCCACTTTGGAACCGGAGAGGGAGAGGTGGTGGTCGAAACGGAGCGGATCAAACAGAGCAAACGTCAATCAGGTGGGGGTTGTTTTCTCCTTATTGCGGGTGCAAACGGAGCAAATGCTGGCGGTGGCCGTTTGTTTACCTGCCGTCTGCCGGCAGTTGCTCCAAACGGAGGTGGTGAAACTCCGAACCAAACGAAGTCTTAATGAGAAATATAGTGGTTATATAATTGAGTGAAGTAACGAGACTTACTTTATATCATAACCATTGATTCAGGCTTTATTTGGCGCTGCGGTGGCGGGAGCAGACGGCTGGAGGAGACGCGGGGATCGAACTGGAGGGAGGAGGGGATCGAAACGCGGCAGCCGAGCGACTTTTCCTCCTTGCCGTGGGACGAGACACGGGAAATGCAGACGGAGGACCATTTATTTTGGTGGCTTACGGCGACCTTTGCTCCAAATGCCGAAACAACTGAAGCCTCAAATTGTCCACCGTCACATTTCAAAAATCCATTACATGCTGGACAAAAATAATAATAATAGGCTACCTAAACTTACAGACATTTAGATATCGAGATCGAGAGAGAGAGAGAGAGTGTGTTGTGTGTGTGAGAGAGAGAGAGGGGGAGAGGGCGTGATCCGGATCCTCTCCACTTCAAATGAAATGGAGGGAATTTATTTTATCATTTAGTGGACAAGATAAGTCTAGAAGATATGTAATGGACACGATTTTTTTATTTACAAAATATAAAAGGACGAGAAATGCTGAACCCGTCGAATCAAAAAACAATCCATCATGACAGTGAAATGTATCCCCTCAATGAAATGGAAAGGATCCGGATGTCCCGATGAGGGAAAAGAAGAGAGAGCTGTGTTGGAAGAAAGATGGGGGTAACAAATATAATAACATTAATACTTAGCGTTTTAGCGGAAGAGAGAGAGGGAGAGATAATGGTGGGAAGAGGGAGAGAGAGATACGGGCCATGACCGTACGGGCGGAGCCCCGTGTCAGACGCTCGTGTGTGTTTATATATATAGATCTTCGCACGAGCTTCGACCGTGCTCGACATGTCACTGTGGGCTGCGCTCGAATTCAAATGGGATTGCCCCACAAGTAGTGAGTTGTTGCATGCCCTCAGTTCACTAAAAAAAAATAGTGAACTGTAGCAGGGAGTTGTTGTATGCCTTCAATTCTACATTCAAAATTGTAAAGCTTGCAGCTAGTTAGTTGCATTCAATATTATAAGAAACATGTTATTATAATTCATCTTGTATATTATAAATGAAATATATATTGGTAGATAAATTCAAACTCCGCCAAGTTAACTCCAAATTAATTACCGATTGCGTTGAAGAGAGCTCTTCCTTGTAATTTAAGAAATACATAAAAGAACAGAGTGGTTGTGGTGTCCATCTCATATTCTCATTGGAGGAACTCCATGGATTAAATAAAGATTTAAAAAGAGTAAAAGATGAATTAAAGATGGAGACAGCGTAAGATGAACGAAGAGAAAGCAAGCTGATCCATCTACGTTAGTTTTTGAATGCCTTCAGTTCAGTATGGGATTAGGTACGATTTGTTATTTTAGATCATGTCTGAGATCAGTTCCAATAGGCCTGTGCAAAAGGAACCGAAGAACCGAAACCGAACCGAATTGGACGGTTCGGGTCGGTTTAAGGTTTAGGGTTTGAATTTAGATCATGTTGATGAGCCTCTGAGATGAACTGAAGAATGGTTGCGAACTGTTACTATTCATCTCACGCAGTCTCCATCTTTAATTCATTTTTCTCTTTTTAAATCTTTATTTAACCCATGGAGTTCCTCCAATGAGTATGAGATGGACACCACAACTACTCTGTTCTTTTATGTATTTCTTAAATTACAAGGAAGTGCTCTCTTCAACGCAATCGGTAATTAATTTGGAGTTAACTTGGCGGAGTTTGAATTTATCTACCAATACATATTCCATTTATAATATACAAGATGAATTATAATAACATGTTTCTTATAATATTGAATGCAACTAACTGTAAGATTTATAATTTTGAATGTAGAATTGAAGGCATACAACAACTCCCTGCTACAGTTCACTATTTTTTTTTTAGTGAACTGAAGGCATGCAACAACTCACTGCTATAGTTCACATGAAACTGCTCCTGCAGTTCAATATATAATTTTGGAAAATTCATATGGTGGCATTCCTTGTTGATAAGATAGCCGACTCTATTACCTCATGCTCCATTAATGCACTTCAGATTTTCGATGAATTGTTTGAATGAGAGCTCTTTTGAAAATTTACTCTGATTGTTCATTTAGTTACGCAGTATGCGACTCCCGTTCCATCCCCACTCGACCGTATTTCTCCCAGTGTACCTAATTTCTTCCCGTGCTTTCAATGTCGCTTTTATGTTTTTCAATTGTTCATTTAGTTACCGAATTCCGGATGTTGTAAATACTTCGTTGGGTTTCGCTAAGCAAAGTACTTTCTTAGCTTATTAAAATCAACATTTTAGCCAAGTGGCGCTGCCCCCGCTGATGTTATCGCCGAATGCCGCCTCCCCTGCCGAATTCACTTGCGGGCTGATGTGACCCTACTTAGGGCCTCTAGTTCGTTTACTTTTTTCGTACTAATTTATATATTTTGTCGCAGGCATGTTGTATCGTTTTCATGTTTAGCGTGTGAGATGTTGTATTAGACTTCATATTATGGTCCGGCGCGTGAAATTGACCACTTCACGTGACCCTAAATGGATTGGTCTGATTTGGAATGGGCAGGGCGGGGCGTCACGTTTTCTTTTCTTGGTGGCTTGGATGAAATTGTTTTAATATATTATTTTGTTATATTTTGAGGGGGGTGGGGGTGAGTCCTACAAATATTCTCTATCTCCCGTTGTCCTAACGGGTTGGGAATTCTAAGGCAAAATCCAAAACAAGAAAGAAAATGTCTCAGAACATAGGATTAAACAGTGAACGAGTTAATAAATTAAAGTGCGATCAGAGGTAACCAGAACTATTTGAATACCAATTTATCTTGTAGCAAAACTAGTAAACATGCAAGTAGTCATGCATGCAGAAATATCTGAAAATATTAGCCTATTCGGGAGTATAGTCTAAAATTTGTCCTTGAAATGTCATAAGTCGTAATCGATGAACTGCGTAGGTGTTTACAGTGGGTGCACATGGTCCATACTTAGTTTCAGACGCAAGTCTTATTAGAAGGATTCCTGCTTGTCGTGACCATGCAAGCAATGAGTTGCACAATTTAATTGTTACCTTTCAAAGATTATTTATGACAATTTAATTGTTACCTTTCAAAGATGGTTTATGACATATTATGTTACGCTAATAAAGTGACGGTTCAGAGGTTGTCTGATAACATTTATACTTATAAGAAACAAATACGAGAACTAAGTCCAAAGTTTGCCAGTGAGAGGGAATTCTCTACTTGCCTTAAGGTGAAACCAAAACTACCAGCGACAGCTAAGACGCGCAAGCAAAGACAAAAGCCCTATTGCACTTGTTCTGGAATAATCACATACGATATTTGATATCTAACATGACAGAAAACTATACGCTAGTGCCAACAATTTATTAGCTTAGCGACCAAGCAGGTGAGCAAAAATTATATTTCTTTCCTTCCAGAATAAGGAAGCGACATTACATCCAAAAAGTATAATGACATCTTGAATGAAGATCTGTCCAAAAAATATTTTACAAGTCCAGCAGGTCAGCGACTAGTCGTGTCGACCAGTGTGCAGACATGGCTTCTCAGATAGAACCTATTTCACTGGTCGCTGCAAAGACGAAGATCTTCCGAAAGATGGAGAGATCGAAGACGATCTTCTCTGATCGCAAGAAGCAGAGGAAGCCCATGATCATCGCCACTTCATTGGGATTGATCTGGGAGGGGACTATGCCGAAATACCAGAGTATTTTGTTGTACTCCGGCCACAACGGAAGTCGCAGGACGATTTCAAAGTGGCGAATAGGGAGGACGAGCTCGTCCTATAACACCGTGTTCAGTCGCTCTCCTCGCCAAGGAAGTCGCGCAATATATCCTTCTGGTAGAAATCTCTTGATAAAGTCGTCCGGCTCCTTTTGATCGGTGGCCGACTTCTTGAAGACAGCGCCAATGAAGTTTTTTGCGAGTCCAATGCGCCAAGCAGCAGCATCATCACCCATCTCGGAGAACTGCAAGCTAAAAGAATGTTAGTATAGGTGGCGATAAGGAAGAATGTCAGAGATACTCGCAAGCAGGAGAAAGAAATCGACAAAAGCGTAATAAATATGTACCAATCCCTTCTATTTATAGGCAGAGGCTGGGGGGAGGAATTGGGTAGCTCACCGCGAGCACCGCAATCGTCGCTGACAACTCACCGCACATATGAACTCGCCAACCCTATCTTGCGACGACCTGCAGAAATTCGTTCGAGATATTTGCCAAACCTACACGTCTAGCATTTATAAGTCGCAAAATTCAAAGAAAGAAAATCAGAAGTCATCACAAGACACAAGCAGAGAATCAAATACGAGATCAAAGCTAGCCCAAATAAAAATTACAAATTACAGTCGGAGTTTATTACAAAAGTTGCCAAAGGGCGATTACTCAAAGAAAAAGAAGAAAAACTTGGAAAAATCCTACTGCCTAGGAGGTCGCTGATCTGGAAGCGGAGGATGTCGCCCGACCCACCCCATGTCGCGTGCACGCCAAAAGTGTTTGGTCGTCGTGTCCATCTCTTCTTCGCCCTTTCGGAGCTGGTCCTTCATCCTTGTCAGTCAACCCGCCGAGCCCATACTCGTCTGCATGTCGACGAGCTTGTCGTGATGAAGTTGCTGGCGGTGCTTGATCATCGCAACTCGCCCCTCTAGCTCATTGATCATATAGAAGCGAGACTCTACGTCGGCCAGCCACTCCCCGAGCTCCTCCGTCTTGGCAACTCACACCTCCAGCGTGGAAATGCATCGATGTGGCTCCCAAATAGACAGTTGGTCGAGTCTGGCCTCTCGCTCTATGTAAGCTCGACAACTCTTCTCCTGATACTCGCAGCGGGGGAGATTGTGGGCGTCGATGAAGGCACCCCCCAGAGTAGAAGCGCGACCTGCAAGCAAGAGCAGATTGTCTCCCTGTCAGCAGCGGCCACAGTGAAAGAAAGGCGTCCATAAATGAACAAAGATATTACTAGGCCGAGTAGTGTTTGACCTTGTCTCGCGAGGGGGACTGCGAGATCGTCCGCGACGAGGAGAAGGACTGGGACGAGCAGGATCTCGCCGCTCTAACGAAGAACTCTCGTGTTGATTCCTGTCTTGCGCCCTGCGCCCTCGGGATGTGGGGAACGTTCCCCCTACCTCGGTCGCCCAATTGTTGACCGCCTACTCGCAGCGCGAAGAATCCCAACGAGGTCTCCACCTTGCGACTTCTAGTGGAACTCCGCCGGAGCAGCAAGGACCGACGACAGAGGCGGCGGCGGAGGGAGATTGCTCGCCGGAAGCTGCTACTTATAGGGGAATTTCCCTTGTCGCCATTGGCAGGAACTCGCTCCCCCTACGGCGGTGTCGGGGATCCGAAGTTGAGCGTGACTTGTTGGCGAGATCGTGGAGCGTGTTGAGCTTCAAGGGCGACCACATGGGATGATCGCCGGGGAGGTACCGATCAGTGTTGTAGATGTAGGCCGACATGTCCGACATGTCGGCCAACATAAAGGTTTTGAGTGCAAACCGCAACGAAACTGATTTATTTGACAAAAATATAGTTTTGTAAAATACTGCGATATATCCCGATATATCGATATATCTCTTACCCGATATTTCGGTTATTATATTTAATATATAAAAAAACAAAGTTCACGGGACTCATATTTTTCTACTTCACAAGTCCATTTCACGTATTCGGCATTTCTCGCTCTACCCTAAATTTTACGGGAGAGTCGCTCTGGCGGAGTGGTCGACACTCGACAGCTCCTTCTCCGGTGACGAGGCAACGGATCAGTATCGCAAGAGAGGAGTAGACGACGATGTCGGGCTTTCTACGAATCGGCATCGCAGGCGAGGATGCGGGGAGTCGATGTCGGGCTTTAAGGTTTTTGCTACTTTACTCCACTGTAATCCCCCTTCTTCTTTCTTCTTCTTTTTTCTTGTTTCTACATCAATTGAAAGTTTTTTTTGGAGTTATTATATTGATCAAGTTATAAGATCTAAAAGTTTTATTAAACTTGTGTTACTGTAAGCTTCTTACTTATGCTATAGTTAGGTTTTTTTCTTGCAATAGCTAAGTTTATACTTTTCCTTGTGTAAATCTGCAGTGATTTTTGTTTCTCCTGTGCATTTCTAACTTATGTTAACATTATTTTGTTAACTTCTGCTATAGTGATTTTTGCAATAGCTAAGAAAAACTCCCCTCCAACTTTGCATAATTACACGGGCTTCTCATTTATCCTTCAAAATTATTTCAAAGAAAATGTTATAAATACTTATTTGTCTATACATTGCTATAATTATTTGTCTGTACATTTTTACTTATTTGGAAAAAAATATGTTTATAAATACTCTTATCTTTATTTAAATATTAAAATCTGATATTGTAAAATATCCCCGATATATCACATGCAATCCGACATACGACATTTCAAAACCAAACCGGCATGAACCCGACATGAACCCGACATCCGACATCTACAACCTTGGTACCGATAGAGGTTCTCCCAAGGAGGGTGGATTATCTGCAAGATCAAAGAATACCGTCAACAAGCAAGGCGGAATATCGACAATGATGAGTTCGCGGTAGCGAGGACCCTACCTCCCGGAGAGGCAAGATCTGGTTGAATCTAGGCCTGGGACCCAGTCAGGTCCACCACATAGACGACCTTCTCCGCTAGAGGGCGAGGAGATTTTGGAGCAGGTTACTCCGCTTTGTCGCCCAGTCCCGTTTGATCGAGCACTCTCTGGGTGCTCGAAGGGACCACAGGCCCAGTGGTCGGCGCGACGACATCCCTAGTGGTAGGTGACGGGTTGTCCTTCTTTGAAGCAAACGACTTCTTCTTCTTCAACAATTTCTTCTTCTTCGATGGAGGAAGCTCGACAGCATCGCCGCTCTTTCGGGGCCGCTTCGAAGCCTTAGGCTTTAGGAATCACGCCAGCTCGGCCATATTCGCCTCAAGTTCTTCCTTGGAAGTCAGTGACATCTCATACGAAGTTCAAAAAATGTGCCTCAAGAAAGGACCCCCTTATCTATTTATAGAGGTCAGGAGCCGACAAGGGACCCTAATAGTCCAGATACTCGCTCCAGAAACCTCGCCTTTCCGAGCTCCTAAATTCACTCACAAAGAGCGGGAATTGTGTACAACTCATATTCGTCGAACGTGGGCACAGTCAAGGCAGAAGTCAAAGTCAACAGATCAAGACAAAAATCAAAGTCAACAAATCAAGACATGAGTCAAAGTTAGCATTCAAGAACAAAAGAAGGCTTGGACGAGTATACGAGTACCCCTCGCATACTCGTCAGGTAGGCGACCAAGACAGATACTCGCTCAAACCAGGCGAGCTCTATTAGGAGTCACCTGGTTGCCAGGTGGGTGTTGTGCTAAAAATAAGACCTCCCACCCCTTAGCTTTTCCTATAAATAGGATCCCAAAGGTACAAAGATTAGGACTTCTTGTTGAGCTTTTGGATCTCGCCTATCGAAGTTTTGAGCCGTGAGACGGTGATCATCCCCCTTGGTCGTCATCTTGTGATACTCACTAAGTTAGTGTCCTCCTTGTACCCTGCTCGGCCATTCTTGGTTGTGGAGGGGAAGCTTTTCTAAACATTTGGGTACGTGGTGGGACCTCCCTGTCGCAGCACTTGGGGTGCTCTTAGGGTTTCCTCTGTTTATGTGTCATTGCCCTTCAAGCCCGACCACTGGACTAGTAACCTTAGGCTGCATCGATCCAAATTTTGATGTAGAGAATTTTCCTGTCTTCAACACATACATTTGCAACAATCCTAGATAGAGTAATACATTCATATATTATACATAAATAATTACATGACTGACATTTAAAAAGTAGATTTAATAATGTGTGCATAACTGATTTGTTGAGGCTCCGCTCAAGATAGTGCACTAAGACTCATCAAGTGTGGAATGACCTTATATAGTATCTCCAGCGTAGAGTCGTTGCACTATAGTGACACGAAACTCATTGGGTCATTCCGAGTCGGTCCTGACACGCGCGGACATATAATAAATACTCTAACAATCTTCTCCTATGTCCGCGACCTGACGTCGGAAAAAGGGTGGTGTGTGTAGCGTTCAACCGAACATGAAGCACTCACAACCGTGTCTGACACACTTGTCAAAATATATTGGACGTTAAATAAATAATTGTATGCATGCATAAGAGTTAATATAAATCTTAGCAATATCACATAACATTCTAAAGTACGATCATAGCACAGGCTTAACATACCTAGTGACTAATAATCAACAAAAGAATAGAAGTAGTCCAAACAACAAGTGTCCAAAAGAGCTAAATAATGCTCTAAACAGAGTTAAGCCAGAAACCAAATAACACTTTAACTGTCATCATCCTCAGATGTACAGTAGGGCATCCTCATAAGGATCCCAAACAACAATTGCTCCTCCATCATCATCATTTTTTTAACAGAGAATGTCATTTAGAATGAATTCTAACTTTTGAAAAAAATACATGTATGTAGTTCTACTTATAAGAACGTAGTACTTTATAATTAACTGGAGGACACCTAACATAGAGTATCATAGGTTTTACCTCAGAATTCATTATCTATTTCAAAGAAGCGATGTTATGGACTTCTGGACACTACAGCTGTATCTGTGTTCCTATGTGGAATGTCATAGTTACAGTTATTCTAAAGTTAACTAGAACTCATCAAATGTGGAATGAAACAAATCAACTAAAAAGAGTCAAACCGAGTCAGATTGTGTTATCAAATGTGGAATAACACTCTCCTTCAAGGTAAGCTAGACGAATCCCGATGAAGTTGTTAACATCAGCTGTGGAATGAAACAACTTACCAGATTCGTATTCAGCAACCCCGAACATCAGCGGAGCATAACACGCTTGATTTGACAAAAGAAAGTGTGAAGAATCAAAACATTCAGGCTAAGGCTGAACTGAATCGCCTGACCTTGAACTAAGGCTGAACTTAAATCGCCTTGAGTCTCATTTCCCTCACTGTTTTGATTGAACGGTCTTTAGGCATTCCTTTCGTCAGTGGATCAGCCAGATTATTCTTCGACCGCACATCGATCAAAATGATAATGCCTTGTTCTTTTAGATAATTCAATAGAGCGTGTCTCAATCGTACATGTCATCTCTTAGTATTAAAAAGGACATTCTTCGCGACTTGGACTGCTGCTTGATTATCACTGTACAAGCTTAACGAATTGACTTGAAGTCTAAACAAGAGAATGTCTAGAATCAAATTTCTGATCCAATCTACCTCTTCACCAGCTGAAGGTAAGACAAACAACTCGGCTTTCATAAAAGTCTGTCTTTTGGATTTTCAAGTGCCTACAGCGCCACCCAAAGTGAAAATAAATCCACCGGTGGACTTGTTGTTCCCAACTTCTGAACACTAGGAGGCATCAGAGTATCCTTCCAACGTAGGAGGGTAACCAGTGTAGCACAAAGCGTGATCTTTAGTACCTTTCAAGTACCTCATCAGCCGATCTAAGGCATCTCAATGCTCTTTGTCTGGACTACTGGTAAAGCGACTCAGCATGCTTACCGAGAAGGCAATGTTTGGTTTAGTGCAACTTATGACATACATGACACTACCAATGATCTTTGAGTACTTTACTTGATCAACGTTGATCCCTTCATTCGGACTTAACTTGACATTTGAATCGATTGGTGTTTCAACAGGCCTACAGTCTTTATAACCACAGGTAGAAAGAATTTGCTCTACATAGTGAGTTTGACTAAGAGTAATGCAACTCTTGTCTACTCTAACTTTCATTCCTAAAAGGGTATCAACAGGACTAAGGTCATTCATGTCAAATGCTTATGCAAGAGTGGATTTGATATCCCTTACTGCAGCAAGATCTGACCCTAGAATCAACATGTCATCCGCATACAAGCATATGATGACTGTTTTATTTGACATTGAGCGGTGATAGAGACACTTGTCTGAGAGACTGGACTGAAATCCAATGCTCTTTACAACTTTCTCATATTTCACGTGTCACATCTTAGGTGTTTGCTTAAGCCCATAAATTGATTTGTCTAGTTTGCAAACTTTCTCTTTTAGATCTTTATATACATAACCTTCAGGTTGTGTCATATAGATCTCCTCATCAAGCTCTTCATCCAAGAAGGCTGTCTTTATATCCATCTGATGAACTATAAAGTCGATAGAAGTTATGCCTAAAAGAATCCTAATAGTGGATAAGTGACATACAGATGAATAGACGTCAAAATAGTCAATTCCCCATGTTGTTTATAACACTTTGCTACTAGACGTGCTTTATATCTGACTATAGACTCATCACTGTGCAATTTCTTCTTAAGTACTCACTTGCATCCTAGGACTTTAGCTCCTTTCGACAGGTCAACTAGATGTCAAGTGTCTGTTTGTAGCAGTGAGTTCATCTCGTCATCGATAGTTTCTGCCAACATTAACGCATCTCTGGATCTCATTGCTTCTTGATAGGAAAATGGATCATCCTCTAAGTGGTAAATGACAAAATTCTCACCAAAATTTTTAAGGATTTTTGCTCTATTAGATACTCTAAGAGGAACAGGTTCCACCTCTGGAGGTTGGGGAGCAGTGTCAGAGGGGTCAGCTTCAGGTTCTACCGTAGATTCAGAAATCATGTCAGTAGACCCGGAGACGGTCAGACCATGATCTTTGATAAATTTATGTTCAAAGAAAATAACATCTCTAAACTTTATCACTGTATTAGTGGATAGATTCAAAAACATGTCAGCTGCACTATCTTCTACACTACCTAGATAAACGCAGGTCGTTATTTTAGGTCCCACCTTAGGTCTCTTAAGGTCTTGTATTCTTACATAAGCAACACAACCTCAAGTCTTTAGAGTGTCATATCTACAATGATGGTCAAACCACAACTCATACGGAGTAGAGTTGAGCTTTGAGTGAGACACTCTAGTTAGAATGTGATTTGCAGTTAGGACTGCTTCCCCCCAAAATGAATTAGGCATGCCAGCTATGAGCAACATAAAATTCTACATTTCTGTTAAAATTATATTCTTACGCTCAGCAATATCATTCAACTGTAGTGAGTAAGGAGCTGTAGTTTCGAGGATTATACGCTCAGAGATACAAAAGTCCTTAAACTCAGTTGTAGTGTACTCACCTACTCGATCACTTTTAAATCTCTTAATCTTTAAGTTAAACTGGTTCTCAACACGAGTTTTAAAGATCCTGAAAATCTCAAAAGCTTCATCTTTCGATTTCAATAGGTAAACATAACACTATCTGGAAAAATCGTCGATGAATAAAGTAAGATACTTCTTTCCCCTTCTAGTGATATGACTTCGAAAATCATAGAGGTCGGAATGTATCAATTCAAGAAGTTGTGTGCTCCTAGATACTGACTTGAAATGATTTATAATAATCTTAGTTTGTGCACAAACCACACACCTATCAAATCAAAAAGAAAGATCTAAAAGGATGTTGTGACTCTTAGCTAGATCTCGCATTTTCTTGTATTGCACATGTGCAAGTCTATTGTGTAATAACTTTGGATCTATAAGAGCTACGCAGGCGAGGATGCGGGGAGTCGATGCCGGGCTAAGTCTATACATATCATTAACCATATACGCTCAATCAAAAATAGTGTGAATTAACTGCTAAGGTTATTCTACTATTATGAGTTGTAAATTAAATTCCAGTCTTATCTAATAAACTCATGGAAAACTAATTTTTTTTGTTAAATTAGGAACTACTCTAACATGTTTTAAAATTAAAGTTTTACTTGAAGAGAACACTAACTCTGCTATCTCAGCATGAGTAACATCAGTCTCTCCTCCATTGCAGTTCTTGACTCTGTCTTGCACTGCTCTGACCTCTGAAAGAAGGCGTCAGTCATTTGTGACGTGACAAGTAGCACCGCTGTCTAGCCACCACTCAGAAGACGCACTGCGGTGACTATTCTCAATCATAGCCACGAAGGACTTGAGATCGGAGTTGTCGACCACCATGTTCGCCACATTTTGTGGTGCTTCCTTCATTTTCTTCTTCGGACCCTTGCTTTCAAAGGCTCAGTGACCCTACTTACTGCAGTTGTGGCACTTGCCCTTCTTTTGTTTGAGAGAACGCTTTTTGGTCGTCGTCTGTGCAGTGGTGTCACCCTTATGTACCGGGGGCTTTCGAGAAGACTTGTTAGGTCGAAAAACGAAGTTGACAGCCTGTGAGGGCTGAACAACTTGCTTCGAGCTTTTCCCATCAAAGTTCTGGTCACTCTGAACAGTATAAAAAATTTCTCGTTGTTTCATTCCTAGTTGGACTTGAATTTTCCAACTGAGGAAGACAGTGACGTCGAAGGACTGCAGTTTGACAGTCTCGAGCGAACTATTTTTCGACATCGCACTAGATTTACACAAATTAAAAATTTTAGAACGAGGTCACCTGAGCCGTGTGAAGACGTCAGAAAATCTTCGGATCCAAAGCAGAAATAATTTGCTCCTCTCCGGCTAAACATAGTCTCTGAAAGCTAGATCTGATCTCGTTCTTTCAAGAATTGAGCCGAGTAAATGGAAAACACTTCTCCAATATAACTGTTCTTCCAAGACCAAACAGATCTGACTGCCGGAATTTGATTTGTTGAACTAGGGAGTTCTGGATGATATAACCTTCACAAATTTCTTCCTCCCAAAACAAAAAAAAAATATTCTGATCCAAGAATTTTCAAATGGAGGATGAAAACCTTGATTAGCGGCGGATGGATTTGGCTCCAGAAATGAGGGATCAAAACAACAGCTGGTTTTTGCAAGCCTCTATGACCAGATCCAATAATCTCAAGGCAAGAATCGTATGTTGTGGATGCTAGCTTCCTCAAAAACTTACAGCTGCCTTGATCGGCGATATGGAGACAAGACAAAACTGAGTCCGCCTCTGGATAAATCCACAACAGGCCACTGAATCGAGAACAAGAAACTCTCCACAGTTTCACCAGATCTTCAAAACACAGGCTGGTTTTTCGGAGATCTGCTACTGAAGCGCCGACCCTTCTTAGTTTTCCACTAGATCGGATAGGGCGTGGAGTGAGGTTTTCGCGATGAAGAAGTGCGGCAGTTTCGCAAGATCTGCGGTGGCGGTCTAACCGGATGTTGTGGACAATCACACAGAAGTTTGCCTGGTGTAGGAGTCTGCCGGATCTGAGCGGCTTGGCGGCCTTCCATTGAATAGGAATGCAAGAAAAGAAATGGACAAAACCTCAATCCAAGCAAAAATTAGGAGAGCCTAATATGCATAATCAATCATTACAAAGACTAAGATTCTTGAGATAATTTATGATGATGAATAAACTATTTATTAAAAATTGATCTTTTAAAAGAAATTTTATAAAAACAATTATGAATAAACAGTACACTGTTTGTATAGTTTGTCCATAAATGCTTATCTAAAATTATTTTCATTCGTAAAAATCTGTTCATTTGGACATGTCTTTCCGTCCTGACGCGATTTTCACTCAGACATATTTTTTTTGCATGGGTGCGAATTTTTCACACTTGTGCGATTTTTTCTTCCGGCAGCGATTTTTTCGCCTGAGCGCCAATATTTCGCACCGATGTGACCTTTTCACCCATACGTGAATTTGTCGCCCGAGATCAAATTTGTCGCCCGAGCGTAAATTTTTCGCTCGGGCGCGCTTATTTCGTCCGGAAGTATTTTTTACAATGAGCGCGAATTGTTCGCCCGAACGCGAATTTTTTCGCCCAGGAGCGAATTTTTCGCCCGGACGCGAATTCTCGCCCGGGAGCGAATTTTCACCCGGGCGCGAATTTTCCGCCCGGGCTCGAATTTTCCGCCCGGGCTCGAATTTTCCGCCCGAGCGTGAATTTTCCGCCTGGGCGCGAATTTTCCGCCCGGGCGAGAATTTTCGCTCGGGCGAGAATTTCGCTCTGACGTGAATTTTTCGTCTGGGCGCGAATGTTTCCTCCGAGCGCGAATTTTCTGCCCATGTGCGCCGCCCGAGCGCCAATTTTTCAGCCGGACGCGATATTTTTGTCTAGACACAATATATTTGCTCGCACGCAATTTTTGGGCACGAATGTTTCGAGCGGGCGCGAATGTTTCGCACGGGCGCGAATTTTCCGTCCGGGCGCGAATGTCTACCTTACGCGAAATTTTCGCCCGGGTGCGAATTTTTTGTCTGCGCGCGATTTTTTGCCCGAACGCGATATTTTTGCCGGAACATGATATTTTTGCTCGCACACGATATTTTTGCTCGCACGCGATATTTTTGCACGGAAGCGAAAAAAGACATTCTGCCAAAAAAATCGCGTCCGGCCGAAAAAATACTCGCGGGCAAAATTTTTGTGCTCGGGTGAAAAAAATCGTTGTCGGGCAAAAAAATCATTGTTGAGCAAAAAAAATCACGTCTGGGCGAAAAAACAGCTCCCGTGCGAAAAAATCTCGCCCGGGCCGAAAAATCGCTTCCGGGCGAAAAAATCGCGTCCGTGCGGAAAAAGTCTCGGCCCGCAAAAAATTCACGACCGGTCGTAAAATTCGCTGCCGGGCGAAAAATAGCTCCCGGGCGAAAATATTCGCGCCCGGGCGAAATATCCGCATCTGGGCGAAAAAATTGCTTCCGGGCGAAAAATTGTGCCTGAGCGAAAAACCTCGTCCGGGTGGAAAAACGCGTCCGGGCGAAAAATTCACGTCAGATCAGAAAATTCGCACACGGGCGGAAACTTCACGCGCATGTGGAAAATTCGTGCACGGGCGAAAAAATTGCGCACAGGCAAAAAATACGAGTTCTGGCGAAAAAATCGCACCCTTGCGATAAAATCGCGGTCGGGCGAAAAAATCAACTTTGAGTTTTTTTAAGGGGTAAGCGCTTATGAGAAGTCATAAGCTGGATCCAGATAGCTTACGAAAAATCAGCTTATCATCCATTTTAAAATAAGTGATTTTTTATAAGCTGCACAAACAAACAAATGGAAAACTGCTTTTGCGTTTTAAATTGAGATTATTCATCAGCATAAACTGTCTCAAACGGAGTCTAAATGACCTGATCATGATAAGTGAGCTTGTGGTTCAAGATTTGTACAAAATAGGGCTCTGGATGCACATCAGTCCATGGATCAACCAATAGAACTGGAGAGCATATGGAAGGAAAGGAATAAGAAAGTGGAAGGAGCAGAAAAATGTGAGGATGACAGCATGGGAATCACCAACTGTAATCCTTTCACTGGAGAAGAAACAAAAACAGTTTCTTGCAGCTACCTTGCCACTGGATGTGAAAACATTCAAGACTCAATGGATCAGCCAATATATGTAGAGATTAAAGTAAGTTGATTTCACATAGCCCAACTCCTCCTTTATCAAAAACTATAACAAAAGTTAAGTGTCTAATCATTCAAAATTGAAAGGATGATGGATTGTGGATATGAAGTAGACAAATACATAATGTGAAGAATGCTGCCATTTAAGGATAGAGGAAAAGAAAAAAATGGAGAGAGTTTTGAGAATTGTTATAGCTCAAGGTTAGAGAGGAGCTGGCACCTGACTGATGCTTCCTTCTGCGTCTCCGGCGAGTATAGAAAACAAGAGGAGCGGTGGCGAGTCCGGCGAAAACTTTTGAGCGGACAGCGGTATGATCTTTCTGTAATGGCTTAACGTTCACAATATCATAAATATTAATTTTGGTTCATTCCAACCCATATGTGACCTAGAACTTCTTCTCGGGGGGTCACACATCCTGAAACTATTCCCCCTCTGTAGCACTCTTAATTATGGATTTTACTTCATAACTCCATCATTTGTTCCGAAAAGTCGCCTCCAATATTTATGGTACTGAATTATCTCTTAAGCCCAACAAATTTCCCTATAACTCTAACGTGAGATAAGTTAATTTCTCCACACACAGAAGTTTGGTATCCTTTAAATTTGCCATAAGATGTTTTGCCAGAGAGCTTCACCACCCACAAAGACATCTCAGCCCTCATCAAACCGCCTTCATTGGATTCATGATGTTACACTCCTCCGCCGCCAAATCATCACTAGCTAGAAACATGACTTGTCCATCTTTTAAGAGAGCATTATGGTCCATTGGCTTTACATGACCTCAAGCGGTCTATCCGGCCTTGAGCCACATCCTCTAATAACTTTTGCTACCAGACAATGACAATCCGTGAGCCCCAGCTTCACCGCCTTCCATCTTGACCTGCCTCAACCGATCAACTCCATTAAAAATTGAATCTTCTCATATTCCCCCTCCCATATTTTCCAGCACCTCTATTAATCTTTTCAGAGCCTCCTTTATTGGCTACATCTGGCCAAAAAATCACTTAGGGTCCGTACGGAAATCAGAGCTTCAAAATTTGAATTACAGGTGCAGTTCTAACATCTATTACTCTTATGGCTAGGTCCTTATGGCTCGCAGGAATGTCAAATGCATTAATGGAATCAACCATAACTAAAAGATTGGACATTGAAGTAAGGTGTTTAGCGCATGCTCTGCATTTACTTGATGGAAATAATTTATTTGTTAAAAGATATACCGAATTAAAGCATTGTTCCTGTAAATTCTGTCATTAATTATTTCATGGCATCTGAACGCCGCACTTACATACTTAGGCTTTGTTTGGCACGGTTGTGGCGGTCTTAAACGTGATGGTTATGAACCGTTGTTCATGAACGCTTGTCCTCACCTAATGAACTTCATCCACATTTATTCTCAAAATTAATTTTATTTTCTTGGTGGTGTTCATAACCGTTGTCATGACAAACATACATTCTGGTGGGTTACACCACCATTTATAAGGAGGATTCCCCCATGATTTCCTCCCAAAATGAGAGATTATGGGGTCGACTGGTCAACTCCACCGCCCATGAACTCCCCATAATGAGAGAAACATGGGGGGAGGGAGGGCCTACTCCCTCTCTCTCCACAAAAAAAAATCGCCCCCCCCCCCACCTTTTGCCGCGACCGCCGCCGAGGCCGCCGCGGCCCAGGCCGCCCAAGCCGTCGCCGCTGCCGGCCAGGCCGCCGCCCTGTCGCCCGCCGGCAGGCCGCCGCCGCCACCCCGGTCGCCCCACCACCATCAACGACTTGCCCGCCGTCCGATCATGGTGGGTTCTCATCGTCGTCCGATCTTATGGGTAACCACCCACTAACCCACCAAGTTAGTGGTGGGGCCCGTCATAATCCTCTTCAGGAGGCTATAAAAGGGGCCATAGGGCCTCCTCATAATTCACTTTTTGGCCCCCGGTCATCTTCTTCCTCAGGCAAGAGCTTTGTCGGACTCCTCCCTCGGGTCATCCTCCAGCTACCGCGAGCCACCCGCGTACCACCAGCAGGAAAACGTCGAAGTCACGCGCTCCAAACTTCAAAGCACCAGAGCCACATCTCGGATTCCAGTGTCCAAGTCGCTCCCGCGGTGCAGCCTGTTGCCCGCTGGGTGCCGAAGTCTCTCTCTCCCCAAGTTATAATTGGGAGCGGCATGTCGCCCCCGATTCTCCGAACACACTGTAATCACGCACAGCTAGTGGAATTTGACCGACACAGATCCGGTCACGTGATTTTTTACCTAATTGAGGGATTTTCTCACGTCATCATATATTGTGTCAACCTTTTACTTTTATTGATTGTATGCACGCTCGACCGCTCCGTAATCTAAGACGGTCCAACAAAATCCGGTCCGACCGGGGCATCGAGTTAGTCTGTTTCACCTTGCGGACTCTATGGAGCTCGCAGGTGTTCGGCTTGGATCAAAACTTGTGGTCTGGATGTTAGATCGTGGAGTAAGATTTGTTGAGCGGACAGGTTGCCTGGAGGTCGCGCAGTGTGATGGAGCAGTCCGCATGGGTGTTTACGGACTGGGGTTGTTCAAAGAAGTGTGATCTTGGTATCAGGTGGCGCGGTATGGAAAGACCAGTCCTCCAATCGAGTTCAGGAGAAAAAATCGAGTTCGGACAAGTCTTTCAAACAAAAATTTAAACGATCATGTCATCCGCCTTTTGCACCAGCTCCGTTCTCGGGCAAACTTGGAGCAACGCCCCCCCTGCTTCATGAAGCAGAAGCCTACGCCCCGGAGCTTAAAACACCTGGAGCTCCGGGTGACACCGGCAGCTCCACCATAAGATCCTTAGCAGCTTCCACCTGCCCATCAACAGACCTGCTCTCCTGCAGCTCAACAGAGCTACCTCCATATGACGTCAGTTCATCAAAGACAACATCTCTTGACACAACAAACTTCTTCGTCACAAGTTCCATACACTTCCATCATTTTTTCTGCTCATCATAGCCCACGAAGACAAGCTTACTTGCCTTTGCATTAAGCTTGGTCCTCAAAGCATCCGGGACGTGTACGTAGCAGGTTGATCCAAACACCTGAAGTTATTCAACACTGAGCTTTTCCTTGAACATCAGCTCATGAGGAGACTTTATGTTGATCGGACACAGAGGCAATCGATTGATGACATAGGTTGCACAGGTCATTCCTTCAGCCCAAAAGGACCTCATAATGCCTTTTGCATGAAGCCAATATTTGCAAGTTTTCGTCAAATGACGGATCTTACTCTCCGCTACTCCATTTTGTTGTGCAGTATGTGTACAAGTAAGCTCTCTTTGGATGCCTTGCTTCCTACAGAAGTTAGAGAACTCAGTTGAAATAAACTCACCTCCATTGTCCGTTCTTAACTTCTTGATTCGCGGGCCAAGCCGGCCCTCCACCAGCTTCTTGAACTCCACGAACAACCGGAAAGCATTTTACTTCTCCTTCATGAAGTACACTCATGTGTACCTCGTATAGTCATCAATCAACACGAGCATATACCTGCTCCCTCCAAGACTGGCAGTGATGGTCCCATCAGATCACCATGAACACACTCCAATGGTGCTTTAAACCTGGTTTGCGACTTGTCAAATGGAAGGTGATGTGTCTTTCCATATTAACATCCAAGACAAACATGGCCATCACCGTAGAATGACAACTTAAGCAAGTCTTTCACAAGGCTCCTCACCGTCACGGCTTTCAGCTTGTCCATCCCTACGTGCACCAGCCTTTCATGTCAGATAACCGCGCTGTCATTGGCTCTCATCCAATCAATATAGGAGCTTGTTGATAGAACAAATAAGTCCTTTACTCTCCTTCCAAAGAGAGCAACATCAGCCTTTACCGCTGATACGTTCCGGATAAATCTCACTTCTGTTGGGCCGAACAGAACGTGACATCTCATATCTACCGCATTGGTCACTGAGAAGAAGTTCTTCTTCATGTCTGGTACGTGATAAACACTCCTTAACAGGAGTGGTCCCTTATCACTACTCAAAGACACAACTCCCTCCTTCTCGACTGCATGCACTGAATCATCAGCAGTAATAATTACATCATACCTGAGTAAGCCTGCAGCGAAGAGAACTTTGACTTATCCCCGGTGAGGTGATGACCACACCTAGAGTCGATAATCCAGTCATCTTGATAGTTGATGGAGGACAGTGCACGGACACACATGCTCGTCATGCAAGCATTCCCCCATCCATCTCCCTCAGCACTGGAACAAGCCTCCTCCTTGCCTGCAGCATGACCCGGCTGAAGCTTCACCTTGCGGACTCTATGGAGCTCGCAGGTGTTCGACTTAGATCAGAGCTTGTGGTCTGGATGTTAGATCGTGGAGTAAGATTTGTTACGCGGACAGGTTGCCTGGAGGTCGCGCGGTCTGATGGAGCAGCCTGCATGGGTGTTTGCGGACTAGGGTTGTTCAGAAAAGTGCGATCTTGGTATCAGGTGGCGCGGTCTGGAAAGACCAATTTGCCAATCGAGTTCGGGAGAAAAAATCGAGTTCGGACAAGTCTTTCAAACAAAAAATTTAAACGATCATGTCATTCATGTACAACACACTAAGATATGAAGCTACCCCTGCTTCTTTATGAACATGCTTGAATCTGAATCATAGGCAAAGTAACCACAAAACTAGAGGTATTCTGTAATCTTCTCATACCATGCCCGTGGAGCCTGCTTCAACCCATAAAGTGCCTTCCAAAGCTTGCAGACGTAGTCTGGATGATCTTCAGATACGTAACCTGGTGTTTGAACTATGAAGATGTCTTTATCTATCTCCCCGTAAAGAAAAGCATTTTTTACATCAAGTTGTCACCTCTTCCACCCTTGGCAAGCAGTCAGTACGATCACCACCTGCACCGAAGTCATCTTGGCAACTGGACTAAATGTCTCTTCATAGTCCTCGCCATACTATTGGGAGAACCCCCAAACAACCAGTCAAGCTTTGTATCATTTGATACTTCCATCAGCCTTCTTCTTCAGTTTGTGCACTCATTTACACGTCACAGGAGTATCACCAACGCCCTTAAGCACAAGGTCCCAAGTTTCATTTTTTCTGAGGGATGTCATCTCCTCATCCATAGCATCATCTCACTCCTTGACTCCAATGACTTCTTCAAACTTTGAAGGCTCCCGCTCATGTAGGGGGTCTGGGAAGAAACAGGAAACAAAGCTCACCATGTTTCCTTCGTTGTAACGAGCTGGTGGTTTAACGGTCCTCTTCGATTTTCGAAGGGCCTGACCTTTACTGACCACCTCCGCTGCGCCTTCTGCACCAGCTCCGGTCTCGGGCAAACTTGGAGCAACACTCTCCCTGCTTCCTGAACCAGAAGCCTCCTCCCCGGAGCTTGAAAAACCTGGAGCGCCGGGTGATACCGACAGCTTCACTAAAAGATCTTTAGCAGCTTCCACCTGCCCATCATCAGACCTACTCTCCCGCAACTCAGCAAATCTACCTCCATATGACGTCAGTTCATCAAAGACAATGTCTCTTGATACAACAAACTTCTTCATCGTAGGATCCATACACTTCTATCCCTTCTTCTGCTCATCATAGCCCACGAAGACAAGCTTCCTCTCCTTTGCATCAATCTTGGTCCTCAGAGCATCCGGGACGTGTACGTAGCAGGTTGATCCAAATGCCTGAAGTTGTTCAACATTGGGCTTTTCCTTGGACATCAGCTCATGAGGAGACTTCATGTTGATCGGACTCAGAGGCAACCGATTGATGACATAGGTTACACATGTCATTCTTTCAGCCCAAAAGGATCTCGGAATGCCTTTTGCATGAAGTCAATATTTACAGGTTTCCGTCAAATGACAGATCTTCCTCTCTGCTACTTCATTTTGTTGTGGGTATGTGCACAAGTAAGCTCTCTTTGGATGTCTTGCTTCCTGCAGAAGTTAGAGAACTCAGTTGAAATGAACTCACCTTCATTGTCTGTTCTCAACTTCTTGATTCGCAGGCCAAGCTGGCCCTCCACCAGCTCCTTGAACTCCACGAACAACCGGAAAGCATTTGACTTCTCCTTCATGAAGTACACCCACGTGTACCTCGTATAGTCATCAATCAACACGAGCATATACATGTTCCCTATAAGACTGACAGTGATGGTTGCTCCCATCAGATCACCATGAACACACTTTAATGGTGCTTTAAACCTGGTTTGCGACTTGTCAAATGGAAGGTGATGTGTCTTTCCATATTGACATCCAACACAAACATGGACATCACCGTATGATGACAACTTAGGCAAGCCTTTCACAAGGCTCCTCACCGTCATGGATTTCAGCTTGTCCATCCCGAAGTGCCCCAACCTTTCATGCCAGATAGTCGCGCTGTCATTAACTCTCATTCGATCAACATATGAGCTTGTTGATAGAACAAATAAGTCTTTTACTCTCCTTCCAAAGTGAGCAACATCAGCCTTTACCGCTAACACGTTCCGGACAAATCTCACTTATGTTGGGCCGAACAGAATGTGACAGCCCGCATCTATCGCAATGGTCACTGAGAAGAGGTTTTTCTTCATGTCCGGTACGTGATAAACCCTCCTTAACGTGAGTGTCCCGGTATGTGATAAACACTCCCTCCTTCTCGACTGCATGCACAGAATCATCAGCAGTAATAATTACATCATTACCTGAGTAAACCTGCAGCGAAGAGAACTTTGAATTATCCCCGGTGAGGTGATGACCACACCCAGAGTCGACAATCCAGTCATCTTGATAGTTGATGGAGGACAGTGCACAGACACGCATGCCCGTCATGCAAGCATTCCCCCATCCATCTCCCTCAGCACTGGAACAAGCCTCCTCCTTGCCTGCAGCATGACCCGACTGAAGCTTCACCTTGCAGTCTCATTTGAAGTGACCCGACAGATTGCACCTTTAGCACCTTGGTCCTTCCTTCTTCTTCTCATCACGCTTAGAAGAGTAACTCTTCTCTTGTTGATATGAAGTTGATGGACGATTGCCTGCAGGTTTCTTCTTCTTGTCTCATCTCTTCTTTTTCCTTGAGAAGAGAGCTTCATTGTCTCCTCCAGAGACAGTCGTACCAGCCATCTGCCTTGCTAAGCTCTCCTGCGAAGCCAGCAAGTTCTCCAGCTATAGCAACGATGGCTGAGTGACCTAGCCTTGAACAGAGGTCACAAAGACCACATACTCCTTCTGTAAGCCACGAATGATGTGCCTCTTGAGCTTCGCCTCTTAAATAGGCTCATCAGGGTGCAACACTGATATCTCAGCGCATAAGTTCTTCATTTTCAGGAAGAACGTTGAGATAGACAAGTCTCCCTGAGTGTCTCTTGCCAACTCATTCTCCAAGAACTGTAGCCGCGCTACCTTCTAATTGAACAACCCATCAAGGGAAGTTCAATTCTCAGCAGCTGATCGACATCCAAGGATGTGATCAAAGAGCTATAGTGAGATAATCTGCTTCAGAGTAAACTCAACCTTTGCATTCGTTTTCCTCCAAGCTCTCACCTGTTCCTATTTAGCAATACCAGTTGCAGCAGTAACTTCTTCCTTGTCGTCACCACAGACGACCTCCCAAAGATCCTCACCCAGAAGATAGCTTTCCATGCACGACCTCCAGTCTTAAAGTTGGCTGGCGTTAAAAGCTCAATATCAAGACCTCTTGCTAACCTACCTTCAATTGCAACAACCATTAATCTATTAGCTTCCAGAAGCACCAAGCACAATTGATGGTTGATCACTGTTCAAACATCTGTTCCCTCTGATACCATGTTAAAATTCCTCAAGATGATCAGGGAGATAGCTCTGATACCAAGTAAAACTTTCAAAGCTATCAAGATGACACCTTGATCAAGCGGAAAACGGTAACCAAACGCAGAAACACTCAACCATAAACCAAGATCAATAAATCAGAAAAAAGGCACCAAATAAGTCTTGTATTATCAACAATCTTTCTTACAATGCAGGATATACATGACGAGACATGATTCGCTGATGTACAAAGGAAGAACATACAAACAAAGCAAGACCAACAAGCTAGGCTGACTGTCTCAGAGACCATCGAGACCGCCAAGCTTCTGTTGCATCGAAATGAACTACGGAGTACGCGTAGACCGTGGACAACCCGTTATTCTGCTGAACACCTTTGTCTGCTCTCTGCAAGCCGCCTGACCGCAGAGGTCGCCTAGCTGCCAGAGTCCGCGAACAAAGCCCCTGCCGAACTGAAGAGCAGACCGCCGAGACCGGCGACCATGTTATTGAACTGGGAAAGCTGAAGGAGAGAAGACCGGTTGGCCGCAACCGCGACATGCTGCAAACCGCTGATTGTTAGCTGCATGCTCCACTGATCTCTGACTGCAGTCAGCACCAAAATCATGTTTTCTCAGTGCTAGCCGCACAACCTACAAACAACAAACCGATTATCCTGCTCAAACCGCGCGGACAGAAAATCCGAGGCCGCAACAATTAACCACGTTCAACTTACTGTTTATTTAGATAATTATGATATCACAGAAGGGTCTTATTTATAGGCACAAAGAGCAATGTGGTCACCGCCCTAGTAGATAGAAGCACCACCCCAGCCCGCGGCTAGCACAGAGCAGTCCGCCCAGTCCTCATGGACAAGGCAGGACACCAGCCTATCCGCCTGACATCAAGGAGGATGGATAAAAGCCAGTCCGCATCCCAGCGGACACCGTACCAGCCCGCAACAACAATGTCCACGACCAAAGGCACAGACCGCCTGGTCATCCAACGGACATTATAGACTCCGCGATCAAGGCCCCAGCCAGTGAACCTCTGGCGCGAGCTCCACGGACACGAACAACAGTCCACCCAGTCCCCCAGCTCCAATCCAGTTCGCCTAATCGCGCGAACTCCGTTGTTACCTCCTAACCGCACCACCGGAGGAGATCAAGGGCACAAGCCAATGCCGATCTCCCGAGCTCCAAAAACAGTCCGCATAGAGCGAAGTCCACAGAATCCAATTCAGTCTGACCAGACCACGGATATTCAACCTATCTGCATAGCTATATCTAAGGACACACCACCAGGCCTTAACACCAGACCGCTCAGGTCGCATCACCAGTCCGCAAGACTGTTCGCCCAGGCTGCACGGTCTGTCTGATCTACCCCCACTTTTACTTCAACATTTTCAACATTACAGTTGTAATATGACATTACGATCATAATACAACAGTAATTTTATTTTACGGTCATAATGTCATGATACAGCCGTAATGTATGAAATTAAAGCTGTAATTTTTTTGTTATAAACAAAATATGGGTAATATGATAATTAAAATGAGCGTAAAAATAAGAACATTAATATTTTGTAATTTGTTTTTTTAATTGAAATCGAAATAAGTGATTTAGAGCATAAAAATGCGCCGACCGTGCACGGTGCACCAAAAAAATTTCCCTGTTTGGGAGAGCGACAGCGGTAGAAAAAGGAGTGGTAGCAAAAAAAAAATAGGAAAAGGAGGTACTAAAAAAACTCTGTTGCAAATGGGGTTCTATTTGAATGAACTCCTTTTGCAGAGCATATCAAAACTAAAAACAATATTGTAATCTGTTTGACAAATTAGTTGCAATGACGATCAATATTGTACGAAAAAAATGTGATCCAAATGAATTCATCCTTTATTGTGATTCAAGATTTAAAATTGAAAGATCTAAGCTTTTGAGTAGCACTTTGTTGGTTCTTTTGAACTAAACATAAGAATGGCAGATCAATACTTTTGAACTAGTGTCCTTGTTCAATGCAAATAATGTCATCAATGGCAGATCAATGCTTTTGACAAAATGTTGCGATCCAAATGCTTTCATACAAATAAATTGAAAAAGTATACATTGAATTCAAAACAGCTTAACAAATTAACAAATGATGTGCTCAATTGCTTGTCAATCCCTTTCTACAATTATAACAAACTAACAGATCCAAATGCATTCAATTCATATAGCACTCTTCTCTGTGTTTGCTTGAGTAAAAAAATCTGATTGAACAGCTGAAATACACAAACCAGGATCAATGCAAGATCTGATTATTCAGCAGTTCAAAACGAACTGGTCAAATACACAAATTGGCTCCGTTTGGGAGGGCGTATTTTTACCGGTCAAGCAGTCACAACCGCATGAACCAGACCGCTTGAGATCCCTGTTGATCAACATGTGAAGACGTAACCGGATATTGACTTTCGGTCATCTGAATCTCCCTCATAATCAACATCCGTATAACCGTGCAAGTTGAAGCCCGTGTCTCTCCCATAAATGAGACTCATGTCAGAAGTAGACTTCACATAGTTCAGAATGTTCCTTGCCGCCATCAGATGAGGCTTCCTAGGTTTCGTCATATACCGACTTACTCGGCCTACAACATATGCAATGTCTGCCCTTGTAATCATCAAATAGATAAGGTTCCTCACCAGAGCACGGAACACTAGAGGATCTGGAAGTATCCTCTCCTCATCTCGCCAAAGTTTGATGCCGACGTCAAGCGGAGTAGAGCTACTTTTCCCCTCCCTCATGTCGAATTGCTGAACGATCTGTTCCGCATAGCCTTTTTGGGAAACAAGTATACTTAGGGGTGCAAGTGGTTCGGTTTGGGTCGGTTTGGACCAAAACCGAAAACAAATCGAAAAGGGTCGGTTATTTTTTTCTCCAAATCGAACAAAACATAAACCGATCGGTTCGGTTCACTAATCGGTGCGGTTTGGGGCAGTTTTCAGGGGCGGTTTTCGGTTTTATTATAATAATTTATAGGACAAGCTGATATCATTATTTATGTATTATAGTTATTTTAAAAATATTTTCCTTTAATTATATAATATATAATAAAGTAGTAAAAATAACAAAATAATATAAACAAAATGTGTAGAAAACATCTATATTGTTAGAAACGAATAGTTTTCATCATACTTTAATCAATTTATAGATCATATGATGTGCGCCCCGTATCTCTATACTATATTAAAATGAAAAACATTAAGTATATGTCATGGTTATCAATTAGGACCATTAAACAAATCAGAATCATCTATCTAAACTTTGATCCATCCAGCAGCCAAGATACTCCCACAGCTCGCAACAAAATATGTCATGGTTCGGTTCGGTTTTCTCGGTTTACTGATATTGAAAACCGCAACAAACCGAAAAGGGGGCGGTTAACCAAAATAAAAAATCACCCCTACACCGAACCGAGCAGTTCGGTTCGAATTTCGGTTCGGTTTGGGCGGTTCGGGCGGTTCGGGCGGTTCGGGCGGTTCGGGCAGTTCGGGCGGTTTTTGGTTTTTCGTGCATACCCCTAAGTATACCTCTCTCTTTTCTTTCCATCTCGAGTCCAAGGAAGTGGTGGAGCTCACCCAAGTCCTTCATCTCGAACGTTATAGTCAGCTCTGCCCTGAGCCTAGCTACCTCCTCCTCAGAGTTACCTGTGATGATCATTGTGGGATCCCTAGTTGATTTGGGCTAGGTTCACTGACTTAGGATGTGACCCAACATGTATAGCCAGGGTCAAGTTTGTGTCCTACAGTCTAGGCCAAGTCCTTAGGTTCAACATCAGATGGACCAGCTATCATCAAGACCATTAGAAGCTCCAGACTTAGAGGATTTCAAGACTAAGTTAAATGAGTTCGACGTTCGTCGAACTCAGCTCGACGAAAGGTGTTCTGCGCTCGACGATCGTGAGATAATTCTTGGTGCTGAGCTCGACGATCTTGGTTCTCTGTTCAACGAAGACTGAGTTACTACATCAAGCCAAAGTCAGGATAATCTCAGAATTTTTCTAAGTTCAGCTTCTCAGGTCGACGAAGTCAGCTTCTCAGCTCGACGAATACTGTCTTACAGTGAGATTATCTGCTCGACGAATGAAGATTGTCTGTTCGACGAATGAAGATAGTCTGGTCGACGAACTCTCTCAAGCTCAGCTCGACGAACTCCAGCTCAGCTCGACAAACTCAAGCTCAGCTCGACGAACTCAAACTCAGCTCGACGAATTGTGTTCTTCGTTCGACGATTCCATACTAGGTCTTCTTCCAGTTTCCCGTCCCATTTCTTGGCGATGATTCAGGAGTTATTAATGCCAGATCTTCTCGGAATATTACCGTTAGAACGCGCATTAACTATGGACGATTACATGTCGTTTTTCCATGGGACAGTTGGGAAAATTATTGATTGTCGCTTCCTTCCAAGGCCGACTGTCATTACTGCTCAACATTCAAATTTTGAATGTTCCTCGGTCAGAAGAGAGAGACAGAAAGAAGAGAATCAATCAGCAAGAGTAATACAGTCAGTCATACAGACACACAGCAAGCAATACAGAAAATCAGATTGACACTCAGATTGCACAGAAGAACAATCATACTCAAATCAAAAGTTCTACTGCAATCAGCCTGACCAGAGAACATCTTCAGAAGAAGAAGAAGAACAATCAAATTCAATCAAGAGTCTTCTTCTTTCCTTCAATTCTACAGGACCACTTCAAAGGACAACCAATTTCAATCTGTCAAAGGAGTTCCTGAAACAAATCTTGGTCCAGGCATTCTAGGTCTTTGAAGACCTATCACCCTGAAGCAGTGCTCCAGCATTCCTGATTAATTCAAGATCTCAGGGGGAGCAAAATCTGCTACAATCAATCCACAAGTCTTCTCTCTGACTGTTAACAGAGAAGACACCATCTCTTTACTTCCAATTCATGTACAGAGTTTTAATTCCCTTCAAAATTATTCTGGTTGCAAGTCTCCTTCCAAAAGACTTGAGGTTCTGGTTTTTGAGCACCTGAACAAAAGCTCATTGGTGTCAGGCACCTGATCAAAAACGTAAGTGGATTCCTACCAGGGGTGGTAGAAGAGTGGATGTACCCAGGTTGGGGAACCATTATAAAAATTTCTTGTGTCGTCTGGTTGCCCTTTTATTGCGTTTTGGCTGTGCTCTGTGATTGCTTAGTTTGCTGTGTTTAGTTTCATTTAATTACTGACTTGTTCACCTAGACTTACTGTAACACCCCGAAGTCAAGAGAATCATTTTGAGCAAAATCGGGTTCAGGCATGGGTGACACGGCCTGGGACACGGGCGTGTCCCAGGGCGTGTCCGTTGACACGGCCTGCGACACGGGCGTGTCGCAGGGCGTGTCGAGGTTGTGTCGACGATTGGACTTGGTGTCGACGATTTTCGCTCGACATCGTCGAGAGGGGCACACGGCCCAGGACACGGCCGTGTCGGATGCCGTGTCGACATGCTCGACGAGTGTTAACAAGAAAAATGCTGCGCTAGAATGGAATGAGTTAAGGACACGCATAGAGTTGATTTCCACACGTGATTCCTTCGCTTGTCTGTGCTATATGGCGTGGGGCCCCGGCCGGACCCACCGTTATATGTCATGTGACAGGTGGGGGCGTTACACTTACAACAAAAGTTGTAAAAGTTTTTAGTGAGCACCATACTCTATTCATCCCCCTCTAGAGTATTTCAGATCTAACCTGCACTTTCAATCATATCATCCACGTACAACAACACCAAGACTATAAGCTCCCCTTCTTCTTAATGAATAAGCTTGAGTTTGATTTAGAAGCAAGATAACCGCAGAAGTGGAGATATTCTACGATCTTGCCATATCAAGCTCGAGGAGCCTGCTTCAAACCATAAAGGGCCTTCTGGAGCTTGCAGACGTAGCCTGGATGATCTTCGGACACGTATCCCTATGGCTCATCCATGAAGATGTTTTTATCGATTTCCCGGTAAAGAAAAGCGTTCTTTACGTCTAGCTGCCACATCTTCCAACCTTGGAAAGTTGCCAAGACCATCATCACACGAACTGATGTCATTTTAGCAACAGGGCTAAACATCTCCTCGTAGTCTTCGCCAAACTTCTGAGAAAACCCTCGGGCTACAAGGCGAGCCTTGTACCACTCGATGCTCTCATCCGCCTTCTTCTTCAGCTTATATACCCACTTGCAAGTCACAGGAGTAACGTCATCAACCTTGGGCACAAGGTCAGAGGTCTTATTTTTCTTGAGAGCGGTCATCTCCTCATCCATGACATCTTCCCACTCCCTAACACCAGTGACTTTATTAAAGCTAGAAGGCTCTTGCTCGTTTAGAGGACCTGCGAAGAAACTAGAGACAAAGCTCACTGTGTTTCATTCGCAGTATCGAGCTGGTGGCTTAATGATCCTCTTTGATCTCCGAAGAGTCTGACCCTTGCTAACCACCTCCGCTGCTTCTTCTGAATTTGCTCCATTCTCGGGCAAACTTGGAGCATCGCTCCCCCTGTTTCCTAAACCAGAAGCTTTTGCCTCTGAGCTAGAAACACTTGGAGCTCCTGATGATACAAGCAACTCTACCATTAGATCTTCAACAGCCTCCTTTTGTCCTTCATCAGACCTGCTCTCTTGTAGCTCCACAGATGAGCTACTTCCATATGACATCAATTCGTCGAAGAACACGTCCCTGGAGATGACGAACTTCTTTGTCACTGAATCCATACATTTTCATCCCTTCTTCTGCTCGTCATAGCCCATGAAGACAAACTTCATTGCCTTCGCATCCAGCTTAGTACTCAGAGCATTCGGGACATGTACGTAGCGGGTTGAGTCAAACACCCGAAGGTATTCCACGTTAGGCTTCTCCTTAAACATCATTTCAAAGGGAGACTTCATGTTGATCAGACTCAAAGGCATTCGATTGATGACATAAGATGCGCAAGACTTTTCCTCTGTCCAGAAGGTCCTATGAATGTCTTTTGCATGAAGCCAACACTTGCAGGTCTCTATCAGATGACGGATCTTCCGCTCTGCTACTTGATAACTTCTTAAAAGAAGTTATCTATGTTCATTTTCTTTGGCATAAAAGGTGAAAATATTTCTTAATGTGTATGAAAAGATGATAAAATTTATATTTAACCTTTGTTTGATTAATTTGACTATTTTTCAATGTTTTATTGTAAGAATCATCGAAAAAATTCAACCCGAAGAAGTAATGCTGAGCAGTTTTTCTGGCCTGGAAAAGTTATTATAACAACTTATTTCAATTGTTATAACAACTTGCGAAATTTCAAATTTCAAATTTTTAAAAAGACTGCAGTGGTTACAAAATGAAGGGAGACATCCGTTCAGATGGAGGCACGAAATTAAAGGGGGATTTTGGCTGGAAAAGAGGGGGATTTTGGCTGAAAAAGAGGGGGATTATTCATTCTTATAGAGGAGAAAGAGAGGGAGATTGCTTTGGAGAAGAAGTGGAACTAGGGCGAAACCGGATCTTGGAGAAGGGTTGCTTGTACGCGAATTGGAGAGCATTTTCCTGCACTATTTTGAATTCTTACCATCATGTGTTGTAAGATCTTTCATATTTTGTGGTGTTCTTCCGCCATCATGAACTTAAATCTCTGAGTCTTGTATGTTGGTAGTACTTTGTCCTATTGTGTGATGTTATTATTTAACACACTTTCATATTTTCTTGGAAACTACTTTTACTATATCTATGTTTTGTTTTATGAGGAATGTTGGATTATGTTTCTTCTTCTAAATTGCGTGGCGAGATTCGAGAGATGAGTTACGTTAATCTAGAGTTGAACACTTCATTCTACGCGGCGAGATTCGAGAGAGTAATCGCGTGAATCTTTAACTAAGTTCCATTTTTATACTACGCTGTGATATTCGAGAGAGGAGTGACGAAAGTGTAACATAGATCTCAGTATAATATAACAGAGAGAAAGAGATTTTCTCATCATATTAGCAACACTGATTTGTGTACTTTATGTATGTTTTTTCTTATCTAAGTTAGAGATAACTAGGGGGATAGAGTAAACAGATTTCTGAGATTGAGAGATAAAAATTTTCACTTTCAAATCGTTGCAAAGTAGCACTCAAGTGAAGCAAAAACAATCCATTTAAAACTCATCGCAATAAGCTTGAGAAACCAATTTACAAGACTATCTCTCTTTATCGATTCAAATACATTTATATTCCGTTAGAGTTACGTAATCGTATTAGTGTCACTTACTTTAGTTATTATCCAATATTCGCTATAATTAGTGTACTTGAATTTAAAGAAAAGGTCAAGCTAGTATTTGCAAGCATTAAATTAGTTATTTCCCCGAGGGAACGATCTCTACTCACTTTGTATTACTTGAACCGGCACGTACACTTGTGTTATTTTATATATACGTTACCGACATATCACTACTCCATTTTGTTATGGAGTATGAACACAAGTGAGCTCCCTTTGAATGTCTTGCTTCATGCAGAAGTTTGAAAACTCAATTGAAACAAACTCACCACCGTTATCTGTTCTTAATTTCTTGATCCGCAGGCCAAACTGACCCTCCACCAGCTCCTTGAACTCCACAAATAACTAAAAAGCATCCGACTTCTCCTTCATAAAATACACCCAAGTGTATTTTGAATAGTCATCAATCAGGACAAGCATATATCTGCTGTCTCCAAGGCTGGCTGTGACTGTCGGCCCCATTAGATCACCATGGATACATTCTAATGGTGCTTTACACCTAGTCAATGACTTGTCAAATGGAAGGCAATGAGCCTTTCCATACTGACATCCCACGTAGTCATTACCATCGTCGAAGGATGACAACATAGACAAGTTTTTCACAAGGCTTTTCACTATCATGACTTTCAGTTTGTCCATCCCAACATGTCTCAGCCGCTCATGCCAGATAGCTGCACTATCATTGGCTCTCATCCGATCAACATAGGAGCTTGTTGATAGCACAAACAAGTCCTCCACCCTTCTCCCTACATGAGCAACGTCGACCTTAACCGTTGACACGTTACAGAGAAACTTCACTTCTGTTGGACCAACAAGAACGTGATAGCTCGCATCCACCACATTGATCACAGAGAAAATGTTCTTCTTCATGCCCGATACGTGATAGACACTCCTCAACGTGAGTGGACCATTATCACTACCTAAAGAAACTACACCCTCCTTCTTTACTACATGAACAGTATCATCAACGATTATGATAGCTTCGTTACCTAAGAATGTGCGCAGAGAGGAGAACATTGCCTCATCCCCGGTGAGGTGGTGACCACATCCTAAGTCCACGATCCAGTCATCTTGGTAGTCGACGATGGACAATGCACGAGCACATATGCCAGTCATGAAAGCACTTTCCTATCCATCTTCCTCGGCACTGGTCTCATCCTCCTCCTTGTTTGCAACATGCTCAGACTGCAGCTTGACCTTGTAGTCTCTCTTGAAGTGTCTTGGCTGGTTGCACCTGTAGCATTTAAGCCACTCCTTCTTCCAATCTCGCTTAGGAGCAGCACTCTCCTTTTGCTGATATGAAGTAGAAGGACCCTCACCATCATCAGACTTTTTCTTATTCTCTCATTTTTTCTTCTTTCCTAAGAAAAGCGCCTCACTACCTCCTTTAGAGATAGTGACTCCAGTCATCTGCCTTGCTAAGCTCTCCTGCGAAGCCAACAAGTTCTCTAGCTCCAGCAAAGATGGATGAGTGACCCAGCCTTGAACTGAAGTGACGAAAGACACATATTCCTTCCGCAAGCCGCGGATTATGTGCATCTTCAGCTTTGCCTCAAAAATAGGCTCATCAGGGTCCAGCGCTGAAATCTCAGCGCACAGGTTCTTCATTTTCAAGAAGAACGTTGAGATGAGATCACCTTGAGTGGCCCTTGCCAACTCATTCACCAAAAACTGTAGTTGAACTACATTCTTTTTGTTGAACAACCCATCAAGAGAAGTCCAAATTTCCGCAGCAGAACCACATCCAATGATGTGGTCAAAGAGTTCCGGTGAAATAGCCCGCTTGAGAGCAAAGTCAGCTTTAGCATTAGTCTTCCTCCAAGCTTTCACCGTATCAGCACCAGCACCTACAGCAGCAGTAACTTCCTATTTTTCGTTTCCTCCGACGACTTCCCAAAGGTCCTCGCCCAACAAATAACTCTGCATACATGACTTCCTCTTCTTATAGGTAGTCAGTGTAAGGAGTTCGATTCCAAGACCTCTTGCATAACCTCCTTCCATTGCAGAAATTTTTGTTACTTAGACTCTCAGAAGTAAAACAAGCAACAGATGGTTGATTACTGCGGAAAAAAATTTGTGAATGCAGAAAAAGGGATACCAGGCACATGAACACTCATCCACAATGAGCCCAAACAACCAAATAACAATTAAGGTGAACAAGAATTTTGGACTAATCAAAAAATTCTGTACATAGCGATGCATACATGACGAGACATGATTTTTAATGTATCCAAAGGAAGCAGAAAAATACAACCCAAAAGACCAAACTGCGTGGCCTCAAAAGGTAACCGTCGTTTCTGCTACAAACTGCTAAAGGAGTCCGCTGAAGCCGCCTGGTCGCAAGACCGCAAATAAGCCGCGCGGACTACCCGTTATTCCTCTGCTGAAAGAACTTTAGCCGCTGATCTGCAAGCCGCCTGATCATGAGGTCGCCTAGCCGCCAGAACACGCGGACTGCTGTCACCGACCTGAACAAGCCGCCCAGAGGCGGACAACTTATTTAAACTGGGAAGAAGTTGCAGAAGAGAATCCGCTTAGTCGCAAGCCGCGACCTGCTGTAAACCGCTGGTTGAACCCGTAGAGACCGCACTGTCTCTGACCGGAGTCAGAACCGAGTTCCTGGCTTTTCAACGCTATCCGACAACCTGCACAACACATGCCGGTCAAACCTCTTCAAACAGCGTGGATAGAAAATCCTAATCGCAACAACTTTCCGCGAGTAGACTTACTGTTCACTCGGTTAATTATGATGTGACATGGAGTCCTATTTATAGGCGCAGAGAGGAGTGTGATCACCGTCCTAGACGATAGGATAACCGACGTATCAAGTGCGAGCACCAAGTGTATCCGCACAAGTTGTGGATACACACCAGACCGCTGCGGCTTAGCCATGAGACCACCAAGCCCAGTCAGACAAGATCACCAACAAGCGGACTCAGCGAGAACACCCCAGTCTGCCCACACTTGCGGACAGCTCCAGTCCGCAATAAGCGAACTCGCAGCCAAGTCGCATAATAAAGACTGCTGCCGAGCTCAGCGGATAAGGAACCAACCCGCGCAAGATCGCGCGACCTGGACTTGGTCCAAAACCAGACCAAGTCCACACCACCACCAACCCTGGTGCGAACACAACACCAGCGGATACAAAGAGCAGTCCGCACAAGACCGGCAAACTATAGAACAAGCTGCAGAACACTGGCCGACCTAACTAGTCGCCAGCTCAGTCCGCACAGACCGCCCGGTCTGTCCACCGAGTCCGCCAAGACTGTCCGCACAGTCCGCCCGAACAGCCCGCCCAGGCTGCCACTTTTACTTCAACAATTTCAACAGTCTTTTGATACGCAGCATGAGTGTGAGTGGAGCAAGCGTCATCGTGTCTTGAAACCGTCTTGATCAGAATACTGTTGTGATGGCACAAGGGTTTCCCAGTGCAGTGTCGCTAGTTTTCTTTAAAAACTAAAGTTATAGCTCAAACTAACACTCAAAAACTGTATTTTATGGAAAACGCCAAAGGTGGTGGGCAATCCAAACGAGGCAAAGGGCGGTGGCGTTTGAGGGATAGTTTTGAGCTTTTTCTAGAAAATGCCACCTCTATAACCACAGCCAGGGCAAAAACTACTCCGTCAAAACTACTTTTATGCCTTTTCAGGCTTCTTTCTTACCGTGCTCCCTTTATTATTTATTTATTTTCGCGTTGCACTCTCGATCCCGCAGCGCATACCCACTCTCGATCCGCGGCCCAAACCCTCTAGCTTCCAGTTCGACGGCAAGCTTCCACTTCGACGGCAAGCTTCCACTTCGACGGCGAGTTTCCAACTCTCGATCCATCGTCTACTAATCGACAGGTACTCCGTCTCCTTTACCCAATATTCCCGTTCGTTTGTTTTTTTTGTTCGAACAGATTTGGTGAATGAAACCAGATCTCGTTTTTCCGTTCTCTTGGGTCAAATGAGCAGTTCGATCTGATTTTTCATTGACAAGCAATTGATCACCTCATTTGTTAATTTGTTAATCTGATTTGAATTAAATGTGTATTTTTCAATTTATTTGTATGAATGCATTTGGATCATATCATTTGGTTAAAACAATTGATCTGCCATTGATGACATTATTTGTGTAAATAAGAGGATTAGTTCAAAATTATTGATCCATTTTTATGTTTAGTTCAAAAGCATCATCAAAGTGCTACTCAAAAGCTTAGATCTTTCAATTTTAAAATTTAAATCACTGCAAAGGATGAATCCATTTGGATCACGTTATTGTTTTTTTGGTGTTTCTTGCAGATTTTAATTTGGCACGACTGTTGTTTTAAGTGGTTTGTTACGATCTAGTCTTTGTAACTAGCTAAAAGAGATAAAACCCTAACAAAATGTAGATAATGGAAGAAGCTTCCATACCCACGATGGAGATCACGTCACGAAAGGTTCTACACGACCATTAGGGCCATTCATTTGTGCAAATCGAAGATTCATGATTTTAAGTTATCTTTTTATATTTTCATGGTTGTAAATATCAGATGTGAGCGGCTAGGTTGGTTGGTGGCGTTTCTTGGGAGCTAGCCGAGCATACTTAGCGAGGTAGTTCTTCTCTTTGTTGTACAGACATACATGTGCCCCAATGGGTTCGTGTCAGCTTGTTGGCGCCCATTGGTGGTTTTCTTTACTTGTGATGTATGAATAAGAGACTGCTATGTGACTCATTTGGATGATGTCTTCTTGCTCTTGGGACAGATTTATGGTAGGTTGCATTATGTATTTTCTAAGCTACACAAAACCTATTATTGTATATCATGCATACATGTTTTGATCAACTAAGACGTATTTTCCAAATGACGTACACAAAGAGGATTTTTTATAGTAGTATCACTATAGACTACATATAGGAGCTCATCATAAATAAGCAAAGTATTTCCGCCGCGTACAAATACAGTTTTTGATACCTAACGCCGAGGGATACGGCCATTCAATCCAAAGGTTTTCTTACATTTCACTGTTGAATTTTAACTCATAACGTAAGCGTCAAGAGTTGCCTGAGCGTGTGTAGTTATCCCCTGCACGACGTGGCATCATAACCCGTAGTTCCTCTTGCTCTGATACGATGTACTCGTTGAGGAAATGCGGGTTGTGACAGTTGAGCTCGACGAATGGGGTACACGCCCCGTGACACGGGCGTGTCACGGGCCGTGTCCCGCTTTGTCGAGTGTCGAGTGTCGAGTGTCGAGTGTCGAGTATCGAGTGTCGAGAGAGGGGACACGGCCTGTGACACGGGCGTGTCACAGGGCGTGCCAAGCTGTGTCGAGTGTCGACACTTTGTGTCGACGAGGTGTCGAGACACGGGCTACACGCCCTAGGTCACGGGCGTGACCGACCCGTCACGGGCGTGTACCCGGCCGTGTACCGTGTGGATAAACTTGGATTTGCCGACTTTCTCCGCTCGGGCTATCATCAGCTTAAGGTCCGGGAATCTGATATTCCGCGAACTGCATTTCGCTCAAGGCATGTCCATTTTGAATTTCTGGTGATGTCGTTTGGGTTGACCAATGCACCATCAGCCTTCATGGATATGATGAACAGGGTGTTCAAGGACTACTTGGATAAGTTTGTGGTGGTTTTTATTGATGACGTTCTTGTCTGAGATATAATCATGTCATTCAAGAGTAATCATCTACAAACGTAACAAAGTAACAATAGTCAAAAACACTAGTCACTTTATATGATCCCCGGATATTAGAGTGAACAAGGTCAAATGGAGTAGGACTCCGAGTAGGATGAGGTGAGAATGTAGACCGATGATGTTTTCCATAAATACAGGACTCACAAGTGAAATCTTGGATGGAAGTATCGGGAAGAGCTTTGTGGCCAAGACGCCGATGCTATTCAACAGAGCTAATAGAGGAGTGAATCGTTGGGGGGTGAGAGGTCAAAGATGTAAAGACCATTTGACAGATCCCCTTTTCCAATGATAGACTGCGTCTTGCGATCCTGCACAACACAGGAGGTAAAAATAAATGTTATGTAGCAATTAAGGTCGTGACTGAGACGACTAATAGAGAGAATGTTGAAATGAAAGCCCGGAATGTGAAGAGCTGAGCGAAGAGTGATGGAGGGAATAAGGTCGATGTCGGCTGAGCCAGACACAGGAATGGTGTCCCACTTGCAACAGTAATGAACTTGGGGTGTACAATGTATAACCCGTAATTTGTCGAGACCATAAGTACCCCAGCAGACGGCTATTCGCAGACCATGTGGCGAGCAGAGGCGAGTTTGGGCAAATATCTCGCGAGTTTGGACGAGTAGACCCTTGGAACTCGCTGCCAGTAGCTTGATACTTGCATATACCCCCCCAGGATTTCCCTATAAGTAGACTCCCAGGGGTACTATAAATGACACTTTTGGAAGAGCTTGAGGTCCCCCCAAGTAGATACTCGCTCAGTCCATGCCTGCCTAGTACCTCACCCAACCTTTTGGTTGCGGAGGGGAAGTTTCTCCCAAACTTTCGGGTACGTGGTGGGACCTTCCTGCTGGAGCACTTGGGGCGTGCTTATAGATAGTTTCCTCTCTCTCGCGCAAGCCATTTGAAATATGATGTCAGACCGCAGAATCTGTAACCTTAGGCTGCCTTGTTCCGATTTTTGGAGTAGAGAATTTTCCCGGCTTCAACATACAGAGTCCAAGTAGCGTGAAGGTTGTCGAGGGGTAATGTGGTGGGAGGCCTCAGAATCCCAAATCCAGGATGAGCTATTGACAAAAATAGGAGAAACCATCATCAGAAATGATACAACTGAGCCGGGGGATTGGTTGAGCAACAATAGGAGAAGAGCCAAACATAGTCGCAAGAGAACAAGCGGCCAGACAAGGGGAATTAGCAGCAGACCGAACCCCCAACGAACATAGCTTGCAGCGGCAAGCGAGTAGAGTAGTCCTCAGTTGCAACAGGAAGACCGGGAAGGGGGTGCGGCGACCAGAGAGGAAGCAGAGCAAGAAGGCCGCGCGAGTAGACCAGTAGGCAGACAATCGGCAGTAGCAACGAGCATCCTGGAAGCATCAAACGGCCAAGGCAGGAGCAAACAGAGACGCTGCGGATAGAGAAATAACCACGGCTAGAAGGGTCTGCGGCAAGAAGGTGATACGTCCGAAATAGATATACGTATTTAACGCAAGTGCACGTGTCGGGTCAAGTAATAATAAGTGAGTTGAGATCGTTCTCACAAAGAGGTGAAGAATCCAGTGCTCGTAAATTCCAGTTGTGCCTTTTCTCTAAATCCAAGTAAATCGAAATGATCATTTTAAAATATTAAAAACTATAAATGAAACTAATAATTAAAATAAACTACGGACCCTAGAGAAAATATTTTGTTATCAGTTATGAGAGATAATCTTGTACCGTGATTTCCTATGCCTAGTGAGATGAAGTTAAAAAAGTGGCTTCATGAATATGTGAGGTGAAATGTCTTGCAACTATTTTAGGGTAGAAGATCCCTACCTTTCAATATCGGAAATCCCTAGTCTCTATTTCCCCTTAGGTGAAACATGTACCATATAAAGATCGAAAACTAATGTTGCTAACATCAAAAAGAAATCTCTTTCTTCCTTCAAATGTTATACCGAAATTATGACGCACGTGCGCAACTCCTCTCTCGATTTATGGAGCGCAGTAAAAAAACAAAACACTGGCCAAAAGTTTCAAAATATAGATCACAACTTCAATAAAGACATTCACCAAACAATCATAAAAAAAAGATTACAATATCATCATCATGCAAGACATAGTACTATCACAATACAAGATTAAAAAAAAATAGTTCATAGCGACGGAGGAAAACCACAAAACGTTTGGAGAGATCTTACAATACATGATGGAATTGACAATTAAACGCTACAGGATTCTCCTTCTGAAGTCGCTCGCTCGATCAGCCCGAAGATCCGTCGTCTTCCTTGCTTTAGTCTCTCCCCTTCAATGGAGGATTTTGAAAACCCTAAATGAAGAATTCTCTCGATTCGAATTTTTCTCCTCCAAGCATCCTCCTTTACTTCAGAATAATTATCTATTAAAAACGTCCAGCCCCCTCCCCAAAGGATGTCTCCTTCCATTTTTGCAAACGATGCCATTTTTGAATTTTGAAATTTGAAATTCGTCAAGATGTTGCAGCCTTTTTTCTAGAGGTTGCAACCTTTTTTCCAGGTCATGATATTTGGGCAGATTTTGGTTCTCCAAGCAGATTTATTTGACATTTCTCGCAATAATACATTGAAAAAAGACCTGATTAGTCACAAATCAAATAAATATGAATTTCTTTTCATTTCTATTTATTTTAAACTTGTTTTAAGCATTTATAACAAATATAAAGTCCAAAAATTGGACTAGATAACTTATTTTTGGGAAGTTATCCGAAGGCAGCAGCGATAATCGTCCCAAGACAAACACGGCAGGTGGCAAGCAATCAAAGAGAACCGCGACCGACGACAAGCAATCCGAGAGAACAGAGGAGGCTAGAGAACCGCAATTAGGCAAACTGAGTAGCATCAGCAAGCAGAGGTAGCGGTTAAAGGACCAACTCGCAGCGAGAAGAGGAACTAGCGAGTAAGATGAGGAGGCGAGCTCGCAAAGGCCAGAAGAAGGCCCGAGGTCGAACGACTGGTAAAGAGAAAACGGCCGGAGAGGCGACCAGGGGGCAATTCGCGCGACAAGCAGCCCGCGCGACAAGCAGTCTGCACGACTAAAGAAATCCGAGAAGGAAGACGGGATGCCCGACTCGTGGCGAGAAGAAGACCAGGTGGAACTGTTCCAGGAAGAAGAAACTGCTGAGAGGCGGGGCGATTAGAGAGGATGTGGGGCTCCTATGTCGGACGGATAGACCAATGTGCGGTTAGGCCAAGGTCAATCAACACACGAGGAGCAAAGGGGCGGTTTAGAGACGAGCTACCCGCCCACAGATGATTATTGGGACCGTTTTTACCTCTGATACCATGTATAGAAAACCTCAGGAGTGAAAAACAGTTCTATTTCTTATTATTCAAAAAACTAGTATGAATACATTTATATAGGAAGGAAGAAGAAGAGAGAATGCCACTCCTAAGATGTGGGACTAATGAGAATCGTCATGGGCGCTAAGAATGAGTTTTTACATTTTCTTCTTTAACATTAACAAATACAAAATGATACATTGTAAAATATATTTAATATTATACAAGAACACAACAACACTCAAGCCTTTATCCCACTATAGTGGGGTCGGCTATATGGATCCTTAGTCGCCATTGTGCCCTACCTTTTGTCATAATCTCACAAATGCCTAAATACACCATATCTTTCCTTATAGTTTCATTCCAAGTCTTTATTGGTCGACCCCTCCCCCGTTTAACATGTCTAGTGACTAGACTCTCACAATGCCTAACAGGTGCGCCTAATGACCTCCTTTGTACGTGTCCAAACCATCTTAGTCGAGCTTCTCGCATTTTCTCTGCAATTGGTGCTATTCCTGTCTTATCCCTGATACATTCATTCCTAATTTATCCAGTTTCGTGTGACCGCACATCCACCTACGCACTCTCATCTCCGCAAATCCCAATTTTTGCTTATGTACACAATTCACTGCCGAACACTCAGAACCATAGAGCATCGCTGGTATAATTACAGTACGGTAAAACTTGCCCTTAAGTTTCAATGGTACTTTACGATCACATAAGATCCCTGATGCGCCTCTCCACTTCAACCAACCTGCTTGGATTCTATGTGTAACATCTCCGTCCCTTTGAACCATCGATTCAAGATATTTAAAACACTCACTACGGAAAATATCTTGATCACCCAACTTAATAACAAAGTCATCCGTCCTTCTTGCACTGCTAAATTTAAGCTCCATATACTTCGTCTTTGCTCTGCTCAACCTAAAACGTTTCTTTTCTAAAGTGTCTCGCTAAGATTCAAGTTTTACGTTTACACCCTCGCGTGTCTCATCGATCAAAATGATATTATCCGCAAACAATAAACACCAAGATATTGGATGCTGGATATGTTCGGTGAGCTCATCTAAGATAAGGGTAAAGATAATAGGTTTACAAATGAACCTTGATGTAAGCCAGCAGTGATAAAAAATTCTTGTGTTAATCCTCCAGATGTTCTCACCATTATCATTGAATTTGTATACATATCTTTGATTATGTTAGCGCATGATACATTTACACCTTTCTTTCCTAAGACTCTCCATAAGATTTCTCTTGGAACTCTATCATAAGCCTTCTCAAGATTGATAAACTGCCTATTCAAATCTTGTTTTCTTTCTCGGTAATTGTCAGCGAGTCTCCTTAAGAAATGTATGGCTTCCATGGTCGACGGCCCTGACATGAATCCAAATTGATTCTCCGAGATGTTAGTCTCTTGTCTTACTCTTATTTTGATTACTCGTTCCCATAGTTTCATTGTATGACTCATCAGTTTAATTCTTTTGTAATAAACACACTTTTGTATATCTTTTTTGTTCTTATACAAGATAAAATATCAAAATACTTTATCTCAATTGGTCTGACATATTCTTTGACTTCAGTATTTTTTTTTGAAAAAACATGTAAGCCACAAATTTTTTTTTATTCCCTAGACATTTTTATACTTTGATGGGTATATCGTCTGACCCAACCTCCTTTTCATTTTTTATCTTCTTTAGATCAACATTTACCTCTGATACTTCAATTTTACGATAAAACGTTATATTCCTATACTACTCGGATTCACTGAAATTTTCCGAGTTCAATTTATTGTCCTTTGTTTCATTATAAAGTTGATTAAAATATATTTTTCATCACTCTTTAATATCCACATCATTCGTCAAAACTGTATCTGTTTTATCCTTTATACATTTTACTTGACTTAAATCTCCTGTCTTCCTTTCTTTAGCTCGGCAATTTTATATATGTAACGCTCTATATCTTTGTTATCTAGTCGCTTATAACATTCTTCATAAGCTTGACTTCTTGCTCTATTTACTGCATGTTAAATTTTTTTTTTTGAGGACTTTATATTTGGTTATGTTTTCATCATTTCTACAAACGTAGAGTGATTTATAGCTGACCATTTTTGCCCTCACTTTGTCTTGCACTTGCTCTTTCCACCAACAAAATTTTTTATTTGGATGCGCACGATCTTTTGATACTTCAAGTACGTTATTTTCATTTATGCTTAAATGTGAAGACATAACTTTCCACGAGACACTAGAATTAACATAAGGGTCATCAACTAGTTGTTTTATAACTGCTGCCACCAATGTTTATAAGAATAAAACATTAAAAAATCAAACAATTAAGTCTAATCGATTTAAATATATATAATATATTATATATAGGTGATTTAAACACATGCTTCTAATCTGATACTATAACGTAAAATAAAATAGCGAACGATATATTTAAAAGCCATGTCGGCTGATATATCGGAAAAAATCGGATATGTCGGCCTATATTTTATAAAATAACATAATCAAAGATTTATTTATACATAAAAGTTATATATGTTGTAAGAAAGTATCTTAGATATGCTAATTTTAATTTAGAGTTAATATTTTTTTGGAAGAAAAAAAGGGAGTGCTTAATCTCGCTCTGGAGGATAACTTTAGCGAATTGTTATACAAGAGCAAAATCATATATTCACAATTTTTTACAATCCTCTGGTCTAAAAAACAAAAATTATTATCCGCCGATATTTTTGTTATCCACACATCAATGCATATAATTAAAAAAAAACAAAAAACATTCATTTATGCAATTATAAGCATTTTATCTTAGCAAAAAAGTATTAGATTTTCTTCATCCAATTAGTGTGTTTACATTTACTTAATAAGTTTCTATCATAAAAAACTAACTATTATAGGTACGCATAAAATCATAAAATAAATAGAGTGGCAATAAGACAAAATTATAGCATAAAAAGAAATTGAAAACTCGCATAACTTATTATTTCCTAATTTTTTGGTTAAAAATTTGGTCTGTGGATATAAGATATTTAATTTTAATAAATGATTAGATATTTGATTTATGGACAGAGAATTGTGCAATATCTTCGCCATTAATAATTCTTCGCCATGCTATATCTTCTCATGATTCAACCCTTAGCTGGTCCTCCCAAAAATGTGGGACCTGGATCCATATCTTCCCATAATTCAATGAACTGGAGATCCTTCCGAACAACCACATAGGAACACCATGAGGAAGGTGTAAGAATGAATCACAAAGGAGACACGTCATTCAATGACGTGTGCTCTTCTGCTTTCATTTTAATTAAGGTCGCTGATATTAGCTCCACAATTTTTGCTCCATGCACCAAAAAGTTCAATTTTTTGGGTTTTTTTTATATCATCACGCATACCACACCCACCCCCTATTCACACTATGTATTTCCCGATCTCGCCGAGCTTGACCTTTTGACCCTTAATGTAAATTGATTAAAGTTGTTTCATTGTAATATCTTAACATCATAAATTGAAATTTTATAACAAATAAATTCAAAACCATACCAAATGTGAAAATTGATTTCTCTTTCTCCTTCTAGTTCCACTCCTCATACTGAAGTTTTTTTGTTGATTATTTTTTCATAGGCTGAATGAAAAATGATAGGACCAATTTATACGCGTAATGCTTTCATTCACTAAATATATTCCGAAGATATAATATCTTTCTATTAAATTAAAAAGATTCATGATCTCAAAGAATATATGAGCTTCCTCTTGTTGTCCAAATTCATTGTCTTGGCTTAATTTCTCTATTTAATGTTGATTCCATGCGGACCATGCATTATACATTTATACATATACAAAATGATTTTAAGTTAGAAAATGTTTTTAATTAGGTAAATTACAATATAAGTTATTTAAATTTAGGCGATTAGTAATCGCAGCCCAAATTTAATTTTCTGCACCCCAAAATCCCCCTCCCCCCAAAAAACTCGTGCTATATTCATATTAACATTTTTAGTCGTAACCTAACCAAAACTCTTATCGACGATCCTCCCTGAAGCTCCCACACACCCTTAGTTGTCACCGCGACAATCTGTGACACCGCTCGATCATCGCTTACTATTGCCCTAATCGCCTGAAGTTGTGTAACAACCTTCCTTACACTCACCGCTCCAAGACACGGTTCAGATTAATCCGGATAATCTTACCCAGGGGGTAACTTCCTCTTTATGCCCACCTCCGGTAATCAGATCTTAAATTGGATAACAACGACTCAGATTCATTGAAACAGCATCAGGATACTGCCAGCTATCAGCATGATGGGCCAGATTTTATACAAAGCGGAAGGGATCATCATTGCCGTGTAACCGTTGTAATTAGCATTATGAATGTAATAAGTTCTATAAATAGAGGATTAACTTGTAATAGTTTTTTTTAAGAAATGAAATATGAAAGTTTCTTCTCCTCTTTCCCTCTGTTCTTTCTCCTTTCCCCAGCCACCCTTGGCTTTCCTCTGATTCTTGCTGAATTCCACCGGGTTCTAACATTCTTGGTGCTCTCGTACTGAACTTCCTCCTCTCCACCCTCATGGCTGCCGGCACACGCTCTCACAGTGATGACCCCCACCATGCGGATGTCCCTCAGGTCATCCAAGAAGAACAAAGAACTCGCCAGGCCCAAATCGACGCATTACGCAACGACATGAACTCCCAAAACAAGATCTTAGCCCAGCAGATCTTGGCCTCCCGGGATCACGCGCAAGAACAACACGAGGGCTTACGCAGCGAGATGCGAACATACATGGAATCCATCCAACGATCCCTGGATCTCCAGAATGCCCGTCTGCAAAAACATCCGGAGCATAGCCCTGACCATTCGGCAGCCGGAATCTTGGGCGCATCACCGACACACGATTCTCCAATTCAGGTTGTTTCTGCTCAACCTAAACTACTTGTTATTCCTTGTCCGCGTTTCGCCGACGGTGATCCAACCGATTGGCTTTATGACTTAAAGAATTTTTTTCAATATAACACCATACCACCACAGGAATATCTCCTCTACGCAGCACTTCACCTTGACAAACCGGCGTCACGGTGGTACCAAGCTATGCTTTCTGACCACCCAGCACTTGATTTCGATTTCTTTGTTAAATCCATACAACAACGATTTGGCCCTAGCCCTTACGAAAATCCTCAAGGCGCTCTCACAAAACTAACCCAAACATCAACTGTTTTAGATTACAAAAACGATTTCGAAGAACTCAAAAACAAAGTTCCGGGTTTAGACCCACAGTTTTTAACGAATATGTTTATATCCGGCCTCCAACCCCACATCCAGGGTCAAGTTCTCATCCACGAACCTAAGGAACTGGATCGCACCTTCGCAATGGCACGAATGTTTGAAGCCCAACACCTCCGATATCACCGACCTCCGTCCCAACAATATAAGACCAATCAGGATTCCCACCTCAAACAACATAATAACCACCAGAATCCTCCTAGACAACCCTTCCTACCGACCACCTCGAAACACTTTATCAAAAGACTATCGCCCCAAGAATTACAGATCCGAAGGGAGAAAGGATTATGTTACAACTGCGAGGAAAAGTACAACCCATGCCATAAATGTAGAGGGAAGGGTATCCTATGTTATTTCCAAGGGACTGACGATGAGGAATTTCCGGACACAACCGAACAGTTATCCGATATTGAGGAGGACACTCCAACCTTTGCCGCCCTAATCCAAACGTTAACGGACTCTTCACCAACTCATTTCATTCGCTTCACCGGGCATATCGCCCAACACCCAATTGAAATTCTTGTCGATAGTGGTAGTTCCCATAACTTTATCTCTCCTCGCATGGCCAACTTCTTAGGACTACCAATATACGTAATACACGAATTTCCAGTATTGATGGGAAACGGATCTTCCATCAACTGTAAGGGATTATGTAAGGACGTCCAGTTGCTCATTCAGGCCAACTCCTTCACAGTTCACTTATATGTATTAGACATCATAGGAGCGGACATTATTTTGGGAGTACGATGGTTACGCCAATTAGGTCCGATAACCACCGACTACTCAACCTTATCCATGTCTTATAAGGGCCTCGAAGGCCCAATCACACTCCAAGGCCATAACAGTTTTACAAATAGCCAAATCTCATCATCGCAACTTTCACAAGTATTATCCTTACAACCCTTAGCAGTTTGTTGGCTGATAACTTCAGATACCTTGTTCCCATCAACACCGGAAACCAAAACTCAACCAGACTTGCCTCAGGCATTCACCTCACTACTTAACAATTATGAACAGTTATTCACGGAACCCAAGACTCTTCCTCCAAAAAGGGACATTGACCATCAGATTAAATTAGAAGTAGGCGCGCAAGCACCAAATCTAAAATATTATCGTTTTCCCTATTACTAAAAAAATGAAATCGAACGGTTGATTCACGAAATGTTACATAAAAATCATATCAGACCCAGCACGTCTCGCTTTTCGTCCCCAGTACTACTAGTTAAGAAAAAAGATGGAACATGGCGGTTCTGTGTTGATTATCGCGCCCTCAATAAAATTACCATTAAGGACCGATTCCCAATTCCGACCATTGATGAATTACTTGATGAACTCCATGATGCCCGTTATTTTTCAAAATTAGATCTACGCTCGGGTTATCATCAAATTCGAATGGCGGAGGACGACATTCACAAAACGGCGTTTAGAACACACCAGGGACACTACGAATTTACAGTATTGCCTTTTGGACTGTCTAACGCTCCTTCCACATTCCAGGCTTTAATGAATTCAATATTCCAACCCTTCCTGCGGAAATTTATAGTCGTTTTTTTGACGATATTTTAATCTACAGTGAATCTCAGGACGAACATTACACTCATCTCAGCCAAACACTCGAAATTCTGACTCAACATAATTTACATATCAAACTTAGCAAGTGTTCGTTTCTCACTTCCTCCATAGAATTTTTAGGCCATCAAATATCACACGGAACGGTAGGCCCCACAAAATCCAATTTACAAGCAGTCCAGAATTTTCCAACTCCCAAAACACAAAAAGACATTAGGGCCTTCCTGGGTCTAACGGGATATTATCGCAAATTTATCAAAGGCTACGCAACAACCGCATACCCTTTGACAGACTTGCTTAAACAAATCTCATTTCAATGGACCACCCAAACTGAAGAGGCTTTCACTACTTTAAAAACACATTTAATTAACCCCCCAGTGTTATCTTTACCCAATTTCCGCCTACCATTCGAGTTAGAAACTGATGCCTCAGGAAAAGGAATTGGGGCGGTTTTAACTCAAAATAAGAAGCCCATTGCCTATTTCAGTAAAAAATTAACACCTCAGATGCAATTAAAGTCAACATACGTCAGAGAAATGTACGCAATTACTGCGTCTGTATCGAAATGGCGGCAATACCTTCTAGGACATAGATTTATTATTTACACAGACCATCAAAGCCTGCACCATCTACTTACCCAGGATCTTCACACACCTGACCAACACATTTTCTTTTCAAAATTACTTGGGTATGACTATACGATCAAATATAAGGCCGGCAAAATAAACATTGTTGCTGATACACTATCGCGTCTTGATCCAAGCCCAGAACATCCCCCAGCTATGTCCTTGAATAGGATAACAGTTCCAGTTTCACCTCTATTAAGTGGACTGGAACAAGCATACACTAATGATGTTTTAGCACAACAAATTATAGAAAAAATCCACAATACACCACATCTCGAACCTAATTGGTCCACCAAGGGACCCTACAATTACAACAATCATAGGCTATACATTCCAGAAAATTCAGATTTACGACACACACTAATTAAAGAGGCTCACGATAGCCTTTGGGGAGGACATTCGGGCGTTAAGGGAACGACAACTAGGTTACAACAACAATTCTACTGGCCCAACATTCGAAACCAAGTAAAACAGTACATTAAACAATGTGACTTATGCCAGAGAGCAAAACCCGCCAACCATCTTCCATACGGCCTACTACAACCCCTAAAAACACCAGAGAACTTATGGTCAGATCTCACGATGGATTTCGTCACTAATCTACCCAATTCAAATTCTTATACAATAGTGTTATGGTCGTCGTTGATCGATTTTCAAAAGCTGTTCATTTTGCACCAATAAAAACTTTGACTGGACCCAAGGTCGCAGTAATCTTTTGGGAAACTGTAGGTAAATTACACGGGATACCCGAATCCATTATATCTGATCGGGATACGATATTCGTGAGTAATTTTTGGAGAGAACTATTCAGATTGCAGGGAACAACATTAAAATATAGTTCAGCTTATCACCCCCAGACAGACGGTCTAACAGAACGAAAAAATCGATCCCTAGAACAATACCTACGCATATTTTGTAATCACAATCATAAGAAATGGACTACTTATCTCAGTTTTGCCGAATATTATATAAATACCTCGTATCATTCCCCTTCAAGGAATGACCCCTTATGAGGTCATGTTCGGTCGGCCTCCACCTGGTTTATTATCTTACAGCCCAGGGAGCACAACTAATGAAGCAGCAGGAGCAACCATGGCAAAACGGGAGAAAATTCTACACCAACTAAAAGCAAATCTGAATACGTCGCAACAACGAATGAAGACATACGCAGACAAAAAGAGGAAGGAGCTACAACTACAGCAAGGGCAGTGGGTACTGCTTAAATTACATCCATACAGACAATTGTCCCTCGGCCGCTCCTACAATAAGAAGTTAGGCCTCAAATACTATGGCCCATATAAAATCCTGGAGGTCATCGGCCAAACTGCATATCGACTTGACCTCCCTCCAGAGGCGAAAATCCATCCAGTTTTCCACGTTTCCCTCCTAAAACCATATATCGGAGAACCAGGATTTCAGCCGGTTGCCATTCCAGAAAATCATTGGAGGAACAACCCGCTTCATAAACCACTGGCCATCATTACAACTAGGGAAATTTCACGACAAGGAAGGAACATACAGCAGGGGCTCATCCAGTGGGAGGGATTACCCCCAGAAGACAGCACTTGGGAGGATCTAACAAACCTCACTGATTTCTATCCCACCAATAAAAACAGTAACGCCCCAACAGGAATCTTCGATGATACGACTTGGAAATCGAAAGGAAAACGAAGTAACAGAAAACCAAAAGCCACAGTGGCAACACAACAAGATACGGGCGAAACACAGCAGATCAGCAAAAACAAAGCACAACAACTGGAGCTAGAAGGAGGAAACACGAGATCTCAACAGAAAAATCTTACTAAGTTACGCTAAGAGAAGCAGAATCAGCAGGGATGTTGCAGCTACAAAGCTCTCCGCTAATCTGTTCTTACCAACATCATGTTCTGCCATCTTCCATTAGCCCACCAAGAAGATCCTCCAGCTGAAGTAGAACTCGTTTTCCCCTCCGCCGCATTAGGGTTGGAAGAAAATGTAGAAGACGATGCGGACATCGGTTTTAAACGAGGAGGGTAATTGTAACAACCTTCCTTACACTCACCGCTCCAAGACACGGTTCAGATTAATCCGGATAATCTTACCCAGGGGGTAACTTCCTCTTTATGCCCACCTCCGGTAATCAGATCTTAAATTGGATAACAACGGCTCAGATTCATTGAAACAGCATCAGGATACTGCCAGCTGTCAGCATGATGGGCCAGATTTTATACAAAGCGGAAGGGATCATCATTGCCGTGTAACCGTTGTAATTAGCATTATGAATGTAATATGTTCTATAAATAGAGGATTAGCTTGTAATAGTTTTTTTTAAGAAATGAAATATGAAAGTTTCTTCTCCTCTTTCCCTCTGTTATTTCTCCTTTCCCCAGCCACCCTTGGCTTTCCTCTTATTCTTGCTGAATTCCACCGGGTTCTAACAAGTTGCCACTGCCCTTACTAGTCTCTGCATGCCCTAATCGTTGGAAGCCCCAGCTGCAGGTTTCAAACCCCCAAAGACGGTCTGTGGCCGCCGGCTTGGGACTCCTGATCCGAGTCTCATGCTTAATCAATCGCAATGACCTGTTTCTTTCTTTCCAGAGCTGCTCACTGAAACCGTGCAATGCAGTTTGAATTTGGTGCTGCTTTTTGTCGGTTTTTGCGTCCCATTTCGGTTTTTGACAAACAGTTTTTTGAAGACCAGTGTTGTCCAATTCTGAAAATTCAGAAACTAAGTTTAGGCTCAGTTTGATAAAGTGATACAAGTGCAGTGCACCGTTGTTTTCTTAAAAGCTGTGCCAAACATGGATTTACCATGAGTGGTGGCGAAGTAGATTTTGAAAACCCCCCAGATTTTCTCCTCTTTTCACTACCGCGGTTCACAGTCTAAGATGGATTTTGAAAAATCGATTCAGAATCCTTCCGCCTTTCGCACGAGTCCCCTCTTCTGCGATATCGACGAGTCCCCTCTTCATCATCGACACCTGCAGCGAGGCATTACAATGCCTTTTTTTGAATCCTCACGTTGTTCGTCGAGTTCCACCATTTGTCTTCAACAATATCGATATTGGCGAGTCCCCTCTTGTCCATCAGCTCCAACAACGAAACAATAAAATGCTTTCTTTTGAATCCTCGCGGTGTTCATCGAGTTCCCACCATTTGTCTTCAGTGATATTGATATCAACGAGGCCCCTCTTCTTCATGGGATCCAACAGCGAGGCAGCACAATACCTTATTTTTGTTATCAATATCGCCCTCTTCTCCTGGAGCATTTTCCAACTTCTAGGGTTTGAATTAGGCGTCTTGTTCTAGTTTGTTATCAATATTCATTCGATCTACTGGAAATTTTCCAGCTCTGTGGGTCTTGGGAAACTTGTACTGAGTTGCATGAAAAACGTCAAAAATTGTTAAAATTTTCTGCAACGAGAGCAAGGAGGTCGCAGGAACACTCAACTACAACTGAAGCCAAATAAAAGACAATAACTGTTACGGGATTTGGAAGAAAAACTGAGTGTCTCATATTGAGGTCTCACCCTTTATTTATAATAAAATGGAGTAACATAACCGTAGCGGTACACAATGTAAGACTAATGTAAATGCGTCTAATAACACCCCCCCCTCAAGTTGGATCGTGGGAACTTCCCAGACCCAACTTGTTACACATATAATTCATTCTAGTCCCTGTAACCCCTTTCGTAAGAATGTCTGCAACTTGATCACCTGTCTTCACATGCTTTAGAGAAACAAGGCCTTCTTCATACTTCTCTCTAACAAAGTGGCAGTCGACCTCTATGTGCTTCGTGCGCTCATGAAACACGAGATTAGTGGCTATCTGGATTGCAGCTTGATTCTCACACCATAGAGGAGTGGGATCTTGAACGGGATACCCAATTTCACAGAGAATCTGCCTCACCCACATGATCTCAACAACAGTGTGTGACATAGCACGATATTCTGCCTCTGCACTAGATCTGGCAACTGTGGTTTGTTTCTTGCTCTTCCAGGATATGAGATTACCACCCATAAAGACAGTGAATCTCCTGGTTGACTTTCGAGTGGCTAAACATCCTGCCCAGTCAGAATCACCGTATGCCTCTTGATTGGAATGACCTCGACTCTTGTATGCAATTCCCAAACCAGGATCCTTCTTCACATATCTGACAATCCGAAGAACTGAATCCCGCTGAGACATAGTTCGGGCCGCCATGAACTGACTGACCTTACTTACCGCGCAAGCAATGTCTGGACGAGTCATGGTAAGGTAGTTTAATTTTCCAACTATTCGACGGTACTTCTCTGGTGAATCAAACAGTTTGCTTTCGGCATGAAAACTCCTTTCTCCTGGTTCCAGTGGGGAATCCATATGACCACAGTTATTCATCCCAAGGTCAGATAGAAGATCGAGAGCATATTTGCGTTGACAAATAAAGAGAGAGTGGTCATCTTGAGTCACCTCAATCCCAAGGAAATACCGTAATGTGCCCAGATCTTTTGTTTGGAAATTAGAGTGTAAGAATGCTTTGAGATTTGATATTCCTTCAGAGTTGCTGCTTGTGATAACAATATCATCAACATATATCAGTAGCGGAATAGTACCAACCGAGGAGTTCTGATAGAAGAGAGACGAGTCTTTAGTACTCTTGGTAAACCCGAACTGGGTAACAACGGCTCGGAATAGAGCAAACCAAGCCTGAGGGGATTGTTTCAATCCACATAGGGAGGCGAGGAGACGACACACCTTGGTACGCTCCCCCTCAGCAACGAACCCAGGTGGTTGCTCCATATACACTTCTTCATCCAGGAGCCCATGGAGAAAAAAATTCTTGATATCCAACTAGTGTAATGTCCACTGGTGGAAGGCGACGAGAAAGAGTAGGATGCGAAGAGAGGAAATCTTTGCAAATTGAGCAAATGTTTCATCATAGTCCACACCATAAGTCTGAGCATAACCTTTGGCAACCAATCGGGTTTTGAGGCGGTCCAGAGAACCGTGCGCATGCACCTTGACAGAGTAGATCCATTTGCATCCAATTTCCTTCTTGCCGGAAGGTAAGGGAACCAGATCTCATGTATGACTCTGTTGGAGAGCGTTCAATTCATCATGCATGGCTGCCACCCAACCATGATGAGCCTTACCCTCCGCCACAGTAGTGGGCAGACGATATCGATCGAGAGTCGAGTGCAGCGTTATATGAGATGCAGACAAGCCCTGGTACGAGCTAACATAGAGTGGCTGCTCCCGACACGTCCGAACTCCTTTTCGGAGTGCAATAGGAACCTCTGGGCTGGTTGACGTGATAGTAGTAGATACAGTAGCAGGGTCTTCCGGAGGAACAGTCGTCGTATCATCGGTAACCGAGGTAGGCTGAGGTGGTGGCACCACGGTACTATCAGAAGAGCGACGAGAGTAAACCTGCCCCCACAGAGGGGAGAATAGATCAGTCGGTGAAATGATAGCAGGGTCGTGCCTAGGGACCAAGAGAGTATCGAGAGAGGAATCAGGATGGGAGGATCCAGGAAAGTGATACGGGTCGGTCTCCCAGAAGACGACATCAGAGGAACGAATGTATCGACGGAGATCAGGAGAGTAACACCGATATCCTTTAGTGTTCCGAGAGTAGCTGAGGAAGATGCATTTCAGGGCACGAGAATCAAGTTTGGAGACAGAGGGACGAGCGTCCCGAACATAGCAAACACACCCAAAGACCTTCAAGGGAAGGGGGTGACCATGATGGTCATGATAAAGAGTGTGGTAGGGTGTCTCCCTCTGAAGGATGTGAGTGGGAAGATGATTAATAAGATAGGCAGCAGTGAGTACGACATCAACCCAGAAGTGGTTGGGTACTTGCCTGTGGTGAAGGATTGCCCGGGTGACTTCAAAGAGATGCCGATTCTTACGTTCGACAACACCATTCTGTTGAGGGGTAGCCGGGCAACTAGTTTGGTGGATGATGCCTTTGTCAGAAAGAAAGAGAGACATGGACCGAGACAGGTATTTCCGACCATTATCAGTACAGAGACACTTAATACAGATAGAAAATTGAGTAAATATTTCATTCCATAAATGCTGAAAAATAGAAGGTAGCTCAGAGCAATTTTTCATTAGATACACCCAAGTTGTACGAGAAAAATCATCAATGAAAGTGGCGTAATACTTGTGCTCTAACAACGTAAGAATAGAGCACGGTCCCCAAATATCTGAATGAAGTAAATCAAAAGCTGCAGAAGCACGAACATCAAGACGAGGACTATAGCTAACTTTGTGGAGTTTAGCAAACAAATAAGACTCACAATTAAGATGAGAAACTTTCCCAAGCTCACGATACAGATGACGCATGACCTGCATAGACGGATGACCATGACGATAATGAAGATCCAGGAGTTCGGTGGAGGCCGCAGAGCAAGCAAGGTGGGAGACTTCATCCAGGACATAGACACCACCACGCAGCTTCCCTCTACCAATAATACGGCTCGTCGACTGTTCCTGAAAAATTCAACCAGAAGAGGTGAATATAGCTATACAATTCAAATCAGTTGTAAGCTTACTAATAGACAGGAGATTGTAGGCAGATTGAGGGACAAGCGCCACTGAGGAGAGTGACATGTCAGGTGTCACATTGCAGCTACCAAACCCAACAATATGTACAGTGAAGCCATCTGCAACAGTAATCGAGGCTCCACTATGAGATTTGTATGAGTGTAAGATACTTGAGGAACTAATCAGGTGATCAGAAGCACCAGAATCAGCAAGCCACTAGACCGGCCGTTGTGAGGCACAAACAGGTTGAATGGTTTGAGCCACAACCGCATTAGGAGTCGGTGAGTCAATGTGTAGAGCCTGTAGGCGCCGATACTTATCTTTGGATATTTCAACAGTGCGCGATCCCAGAGGTACAGTAGTAGAGTCAGGTAGGTGCGCCGACCGAGGTGGAGGAGGTTTGGAGGCCCATTCTGGCTTCCCATGAATCAGCCAACATGTATCCTTTGTATGTCCCCGACACCCGCAATGAGCACAATGCCTCGTGTCCGAGTAAGTCTCGCACCTGGGATAGGAAGAGACTGCAACTTGCCTCCAGGTCTCTAATACTCTTCCTTAACCAACAAGCAAGTCTCGCACCTCCCTACAAAGTCTGCGACATCTCCCTTAAGTCTTGGTCATCAAACTGACTTCTTGAGGTTTGCATACATCTTGATGCTGCCTGGATGAATGGAGTATCTGGATTTGTGAGCTTCATATAGTACGTCCTCCCAAAGATGACTAATATTCGGGATACACACCCTACCATCAAACAATAGTAAATCCTCCTGAATACTGAATTTCTCCTTCTGACCTGCCTGAGTCAAAGCCCAAATCTTTGACATCCTTGGATCCAAAGGTAGAGCTGTCCTGATCCTATCCTTGATATCACAAGTAATTTCTATTCAACTCAAACTTGCAGACTCAAAGCTAGAGCGTGACACTACACTAATCTCTAACCTCTCCAACTCTTGCACCAGCCCCTTCTGCTGAGTAAGGAGAGAGTAACTCAATCCTCTACTGCTAAGTGCATCAGCTACCACATTCGCCTTTCTTGGTTGGTACTGAATGGTCACATCATAGTCAGCCAAAAACTCGAGCCACCTACACTGCGTCATGTTGAGCGCCCGCTGCTCAAAAATGTACTTTAAACTCTTATGATCTGTGAAGGCCTCACACCGTACACCGTAGAGGTAGTGCCTCCAAATCTTCAAATTGTGGATGATAGCTGCTAACTCCAAGTCATGCACTGGATAATTTCTCTCGTGATTCTTCAATTGTCTGGAAGCAAAAGCTATAACCTTCCCATGTTGCATGAGAACACTTCCCAGACCCAACTTGTTACACATATAATTCATTCTAGTCCCTGTAACCCCTTTCGTAAGAATGTCTGCAACTTGATCACCTGTCTTCACATGCTTTAGAGAAACAAGGCCTTCTTCATACTTCTCTCTAACAAAGTGGCAGTCGACCTCTATGTGCTTCGTGCGCTCATGAAACACGAGATTAGTGGCTATCTGGATTGCAGCTTGATTCTCACACCATAGAGGAGTGGGATCTTGAACGGGATACCCAATTTCACAGAGAATCTGCCTCACCCACATGATCTCAACAACAGTGTGTGACATAGCACGATATTCTGCCTCTGCACTAGATCTGGCAACTGTGGTTTGTTTCTTGCTCTTCCAGGATATGAGATTACCACCCATAAAGACAGTGAATCTCCTGGTTGACTTTCGAGTGGCTAAACATCCTGCCCAGTCAGAATCACCGTATGCCTCTTGATTGGAATGACCTCGACTCTTGTATGCAATTCCCAAACCAGGATCCTTCTTCACATATCTGACAATCCGAAGAACTGAATCCCGCTGAGACATAGTTCGGGCCGCCATGAACTGACTGACCTTACTTACCGCGCAAGCAATGTCTGGACGAGTCATGGTAAGGTAGTTTAATTTTCCAACTATTCGACGGTACTTCTCTGGTGAATCAAACAGTTTGCTTTCGGCATGAAAACTCCTTTCTCCTGGTTCCAGTGGGGAATCCATATGACCACAGTTATTCATCCCAAGGTCAGATAGAAGATCGAGAGCATATTTGCGTTGACAAATAAAGAGAGAGTGGTCATCTTGAGTCACCTCAATCCCAAGGAAATACCGTAATGTGCCCAGATCTTTTGTTTGGAAATTAGAGTGTAAGAATGCTTTGAGATTTGATATTCCTTCAGAGTTGCTGCTTGTGATAACAATATCATCAACATATATCAGTAGCGGAATAGTACCAACCGAGGAGTTCTGATAGAAGAGAGACGAGTCTTTAGTACTCTTGGTAAACCCGAACTGGGTAACAACGGCTCGGAATAGAGCAAACCAAGCCTGAGGGGATTGTTTCAATCCACATAGGGAGGCGAGGAGACGACACACCTTGGTACGCTCCCCCTCAGCAACGAACCCAGGTGGTTGCTCCATATACACTTCTTCATCCAGGAGCCCATGGAGAAAAAAATTCTTGATATCCAACTAGTGTAATGTCCACTGGTGGAAGGCGACGAGAAAGAGTAGGATGCGAAGAGAGGAAATCTTTGCAAATTGAGCAAATGTTTCATCATAGTCCACACCATAAGTCTGAGCATAACCTTTGGCAACCAATCGGGTTTTGAGGCGGTCCAGAGAACCGTGCGCATGCACCTTGACAGAGTAGATCCATTTGCATCCAATTTCCTTCTTGCCGGAAGGTAAGGGAACCAGATCTCATGTATGACTCTGTTGGAGAGCGTTCAATTCATCATGCATGGCTGCCACCCAACCATGATGAGCCTTACCCTCCGCCACAGTAGTGGGCAGACGATATCGATCGAGAGTCGAGTGCAGCGTTATATGAGATGCAGACAAGCCCTGGTACGAGCTAACATAGAGTGGCTGCTCCCGACACGTCCGAACTCCTTTTCGGAGTGCAATAGGAACCTCTGGGCTGGTTGACGTGATAATAGTAGATACAGTAGCAGGGTCTTCCGGAGGAACAGTCGTCGTATCATCGGTAACCGAGGTAGGCTGAGGTGGTGGCACCACGGTACTATCAGAAGAGCGACGAGAGTAAACCTGCCCCCACAGAGGGGAGAATAGATCAGTCGGTGAAATGATAGCAGGGTCGTGCCTAGGGACCAAGAGAGTATCGAGAGAGGAATCAGGATGGGAGGATCCAGGAAAGTGATACGGGTCGGTCTCCCAGAAGACGACATCAGAGGAACGAATGTATCGACGGAGATCAGGAGAGTAACACCGATATCCTTTAGTGTTCCGAGAGTAGCTGAGGAAGATGCATTTCAGGGCACGAGAATCAAGTTTGGAGACAGAGGGACGAGCGTCCCGAACATAGCAAACACACCCAAAGACCTTCAAGGGAAGGGGGTGACCATGATGGTCATGATAAAGAGTGTGGTAGGGTGTCTCCCTCTGAAGGATGTGAGTGGGAAGATGATTAATAAGATAGGCAGCAGTGAGTACGACATCAACCCAGAAGTGGTTGGGTACTTGCCTGTGGTGAAGGATTGCCCGGGTGACTTCAAAGAGATGCCGATTCTTACGTTCGACAACACCATTCTGTTGAGGGGTAGCCGGGCAACTAGTTTGGTGGATGATGCCTTTGTCAGAAAGAAAGAGAGATATGGACCGAGACCGGTATTTCCGACCATTATCAGTACAGAGACACTTAATACAGATAGAAAATTGAGTAAATATTTCATTCCATAAATGCTGAAAAATAGAAGGTAGCTCAGAGCAATTTTTCATTAGATACACCCAAGTTGTACGAGAAAAATCATCAATGAAAGTGGCGTAATACTTGTGCTCTAACAACGTAAGAATAGAGCACGGTCCCCAAATATCTGAATGAAGTAAATCAAAAGCTGCAGAAGCACGAACATCAAGACGAGGACTATAGCTAACTTTGTGGAGTTTAGCAAACAAATAAGACTCACAATTAAGATGAGAAACTTTCCCAAGCTCACGATACAGATGACGCATGACCTGCATAGACGGATGACCATGACGATAATGAAGATCCAGGAGTTCGGTGGAGGCCGCAGAGCAAGCAAGGTGGGAGACTTCATCCAGGACATAGACACCACCACGCAGCTTCCCTCTACCAATAATACGGCTCGTCGACTGTTCCTGAAAAATTCAACCAGAAGAGGTGAATATAGCTATACAATTCAAATCAGTTGTAAGCTTACTAATAGACAGGGGATTGTAGGCAGATTGAGGGACAAGCGCCACTGAGGAGAGTGGCATGTCAGGTGTCACATTGCAGCTACCAAACCCAACAATATGTACAGTGAAGCCATCTGCAACAGTAATCGAGGCTCCACTATGAGATTTATATGAGTGTAAGATACTTGAGGAACTAATCAGGTGATCAGAAGCACCAGAATCAGCAAGCCACTAGACCGGCCGTTGTGAGGCACAAACAGGTTGAATGGTTTGAGCCACAACCGCATTAGGAGTCGGTGAGTCAATGTGTAGAGCCTGTAGGCGCCGATACTTATCTTTGGATATTTCAACAGTGCGCGATCCCAGAGGTACAGTAGTAGAGTCAGGTAGGTGCGCCGACCGAGGTGGAGGAGGTTTGGAGGCCCATTCTGGCTTCCCATGAATCAGCCAACATGTATCCTTTGTATGTCCCCGACACCCGCAATGAGCACAATGCCTCGTGTCCGAGTAACGACCACGATCAGAGCGCCCCCCCCCCCCCCCCCCCCCGACTAGCTCCCCTACCTCCTCCTCGTGAGGCAAGAGCCATCGACTCGCCGGAGGACGTATGTAGAGCAGATGATGAGGTACCTATAGAGCCAGCCTTAGTAAGCTGATGGTACACACTAGCGGTCTCAAGTGTAACAGTTCAAATTTCTGAAACAGGAAATTTTTGGGTGACACGGCCTGCGACACGGGCGTGTCGAGGTTGTGTCGACGATCGGCCTTGGTGTCGACGATTTTTCGCTCGACGATGTGTCGAGAGGGGGAACACGGCCCAGGACACGGGCGTGTCCAAGGCCGTGTCGTGTGCTCGACGACTTTTACTCGACGATCGTCGAGTGTTGAGACATGAGGGTCGAGACGTGGGTGTCGAGTGTCGAGAAGTTGCACACGGCCTGTGACACGGGCGTGTCACAGGGCGTGTCAAGTCGGGTCGACGAACTCAGCCCGACGAAGCATTTCGACAGTGCGTGTCTTTGTGCCGTGTCTGGGCACACGGCCTGGGACACGGGCGTGTCACAGGCCGTGTGAAGTCTCGGGATGTTTTGGGATTTTTTTTCGCCCAGGCACACGGCCACAGACACGGGCGTGTCTGAAGGCGTGTTTGTGACACGGCCCATGACACGGGCGTGTCCCATGGGCGTGTCACTGGTTTGGATAGGTCGGTTGACCACCGCTTGAGGCACACGGCCTGGGACACGGGCGTGTCACAGGCCGTGTCAGGTCAAATTTAGCTTTTCTGGCAGTTTTGTGGCCATCCATTCCTTCAGCTGGGATCCAAGGGCTGAAGCTTCTTCCCTCTTTTCCTAAAGGCCGAAATCTGAGAAGTTATTCTCATTTTACTTGGCCTTGATCTTTCTTCAAGTTAAGAGAGAAAGAGAGAGAGGAAGAAGGAGGAAGAAGGGGAAGGGCTGCTTCTGGTGGTGCTGCGGTGTACCGACAAGAGATCCGAAGCCGGCGTTGCGGAGGAAAAACTCTTGTGCTTCGTGCAAGCTAGCTCTGCGTTCATGGCACCGAAGCGATCGTCAAGGGTAACAACTTTTCTTCCTAGCCATGTGAAAGCTTCCTTTTGGCATAGATTTGTGATTCCCCCACCAAGAGGTGGCTGATTGTGGGAGTCCTTGGGTGGATTCTTGAAATCCCCTTTTGTTGGCATATAGATCCGGAAATGGAGTACGGAATATGCATGCTGTGTGAAGCCTATCTGGACAGGTTGGTCTGAATTGGTGATGTTGCATACGAACCGGAGAAGACTCCGTGATAAACGTGTAGGGTAAGACGTTAACGGGTTATGACTGCGAAAAGGAGTAGCAGGAAGTACTGGAGTGGTAACCCAGGAAAATATCCGTGTTATGTTTTTGGGTCCAACCTGTGAATGAGGCACAGGAAGTACTGGTGGGACCAGTAAAGGCCCTTTGTGATGCTTGATGTCGTAGGGTGTCCACCTGTGAAGAGAGTAACAGGAAGTACTGACATGGTAGCCAGGAAAGACCCCTGACATTTGTAATTTGCGGTGTCCACCTGTGAAGAGAATAACAGGAAGTACTGATGTGCCCAGGAAAGACCCGCTGTTGCTGTGAGAGAATGGGTGTAAGAATGATGCCCATGCTTGAATGCCAGAACAGGATCAGTGAGACCTACCCGCGCCTTTGATATAGCCATGAGTACGCTGTACTCGGAGAAGGCAAGGCGATTTGAGCAACGGGGGGTGGAGGATCCGACCTGCGTTATGTCCGTCCGACGTGAGACCAGAAAGTACGGTCTGTTGGAGCGCATAACAAGAGTCTTAGGCCTGCGCGCCGTGATACAACGGGGGGCTACGGGCCATCCCGGTTCACTAAGACTATAAAACTCCGGCTGCACGCCATGGAGTAAATGCTCAAGAGATTTACCGTTGGGTTGTGACCCCGATACGGTGGTGGGCAAGAGCTTTGCTAGAACACCAAGAATGTGCCCTGAGTGCATGGACCGTTGGGCCGGGTGGCGAACGGTTGTGATGGCTTGTGTGCGTGAAAGCACATTTTGATGATATATATTGCCATACTTGTGATATGATATGCCTGCAGGGAAGAATACTGCTGCCCCGAGAGAAGGGGTAGGGTCGTTATAATTTGGTCAGCTGAACGCTGACCGTTGCTTTTGTTTGCCACCATTGGGTGGATTGTCCCTGTACAGGTGCTGGAGAGCCGAGCAGGACGCATAGAGGTTGATGTTCCTGCTGTTGTTGTTGCTGCTGTTGTTAGCCCTCGAAGGCTAGATTTTATGTTGTGTGTTTTCTTTTATTATGGCCGGCCTGCGCGCCAATCTGTTTAGACCACTGTTTGAAAGGTATGTAAGGCCATAAGGCCAACTCGTTGTACTTGTTGTAAGACATTCCTATATTGTATAAAATGTGGAGTTTTATATTTGAGCATTCATGAGGAGTTCCAGTTGTAGTCTAGGCTTCCGCTAGAATGATTTGTGATAGGTGCGATGCGCTACTCTGATATCATCCTGTACCTTCACCGCCTGTTTTGTGATATATACTGTGGGGCCCCGGCCGGACCTTCTAGAATATACCATATGAACGGATGTAGTTGTTACATTTTTGGTATCGGTCGTCTTGGTCTTTCCCTCTCGAAGTCGTGGTCGACTTCTTTTGTGGGGTGACGAGCACGTGTTTGTGCAAACCAAAGTCTACGAATGAACTCCTGAATGTCCATGATAGGAATGCTCATTTGTGTGTTAGAGGAACCTGCGTGTTCTTATTTTGTGTTGTTTGCTTGGGTACGACCGCTAATGTGTGTGTCTTGTCCACCTTTAGGTGACACGAAGTGGAGCTGGGCCGTCTGAGTCCCAGCGTTCTGATGAAAGTACGACACCAGTCGCGGTGCCTACACCTCCACCGTCTGCGGAACATGTGCGTTTAGTTGCGGAGGCCTTATTTACCATGATCCAAGGCCAGCCACTTAGGAAGGAACAAGCGGCTGTGAGGCCAGAACAGGTGGCGGCAAGGCCAGAACCTGTAGTGGATGTGGCTCCTCGAGCGGCTGAGAAGCAGCTAACGCGATTTATGAGTTTCCATCCGCCTACGTTCTCGGGAGCGGGAACTCCGACGCAGGCTGAGGATTGGCTATCGCGCGTCAAGCGAGTGCTGACGGCGATTGGAACGGCGGAGCATCAGAAAGTTACTTTAGTTACCTTTTTGCTTGAAGGAGAAGCTCGATTGTGGTGGGATGAGATGAAGTTGCATCACTTGGCGGGCCGTCCTTTAACCCAAGTATCCATGGAAGAATTTTCCAGACTCTTCCTAGCGAAGCACCTTCCTGCGGCTCAGTGGATAGCCATGGAAAATGAATTCCAACGGTTGACCCAAGGTGATGGCAGTGTGGACGCGTACCTACATGAATTTACTCGCTTGGGGCGGTATGCGGGTTCTATATTTGCTGATGAACAGAGGAAGACCAACAGGTTCTATGAAGGACTGAGGGACGAGCTGAGGTTCCTTGTGTCAAGTTCTGTGAACCAAGGTTTCCAAGCGTTGGTTGATACTGCGAGCACGCTGGAGAAGGATATGAAAAGGGTGCAGGGGAAGAGAGCTTTGGCTGTGTCGCAACCGGAGTGGAAGGCGCCCCGATCGGGGAAACCATTTTATAAGAAGAGATGGGGCAAGAAGTCCAAGCCTAGTGGACAAGCTCCTTCATCCGTTGCAACGGGAGCAACGTCAGGGGCTACCTCCAAGCCAGATACTCGTATCTGCTTCAATTGTGGCCGAATGGGGCATATTGCGCGAGATTGTCGGATGCCGCCAAAGAGTGAAAAGAAGGCGGGAGCATCTTATGCGGAAAAAGGAAAGGCGGTGGTGGATTCCTCTGCCTCGCAGGCGCAACCCCGGGTCTACAATCTTGGCCTGCAAGAGGCCATCAAGCAGAGTGACGTGGTCACACGTATGAGTTTAGTTTTGCATATGCTATTGTTTGTATGCTTTGCTTAGTACCCCTATGTTTGCGGTTTGTGTGTGTGACATGTTTGTCATAGGCTTTGTGATGATTCGGGACACGCTGACGCGAGTACTGTTTGATACGGGTGCATCACATTCTTTTCTGTCTAGTGAGTTTAGTACGCGGCTTGGGATACCCAGTCGTGCAAGGACAGATAACGTCAGAGTGGTGTTGCCGAATGGCTGTTGGATGCTTGCGGATCAAGCTTGCGATGTGGCGGTTCAGTTAGGAAGTCGGGATTTTCGTTTAACTGCATTTGTTTTGCCAATATCAGAATTCGATGTGATTTTTGGGATGGATTGGCTTGCGGAGCAGCATGCTATGATTGATTGCCAGTCCAAAGAAATCACGTTGGGCCAGAATACCGAACATGAGACAAAGTTCGCGGGTATGCGAGGAGTGGGTGGGACATTGATGTCTGCACTCCAGGTAGTCAAAGCTGTTCGGAAGGGTGCAGAGTGTTACTTTGCACTAATTCAGGCTGTTGAGCCTAAGGCCAGTTTGTGCGAGGTTCCGATTGTGGCAGAATTTACAGATGTGTTTCCCACGGATCTCCCTGGGCTACCACCCCAGCGGGAGATTGACTTCACGATTGAGTTGGTGCCAGGTGCGAAACCTGTGGCCCGCTCGCCATATCGCGTTGCGCCAAAAGAGATGGCTGAGTTGAAGGTTCAACTGCAAGAAATGCTAGAGCAAGGTTATATCCGCCCAAGTATGTCACCTTGGAGCGCGCCTGTGCTTTTTGTAAAGAAGAAAGATGGTGGGTTGCGGTTGTGTATTGATTACCGTGAACTGAATAAGCTGACCGAGAAGAATAAGTATCCGATACCCCGGATTGATGAGTTATTCGATCAGCTGGTGGGCTCGACCGTCTATTCGAAGTTGGACCTGAAGTCTGGTTATTACCAGTTAAGAATTCGGGAAGGTGACATTCCCAAAACCGCATTTGGAACGCGTTATGAGCACTATGAGTTCACAGTCATGCCATTTGGATTGTGCAATGCGCCCTCGGTGTTTATGGATCTGATGCACCGTATTTGTCGCGAGTACCTGGATCTGTTTGTGATTGTGTTCATTGATGACATCCTGGTGTACTCGAAGTCCAAATCTGAGCATGAGATTCACTTGTGGTTGGTGTTGAACACGTTGAGGCAAAATCAGCTATATGCCAAGTTCTCGAAGTGCGAGTTTTGGCTATCGTCAGTGGCATTTTTGGGCCATGTGGTGAGTGGAGCGGGCATTGCAGTGGATCCAGCGAAGATAAGGGCCATACAGGAGTGGCCAATGTTGTCTTCCGTGGCCGAGGTCAGGAGTTTCCTTGGACTTGCGGGCTACTATAGAAGATTTGTGGAAAACTTCTCGCGGATCGCTTTGCCGCTAACCACACTGATGCGAAAAGATCAGAAGTTCGTTTGGACGCCAGAATGCGCACGAGCTTTTGAAGAGCTGAAGAGTCGGTTGACCACGGCGCCGGTGTTGTCTTCGCCATGTGGAACCGATGGATTTGTGATTTATAGTGATGCCTCAGGGAGCGGCTTAGGCCGCGTTCTTCTGCAGAATGGAAAGGTTATTGCTTATGGCTCACGCCAGCTGAAGGTGCACGAGCGAAACTATCCCGTCCATGATTTGGAACTACCGGCGGTGATTTTTGCACTCAAGTTGTGGCGACACTACCTTTATGGAGTGAAGGTGGAGATCTATACAGATCACAAGAGCCTAAAGTACCTCTTGGAGCAGAAAGACTTGAACATGCGACAACGAAGGTGGTTGGAGTTCCTTGGAGACTACACTTTCGAGATTCATTATACGCCCGGGAAGGGGAATGTTGTCGCGGATGCCTTGAGTCGGCGGGTTCCGGCTAGAGCGAATTGGTTACAAAGGCATGATGAACGTCTTATCCAGGAGTTGGAAGCATTAGAGATCTATTGTGTTGACAAGAATTCCACTGCCACTGCATGTTTGAACTGGACTGAGGTGCAATGTGACCTCGCAGACCGAGTTCGACGGGCAACGGAGTTGGATGACGATCTCTTACGCTATGTGAATGAAGGGCCAGAAGGCAAATTCACCTGGAATGACGGTCTTTTGCGAAAAGAGGGCCGTTTGTGCGTCCCGAATGTGGGGAAATTGAGGGAAGAACTGATGTATGAAGCGCATTATACAAAATATTCCATTCACCCCGGGAGCACAAAGATGTTCAACGATATGAAGAAGCTTTTCTGGTGGCCAGGGCTCAAGAAAGATGTTGCCCTTTATGTCTCCAAATGCCAAACATGTGCGATGGTGAAGGCGGAATGTCAAAAGCCGGGCGGTTATTTGAATTCACTGTCGATCCCAGAGTGGAAATTTGATGATATTTCCATGGATTTTGTGCACGTGTTGCCAAGATCGCAGCGAGGAAATGATTCCATTTGGGTGATTGTTGACCGGCTAACTAAAGTGGCACATTTTCTCCCGAACAGGCGGGATGATTCAGTTGAAAGTTTGGCAAAGTTATATGTTGACCAGATTGTGCGGCTTCACGGTGTTCCTCGAAGCATCGTAAGTGATCGAGATGAGCGATTCACGTCAAATGATTGGAGGCTAGTTCACCGACTGTTGGACACGAAATTGACTTTCAGTACGACCTTTCATCCCCAAACGGATGGCCAAACTGAACGTACCAACAGAACAATGGATGACATGCTCCGAATGTGCGCCCTTGACTTCGGAAAGAGATGAGAAGATCATCTTTATATGGTAGAGTTTGCATATAATAACAGCTACCAGGCGAGCATTGGGATGACACCATATGAAGCTCTATATGGAAGGAAGTGTCGTACTCCCTTGGCTTGGGTAGAAGCGGGCGAAGCTCGGGTTTTTAAACCAAATGAGGTTGATGAAGCAAACTCAACCATCCGGACTATTCGAGAGAGATTGCTTATTGCTCAAGATCGACAAGCGAAGTACTACAACGCCAAGCACCGGAACGTGGAATTTGCGGTTGGCAATTGGGTCTACTTGAAGATCAAGCCTTTCAAAGGTGTCTCCAGGATTCGACGATTGAAAAAGTTGAGTCCAAGATATTTGAGTCCTTTTGAAGTGGTTGAGCGAGTTGGCGAAGCGGCTTTTCGGCTAGCTCTGTCGGCAGACTTGAGTGGATTACATGATGTATTTCACATCTCGGTGCTTCGGAAGGCCGTGAAAGATCCAGCTCAAGTGATCGCGGATGATCGTGTGCCGGTGGAGTATGGGCTAACAACGAAAGTTAGACCCATTCAGATCGAAGATCGAGCCGAGAAACAGTTGCGGAACAAGACGGTCGCCATGGTGAAAGTCCGGTCGGACAACTGCGGCTGTGAAGAACTGTCATGGGAGCGAGAGCAAACCATGCGAGAAGAGTTCCCTGAGCTGTTTTTGTAATCTCTAGTGAGAATGTTGTAACATAAAATTTTGCATGTTGTGACATTTTTCTTGCTAGTTACTGTTGCCTTTCCTGTGTCTGAATTTCGAGGACAAAATTTCTTGTAGAAGGGGAGGATTGTAACAGTCCAAATTTCTGAAACAGGAAATTTTTGGGTGACACGGCCTGGGAAACGGGCGTGTCGCAGGGCGTGTCAGTGGACACGGCCTGCGACACGGGCGTGTCGCAGGGCGTGTCGAGGTTGTGTCGACGATCGGCCTTGGTGTCGACGATTTTTCGCTCGACGATGTGTCGAGAGGGGGCACACGGCCCAGGACACGGGCGTGTCCAAGGCCGTGTCGTGTGCTCGACGACTTTTACTCGACGATCGTCGAGTGCCGAGACATGAGGGTCGAGACGTAGGTGTCGAGTGTCGAGAAGTTGCACACGGCCTGTGACACGGGCGTGTCACAGGGCGTGTCAAGTCGGGTCGACGAACTCAGCCCGACGAAGCATTTCGACAGGGCGTGTCTTTGTGCCGTGTCTGGGCACACGGCCTGGGACACGGGCGTGTCACAGGCCGTGTGAAGTCTCGGGATGTTTTGAGATTTTTTTTCGCCCAGGCACACGGCCACAGACACGGGCGTGTCTGAAGGCGTGTTTGTGACACGACCCATGACACGGGCGTGTCCCATGGGCGTGTCACTGGTTTGGATAGGTCGGTTGACCACCGCTTGAGGCACACGGCCTGGGACACGGGCGTGTCACAGGCCGTGTCAGGTCAAATTTAGCTTTTCTCGCAGTTTTGTGGCCATCCATTCCTTCAGCTGGGATCCAAGGGCTGAAGCTTCTTCCCTCTTTTCCTAAAGGCCGAAATCTGAGAAGTTATTCTCATTTTACTTGGCCTTGATCTTTCTTCAAGTTAAGAGAGAAAGAGAGAGAGGAAGGAGGAAGAAGGGGAAGGGCTGCTTCTGGTGGTGCTGCGGTGTACCGACAAGAGATCCGAAGCCGGCGTTGCGGAGGAAAAACTCTTGTGCTTCGTGCAAGCTAGCTCTGCGTTCATGGCACCGAAGCGATCGTCAAGGGTAACGACTTTTCTTCCTAGCCATGTGAAGGCTTCCTTTTGGCATAGATTTATGATTCCCCCACCAAGAGGTGGCTGATTGTGGGAGTCCTTGGGTGGATTCTTGAAATCCCATTTTGTTGACATATAGATCCGGAAATGGAGTACGGAATAGGCATGCTGTGTGAAGCACATCTGGACAGGTTGGTCTGAATTGGTGATGTTGCATACGAACCGGAGAAGACTCCGTGATAAACATGTAGGGTAAGACGTTAACGGGTTATGCCTGCGAAAAGGAGTAGCAGGAAGTACTGGAGTGGTAACCCAGGAAAATATCCGTGTTATGTTTTTGGGTCCAACCTGTGAATGAGGCACAAGAAGTACTGGTGGGACCAGGAAATGCCCTTTGTGATGCTTGATGTCGTAGGGTGTCCACCTGTGAAGAGAGTAACAGGAAGTACTGGCATGGTAGCCAGGAAAGACCCCTGACATTTGTAATTTGCGGTGTCCACCTGTGAAGAGAATAACAGGAAGTACTGGTGTGCCCAGGAAAGACCCGCTGTTGCTGTGAGAGAATGAGTGTAAGAATGATGCCCAGGCTTGAATGCCAGAACAGGATCGGTGAGACCTACCCGCGCCTTTGATATAGCCATGAGTACGCTGTACTCGGAGAAGGCAAGGCGATTTGAGCAACGGGGGGTGGAGGATCCGACCTGCGTTATGTCCGTCCGACGTGAGACCAGAAAGTGCGGTCTGTTGGAGCGCATAACAAGAGTCTTAGGCCTGCGCGCCGTGATACAACGGGGGGCTACGGGCCATCCCGGTTCACTAAGACTATAAAACTCCGGCTGCACGACATGAAGTAAATGCTCAAGAGATTTACCGTTGGGTTGTGACCCCGATACGGTGGTGGGCAAGAGTTTTGCCAGAACACCAAGAATGTGCCCTGAGTGCACGGACCGTTGGGCCGGGTGGCGAATGGTTGTGATGGCTTGTGTGCGTGAAAGCACATTTTGATGATATATATTGTCATACTTGTGATATGATATGCCTGCAGGGAAGAATACCGCTGCCCCGAGAGAAGGGGTATGGTCGTTATAATTTGGTCAGCTGAACGCTGACCGTTGCTTTTGTTTGCCACCATTGGGTGGATTGTCCCTGTACAGGTGCTGGAGAGCCGAGCGAGACGCATAGAGGTTGATGTTCCTGCTGTTGTTGCTGCTGCTGTTGTTAGCCCTCGAAGGCTAGATTTTATGTTGTGTGTTTTCTTTTATTGTGGCCGGCCTGCGCGCCAATCTGTTTAGGCCACTGTTTGAAAGGCATGTAAGGCCATAAGGCCAACTCGTTGTACTTGTTGTAAGATATTGATATATCGTATAAAATGTGGAGTTTTATATTTGGGCATTCATGAGGAGTTCCAGTTGTAGTCTAGGCTTCCACTAGAATGATTTGTGATAGGTGCGATGCGCTACTCTGATATCATCTTGTACCTTCACCGCCTGTTTTGTGATATATACTGTGGGGCCCCGACCGGACCTTCTAGAATATACCATATGAACGGATGAGGTTGTTACATCAAGTGTAGTAGGACTGGCGAGCATTTCAGTCTTCGTTGTAGAGAAGTGAGGATCCAATCCATTCAATAGCCATAGGAGCACAAGGTGTTCACGTTGAGCGTGATGTCCTTACCTGGTAGAGGGAATCTCCCAAAGATCCAAGATCTCATCGGCGAGAACCTTCCATTCGTCAAAGTACTCTGTAACAGGACGCGCGCCTTGGCGTAGTTCAGCGATCTTGGGGAAGAGTTCACCAAGACGAGAGAGGTTGTTCGCCTGAGAGAACATCATGTGAAGAGTGTCCCATAGTTCTTTGGTGCTGTCGCAGTTCTTGCACATTTGTTGGACAGAGGGATTCATAGAACTCGGGAGAAGAGCAAAGATGCGACAATCATCACTATACCAGTCGTCATGTTCGGTACTCCCCACTGCATGGGTTTGGAGATGAGTAAGATGGTGTGTACGACGGATGCCTGCAAGAGACATAATAACCCCCTTCTTCCATAACCGAAAATTGGAGGAGGTAAGGATCGTGGTTGCAATCCTCGCGTTTGGAGCGGGAGCGAGCGATGTCGAGCGGGGTGCGATGTCGAGCGGGAGCGAGCGACGTGCGAGATCGAGCGACATAGCAAAAAAAGAAAACCTAGTTTCTATCCCTTTGATACCATGTTACGGGATTCGGGAGAAAAACTGAGTGCCTCATATTGATGTCTCACCCTTTATTTATAACAAAATGAAGTAACATAACCGTAGCGGTATATAATGTGGTACTAATGTAAATGCGTCTAATAACAGTAACGATGGATGCACAAGAGTTTTCAATCAGAATCAACATCTATTACAGGCCGAGATATACATTGCAGCACATGATTACAATGTAAACTGGGGACAACCTAAAATTGCAGCAAAGAAGAAACCGCGTGGACTGTTTCCAGTAACCGCACAGTCCGCCTACTTGCCAACCCAGTCCGCCATGATCGCAAAAATTGCCTACCCACAGCTAACCGCGCAGACTGCTGTTATTGCAAATGTTGAGCCCGAACAGAACCTGCTGAGAGTCCGGGCGAACTGCTCCACTTATCCGCAACTCCGAGGAAGAGACTAGCCACAAACCCTGCGACCTGCTGACTGTATCCGCGAACTGTACCACACCAACGTTCCTGCTAGTTGCCTAGCCGCCTGGTGTTGGCCGCATAACCTGCACAATTACCAACTTCCTTAGTCGCTGCGATTAGAAAATCGTAATCGCAAGTTTAAGCTCGTTCATACTGTTCACTGCTACATAATGATGAGCCGGGGGTCCTATTTATATGTGTGGAAAAGAGTGTCTTCACCACCTACACCGATAGGATAACCTCCCATCAAACCCTGCCGACTAACACCTGTATCTGCACAGAGCGAATACTAGCTCTACTCGCCAGGTCGCGCCAACCAGCTCCTGTCGGATAGACCATCAGTTTGCCAACCCGCGCGGATACTGCTTTGTATCCGCCCATTCTGCAGCCCGTGACAAGTCCAGTCAATACTGCCGAACTCAGCGAATAGAAAGACAGTCCGCACTAGGCGAACTCGGCGAGTAACCAAGCAAGCCGCACCAAGGCGAACTCCAGACTAAAGCAAGGCGAGCTCAGCGAGCTGCCAACCAGTCCGCACAAGGCGAGCTCGGCGCGCTAGGCACAAGCTGGACTTAGTCTCCCCCAGACCAAGTCCACGAAAACCCGCGGTTACCAAAACTTAACCACGCCACCTGAAACCGAGATCGTGCCCTTATGAACATCCCAGTCCGCAACTATCCATGCAGACTGCCTCATCAGACCGCGCGACCTCCAGGCAACCTGTCCGCGTAACAAATCTTACTCCACGATCTAACATCCAGACCGCAAGCTTTGGTCCATGCCGAACACCTGCGAGCTCCATAGAGTCCGCACAACAACCAACGAACTCTGATCCATTCTGCCCCGAGAAGGCACCAGCGACCAAACGACAAACCTCCCCAGTCCGCTAATCCGGTTGCCCCTTAGCGAATCAGAGAACCTGCCAGAAACCGCAGATAAACATCCTATCCGCCCGGTCATTCCACCAGAGCGCTTGCTGGTCCAGACCGCCAGAGAACCACAACCAAGCCGTCTGTCCCACTAGGTAACCCGCCAAGGCTATCCGCCTAGTCCGCGCGGTTTTTGCGATCTGTGCGGTCAGACCTCCCTAACCGCCCGACTTCCCCCATCTCCACACTTCAACATTTACAACACTCCCTCTTGAAGTGTAGAAGAGGAACCAGCCCGAGCAACTCCTGCAACCGAGTAAACGACCCCTTCGCCAACGGCTTGGTAAAGATATCCGCCACGTTGTCCTAAATCCGAACATAGTCAACCATCAAAGATCCTTCCAGCACCTTCTCCCGTATGAAGTGATGTCCGATCTCGATATGCTTCGTACTCGCGTGACAAACTGGATTATTCAACAGTTTGAGAGCACTCTCATTGTCGCCGCAAATCAGAGTAGGATGCTGCACCTTGTCATGGATGTCATCCACTAACCGCCTAAGCCAAATGGCTTCCTGAGTAGATAAGGCCGAAGCCTTGTACTCCGCTTCGGTAGTGGAGACGGACACCTAATCCTGCTTCTTGCTGCACCACAAAACTGTCGCCGATCTCGTGAAGAAGACATACCCAGATGTCGACTTCCGATCATCTGTATCTTCCCAAAATCAGCATCTGTGTAGCCATGCAAACAAAAGCCCGTGTCCCACTTGTACAAGAGACCCAACTCCAAGGTGGACTTGACGTACTTCAAGATACCTTTAGCTGCCACCAGCCGAGGTTTCCGCGGCTCCGCCATATACCGACTCACCTGGCCAACTGCGTAAGCAATATCCGGCCTACTAATAGTCAAGTATATAAGACTCCCCACAAGTGCCCGAAACACCAAAGGGTCTGGAAGAACCCTTCCCCCATCCCGCCGAAGTTTTAAGCCAACCTCCAGAGGAATAGAACTGTTCTTCCCTTCCCGCATGTCGAATCGCTTAACGATCCGCTCCGCATAGCCCTTTTGGGAAACGAGCATGTCATGCCTCTGCACTTCGAGCCCAAGGAAATGATGAAGCTCACCCAAATCCTTCATCTCGAACCGGATAGCTAGCTCATCCCGGAGCCTAGTTACTTCCACCTCTGAGTTCCCCGTGACGATCATATCGTCCACGTACAACAGAGCGAGGACCTGAAGCTCCCCCTGCTTCTTAACGAACAGACTGGAATCTGAGTCTGAAGCAAAGTACCCGCAGAACTGGAGATATTCTGTGATCTTCTCATACCACGCCCGAGGCGCTTGCTTCAGACCGTAGAGGGTCTTCTTCAGCTTACAGACGTGCCCTGGATGTTCTTCAGATACGTAACCCAGTGGTTTCACCATGAAGATGTCTTTGTCAATCTCGCCATAGAGAAAAGTATTTTTCACGTCGAGTTGTCATATCTTCCACCCTTGACAATCCTCCAAGGAGACCACCACCCGCACTGAAGACATCTTGGCCACAAGGCTAAACGTCTCCTTATAATCCTCCCTGAACTATTAAGAGAACCCCCGAGCTACAAGGCGAGCCTTGTACCGCTCGATACTCCCGTCAGCCTTCTTCTTCAGCTTGTACACCCACTTACACATCACAGGAGTGATGCCTTCGTCTTTGGGCATAAGAACCCCAGTCTCATTCTTCCTGAGGGCTGCCATCTCCTCATTCATAGCATCATCCCACTCCTTGTCTCCAGTGGCCTTATCAAAGCTCGAAGGCTCACATTCATCCGAGGGACCTGCGAAGAAACATGAGACAAAGCTCACCGTGTTTCCGTCCCTATACCGAGCTGGTGGAATTATAGTCCTTTAGGATCTCCGCAGGGCTTGACCCTGATCCACCACTCTCGCTGCTTCTTCTGAACTTGCTCTGATCCCGGGCCCACCAGGAGCATCGCTCCCCCCGCTTCCTGAACCAGAAGCTTCCGCCCCAGAGCTAGTTGCCGCTGGAGCACCTGGCGACACATGTAACTCCACCAGAAGATCCCGAGCAACTTCCTCTTACCCTCCGTCAGACTTGCTCTCCTGTAGCTCAACAGACGAGCTACCATGGTATGACATTAACTCGTCAAATATCACATCCCGGGAGACAACAGACCTCCGTGTCTCTGGATCCATGCACTTCCATCCCTTCTTCCGCTCATCGTATCCAACGAAGACCAGCTTCATTGCTTTAGCATCTAGTTTCGTCCTGAGTGCATCTGGAACGTGTACATAGCAAGTCGATCCGAACACCCGAAGATGTTCAACTCCGGGCTTCTCCTTGAAGATCAACTCATGAGGAGATCTCATGTTGATCGGACTGAGGGGCATTCTGTTGATGACGTACGCCGCACATGTCATTCCCTCCGCCCAGAAGGACCTAGGAATACCTTTGGCGTGAAGCCAACATTTGCAGGTCTCCGTCAGATGACGGATCTTCCGCTCCGCAATTACGTTCTGCTGTGGAGTGTGAGCACAAGTGAGCTCTCGTTGGATGCCGAACTTTCTGCATAAGTTAGAGAAATCCAATGAAGTAAACTCTCCGTCGTTATCCGTTCTCAACTTCTTAAGCCGTAGACCGAACCGACCCTCCACAAGCTCCTTGTACTCCACAAACTTCCTGAATGCCTCTGACTTCTCTTTCAGAAAGTATACCCATGTCTACCTGGAATAGTCATCAACAAGAACAAGCATGTACCTGCTTCCGCCGAGACTGGGCGTGACGGTAGGCCCCGTTAGATCACCATGAATACACTCCAACGGTACTCTACACCTAGTCTGCGATATGTCAAATGGAAGGCGACGTGTCTTTCTATATTGACAACCGACATAGACATGACCGTCGCCGTAGGATGAAAGACTAGGCAGGTCCTGCATCAGACCTTTCACCGCCATAGCCTTTAGTTTGGCCTTTAGTTTGCAACGACTGGACGACGAGATGCCGTCGTCCAGTCGTTGCATGCACTCGTGTGTTCTCGAGTGTTGACCTATCTATAACGTGCATGTCATATGGCCCCAAGGTCGCGCGTATGCTGTCGATGCATGACCAGGGGCTCACAATTTCACTGGTTAACGCCGATTGAGCTTGCTGGCGAGACGACGGCTGGCACTTGGATTCAGCGCTCGGCAAGTTCAAGAGGTCGAGACGGTTTCTCAAGAGGTCGAGAAGGAAGGTGCTCCTCCTTGAAGGCGAGCCACTCCTCCTCTGGCACCTTCCCGTTAAGGAACAGATGGTCGATGAAGTTTTCAACACACTTCTAGCGCCCATCCACTGTCTCCGAGTCGCAGGATATTGCTGTAGAGATGTCGAGTGGGGGCGCGAAGACAAGAATAGGAGAAAAAAGAGGGGAGCTGGGGGGGGGCAGTTATTGTGGTAGGTAAGATTAGAGAATGAGGTATTTATAGAAGAAAATTTTAGCGGGGAAGAGGGGTCGCGGCAATCGGCGCGACCTACTCGCCTTCAACCCCTCGATCCCTCCCGCACCACGAGAGTCACCAGCTCTCCCAAGATTGGTGAGTGCTCACCCCAATCACAAATTCAAACATCACAAAACATAAAGAATAACATACAAACACAAATGAATATATAAACGAACACCCGCGAGGCGGGGTCAAGCACAATATAATATCAATATTGTCAAATGCTTGAAGGAAAAAACATATCGACAGTCTAAGGAGGAAAAGAGGGAGGGGGTGGTAAGCGAGCTCAGGGAGGATGTCATTTTCAGGTTCCCCGACCTCGTGTACGCACCCTTGGACTTTGCCTGGTATTGGCGCACTCGCAGGCGGCGACAACCTCCTATTGCATGATACGCATGCAGTCCTCAATTCGATTAAAATGATCCTTCTGTGACGCGATATCGCCTCCAGAGCTCCACTGCACCTCTTCCGCGAGCAGCGCGCAATCCCCTTCCAGAGCATTCATCCGCTGCTTTAGGGCGAGGATGTGAGGGAAGGGCTTAGCCTCGCCTGAATCCCTCTCATCCTGGAGCTCACGAAGCATGTACCCATATTTGTTTAGGAGCGCTGCAGTCCCCTTCCAGAGCATTCATCCGCTGCTTTAGGGCGAGGATGTGAGGGAAGGGCTTAGCCTCGCCTGAATCCCTCTCATCCTGGAGCTCACGAAGCATGTACCCATATTTGTTTAGGATCCCTTCCATGCGACCCATTATCTTGGCAACAGTGGAGGGGTCACTGAGGAACTTATCAATCATAGAGGGGGATGCCGACGCCGAGTAGGCCCCTACATAACTTGAGGCGTCAGCTACAAAAATCTCATATTGATCTGAGAAGTCTAGGGAGAGGTCAACGTGATGTTAAAGAGATATAAAGGAGGAAAGTATAATTACTTACCACGCGGGTACTCGACAACATTTCCTTGGCGACGGGGGGAGGGCTCACTGCGTCGTCCCAAGGGGTGTATCGGTTGCACGCCTAAAATATTTGAGGGGGAGTGCTAGGGACTTTCCCGCACCCCATTGCTGAGGAGTTGTATCAGAGCCAGACACTACGGAGGCCGCAGTAAGGGCAAGAGCATTGCTCGTCGGGTTAAGGACCGCATCAGCGAGCTCCCGGGCGAGATCGCAGGAAGGTGACTTCCTCGGATGGGTTGTATCGACAAGTTTGACAAAAGTGGGAACTGCAAAGGGAAACATAGAGTTATTTGTACTTCTAAAGGTACTTAACAAAACTTTGTGGCCGATCACTGCTAAAACCTCTGTCCCTCTGATACCATGTAAAATTTTGTGAAACGAGGAAGGTCGCAAGGACACTCAACCAACCAAGTCAAATAAATCAGAAATAGATAGAAGAACAAGTGTCATAATGGAATTAATAATCTTCTTTACAATGTGAGGCATACATTGCGAGACATGATTTCAGAATGCACTCGATGGAAATCACAAAAAAACAGACAGTCCAGTCCGCCCAACATGTAGACTACCAACACTAGATTGCGTGCGGTTAAACACACCAGTCCGCACAGCAATGCAGATAACAATCTTAGTCCGCGTGGACTTAAACAAATAGCCACACGAAGTGAAAGTGGGTGAATGAAGCACTTGAACAACCTATCCGGGCGGACTACACGGACAGGTTTGGCGGACAGCCAGGTCGACAGGGATGTTGCAGACGGCTTGTTCTATAGCGGCCTGGGCGGTCTGTTCGTGCGGACTACGCGGACAGAAGCGGCTGTTAGCCAGGCCGGCTTGTGCTCAATGGGCAGTTGGATCCCAGGAAGTAACCGGGCGGATAAGGACTCTATCCGCGGAGTCCGGCAAGAAGCGGACTGAAGAACTGGAGCTCGGCAGACCGGCTTGGTTGAAGCCTTGATCTTGCTCTAGTGAAGCGGCAAGTAGTAGACGCGGAGACCTCCAGTCAGTGCGGACTGATGCTGGAGATCGCCGGGGCAGGCAGACTGAATCCAGTGTCCGCCAGTAAGTACGGACTGGCCCTTGTGGCCAGTGGTCTGGACTTGGTGGGTTCTGAACCAAGTCCAGGTTGGCTCAGTCCGGGGAGATCGCGCAGTGGAATGCGGACTGTGTCTCAGTCTGCCAAGCTCGACATAAGTGCTGTGTGCCTTGGTTGCGAGTTTGGGAGAAGCGGACTGGGGATTGTGTTCGCGACTGCGTGCAGACTGGAGCTGGGTCCGCTGAGTCCGACAGCTGTCTTGCTGGCATGGTTGTGGACTCGGGATAAGCGGACTGGGCAGTCTGCGGGATATGCGGACTGGGCAGTCTGCGGGATATGCGGACTGGAGCAGTCCGCGGGATATGCGGACTGGAGCAGTCCGCGGGATATGCGGACTGATGGTATCCGCTGCATAAGCAGACTGGAGCTGTGTCCGCTGAGTCCGGCAGTTGCCTTGGTGGCAATGCTGTGGCCTCGGGATTAGCGGACTGGAGCTATGGGCGGACAGCTGTTGCAGAGTTCGGCTGTGGAGTCTTGGCTTGGTCTTTGGCGACAAGGCAGACTGACGCTGCAGTCCGGCCTTGGTAAATCTTCGGCAGTTTGGCTATCTCGCACAGGAAGCGGTGGATTGGTGTGTGTATCCCCAGGCTTGCGGATACATTTGTTCTTGTTGCTGGATGTGACGGTAATCCTATTGGCTAGGGCGGTGATCACACTCCTCATCGTGCCTATAAATAGGACCCATGTCACATCAAGAGAGAAGAGAGCCAAAGTGAGCAGTAAATTGAGCCCGCAACAGTTCCTGCAGACTGGACTTTGGTGTCCGCACGATTTGTTAGAGTTGACCGGTTTGTGCTGTGCAGGTTATGCGGATAGCGCTGGAAAGCCAGGACTTGGCACTGATTGCGATTAGGGACAGTGCGGACTCTGCGGTTAAGCAACATGCGGTAAATAGCAGGTCGCGGACAGCGACCAGACGGTTTTCTCTTTGGCAACTTGTGTTCGGGGTTCAATAAGTCGCTTGCTTCAGGTGGACTGTTCTATTCGGCATCACAACTTGTGTGGTCTGGCGGCTAGGCGACCTCGCGGTCAGGCGGCTTGCAGATCGGCGGTTAAGAGATTAACATTGGAATAAGGGGCAGTCCGCACGGTTTGGGTTGCGGTCTGGCGACCTGTCGGTTTGAGCGGACTCCACAACAGTAGACCGGCGGCTTGGTGGTTGAGTCCGCGCGGCTTGTGTAGTTTTGCCTTTGTAACTGTCTCTGCTCTTCCTGTGATGGTTTTGGCGAATCATGTCTCGCCATGTTTGTCTCGCTTTGTAAAGAAGTTGGTTGTTAATCAATAAAGACTCTTGTTTGCTGCATGTGTTTCTGGTTGTTACTGCTTAGTTGAGATAACTCCTGCTATCTCCAAGATCCGGAGTAATTTCAACAAAACATACATTCTATGATAATGACGTTCTTGTCCAACATCACGGAGCAAATAAGCTGTGATAAGTCGCGTCAAACGCAGTCAAAATAAAATATTGTAAAGCTTAATTTATGTAAGAAAACGAATTTACATAAGACGTGTGATCATTATTTTAAAGAGGTTGCACTAACCTTTAAATGAGCTTTTAACTAATGCTCACTTCTTCAAGGTACAAAAGACAGTTAGATCTCAAAACTCTGATGTACATGAACACCTAAGAAGCACGAAAAATTCAAAACTTCTACTGAAAGAAGAAAACGTAGGATATCAACAAAATCATATTGAAAATATAATAGTTTAAATAAGATGAGAAAATTGTGTATCTAAATCTCATATTTTAGATAATTATTTATGGGGGGAAACTTAATTTAAGAAATTATTTGAATATTTAATATATTTATTTGTATTAATTAAATAATATATTAATACTTTAAATGATATAATATTTTTGAAGCAGGGAAAAGCCCTACTCTAAAATTCGGATCAATGTAGCATAAGGTTACTGATCCTGCGATCGAACTCCATGGCTCGGACAGTTAAGACGAGAGAGAAATAAACTATAAACACGCCCAAGTGCTCTAGTAAGAAGGTCTCACCACGTACCCAGAAGTTTGGGAGAAACTTCCCTTCTGCGACCAAAAGCTAGGCGAGGTACTAGGCAGACATGAACTTGGCGAGTTTTCACTTTGGGGGACCTCAACCTCTTCCAAAAGTCATTCCTAGTATCCCTGGGGGGGCAATTTATAGGCAAATCTGGGGGGGGGGTGGTATAAGCAAGCATCCTGCCTCTGCTAACGAGTATTAAGGGCTACTTGCCCATACTCGCGAGATACTCGCCCAAGCACGCCTTAACTCGTCCAAGCTCATCTCTGCTCGCCCAAGCTCGCCTCGACTCGCCCAAGCTCGCCTCGACTCGCCCAAGCTGGCCTCGACTCGCCCAAGCTGGCCTCGACTCGTCCAAGCTCCCCTCGACTCGCCCAAGCTCGCCTCGCCCAAGCTCGCCTCGCCTCGCCCAAGCTTGTCTCAGCTCAGTGGCGAGGTTTGCGAATAGCCGTCTCCTTAGATGTTTTTGATCTCGACGTGTAACAACCTGCCCTGCCCACGACTCGAAAGGACGACTGTCGGCACCCCCAGCACCGCGCTCGAAAGGGTTCAGCCTCAACCGATCTGCATATCATGCACCCCAACCCGTCTTCGGTCCACCAGCGGGTTGTTGGAAGCTGCAACCTCCCTTTGATGAGGGAAAGTCAAGTTAAGCGAGCAACACAGGGACTTCCCAGGAGATCACTCGTCCCAAGACTATTCCAGCCCAAGCACGCTTAACTATGAAGTAATTTCAACTCTCAACACCAAATCCCAAGACTACTTGCAGCTCAATTGGTGATGAGAGTTGAAAGTACTTCATAGTTAAGCGTGCTTGGGCTGGAGTAGTCTTAGGATGGTGACCTCTTGGGAAGTCCCTATGCTGCCCGCTTAACTTGACTTTCCCTCATCAAAGGGAAGTTGTGGCTTCCAACAACCTGTTGGTGGACCGGAGATGGGTTGGGGTGCATGGTTCGTAGACCGGTTGAAGCTGAACCCTTTCGAGCGTGGTTCTAGGGGTGTCAGTGGTCATCCTTTCGAGCCGTGAGCTGAGGAGGTCATTACAAAAAAAAACATCACAGAACGTACATTAACTTATCTGAATGCTCATACAAACTTATAAGTTAAGATTTCCAAAGTAACTTATTATATAAAAGAGCTCATACTAATTTATATGAAGAGGATTTGCAGCTATAATCTAACTATTCTAATGCAACTCACTCACCCGACTCTATGCACAGACTTTTCATACGTTCCCCACTTTTTGGAGGTAGCTAAACTCTCAGATACCAACCATCGTGGTTCATGGTGGCAGTGGAGCGGGTATCTCCACTCTTAGGCGGGCAGGCACACTACCTAGCCTAGACCTTACGTACGCCTCAACGCTAAGAACACAACAGCGGTGCCCCTACGTACTCTTACTGGAAGTACTCCAGACTTTATGAGCGGGTGTGCGTTTTGGGGGTTAGTCCTACATACATTAGTATAAACAACCTACTGGTCCCCTCCAAAGACATGCACACCTCACTAGAGATAACGTACTTCTATCGGTGTGCTAACTGGAACAGTACCGAATGACCCACCACAACAAGTACAAACTAGGTATGAAAATACTTACCCGAGCCTCCAGCTCGCAAGACCATCTCGTCCTCAAGACTTATACATCACCGAGCCTTCAAATTGCAGGACTATTACGACCTTAATTTATCTCTACCCTGAGTCTCCAGCTCACAGGACTAACGTGTCCTAAATCACTCCAACCCATACACGGGTGAGATTGTTAAGTTATCCTTTCAACCTGTTAGACTACTCTTGTCTAACTTTTAGTTGCACTTAGCAATTTAAGATTGATCTTGGACTTCTCGAGGTCTACCCGGTGAAGGGTTCACAGCGGTACTAGGAACTATAATGAGATTAACCCTATTATTTCCTTTCTCAAGATATTTAGTTTTGTTAGTGACAATCCTTTATCAAATTCTCTCATATAGTTACTCTTAGAAAGTGTATGGTGATTTGTGCTTCATATAGGGGAATGATGATCTTTCGTTGTTCCCGAACTTAACTACGCCCTTAGGGTCCATGTACACTAACTCACACCACCTTTTGGTAAATCCCTTAGGACTCTAGCCAACATCACATCAAGGTCCTTGATATACCCCAACCTGACTAGAACTAATTTGTATCGCATCTAACCATCGCCCCCTTGACTTTACTATATGCAGCCCAAATAATCGATATGAGTCTGAGAGATGTAACCTTCAAATATTTTATCTAAATATCAAGCGATTAATTTACAGGGGTCTGAATACTCAGTTATGATGAAGTTCCCAAGTTTCAGCATTTTCTAAATTAAATTGACCATAATTGAATTTTCCTAAAATATAAGTCACTGGTAGATTTGAACATGAAGTATCAATTTCAAGGGTCCAAACATTACCAATTAATTTCCAAAAGGTTACAATGATAAATAAAAGATCTGAACAAAATTTCATAACATTTCAGTAATATTTGATATTTAATTTCTAATTACAAAAAATTGATCCACTAGGTCATATTACACATGAAGTACTATAAATATTTATCAAATAATTACAGAAAAATTACTAGATGTTACAAATGATAAATAATTATTTATTCCAGAAATGCATAATTTTTTACTTAATTTGAGTACAACTATCTCAATAATATAAAAGGGACAAAAAGAGTAATTATAACTGCAACCCTAAGATTCTGCCTTTCAAAAATTCTAATTAATTTATCCAGTGTGTATCATGCTAAATAATTGTTATTGACAAGGTTTCATAATTTTTGCAACTATTTTAGTCACCATGATTTTATTAATACATATGCAAAATAAAATAATAATTAATTCATTTGTCGAGCAAATCAACTCCAAATGTTCCAAAACTTCACGGGGAGATGTACTTTCACTAAATAATGCATGTATAAAATTTTACTAGATTTGACTAAGTCAATCTTTCTAAATTCACAAGATATATCTTTTGACTAAATGCACACCACATATCACAAGTCATAGCCTCTTGCATTGGAATACACCCACATGCAGAGCTTCAAATAACTTGAAAATTTTACCATGGCTTTCTGTTGCCCTACTTAGACTCCCACCAAAATTTGGGGTCATTATATTTATTTTTTACTAAAATATTTTACTTTTATAAAAAATCACATTTTACCTAAAATTATAGGAATATGTTGTCAAAGAATTCCCATTTTTGGATAGAATATGTATATAGGTACATGCATACATGTTACAAATTTCAACCTCATAACTTTAACCATTTGAAAGTTATTCAAGAAATATGGGTTGTCCCCTCCTAAGGACCTGTCCCGCTAAGACTGTCCTATAGGGAGCTATAATGCTCCAAATGAGCTGATTCAAGTCCCTAATTAAAGTTAAGACAAAAGACTATAATTTTCATATTTTGTATTTTCATTAATATACCTCTAGGAGGCACTAATTTCTATTTGAAAATGTTTATTTTAGAGTGACAAAAATACACATTAAATAACATAACTATAGTTTATATTAATTACTATTTAGCACGAATCTTGAAGCATTTTTGACGGGATCTGATTATCTTCTTCTCTAAGAAGATGGTGGAGATTGTCCAGACCTGGAACACATTCAAGCTCCATTTCCTGACCATCCACCGACCTCCCCGGCTGGCCACCACCACCACCGCCTCCGTTGAGGTGGTGACTATCGACGGTGGTTTGGACGACGAAGTGGTGTTTTCCGGCGAACCCAACACCTCACACTTTCATGAAAATTTGTCCAAATTTCTCGCTTTTATCAAGCTCAATCGAGCCTGATTTCTCAACATAGGGATCTAGGATTCTAGCACAAGGGGAGAGGAGGAGAAATGGACCTTATATCGGGCTTGGAAGCTGCTGCTTCGACGAGTGTCCATGGTAGTGGCGGTTTCCGGCGATCGACTTCCCAATTTCGATTCTCCACCAAATGCAATGATCCAAGACCCGATTTTGATTGCTTGAGGGCTTCCATAAGTGATGAAAGAGCTGGATTGGGGTAAGGAGTGGTGTTTAAATAATTGTCATGGAAGGGGGTGGTCGGCCATGACCATTAATGACCCTCCTTGATGGTGGCCGACTGGAATTGATGAGATTTTCCTCCCAAGTATTAGAGGAGATGAATGGTGTGCTTAGGGAAGAGGAAGGGTGTGCCTCATGACCTCCCTCCATTAATTTATTCGTCCATTAATATTATGGGGGTTTTCCAATTTTCCCCCATTAAATCTCATGAAACTCCCAAATCAGATTATATTAAATACAATATTTCTAATGGGCTGTAGGATGGGCCCCTGTTCAAGGCCTTAGCCCATAGGAAATGGGTTGAATTTTATTCCTCTCTTTTAGGCTAAATTTTGACCATGGTTGACTTGGGGTGTTGACTTGATCAACTAATTAGTTGAGTGATCTCATGAGTTGGTCTTGAGTCCTATGACACCACCCAGAGTTGATTAGGTCATGGTGATGCCCTAATTTGACCAATTTGGCCAATATGTGTGAATTTGACAATTTAAGGCTAATTTTGACTTTGGTCAAATTGGTCAAATTGATGACTTCATGACGAGGCTTTTGGGTCAATTGGGTTCTTAATGATGTCTTAAGACTAGTAGTGAGGTCAATTTCATATTTTGGGGGTCAATTAAACCTATTGGTGAAGGAATGACCTATGTTGACCTAAAAGGTACTTCAGTAAATTTGCCCAATTTGGTGACTCTATGATAGGGTTTTTGGGACACCTGGGTTTCTCTTAGGGTTATGTATCTATTGATGAGGTCAATTTTAGTTGGTGAATCCAATTTGGAGTGAATTGGCCTAGGTTGACGTGTGCACCATTGGGGTGCTTATAGCAATTTCCTAGGTTCAACCTAACCTAGGGTCATCTCATGACCTCTACTCACCACTCAATTCCTAACCCTAACCCAAGGGGGTGTAGAAGGAAATTGGATGTTACACGATGAATTACGGGTTATACATAATTCCCGCCTTTTCCGGGCTTGACTCGAGCTTGGAAAAACAACGTAAGACCCATAGTTCAGAAAAAAGGCACTGGACGATACACTGTGTGAGATCCTTCCTAGGCGTGGAGCTCAACTGAAGTAGGAAAAATGTCAACACTTACCAGGGGTAAAACTCAACTGAAGGAGATGGAGAAGAGTGGACTCCTCACGGGCCAAGCATAACTGGATGGGGAGAGATGGTTAATACCTCACATGAGCCGAGCTCAACTGAAGTGGAGAAGAGGTCGACACCTAACCGGAGGAAGCTCAACTAGAGGCGGAGAGAAGGTCGACACCTATTAGAAGGAAGCTCAACTGGATGTGGAGAGAAGGTCGACAGCTTGCAAGAGCCGAGCTCAACTATAGGTGGATAGAAGATCGACAGCTCATAGTAGCCGAGCTCAACTAGAGGTGGAGAGGAGGTCGACAGCTCACAGGAGTCGAGCTCAACTAGAGGTGGAGAGAAGATCGACATCTCATAGAAGCCGAGATCAACTAGAGGTGGATAAGGGAGTCGCCACCTTGCGGGAGCCGAGCTTAACTAGAGGTGAAGAGAAGTCACACTCAGGGGCATGTAGCCGATATGCAGGAAAGGAGTTCGTGTATGGACTCATTGGTACGTAGATTGCCCGCCCTACTACTTAAGAAACCGACAAAGAGTTAATTGCACCGATTTCGTTGATGACGAAGGAAACTTTCTTCAAGGAGAGGACAATCTTCTCTTTGTCTAGTTGACAGGTTGGCGTCTAGACCTATTCCTGATAGTTCCTCCAGTCAGATGAGAAGTGCGATAGGGTAGGTAGTTAGGCCAACATACAAGGGGGAAGATGATCATGACCGTTAATGCAAGGGCTTGGTCTTACAAGAACGCTTTTAAGACCAAACACACCATCCCATCACCCGCTCTAGGCTTTTTAGGAGAATCAGGTCGGAGACAAGTTTTATAAATCAATCGTGGAGACCGCTTCCTGCTTACCTCTACAAACTCCCATTCTACCACTTGGCTACGAAGACTAGGGTACAAGCAAAGTGAAATAGCCCTCGGGGGGGGGGGGGGGGGGGTCCTATAGGACGCACACGCTCGAGGCCTTCATCCAGCCTCTAGTTGTGAAGACGACGAAACCTGGATAGGGACATACACTAGGGAGTTCTTGTGGGACACACACACGAGGCCTCCATCATACCCATTGGTTCACCTTTCCTGCAATGTTTATGCCTGCTTCCTGCATTCATAAACCGTAAGCAATGATAAGCATTTAAATTCAACACAATTTCTGATCCTGCTTCGAGCCTAAAGCTCTTTCGTGGCCAAACAGTGCCCTTAAGGTAAGAGGATCCTTCCCAAGGCACAACAATCATCCCTTTGCCGGGTTAAGAGGTTAAAGTCCAAACTTTCTCCTGATAATCTCACCAACCGAATGAGAAGTGAGATCGGGAGGTAACTAGGCCAACATACAAGGGGGAGCTGATCTCGGTCATCAATGCAGAGATTTGGTTTTACAAGAACGCATTAAAACACGACATACCGTCCAATCACCCGCTCTCAGTGTTATGAGAGTCAATTCGGAGGCTCGTTTCCTAACTCGATCGTAGTGATCATTTCTCGCCTACTACGCCTGCTTGAGCCGCTTTCATGAATAGAAGCTAAACCCCTCATATTTCAAGGTATTAGAGAAATATCATCGGTCTATAAGTGTAAACAAGCGTACCATTCGGTAGAACATTTTCAGGTTATCATAGCTTCAGGTGTTCGAGAAGATGAAATGAATAACATAGCCGCCTGCTTGCTGAAGCAATAGCCTCAGACCTATAAACTCGCAGAATTGAAGCGAACACCATAGTTGCTGAAACAGTGATCTCGCGTGTATGTGCTCACAGAAATAAAGATCACTATAGACATTGAAGTGATAACCTCGCAAGTATGAACCTCGTAGAATGGAAGAGAGCACCCTATTTGTCGAAGTGATGACCTTATGAGTATGGAACTCGCGGAATTGAAGGAGAGAACCATAGCTGTTGAAGTGATAACCTCGCGAGTATGGAACTTGTGGAATTATAGGAGAACACCATAGTTGCTCAAGAGATGATCTCACGAGTATGGAACACACGGATTTGAAGAGAGCACTTAGTAGGCATGAAGATCATCACGAGTAGGAGCTCGCGGAATAATAGCCTGATGATGTCATTAGTAAGTCATCTCATGGAATGTAAGCTCTTGGTGAAGATCACCGTGAATGGGAGCTCGCAGAACACCACATATATTTTTCCCTGGTGGTGAACTCGTCGTGAATTGTCATGTATGTTAGTCATACAAAAAAGTACTCACGGGCTTTACCAAAGCACTCATAAGTATAAACATGTATGAAAAGCACCATATTGAAGAAGGAAGGGAGAAAATGATTATAAGCACACCCCAAGTGCTCCAGCAGGGAGGTCCCACCACGTACCCGGAAGTTTTGGAGAAATTTCCCCTCCGCGACCAAAAGCTGGGCAAGCTACTAAGAACACATGGACTTGGCGAGTATCCACTTGGGGGACCTCAACCTCTTCCAAAAGTCATTTCTAGTACCCCTAGGGGGGCTATTTATAGAGAAATTCTGGGGGTGGTGAGTATCCAGTCTCTACTAGCGAGTATCAAGTGCTACTCGTCCATATTCACGAGGTACTCGCCCAAACTAGCCCAAGCTCGGCTCAACTCGTCTCTACTCGCCTCTGCTCGCCCAGGCTCGCCTCTGCTCGACCAAGCTCACCTCTTCTCGCGGATAGGTCTGCGAATAGCTGTCTACTTAGGCGTTTCTGATCTCGACGAATTACATGTTATACAAATATATCATTACAATTATATAATATAAGTGGCAGTGCACGGGCCCCCGTGCCCCAGAGGGACGGAATATTTTTGTTTATATATTTGAGTAATTATTATTTTTCCTTTTTTTAGTTATATTATTGTGATAGTACATCAGACATGGCAGTACCCTATCCATAATAGGACTCACGTCGCCATACTAGTCTAGCCATGACAATAGATCGAACTTGATAGTGCTAACATCGTCTATGAACAGGCTACGCCAGTCCTGAGTTACTTTGAACCTAATCAACTAACATATCTTAAGAGGAAGAACACTTAATCACATGAAGCTAACCTGACTTTAAAGGGGGCTTTAAAAATGCAAGCATTCATCATCACAAATATGCTTTTGTTGCGGCCAAAATCGACGCCCCGATCGGAGCCGAGTAACTTGGACCGTCTTAGTTCACGGAGCGGTCGAGCGTGCACACATTCAATGAGAGAAATAAAAACTGGCAAGACAATTTTTTAACGTGGAAACCCGTCAACTGGGTGAAAAATCACATTGCTGGATCTGTGACAACCAAACCTCCATTATATCTGAGCGTTGTTACAGAGCTTTTTCGAGAACTCAAGGGCGACATGCCGCCTTTCGTTACAATTATTGAGGAGAGAGAGAGAGCAGGGCTGGGAGAGTGACGGGCCACCGCTCACAAAGCTAACTATTTCTTCGTGTGTTGCGGGGAGAGATGCACTCGTTGTATTCTGGAGTCTTCTGATAGCTCTTGGAGGTAGGAGTAGCTTGTTGCACTTGTTCTGATGTCTGGGTCTTGGAAGCTCGCGCGACGCGCTTGGCGCATCCTATCCTCTGTGGATCGTCTCATGTTGTAATTAGAGGAGACGAGAATTGCTGACTTGCTAACGCTTGGTGGGCTCGTTGCTGAGCTGAGGGCGTTGAACACTTGCAGCGGTTTGGAGAGCGGAACACACGGAGGTACGCTTGGAGCGGACTTGATGGCAGAGCGCGCGAAGAGCTGGTTGATGGAGAGAGCGTGTGGCTCTTGCTGGAGGAGAGCGCGCGGGGCGCTTGCCGCGGGAGAGCACGCGGGGTGCTTAACAGAGGAGAGTGTGCAGGGAGCTTCGCCAGAGGAGAGTACGCGGGGCGCTTGTTGGCGGAAAGCACGCAGAACGCTTGTTGGTAGAGAGCGCGTAGGGCGCTTGTTGCGCTTGAAGGAGGTGAGCGTGCGAGGAGCTTGCTAGTGGTGAGCGCGCGGTGCACTCACTAGAGTGGAGTGAGCGGAGAGCGGAGGGAAGATGTGCACGAAAGGAAGCGACGTACGCGAGAGCGCACAAGAAGGCGGAGCGTGCAAGAAATAGACGCTTGTAAGAGCGCGCAAGAAAGAGGTGTGCACGTGAGTGCGTAAGGAAACGACGAGTGTAAGAGAATGCAAGGAGGCAGATTACACGAGTGCGCGCTAGGAGGCAGAGCGTGCGGGTGCGTGCAAGGAAAAGACGCACGCAAGATTGTGCAAGGAAGAGGCGTGTGCGGGAGCGTGCAAGGAAATAACAAGCATGAGAGCATGCAAGGAGGCGGAGCACGCGAGAGCGCGCGGGTGCGCACAAGGAAGAGATGTGCGCAATGAAGAGATGCACACAAGGAGGCGGCGTGCGCGAAGGCACGCATGAAAGAGATGCGCGCAAGGAGGCGCCACGCATTTATGCGCATATTATTTTACAGGAGGAGAGAGACATTCTGTATGTGGATTTTTCGGGCGAAGAAGAGAGAGATGAAGATCTTCGAAGGGAGCTTCAAAGATGAATGAGATCTTCAAGGAGTGCTTGAAGAGATCTTCAAGGAGTGCTTGAAGATCTTCGAAGGGGGGATGGGAATGAAGAAGATGAAGGAGGAACGAGGAAGGAGAGAGAAAATGCATAGGAGGATTTGCCGGTTAGGCAGCAAATGCGAATAAAGGAAAATCTGGGGCCCTCTTTATAGGTTTCATGGGTGGTTATGACGGTTATGCGGTTATCCGCAACCCATAACCACCATGATCGCTATTTGTAGGCCAATTTCATGACGCATTTATGCACATATTATTTTATAGTTTTATTCGATGCAGCCCAACCTATTTTTGGAAATGTATCTTCCCCACTAGGGAGATCATGCAGGCGGTTGCGTGGGTGGTTACTGACGTAACCGATGGCGACGATCGCGAGAGCGAGATCGAGCGGTGGAGAATTAGCTGCGGACGACGGCGGGGAGACCCTTGGCCGGCGATGGCCAGGTTTGACCGGAGGAACTTGGTCGGCCGGCAGCGGAAGGCCGCCGACCGAGGGAAAGGGGATGCCACCCCTAATTTTGGCCGGTGGAGGAGAATGGGCGGCAAATTTATCGCCCGTTTTCTGGTAACAGGGAGACCGCCCCAGAAGATGTGGCGACCAAAGATGGGCGGCCAAATGGCCACCCATTTTTTGCAGCAGGGAGGTCGCTCCTTAAAGGGGGCGGCGGTCAAAGACAAATGGCCGAAGACAAATGGCCGCCCATTTTTGGTACCAGGGATGCGCCCCAGGAAGGGGCGATGGCCAAAGGCGTGAAGATAAATGGCATCCCATTTTTGGTAGTCGGGATGCCGCCCCTGGAATGGGTGGCAGCCAGAAACGGGATGCCACCACTTGAAGGGGTGGCGGCCAGAGATGGGATGTCGCCCCTGAAAGGGGCTGCGGCCAGAGACGGGCATCTGGCGGCCAATCTCGATGAAGCGGGAGGCTGCCCTAACAAGGGAGGCCGGAGAAGTTCGGACGACCAAGAGGGCGTCCAGACAAACCAGCCTGACAACGGGCAAGAGCACATTGTCGACCTTGCACGCGGCTAGGGATGCGTACGCGTAGGTACTCGCGCGCTGGTTGGGCCCGACCGCGTGCACCATTGCGTGCGGTCAGGTGGGGTCGCATGCATTCTCGTGTGCGGCCCACGTATCTTGCAGGTGGGGACATGCTCGTTCAACCACGCAGTTGCTCGGACGAGCTTCCGGGAGACGGCTCTGCGTACAGGGATTTACACGAGTGCGACCGACGGCTTGGACCACGATAATTGACTCCGCGGATCGGTCGAACCCATTCAGTGGTGCCCTAATAGTTGCCCCCCAAGTCCTCGCAACTTCGAGCTGAAGCGAATGATGGCCAGTGACTTTTACTCGTAAGTCTGTTTTGGTGCGTAACGGTTTGCAACAGTGTGCGCATGACAAAACGCGCGAGAGGTGCGAAGGGTAAAATGTGTGAAGGGCGCTTTTGTATGCTTGGAGGGGTATGCACAATTAGAGCAGCGTGCACAGAGCATATGATGGGCGTAATATGTGTTGGGTCCTGCGTTCCCTCACTTGACCCGTGGCGCTCTGCTATTTATTTAAGAAATTAAGTAGCACCCTTTCCAACAGTCCGAGCTTTTGGAACAGTTGGGTATGCGCTTGATCCTACACTTGGTATCAGAGGAGGTCATGGGTTCAAGACCGGGGGAGGCGCTATTAAATCCCGATTTTTCCCTTCTACCTGTGTGGGTCCGGCTGGTCAGGCAACCGTGGACATGTGGTAACCCCACCTCTGAGCCGTGTGGGCCATGTGGTAACTCCACCTCTGAGCCAGGAAACCGTGGACATGTGGTAACCCCACCTCTGAGCCGAGTGGGACATGTGGTAACTCCACCTCTGAGCCAACGGGTTGTGCTAGACGCCGGGGGGGGGGGATTGTTGGGTCCGTCGTTCCCTCACTTTACCCGTGGCGTTCTGCTACTTATTTAAGAAATTAAGTAGCGCCCTTTCCAACAGTCCGGTCTTTTGGAACATTTGAGTATGCGCTTGATCCTACAATATGTATGGGGCATAGAGCGCGCAATTATGGAGTGCGCAGAGCACAATGTGGGTCATGTGCGCGCGGGGCGCAATGTGCATGGTGCGTGTGTGAGGTGCAATGTGCATGGTGTGCCCACGGGGCACAATGTGCTTGGTGCGTGCGTGGGGCGCAATGTGCATGGTACGCGCGCGGGGGGCAATGTGCGTGATGTGCACGCAAGGCACAATGTGCATTGTGCGTGTGAGGCGCAACGTGCGTGATGTGTGTGACGTCGAACGAGGTATGTTGTGTGCATTCGCCGTCGTTGATGCTAGCGAAGATTCGAGCAAATGGTTGGTCTACCATGTAGCGGGACGCTACTCGTAGGGGAGGCTGATGTAGTGTCGCTCCTCGTCGTTCGTGGAGCAGGTTAGAATTTGAAGGAGACAGTATGAGATTCCAGAAAGATTGGAGGTGAAGATCCTCCACATGATGGTGTGTACATGTTGTTATGGAACAGTCAAATTTGATAGTTGAGATCCCCGAGCATGAAAGCGGTGACTCTGACGTCGACGTAGATGAGTCGTAGCTATGCCTTTGTTGTACAGCTCTGCCACCGCTGTTTTAATTAATGTAATTGCAAAATTTTTTATAATTAAATGTAACAGAAACGTCACCGCTGTTTTACCAAACTGTTTCTCCATTTTGAACAGCTCTGCCACCACTGTTTTACTAAACTGTTTCTCCATTCTGAACAGCTCCATTCTCACATCTCCATTCACACAGCTCCTTTAGCCAACACCACCGTCGAAACAAACTGACCCTCTGTCAAAACTACTTTTATGCGTTTTCAGACTTCTTTCTTACCGCGCTGCCTTTATTATTTTCGCGTTGCACTCTCGATCCCGCAACGCATTCCCACTCTCGATTCGCGACGCAAACCCCTCTAGCTTCCAGTTCGACGGCGAGCTTCCACTTCGACGGCGAGCTTCCAGATTGATCTTCCAACTCTCGATCCATCGTCTACTAATCGACGGGTACTCCTCCGTCTCCTTTACCCAATATCCCCGTTCGTTAGTTTTTTTTGTTCGAACAGATCTGGTGAATGAAACCAAATCTCGTATTTCCGTTCTCTTGGGGTCAAATGAGCAGTTCAATCTGATTTTTCATTGATAGAAATCAAATCTGTTCAACAAGCATGACCAAGCAACTGATCTTCCATTTTTTTTAAATCAGATTAAACAAGCATGACCAAACTTGTTGATGCCTTCCGAATTGTTTGCGGGAAGCGTGGGTTAGAGGAGTTGTAATTTCTGTATTAGAAGAGGGTATTTTGGTCTTGTACTGCCATGATATAAGGTAGAATAGTCGAGTTATGTTTGATTATGTTATTGTGTCTTGCTGTGTGCGGCGGCAGAAGGGAGAGCTCCCCTGTCGATCATCCACCTGTTCAGGATCCGGTCCTTAGGGTGTTGTATTCGGTGTTGTTTGTTCTTGTTCGCTGAAGTAATATTATAACTGTTGTTTCTCCTCATCTCTCCAAGCTTTCAATATTTTGGATCATATCATCTGGTATCAGAGCCAGGAACGGGTAGGAGAAGATGCCGGTCTCCAACGCTACCCGTTCGCGGGACAAGGAACCAGCCACCGAGCTCGATCTCATCCGACAAGACCAGGCGCTGATGTCTCAGGCGCTCAAATCGCTCACCGACCACTCAGAACAACAGGGTAAGACACTGGATGCACTCTGCGAGATGCTCGCCGTCATGTCCGTCGGTCGGCAAGACCGGGCAGGCGATTCCGGGGCTCGCAGCTCCAACCTGGAGGGCCGACCCTCCGAGTACACCGCCGATGACACTCATCCTGTAGCCAGGCTCGCTCGGGTTGAGTTTCGCCACTTCCACGAGGATGATTTGCAAGAATGGATCTACAAGACGAAGCAGTTTTTCGAATTGGACAGCACACCCTAAGATCTGAAGGTCAAGCTTGCTTCCGCACATGTGGAGGGCAGGGCATTGTACTTACACCAAGCTTACATGAAATCGCGCCTCACGCACCATTGGCCTACATGGGAGGAATGCACACAAGCAGTGACAATGCGCTTTGGATCCGTCCTCTTTGACGATCCAATGGCGGAGTTAAAAAATCTGCGACAAAAGGGGAATGTCCAAGCCTTCCTGGATGAGTTTGACATCCTGTTACACCGGGTGAACATTTCGAAGGAATACACAATCAGTTTTTGTTTGGCCGGACTTCGAGATGAAATTGGATATGCAGTCCGCATGTTCCAACCCAAGACGCTATAAGACGTATTTGCCTTAGCCCGTGTTGCAGAATAGAGACCGGGCGGTCTGGCGGTCTGACTCTATTGGATTGCAGTCCGGGCGGTCTGTCGGTTTGCTCCAGCGGTTTGGTTGCTGGTCTGTTGCTGTTGGTGCCCTAGTGGTCTGCCGGTCTGTCCCTGACGACTTGTAGACCGGGCGACTTGACGGGCTCTTGTGGCGGCTTGATGTCTCCCTCTGGTGGTTGCCAGGCGGTTTGCCCATTCGTCAAATCGCACGGCTTGTTCGGCTTATATTTAGTTTAAACCGCTTGTACATGTTATTTTTTAGTCCCACATTATTAAGTTGTAATCTCTCTCATCTCCTTCATTCTATAAAAAGGAGGTTATGCCATATAGTACCCATTTTTTTGGAATATAAAGATTTCAGTTTTTCCAATTTCCGGACTCTCTTTTTCTGTTCGCACATGGTATTAGAGAACACAATCTTGTCCGCCTGATTCGGTGCCTTCTCCTGTCCGCGCGGCTTAATCTCCTTCTTGCCGCTTGTTCGCGCGGTCTCTCCTCCTTTCCTTCCTTTGTCGCTGCTCCTTGTTTGTGCGGTCTTCTTCTCGCTCTTTCTTCTGGCCTGCTTTCGCGACTTCTCGGTCTCCTGTTCGCGCGACCTGCTCTCTTCCCGCGCGACTTCTTGCCCTGTGTCCGTCGCGGTTTCCTCTTTTGCCCGCTGCGGTTTCTTGTCCTATCCGTTGCAGAACCTTTCCTTGAGTCCGCTACGGTCTTCTTTCTACCCGTGTGGCTTTTTTCTCTTCTCTCTATCCGCGCGACTTCTTCCATGACTCTTTCCGGCTCTTCTACTACCACCGCTACTCCTGTGGCAACTCCGCCTCCTCCTCCCCCCTTCCTTCCGGAAATCTTGGCACCGTCTCCAAGCTTGTTGGTTTCAACTACCCGTATTGGAGCGTCTCCTTCACCTTCCTCCTCCGCTCACAACGCAAACACCACCACCTCACTGATGACCCTCCTCCTCCCACTTCCGCTGAGTTTGACGACTGGGATGCTAACGATGCGCTTGTCCGCACTTGTCTAGCTAACAGTCTTTCCGATGAGTGTCTTCCTGTCATCCGTCATGATGAGACGGTCAAGAGGGCATGACTTCATCTTGCTTCTCTGTACTCGAAGAGGGCTCAGACGTCCCGCATCTATACTTTGTATGCGGACCTCTTTGCCCGTCCTTCTATGTCTCATGCTGCCGCTTATCATCAATTCCAATCCCTTGAGGCTGAGATTCTTCAACATCGCCCCTTCTCTGCGGATCTAGCTGAACAACACAAGCACTTCCAAGAACTTCTTGTTGTTTGCTACCTCCTACGGCTTTCTGATTCCTACGACATGATCCGCCAACAAATCTTGGGTGAAGCGGACTCTCCCAACTTGGATACAACTGCTGCACGCATTGCCGCAGTAACATCTCTTCTTCAGCGTCTGCTTCTGTCGTCTCCTCCTCCAGAACAATATGCTCACCAGACTCAACGGAGTGGCTCTGGTAGTCGCAACCACCATTACGGTGGCTGAAGTTCTTCGCGCTTCCTCTGCTCTCACTGTGGCCTCACCGGGCATCTTGTCGATCGCTGCTGGATGAAACATCTGCATCTTTGCCCTTCTGGTGACTCTTCCACCTCCTCTTCCAAGCCGTCTGCTTCTGTGGTCACTTCCTCAGGTAGTGCTCACGTGGTTACTCAAGGTAAATGACTCATCGACTCTGGTGCAACTAATCACATGATGGGCAATCCGCAATGATTTTCTCTCCCTGAAACACATGATCGGTTGCCCCCGGTACTTGTTGCGGAGGGCTCTCCCTCCCCGGTTCATGGGACGGGAGTGGTTCATGTCACTCCGTCTATTCGCCTGGCCGACACTCTCTATGTGCCCAAGTTTTCTTGCAATTTATTGTCGGTTACTTATTTGTGCAAGCAACTTTAATGCTCCGTCACATTTACTCCAACTTCTTGCTCTTTTCAGGATCCGAGCTCCCAACAGACGATTGCTACTGGGACTGAGAGCGGAGGCCTCTACTTCGTCGACAACATTTTCGCTCTGTCAGCCTTCTCCTCCTCCTCTACAGACCTCCTACAATGGCATCTCCGCCTCGGGCATCCTCCTCCACGACTTCTTCATCAGCTTCTGCCTCACCTCCCTCGGCACAGTTCTCCTCTCAACTGCGACGCCTGTCAGCTTGACAAGCATCAAGTTTCTCCTTCCCGCCAAAGCAAGATCGTGGTTCTACCCGTCCGTTTGATCTTGTTCGCTCCGACATCTGTGGTTCTGCTCCTACCCTCACTGTTGGTCGGGGTAGTTCTTATTTTGTTACTTTCATTGATGACTTCTCTCGATGTACTTGGGTGTATCTCTTACGAGAACGCTCTGAATTTTTTGATGTATGGACATCTTTTTATCATTTAATTAAAAATCAATTTGACGTTTCCATTAAAATCTTACGCTTTGATAATGCAAAAGAGTATGTTAGTCAAGCTTTTTCCTCTTTTTGTACGCAACATGAGATTGTTCATCAAACAAGTTGCGTTTACACCTCACAACAAAATGGAGTGGCAGAACGCAAAAACCGCCACCTCCTTGATGTCTCTCTCACTCTGCTAACGCAAATGCATGCCCCTCGCTCATACTGGGGGTATGTTGTTCTCATTTCTTGCTATCTCATCAATCGCATTCTCTCCACCATTCTCTGTGGTCAAACTCCTTTCTCCATTCTCTATCCAGGCAAAGAACCCTTTCCTCTCCCTCTCCGTATCTTTGGGTGCACAGCCTTTGTGCACGCTCCCTCCGCCACCCGCGGCAAACTCTCCCCTCGCTCCACCAAATGTGTCTTTCTGGGCTACTCCATCACTCAGAAAAGCTATTGTTGTTTTGACCCCATTCTTCGCAAGCAGTTCATCTCCGCAGACGTTATATTCTTCGAGAATGCTCCATATTTCTCTGACGACTCCTCTCCTCTCCCTATGGCTTCCAGTTCTCCTCCTCTTCCCTCCATCCCATCCACTCCTACCGAGTTATTCCCTCCTCCACCATCTCCGTCGACTTCTCCTCCATCTTCACCTCCGCCATCTCCCTCCTCTTCGCCGTCATCACTCTCTCCTCTCGGGCCAGCTCTCTCCACCACGGATGCTCCGGATACTGAGGAATCTGCTGACCTGGACCTCCCCATTGCCCTTCACAAAGGGGTTCGGGCATGTACCCAGCACATGCTTGTTGCTGTTGTTTCTTATGATCGTCTAACCCCTGCTCACAGGAAGTTTGTGCTGGCTATCTCTTCCACTTACACCCCACGTTCCTATCAGGAAGCCCTTACTATTCCACATTGGAAGGCTGCCATAGATGAAGAGATTACTACTCTCTCTGAACGGGGTACCTGGACCCTGGTTCCTCATCCTTTCGGCACATATGTTGTTGGCTGTCGCTGGGTCTTTGTTGTGAAGTTCCTCCCAGATGGCAGTGTGGATCGTTACAAGGCTCAGCTTGTTGACAAGGGTTATACCAAGACTTATGACATTGACTACTTTGACACTTTCTCTCCAGTTGCTCGTCTCAGTACTATCAGAGTCCTTCTCTCTGTGGCTGTCAACAGGGATTGACCCATTTCACAGCTGGACGTCAAGAATGCCTTTCTTTTTGGGGATCTTCAGGAAGATGTATACATGGAGCAACCTCCAGGGTATGTTGCTCAAGGGGAGACACAGGTTTGTCGGCTTAAGAAGGCTATCTATGGCCTAAAGCAAAGTACTCGGGCTTGGTTTGACAAATTTAGCGGGATTGTCGCGGCCGTATGTTTTACGAGGAGCTCTGCTGTTCACTCCTTATTTACTCGTAAAACTTCTTTGGGTCTAGTGGTGCTTGCTGTATATGTGGATGATATTTTTCTTACTGGAAATGACCAAGCTGAGATAATCTTGACAAAAAAGCATTTTCGGCAACACCTGGTTACAAAGGATATGAGCTCTCCAAAATATTTTCTGGGGATAGAAATTTTTCGGAAGTCTGGTTCTCTTGTCCTCTCCCAACAGAAGTACGCTATTGACTTGTTAAAAGAGGCAGGGTTGACTGGGGCTAAACCTGCCCGATGTCCCATGATGACTGGAGAAGATAAAACATGGACGGATGACTCTCCTCTTCTTTCTGATATTACGAGGTACAGATGTCTGATTGGTAAACTTATATATCTCACGGTGACCAGACCCGACATTGCCTATGTTGTAGGCAAGGTTAGCCAGTTCATGCAAGCTCCTAGAGAGTGTCATCTATAGTCTGCCCTGAGGATATTGGAGTATATTAAATCAGCTCCTGGGAAAGGACTTCTCTTTCAGAATAATGGACATTTGAGGGTTGAAGCGTACTCCGATTCAAGCTGTGCCTACGACAAAGGAGACCGCAAGTCTACATCAGGTTTTTGCACCTTTGTGGGCGGGGGGGACCTTGTGAGCCGGAAAAGCAAGAAACAGTCGGTCGTCTCCAGGTCCAGTACAGAAGCAGAATATCGAAGTATGACATCGACCACGTGTGAGTTGAAGTGGTTACGAGCTCTCATGCTTGACTTAAGAGAGATCTACTGTTGAAATTTGTGAAGTGAAAGTGGTTGACGGGACAGGCCGGGCGGCCTGGGCGGACAGCGCTGGCGGACTAGGCGGACTGGGCGGACTGCTGTGTGCGGCCTGGTGGAAAGTCTAGTGGAAGCCGGCTGTTCTGAGCGGGTTGTATGCAAGTAGTCCGCGGACTGTGCGGCCTGGTATCTGCGGATAGGACGTTGGCTGGCCAAGGAGCGGCCTGAGCGGATAGGGGCTTGCAGACTGGTGCATTGCTCAGTGGCCGCGTTGCAAGCTTGTGCATTGGCGGTTTGGCTCATGTCCGCGGGAAGCTTGCGGACTGGCGTGTCCGCGGTTGTGCTGTTGCGGACTGGGCTTAGGGCTTGGCTGAGGCCTTGTCGAGCTCTGGTGATACAGCAGGTGCTTTGCTGTGGAGGTCGTTGGCGGACTGGTGTGTGGAGTCCGGGAGATGGCTGCTGCGTTGGGCAGGTGTGCGAGTAGCTTGCGGACTGCTGACGGTCTGTGTGCTAGGGTGTTTGGCGGACGGAAGTTTATGTCTGCCATACTCGCATTAGGCCTTTGATGGTTCTGGACTTGGTCACACTCTGTGCCAAGAACAGGGTGTCCGCAGTATCCGCCAAGTCCGTTGTTGACCGGGCAGACTGTTGCTATCTATTTTTGGTCGTGGACTTGTGGCGGATTGAGGTTTGAGTCTTGCGGACTGCCTCGGGTTTGTGCGGACAGCCATTGAAGGGGTTGCTGTCCTGCAGTGGTTGGAGGCTTTGCGGGCTGATGCCTTGTCTGCATAGCTTGGGCAGACTGATGAGGGTTCGCCAAAGTTACCTTGCTCCTGGCGGTTTTCCTTGGTATCCGGCTAAGTCCTTGCGGACTCGGTGGACGGTGTTTTGCTATCGCGCGGGCTAGGGCGGTGTCGCTATCTCTAGGGCGGTGACCACACTCCTTACCTCGTCTATAAATAGGACCCCCCTGACACATCTACAGTAACCGAGTGAACAGTAAGTTGAGTTCGGCGAAGTGTTGCGGTCTCAGTTTTCTGTCCGCGCGGATTGATTCAGAGTTAACTGTGTGCTGTGTGCAGGTCGCACGGGTAGCTTCAAGGAGCCAGGAGTTTGGCTGTGACTTCGATCAAGTACTTGGAAGTTGTGCGGTCTCTGCGGATTCAGCAGGAGGTCGCTCTGCGGCTTGTCAGCTCTGTTTCAACTTTGCTAGCTTCAATAACCTGTCCGCCGGCTTCAGGCGGGTAGGTGGTTTGTTCCTCAGTTCATCTTCAGCAGGAGGCGAATAACGGTATGTCCGCGCGGCCTCGCGGCTTCGGCGGACTCCGTGGCTATTCGACGGATTGCAGCTTAAGTTCGGGCGATCTCAGCGGACTCGGCGACCTCAGCGACCTCGGCGGTCTCGGCGGATTCCGGTGCTGTCCGCCCGGCTTGGGTTTTGGTGCTTTCTGTGGTCAGCTGTTTATACTAGCGCAATCATGTCTCGCTACGTATACCTCGTTTTTAAAAGAAGTTAAATGAATATAAGATCTGCTTGTTCTTCCATGTGCTTGGTGTGTTGAGCCTGCTTCCTGAGTTTCCGCTAGATCAACGTGTGAACTGGGTAGTCCCAAAGATATTAATTTGGCGTTTTGGCTATCTTGCTGACCAACTTGAGAAAATTCAACATGGTATCAGAGCGAGGTTCAGTTGCTTGAGCGGTCGTCAAGCAGTGTTGTGCTCTGTGTTTGAGTGGTGATCAACCTGTGTTGGTGCTCTGTGCTTCTGAAGGCTTATCCTAGCAGGTGTTGCAATGGAAGGGAGCCTTGCAAGGGGTCTTGGCATTGAACTCTTAACGCCGACTAACTTCAAGAAGTGGAAGTCGTGCATGAAGAGTTATCTTCTTGGCGAGTAGCTGTGGGAAGTCGTCGGTGGTGACGACAGACAGGAAGTGACTGCTGCGTTCGGTACTGCTGAGCAGGTTAGGCTCTGGAGGAAAACAAATGCTAAGGCGGAGTTTATCCTCAAGAGGGCCGTGTCACCAGAACTGTTTGATCACATCATTGGATGTGAGTCGGCTGCTGATATTTGGACAACCATTGATGAGTTGTTCAATAGGAAGAATGTGGCGCGACTTCAGTTTCTGGAGAATGAGTTGGCCAGGGCAACTCAGGGAGACCTTTCCATCTTGAAGTACTTCTTAAAGATGAAGAGCTTGTATGCTGAGCTGTCGGCACTGGATCCTGATGAGCCTATCTCTGAGGCGAAGATGAAAAGACACATTATCCGCGGCTTGCGGAAGGAGTATGTGGCCTTTGTGACATCTGTTCAAGGGTGGGCTACTCAGCCGTCTCTGCTGGAGCTTGAGAACCTGCTTGCCTCACAGGAGAGCTTGGCAAGGCAGATGACTGGAGTGAATATCAATCAGGAAGGCAGTGAAGCTCTCTTCTCAGGCAAGAAGAAAGGATGAGAAGGGAAGAAGAAGAAAATGTAGGTCGCTGGTGAGAAGGAGCCTTCAACATCTTATCAGCCGGAGAGGAGCAATGCTCCTAAGGACTGGAAGAAGAACCTGAAGTGCTACCGGTGTCATCAGCGAGGGCACTTCAAGCGGGACTGCAAGGTCAAACTGCAGCCTGGGCATGCTGCGGGAAAGGAGGAAGCTTGCTCGAGAAGTGAAGAAGCAGAATGGGGCGGAGCTTTCATGACGGGCACTTGTGTCCGTGCCTTGTCTGCTGAGGACTGCAACGACGAGTGCATCGTGGACTCCGGGTGTGGTCATCACCTCACCGGAGACAAGTCGAAGTTCACCTCCATGCAAGCCTACTCAGGTAATAAAGCTATTATCACTGCTGATAATACTGTTTATGCAGTAGAGAAGGAGGGGGTCGTGTCTTTGGGCAGTGATCAGGGGCCACTCACGTTAAGGAGTGTGTATCACGTGCCGGACATGAAAAAGAAACTCTTCTCGGTGACCAATGCGGTGGACGCTGGTTATCATGTTCTGTTTGTGCCAACAGACGTGAGGTTCCTTCGCAACGTATCAGCGGTTAAGCCTGATGTTGCTCATGTAGGGAGGAGGGTGAAGAAGTTGTTTGTTCTTGCCACCAATTCTTATGTTGATCGTATGAGGGCCAATGATAGCGCTGCTATCTGGCATGAGAGGCTGGAGCATGTAGGCATGGACAAGCTGAAGGCGATGGCTAGTAGAGGTTTGGTGAAAGGGTTGCCTAAGTTGTCCTCCTTTGGTGACGGGCATGTTTGCGCGGGATGTCAATACGGTAAGGCACATCGCCTTCCATTTGATAAGTCACAAAGGAGCAAGCAACCATTGTAGTGCATTCATGGCGACTTGATGGGACCGACGGTTACTGCCAGCCTTGGTGGAAGCAGATACATGCTTGTCTTGGTTGATGACTACTCAAGGTATACTTGGGTGTACTTCTTAAAGGAGAAGTCAGAAGTCTTCCGTTTGTTTGTGGAGTTTAAGGAGTTGGTAGAAGACCGGCTTGTCTTGCAGATTAAGAAGCTTAGAACTGATAACGAGGGTGAGTTTGTTTCCTCCGAGTTTTCTAACTTCTGCAGGAAGCACGAGATCCAACGAGAGCTTACTTGTGCTCATACTCCACAACAAAATGAGGTAGCGGAGCTGAAGATCCGTCATCTGACGGAGACCTGCAAATGCTGGCTTCATGCGAAAGATATCCCAAGGTCCTTTTGGGCGGAGGGGATGTCTTGTGCTGCTTATGTCATCAACAGGATGCCACTCAGCCCTATCAACATGAAGACTCCTTTTGAGCTGTTGCTGAAGGAGAAGCCGTGTGTTGGACACCTTCGGGTGTTCGGTTCAACTTGCTACGTGCATGTCCCGGATGCTTCACGAACTAAGCTGGATGCGAAGGCAAGGAAGCTTGTCTTTGTTGGCTGCGATGAGCGGAAGAAGGGATGGAAATGCATGGACCCTGCGACGAAGAAGTTCGTGGTGTCAAGAGACATCGTCTTTGACGAGCTGACATCGTATGGAGGTGGCTCGGTGGAGCTAACCGGAAGTAGCAAGGTTGATGAAGCACCGGTGGTGGCTGCTGATGGCTTGGAAGAGGAGCTTGCTGTTTCACCAGCGTCTCCTGTTGCTTCTAACTCCGAGGCTGAGCCTTCTGGCTCAGAAAGCAGGGGGAGCACTGCTCAAAGCTTGCCCCAGGTAGGAGTTGAGCCCGAAGAAGCAACGGAAGCAGTGAGCAAGGAGCCGACCCTTCGGAGATCAAAGAGGGTTGTTAAGCCACCGACTCGATACTGTGATGAGAATGCAGTGAGCTTTGTCTCCTGCTTCTTTGCAGGTCCTCTGGATGAGCGAGAGCCTGCAACCTTCAACGAGGCCACTGGAGTTAAGGAGTGGGAAGATGCCATGAAAGAAGAGATTGATGCTCTGAAGAAGAATGAAACCTGTGACCTTGTGCCCAAGGTTGATGACATTACTCCGGTTACTTGCAAGTGGGTGTATAAGCTGAAGAAGAAGGCTGATGAGAGTATTGATAGGTTCAAAGCTCGCCTGGTCGCTAGAGGATTCTCACAGCAGTATGGAGAAGACTATGAGGAGACATTTAGTCCGGTTGCAAAGATGACTTCGGTTAGAGTGGTGATCGCCTTGGCTGCTAGCAAGGGATGAAGAATGTGGCAACTCGATGTGAAGAATGTCTTTCTTTACGGAGAGATTGACAAGGACATCTTCATGGATCAGCCACTTGGTTTTATCTCTGAAGATCATCCGGACTATGTCTGCAAACTCAGGAAGGCTCTCTATGGGTTGAAGCAAGGTCCTAGAGCTTGGTATGAGAAGATTGCAGAGTACTTGCAATTCTGTGGATACTTTGCTTCCAACTCGGATTCAAGCTTGTTCATCAAGAAGAAGGGGGAGCTTCTAGTCTTGGTCATGCTGTATGTGGATGACATGATCATCACAGGGAATTCGGAGGGGGAAGTAGCAAGACTCAGGGCAGAGCTTGCTATACGCTTCGAGATGAAAGACTTGGGAGAGCTTCATCACTTTCTCGGTCTTGAGGTGGAGAGGAAGGAGTGCGGGATTCTCATTAGCCAAAAAGGGTATGCAGATTGCATTGTGAAGCGGTTTGACATGGGCGAAGGGAAGAAGTGCTCTACTCCACTGGTACCTGGCTGAAACTTCGACGAGATGAGGGAAGAGTTCTTCTTGATCCCTTGGTGTTCAGGGCTCTTGTTGGGAGCTTGATTTACCTGACTATTACAAGGCAGGACATTGCTTATGCTGTTGTCCGAGTAAGTCGGTTCATGGCTGAACCAAGGAAATCTCATCTAGTGGCGGCGAAGGGTATTCTGAAGTATGTCAAGGTGACTTCTGACATGGGACTCCTCTATGGAAGGGACACGGAGTTTGCATTGCTTGGGTACACAGATGCTGACTATGGCGGTGATTCGGATGATCGGATGTCTACTTCAGGTTATGTGTTCACTTACGGTTCAGCTAGCATCTCGTGGTGTAGCAAGAAGCAGGACTCGGTGTCCGTCTCAACTACGGAGGCAGAGTATAAGTCTTCGGCCTTAGCTGCTCGGGAAGCCATCTGGTTGAGGAGGCTTATAGAGGATGTTCATGAAGAAGTACAAGGGCCTACTTTAATGCGAGGTGACAATGAGAGTGCTCTCAAGCTGGTAAACAATCCAGTGTGTCACGCCAGGACCAAGCACATTGAGATCAATCATCACTTCATCAGGGAGAAGGTGTTGGAGGGATCTCTGTTGGTCGGGCATGTACGGAGTGAAGATAATCTTGCTGACATCTTTACGAAGCCACTGTCGAAGGGTCCCTTTGAGCGCTTGCGCAGCTTGCTGGGCTTGGTCACCACTTCCCACTTCAAGGGGGAGTGTTGAAATTTGTGAAGTGAAAGTGGTTGACGGGACAGGCCGGGCGGCCTGGGCGGACAGCGCCGACGGACTAGGCGGACTGGGCGGACTGCTGTGTGCGGCCTGGTGGAAAGTCTAGTGGAAGCCGGCTGTTCTGAGCGGGTTGTATGCAAGTAGTCCGCGGACTGTGCGGCCTCGTATCTGCGGATAGGGCGTTGACTGATTGGTTTAGCCAAGGAGCGGCCTGAGCGGATAGGGGCTTGCAGACTGGTGCATTGCTCAGTGGCCGCGTTGCAAGCTTGTGCATTGGCGGTTTGGCTCATGTCCGCGGGAAGCTTGCGGACTGGCGTGTCCGCGGTTGTGCTGTTGCGGACTGGGCTTAGAGCTTGGTTGAGGCCTTGTCGAGCTCTGGTGATACAGCAGGTGCTTTGCTGTGGAGATCGTTGGCGGACTGGTGTGTGGAGTCCGGGAGACGGCTGCTGCGTTGGGCAGGTGTGCGAGTAGCTTGCGGACTGCTGGCGGTCTGTGTGCTAGGGTGTTTGGCGGACGGAAGTTTATGTCCGCCATACTCGCATTAGGCCTTTGATGGTTCTGGACTTGGTCACACTCTGTGCTAAGACCAGGGTGTCCGCAGTATCCGCCAAGTCCGCTGTTGACCGGGCGGACTGTTGCTATCTGTTTTTGGTCGTGGACTTGTGGCGGATTGAGGTTTGAGTCTTGCGGACTGCCTCGGGTTTGTGCGGACAGCCATTGAAGGGGGTTGCTGTCCTGCAATGGTTGGAGGCTTTGCGGGCTGATGCCTTGTCCGCATAGCTTGGGCGGACTGATGAGGGTTCGCCAAAGTTGCCTTGCTACTGGCGGTTTTCCTTGGTATCCGGCTAAGTCCTTGCGGACTCGGCGGACGGTGTTTTGCTATCGCGCGGGCTAGGGCGGTGTCGCTATCTCTAGGGCGGTGACCACACTCCTCACCTCGTCTATAAATAGGACCCCCCTGGCACATCTACAGTAACCGAGTGAACAGTAAGTTGAGTTCGGCGAAGTGTTGCGGTCTCAGTTTTCTGTCCGCGCGGATTGATTCAGAGTTAACTGTGTGCTGTGTGCAGGTCGCACGGGTAGCTTCAAGGAGCTAGGAGTTTGGCTGTGACTTCGGTCAAGTACTTGAAAGTTGTGCGGTATCTGCGGATTCAGCAGGAGGTCGCTCTGCGGCTTGTCAGCTCTGTTTCAACTTTGCCAGCTTCAATAACCTGTCCGCCGGCTTCAGGCGGGTAGGCGGTTTGTTCCTCAGTTCATCTTCAGCAGGAGGCGAATAACGGTGTGTCCGCGCGGCCTCGCGGCTTCGGCGGACTCCGTGGTTATTCGGCGGATTGCAGCTTAAGTTCGGGCGATCTCAGCGGACTCGACGACCTCGGCGACCTCGGCGGTCTCGGTGGATTCCGGTGCTGTCCGCCCGGCTTGGGTTTTGGTGCTTTCTGTGGTCAGCTGTTTATACTAGCGAAATCATGTCTCACTACGTATACCTCGTTTTTAAAAGAAGTTAAATGAATATAAGATCTGCTTGTTCTTTCATGTGCTTGGTGTGTTGAGCCTGCTTCCTGAGTTTCCGCTAGATCAACGTGTGAACTGGGTAATCCCGAAGATATTAATTTGGCGTTTGGGCTATCTTGCTGACCACCTTGAGAAAATTCAACATCTACAATCATCCTCTACCTATGTTTTGTGACAACAAGGCCGCCATATACATCTCTAAAAATCCGGTCTTCCATGAGAGAACTAAGCACATTGAAGTTGACTGCCATTTTATTCAGGAAGAGATTCTGATGGAACAAATTTGTACTTCGTTCATCACCTCCGATAAAGAGTTGACTGATATTTTCACAAAGCCGGTATCCGCCTGTTTTCATCACATTTGTGACAAGCTGGGCATGATCGATATATATGCTCCAGCTTGAGGGGGAGTGTTGCAGAATAGAGACAGGGCGGTCTGACTCTGGAGGATTGCAGTCCGGGCGGTCTGTCGGTTTGCTCCAGCCGTTTGGTTTCTTGTCTGTTGCTGTTGGTGCCCTGGCGGTCTGCCGGTCTGTCCCTGGAGACTTGTAGACCGGGCGACTTGGCGGGCTCTTGTGACGGCTTGGTGTCTCCCTCTGGTGGTTGCCGGGCGGTTTGCCCATTCATCAAACAACGCGGCTTGTTCAACTTGTATTTAGTTTAAACCGCTTGTACATGTTATTTTTTAGTCCCACATTGTTTAGTTGCAATCTCTCTCATCTCCTGCATTTTATAAAAGGGAGGTTATACCATGTAATACACACCTTTTTTTGGAATATAAAGATTTCAGTTTTTCCAATTTCTGGACTCTCTTTTTCTGTTCGCACAGCCTGCATGGAAGAACGCCGAACGGCATCCGCCACTCGCCGGAATTACTCTAGCGTGGTGGAATCGATTGTGACGGTGGATCGACATATGTCAGCCCCCAAACCCTTCCAACACCGGACAACCACATGTACCCCTCCAACATATACACCCAACCGGTCTCATAGTGGAAATTGTCGCCTCACTTCGAAGGAGCTTGACGAGAAACGCACCAAGGGACTCTGTTTTTGGTGCGATAGCAAGTACACACCAGATCACAATTGCGGGGCAAAAGGGACATCCTTTGCCATTGAAATGATTGAGGAGGGGGAGGAACCGCCGAATGAATGTGCAGAGGCTGACGGGTTTGAGGGCCAGGACAATGAAGGAGACACAATGTCGTAATTATCAGTTCATGCGTTGATGGACATCACTCAATATCATACCATGAAGGTAACAGCCTCCTACCACGGACAAGCCATTCAAGTGTTGATTGACTCGGGAAATACACACAATTTCGTCGATGAGGAAGCAGCCCACCGATTGCAATGTGAAATGACACCAATACCTCCGTTCCAAGTGGCCATTGCGGATGGGAGACGAGTGTCTAGTTCGAACAAGGTAGTGGGATTTAGGTGGCCAATAAAAGGCGTGTTTTTCACGACGGACATGCTGGTGCTTCCGTTAGGAGGATGTGAAGTGGTGCTTGGGATTCAATGGTTGAGCACACTTGGCGTGATCCAATGGGACTTTGGCAATCTCTACATGGATTTCACTAGCCAAGGTCAGAAGATCTCATTGTGTGGATCCAAAACAACGGGAGGCACTTGGATGAAACAACAAAGTTTGGAAAAACTGGTGGCCAAGGGAGGGGGACACTTGAACATGCTTTCTATTTGTCAAGTGGAGAGTCTACCCACCGTAACCAACGGTAGGCAAGCGGGCGGTGAAAATAATTACAACAGCCCGCACAGTGGAGTTAGTTGCTTCGAAGAATTTGGAAGTGTGTCACCGCAGGAAGAGGCTCGTCTACGGGAGTTACTCGCCGCTTTCCAAGATTTATTTCAGGAACCCGTAGGCCTACCACCTCACCGCGCGCATGAGCACCGGATCCCTCTTAAGGAGGGACACGAGGAAATTAATTTATGACCCTATCGCTATCCGCCGCTACAAAAAGATGCAGTCGAGAAGTTGGTCAAAGAAATGTTGGAAACCGGAATAGTGCGGCCGAGTTGTAGCCCCTATGCCTCTCCTGTGGTGCTTGTGAAGAAGGGCGACGGTACGTGGAGAATGTGCATCGACTACCGCCAACTCAATTTGCAAACCATCAAGAACAAGTTTCTGATTCCAATCATTGAGGAGCTCATCGACGAACTCCATGGACCAACTTTCTTCTCCAAGCTTGATATGCGAGCGGGTTACCATCAAGTACGGATGGCAGACGAGGACATTTACAAAACAGCGTTCCGAACACATCATTGTTGATGCCAAAATTGGCCTCTGTGGAGTTCGGGGTCCCTGGAAAGGGGTGACCTCACACCTACTACACTCAAGAGAACGTCACGAACCAAAGGATCAAGAAGCTAGGAACAGACCCTCGGCTCTAGCGCAGAGGTTCCACCACACACCCGGAAGGCTACCTGAGCTCTTCCCCTCCCTTACCAAAGGGCTAGGCAGGGCGCCTTGGAGAGCTCTCTCTACTATACCAAGAAGAAGCTAAGGGAGGAGGAAGCCAAAAAGATCCCTCCCCAAAGGCACCCAAGGGGGTCTATTTATAGTTTCCAAATCTCATGGACCAAAATGACCAGAATACCCCTACGCCCAATATACCTTGGGCCAATAGAAAACAACCACGCCGGGGGGCAAAGGGGTAACTCCACCCGAGGGAAAGACGGTAAAACCGCAGGGGGGGAGGGGCGAGTCCCGCCAGACCGCGAGGCGGGGCGAGAACCCGGGCCAGGCCGGTCTCGCCCCCGCCTAACCGCGAGGCGGGGCGAGAACGCGGGCCAGGCCGGTCTCGCCCCCGCCTAACCGCGAGGCGGGGCGAGAACCCGGGCTAGGCCGGTCCCGCCCCCGCCTAACCGCGAGGCGGGGAGAGAACCCGGGCCAGGCCGGTCTCGCCCCCGCCTAACCGCGAGGCGGGGCGAGAACCCGGGCCAGGCCGGTCTCTCCCCCGCCTAACCGCGAGGCGGGGCAAGAACCCGGGTCGGGCCGGTCTCGCCCCCGCTTAGCCGCGAGGCGGGGCGAGAGCCCGACCCCGTGCCGGTCTCGCCCTCGCCAAACCCCGTCCACCGGGCCGGGACGGGTGCCTGCCAACTTGGCGCACTCGCTCCTCCAAAGAAAAAGGGGCCACTGGGGGGGAGGCAGATTTTTCCTCCCCCTACTAGTATGTTTCCAAGCTAGAGCCAAAATTGGCCACCGAGAGTGACCATATGCCCAAAAAGCTTAAAATTATATAGGGGCGAATACGGGGTTGTACACAATCCCCGCTCTTTTAGAGGTTGGCACAAGCTCGGAAAGAAATGTCCAACCCAACGTATTCGCTGAGTGTAATTTCCTTGCACGCCTCCCTGGGGAATCAACCTGTCATGTCAGCTGATGGGAGCCTGGGTGACAAAACCCCCTCCGGGTAAAAAATACTTCACCCCTCCAGAGGGGTCAACCTGCCATGCCAGCTATGTGAGCCTGGGTGGCGAGACCTCCTCCGGGCAAGGGACTTGGCTTCCACGAGAGATCAACCAGCCCTGTCATCTAGTGAGAGCCTGACAGCGGAATCCATCCCGAGGTGAGACCTACCCCACCCTCCGAGAGATCAACCTGCTCTGCCAGCTAGGTGAGAGCCTGACAGCAGAATCCATCTCGAGGTGAGACCTACCCCACCCTCCGAGAGATCAACCTGCCCTGCCAGCTAGGTGAGAGCCTGGCAGCGGAATCCATCTCGAGGTGAGACTGTTCCACCCTCCGAGAGATCAACCTGCCCTGCCAGCTAGATGAGAGCCTGACAGTGGAATCCATCTCGAGGTGAGACCTTCCCACCCTCCGAGAGATCAACCTGCCCTGCCAGCTAGCTGAGAGCCTGACAGCGGAATCCATCTCGAGGTGAGACAACTAGGCATCCACGAAAGGTACCACCGGCCCTGCCCAGCTAGTGAGAGCCTGGGCAGCGGCACCGTCTCGGAACAAAAGGACTAGACATCTCAATCAAACCTTACCAAATCCTACATCCTCAAACGGGGAAAATAGATGGGTTACATGATCCCCTGACTCAGCTGGTCAGGGGTAGCGCTTGTTACAAGACAAGAAAAAAGGAAAGAACTCCCTCAAGGCGAGGCTTCTTCAGGGGGCCCGGGCATGGTGGCCGTCTTCCGCTTCCTTCTCCTCGGACACCTCCATCTTTCCATGACCTTCTCCATCTCCTCTGCCTTGGCCAACCAAGAGATGGTGTTGACGACCGTGACATAACACTGCCTTGCCATCCTGGAGTCTCCCTTGACTCTGACCTGGATCCCTCCTGAGCTGAACTTGAGGCATTGGTGGAAGGAAGACGGCACGCAACGGAAGGCGCTGATGAGGGGCCTTCCGAAGATGGCGTTGTAGCTGCTTGGAGCGTCAACAATGACGAACCGGCAGTTCCTTGAGACTCCCCCCCAATTTAACTTGGAGTCCCACTCCACCCTCAACCTCCTTCCTCTCCCCTGAAAATCCGAACAGGGGTCCGTCCGAGGCCAAACACCCTTCTTGACTCTACCTTCATCGCGTCAAACGCTTTCTTGAAAACGACGTTGACGGAGCTCCCGTTATCAACCAAAATCCGGGAGACGGAGTAGCCCTCGATGGCCGTCTGGATGACCAGCGCATCGCAAAAGGATCCTCATGATCCGACAGATCCTTCACCGAGAAGGTGACCTCCTCCTGGGGCGGTGTCTGGAAGGTTGAGGCGACGCTTCTTCGGTACATGACATGGAGGCTTGCCTTCCGAGTGGCCTCAACCCCCACTCCACCGTGGATCACCGCTATACTGCCTCGGGGTCCGACATCAACCCGGTCCTCACACACATCATCCCCTCCTTCTCTGGGCAGAACCTCTTCAACCCGCACTGGCGGCTGCGGCTGGGCAGGGCCTCTCGCCCCCCTCACTTCCAAGAACTCGGGGCAGGTAGCCGTGGCGTGCCCCTCCACCTGGTGGAAGTCACAGTAGGGTAACTCTACCCTGACCCTTCTCCTTCCCTGGCGGTTCCTCCTCTCCCTTCGACCAATCTCCATCGCTTGCTGTGGTGGGGGGAGGAGCTGCCTAGGGGCTTGCCTTTGGAAGTTGAACCTCCCTTGGCCCCCATGGAAATTCCCCCCATCTTGGATGTAACCTCTTCCCGGACCCTGAACGGGTCCTCTCTGCTGTCTCCAACCTGGCTCTGGACCCTCCTGAGCTCTCCGCTCCTCTCTCCTTCTTCCTTCCTGATGTCTTGAGCCACCTTGCTCCTTTAACTCCGTCTCTGTTAGCTCTGCCAACTTCTTGACAAATGTCGGGTTGGCTGCCTCCATGGCGATCTCCTCTGCCGCCCTTTCCATCAGCTCCTCGAAGGAAAAGGGGGTCTTCCGGGTCAAGCTCATCTTGAAGAAGCCCTCTTTCAGCCCAACGGTGAAGGCCATCTGAAGAGCATACCCTGACATCTCCTGGACCTCCAAGTTCTCCTCTTGGAACCGGTCAACGTAACGGGCTAGTGACTCCTCGGCCCCCTGCCTTATCAGGAAGATGTACTCAGGACTCCTCTTCCGCTTCTTGGAGGTGGAGAAGCGAAGCTGAAAGCTCCGGATCAAGTCCTCGAACCCATAGATTGACCTTGGAGGGAGTTGATGGAACCAGTCCCTTGCCTTCTCCTTCAATGTAATCGCAAAGAGGCGACACTTGAAGGCATCCGTCATCGGCCTGATGGAGACGACATTCTCGAACCACTGCAGGTGTTGGACGGGGTCATGCTTCCCTGTATAGTAAGCCATGTCAGGATCTCGGAACCCCTCAGGAACGGGAGCTGAGATGATCAACTCACTGAAGGGTGACCCCCTGAGGGGGGGTCTCGCCTGGTCCACTCGCGCCACCTGCTCGCCTGGGAGGTTGGCACTCGCCGGGCTGGAGAACAGCTCCCGGCCGGTGAGGTCTCGCTCGACCCCATCTCCCATCCTCTCCTTCCCTGGTCTTATTCCTGGTGCACTTCCTTCTCCCCCTGCTGGGGTCATCTCGGCTAGACCCCTGGGAGTCGACTCATCGAGGGGGGGAGCTACCTCCTGGGGGGTCGAGGTGGAGCTGCCACCCTGAGGAGCAATGCTTCGCAGCATCTCCATGATGCCTTAAATGGAGGCCATGAACTCTTGCCTCCCCACAAAGGGTCCTGAGCTGGGGAGCTCGCCGAGAGCATCACTACCTCCCTGACCTACAGTCATGACACTCTCCTGAGATCTAATGTGCTGGTCACTCTCCACGCTCACCGCACCAAAGTGTTGAAGCCAAAAATGGCCTCTGTGGAGTTCGGGGTCCCTGGAAAGGGGTAACCTCACACCTACTACACTCAAGAGAACGTCACGGACCAAAGGATCAAGAAGCTAGGAACAGACCCTCGACTCTAGCGCGGAGGTCCCACCACACACCCGGAAGGCTACCTGAGCTCTTCCCCTCCCTTACCAAAGGGCTAGGCAGGGCGCCTTGGAGAGCTCTCTCTACTCTACCAAGAAGAAGCTAAGGGAGGAGGAAGCCAAAAAGATCCCTCCCCAAAGGCACCCAAGCGGGTCTATTTATAGTTTCCAAATCCCATGGACCAAAATGACCAGAATACCCCTACGCCCAATATACCTTGGGCCAATAGAAAACAACCACGCCGGGGGGCAAAGGGGTAACTCCCCCGAGGGCAAGACGGTTAAAACCGCAGGGGCGGGGGAGGGGCAAGACCCGCCAGACCGCGAGGCGGGGCGAGAACCCGGGCCAGGCCGGTCTCGCCCCCGCCTAACCGCGAGGCGGGGCGAGAACCCGGGCCAGGCCGGTCCCGCCCCCGCCTAATCGCGAGGCGGGGCGAGAACCCGGGCCAGGCCGGTCCCGCCCCCGCCTAACCGCGAGGCGGGGCGAGAACCCGGGCCAGGCCGGTCCCGCCCCGCCTAACCGCGAGGCGGGGCGAGAACCCGGGCCAGGCCGGTCTCGCCCCCGCCTAACCGCGAGGCGGGGCGAGAACCCGGGCCGGGCCGGTGTCGCCCCCGCCTACCCGCGAGGCTGGGCGAGAGCCCGGCCCCGTGCCGGTCTCGCCCTCGCCAAACCGCGTCCACCGGGCCGGGGCGGGTGCCTGCCAACTTGGCGCACTCGCTCCTCCCAAAGAAAAAGGGGCCACTGGGGGGAGGCAGATTTTTCCTCCCCCTACTAGTATGTTTCCAAGCTAGAGCCAAAATTGGCCACCGAGAGTGCCCATATGCCCAAAAAACTTAAAATTATACAGGGGCGAATACGGGGTTGTACAATCATGGACACTACAAATTTCTAGTCATGTCATTTTGCTTGACTAACGCTCCATCAACGTTTCAAAGCCTGATGAACAAGATCTTCCACGAGCAACTTCGAAGGTTCATATTAGTTTTTTTTGAGGACATATTGATCTTCTGAAAAACATGGCAGGACCACGTGGAGCACCTCAGATTCACCTTTGAGGCATTACGGCAACAGAGTATGTTCTTGAAGAGGAGCAAATGCTGTTTTGTAAGCAGGAAGGTACATTACTTGGGCCACATAATCTCGCAGGAGGGCGTCTCAGCCGATCCGGAGAAGATTCGAGCCATGCTGGAGTGGCCAACACCTAAAACCGTGAAGCACGTTTGTGGATTCTTGGGCCTCACCGGTTATTACGGGATGTTCATTAAAGGATATGGAGGCATCGTCAAACCGCTCACGACACTACTCAAAACAGCCCTCCTACAATGGACCGAGGAAGCGGATCAAGCTTTCTGTCATCTCAAGCGAGCGGTGTCTCAACCATCGATCTTGTGCTTACTGGACTTCACGCAGCCCTTTGTGGTAGAGTCGGACGCATCAGAGAATGGAGTGGGGGCTGTTTTGCTGCAGGGAGGGAGGCCGATCGCCTATTTCAGCAAGGCGTTGGGCATGAAAAACTCCATGCTGGCAACCTATGAAAAGGAGTTATTGGCGGTGGTATTGGCAGTGCAACAATGGTGTCATTATTTGCTCACGGGACCGTTCACCATACAGACAGATCAACAAAGTTTGAAGTTCCTCTTGAATCAGAATTTGGCGACACCGGCACAACAGAAATATTTGGCCAAACTCTTGGGTTATGACTACACGATCCAATACAAAGAAGGGAAGGAAATTGTTGAGGTATATTTATATATGTGTTAATGGGCTCCTTAACGGGTCGGTTAGGATCCGATAGGCATCCAAACCCGTAGTCGGGGATTTAGGGTTTCTCCTATAAATACCCCTGCTGGGGGCAACGGGGTGGCCATTCCAAACTTGATGGTCACGCGGATGCTTCGAGCGCTCTAACATTCTCGAAGATTTCTCCCTAGCCCGCTCCGCTCCCGTGACCTAGCCGCTCCTTCGTTCACGATTTTCTGCATCGCTGCTGGAGGATCACATCGCTGCTCTTGCGGGATTTCATCGATCGGGAAGGAGATCGAAGGAGTTTTTCTCCGCCGATTCCTGTGCAAAATCACCAAAACCGGCCGCCTGGAGGATATCGATCCCGCCCTATTTGTCATGGTTCCGTGTTGTTGTTGATCGGAGAAGAAGAAGATCAGAAACGCCGCTCTTGGTTTCCCTTTCTCGCTGCCGATCGCGATTCGCGCTGTCGCTTCCAATCGGCTTGGACAAAGGATCTCTGCCGTCGTTCGCGATTTGCCGGAGTAGGAGGATCCCGTCTCCAGTTTTTCCTGCGCCGTGTAGATCCGTCGTCACCGCTTCTTTTTGAGTGCCTTTTGCTGATCGTGGAGGTGGAGCAGCAGATTCAAATTACATACAAATTTTTTTTTGGATCCAGTGAAGCAAAGCCCGTCTGGTGTTCACATACAAGTCTTTGCCAGAAATCTGATCTGAAATCTTATGGGTCTTGCCTGTTGCTTAGATCCGTTTTCACCTCTAAAGAATTGTCAGAGGGTTTAATCCATATCCTGTTGGTTGAAAGGATTCCAGCTTCACTAAATATTCTTGCACTGAGTTTTGTTGTGTAGTTCTCGTCTCCTCTGCCTCGCTTGGAGGAAGCTGTGACTTCAGTTGTTTGCTGATTGATATCTAGTCTTTGACGACTGTGCTCAGCCGAAGAAGAGGACGAAATCTTTTTCTCCTGGATTGGATCTGAAGAATTCATCGTCTCCGCGGCTCAAGTGATTTTTTTGTTGGTTTTACTACTCTTGTTTAGACTGCTAGTGGCGCTCCAAGTATCTTGTTAGGAACCCACAATGTCGAAACCAAGCAATCTCACGTCTCCCGTGCCGATGATTAAGCTGGAGAAATTCTCCAATACTGAGTACAGTGCCTGGAAAAGGAACACTCAGTTCGACATGAAGTACCTGAACATCTTCTACACAGTGCAGACTGTTTTTAAAGAATTCAAAGGAAGTGAAGATGAAGATCAATGAGTCAACGACGAGGACTTCTGCAGAGACTACATCCTGAATTGCCTCTCCAACAGGCTTGCAGAGACATACGGCTAGATGCAAAGGGCCAAGGAGATCTGGGAAGCCTTAGAGGAGCAGTTCAAGGAGGAGGAGAATCTGTCCAAAACGCACCTGGTGGACAAGTTTATGACATTCACCTTCACTGAGGAAAGGGAAATCCTGCCACAGATTGCTGAGTTCGAAAATTTGGTGGACAAGCTCAACAGTGAGAACATCCCTCTGCCAGATGGATTTGTTGCAGGGGCGATCAATTTCAAATTGCCCTCGGCCTGGTATTCGTTCAAGACTGACATGTACCGGAAGAAGACGCAGGTGAGTCTTAAAGACCTCAAGCGCTTCATCTACATTGAGGATGAGAACCGGACTAGGCACGCTATAGAGACGATCAGCAAGCAGTCCTCTACTGCTAACATGATCACGCATCCTAAGCGGAAGCCTAAGCCTGGAAAGACTCGCCCACCGACCAGTGCACCCGCAGTTGCTGCCACCAGCAAACAGATAAATAAGAAATTCAAAGACAAGTGCTACAACTGCAATAAGTGGGGTCACTGCGCTTCCGAGTGCCGACAGCCCAAATGGGGCGAATCCAGCACACCAAGGACTGATAATAAAGCCAACATGGTTTATCAGACTGCGTCTACCGACTTTGTTGCCATGGTCGGTAACGGGACGGCCAGTTCAGAGTGTTGGCTCGATTCAGGTGCTACCTGCCACGTCTGCCACAATCCAAAGCTTCTGGAGGATGCAAAAGAGGTGGAAGTGAATGTCACTGTTGCAAATGGAGCTGTAGCTGACGTGCTGAAGGTCGGCAACGCTACCCTGACTCTCTTCTCAGGTAAGACTCTAACTTTGAAAAATGTTAAATTTAAACCGACATTAGTTGTTAATTTAATCTCGATTAGTATGTTGTGCGATGCGGGTATGTCTTTTAACATTAGTGGTGGTCGGGTAACCCTAATGGTTCACTCACATTACTTTGGCTGCACATATGTCGTTAACGGGATGTATAGACTGAGTCTAGCACACGAGGTAGTAAATCAGGTTAACTCTAATCTGATAGATCCTAAGACTTTACATGCAAGACTAGGACACGTCAATTATAGAAAACTTCTCCTGCTAGCTAGAACTCACAACATACCATTCGACACAAAAACCAAATTTGAAAAATGTGAAATTTGTGCTCAAACTAAGATAACTAGAACACCTTTTAGTCAGGTTTATAGGAACACACAATTGCTAGAGTTAATACATTCCGATATTTGTGACTACAAAAGTTTTGTCACTCGCGGTGGTCGGAAGTATCTGATAACATTTATCGATGACTACTCTACATTTAATCACATTTACCTTCTTAAAACCAAAGATGAAGCATTTGAAAAATTCCATATTTTCAAAAATAGGGTTGAAAATCAACTTGACATGAAAATAAAAAGGCTAATAAGTGATAGAGGAGGAGAATACGTCTCGGGGGAGTTCAGAGACTAACTTGCCAGCAATGGCATAATCCCTGAAACCACCGCTCCATATTCCCCACAATCCAACGACATCGCTGAAAGGAAAAACAGAACTTTAACAGAAATGTTGAATTCTATGTTGTTGACTGCTGGCATGCCTGCGGCCTATTGGGGTGAAGCCGTGCTCACGTCAAATCACATTCTTAACAAAGTTCCCCATGCAAAGTTGACTAAGACACCCTACGAGCTTTTGTTTAAGAGGCCTCCTAGATTTGACAATCTTAAGACCTGAGACTGTATCGCTTATGTTAGGAAACCAGACTCTAGAAGAGCAAAGATTGGACCCAGGACTAATACCTGCGTCTACCTAGGATGTGCAGATGATAGTGCTGCAGACAGGTTTCTAGATCTCTCAACTAATACTGTAATAAAATCAAGAGACGCTGTCTTCTTTGAGGATAAGTTCCTTAAGGACAAGAACCTGACACTGCCAGGTCTGCCAGCCACTAGTACTGAGCCTTTAGTTGAGCCAGGACAACGTAACTCTGACACTGAGCCTGTAGACACGAGTGGTTTAGATACCAGAAGGCTATCTAGTAGAGAGAAAATTTCTAAAAGCTTCGGTACGGACTTCGTGACTTACCAAGTTGAAGCTGATCCATCCACTGACTTACCAAGTTGAAGCTGATCCATCCACTTATAAGGAAGCGATGCGATCTACAGACTCTCTATTATGGAAAGAAGTCATAGACGAAGAGATGAACTCTCTCATGCAGAACAACACCTGGACTTTGGTGGATTTGCCCAAAGGGGCTAAAACCATTGACAATAAGTGGGTTCTGAGGAAGAAGCTAAATCCTGATGGGAGCATCGCAAAATACAAAGCACGTGTAGTTGCCAAAGGCTTCACTCAAGTGAGTGGTGTAGACTACTTTGATATATACTCACCTGTATGTCACCAAGCGACAATTAGGATTCTTCTCGCACTAGCATCTATTGAACACTACAATGTTCATCAGATGGATGTCAAGACTGCATTTCTGAATGGAGATCTGACTGAGGAGATCTACATGCACCAGCCTGAAGGGTTCGTCATAGAAGGTCTAGAAAATAAGGTCTGTAAGTTGATTAAGTCACTATACGGATTGAAACAAGCACCTAAAATGTGGCATGAAAAATTTGACACCTGTGTAAAAGGCTTGAGTTTCAAATCCAGTCTATCAGATAAATGTCTGTACGTAAGAACAAGTGCAAATAAAGTAGCCATCATATGCTTGTACGTTGATGACATGCTAATTCTGGGCACTGATCAGTCTGAGGTGAAAGTCGTGAAAGTTGCCTTGACGGCACAATTTAGTATGAAAGACCTAGGTGAGGTGAAAACCATCCTAGGAATGGAAGTGAACTTCACAAAAAAAGGGTATTACCCTGAGTCAGAGTCACTACATTAGGAATCTACTGGAAAAGTGAGGTTACGATAAGAGAAAAAAGGCTGAGACTCCATACGATTATAACAGTAGACTGAAACCGAATGAAGGTTCAGCTATCAGACAGTTGCATTATTCCAAACTCATAGGAAGTCTCATGTACACTACTACCTACACTAGACCTGACATAGCCTTTACGTTCGGCATGTTGAGTAGATTCACCAGTAACCCTGGGATGGACCACTGGGACGCCTTAGACAGACTAATGAGATACCTAAAGTATACTGAGAAGTATGCTTTATGTTACAGTGGGCATCCTCTAGTGCTTGAAGGGTACTCCGACGCATCTTGGTGCTCGAAAATAGCTAATTGTCGATCCACTAGTGGTTTTGTGTTTACACTAGGAGAAGCTGCAGTAGTTTGGAAGTCTAAGAGGCAAACGTGCATTGCACTATCCTCTATGGAATCAGAACTCTATGCTCTCGGTTCAGCTGGAGAAGAAGCAGAGTGGATAAGAGATCTGATATTGGACATTCCAATGATGAGTCTAAAAATGAACTCTATTTCGATTTATTGTGACAATCAAGCCACAAACACCATTGCTACAAATACGTTGTTCAATGACAAACGAAGGCAACTTAGGATGAAACAGGACTGGTTGACCTATCTCACCAGTCAGGGGATAATCTCCCTATTGGACGTGAGATCAAAAGATAATGTAGCAGATGTCCTTACTAAAGGCTTATGTAAGGTTCTCACATCTAAAACATCGGGGGAGATGTGATTAACGTCCATTTAGGAGGACTTAATACCTAGCTTATGTTTTAAATTTAAGAACCGGTGTCTGCTTACATTCAAGCATCTACGTTGAGCACACTAAAGTATTTCAGATGTTATCTGATGAAAGCTAGAGGTGGGATAGTTGACAGTCATCTCAAACTTGATGACTTACGTAACTATTCTTTGTCAAAAGCTGAATTGAGTATCATTCCAAAAAGGAGTACTGATGTTGCTGATATGTGTCCTGATATTATGATTATTAGTTATATCATTTCAAACTTGATGATATAATAGTCACAGCTTGTTGTATCATTCCAAACTTGATGATATAACACAATTGTGGAACGTTAATAATAATCTTAATAATCGAAGAAACATGGTTTAATTCTATGAAATCAATTACTCTAATTTTGTGTAAATTAGATAGAGATGCTATTTTGGGATTCTTTCCTCCCAGTTAGAGTATTAAGTTCACCCGCTGTTAGAACTAATCACTTTATTTCTGCAAATGTTTGAATTCATAGAGATTTGTCTCATGACATTCTTGTTGTAATTGTTTGCAGGAAAAGTGGAGATTGGAGGAGAGACAGTTGATTTTGACCAAGATGATGATGATCTGCTATTCGCTTAGATCAATTATCAGTTTGAGCTTTCCAGTTTATTGCTTTATTTCATGTTTGGAACATTTGGTTTGAGTTTAGCATTTTGTTATCTAAAACTCATTTATATTTCTGGAAAAACTCTTTTGTTTGGTCATTATTAACTATTGGATAAGTATCCATTTTTCTTATGCTAACATTTATATACAATATAAGAGGAGATTGTTGAGGTATATTTATATATGTGTTAATGGGCTCCTTAACGGGTCGGTTAGGATCCGATAGGCATCCAAACCCGTAGTCGGGGATTTAGAGTTTTTCCTATAAATACCCCTGCTGGGGGCAACGGGGAGGCCATTCCAAACTTGATGGTCACGCGGATGCTTCGAGCGCTCTAATAGAAAACACGTGCGCCGACGCGCTATCCCGGCGGGAGGAACAGGAAGAGGCAGAGCTGAGTGCCTTGGTCACCGTTACTTCAGATTTCCTGAAGCAACTCCAAGAATCATGACTTAAAGACCCAACCATACATGAGATAATACATCAAAAAACTGTGGACAACAATAACAAACCAAAATACCAATGGGAGCGAGGACTATTGAAGTGAAAGGGGAGGTTGGTGGTCGGAAATGACACTGCGGTTAGATCCAAGTTATTGCAAATGTACCACGACGGTGCATGGGGTGGGCATTCAGGTATCACTTCGACATACCATCGGTTACGGAAGATGTACTTTTGGAAAAAAAAATGAAGGTGGATGTTTACGAATACATACAGAAATGTGTAGTTTGCCAACAGTGCAAACCGGATAACCGAAAAGCAATGGGGCTGCTCCAACCCCTCCCAATTCCGGCTAGAATTTGGCAAGACATCTCCCTTGATTTCGTGGAAGGAATTCCGAAAAGTGAAGGCAAGACGACAATCTTGGTGGTCGTGGATCGGCTTAGTAAACAAACACATTTCATGGCTATAGCCCATCCATACACGGCTGAGAGTGTGGCACAAGTCTTTTTAGACTCCGTGGTCCGCCTACATTGCATGCTGGAAACCATTGTCAGCGACCGGGACACCATCTTCGTGAGCCAAGTATGACGAGAGTTATTCCGAGTTTTCCAAGTCAAGTTGAACCTATTCACAGCGTACCACCCTCAATCAGACGGCCAAACAGAGGTCGTGAACCAGCGTTTGGAAAGTTACCTAAGGTGTATGTGCTTCGAGAGACCAAAAAAATGGGCGTATTGGCTGCCCCTAGCGGAGTGGTGGTACAACACCTCGTACCAAAGTGCTATCAAAATGTTACCGTATGAGGTTGTGTACGGGCAAGCCCCTCCAACACATACCGCATATAGCCCAGGAATGGCAGACATCGAAGAAGTGTATTGTTCCCTAGTGGCAAGAGAACGAGTCATTACCCTTTTGAAGACTAATCTGGCCGAAGCCCAAAACTGAATGCGGGTGATGGCAGACAGGAAGCGGCGCGAGCGAACTTTGGAGCTAGGCTCGTGGGCGTATGTTCGATTGCAGCCGTATCGGCAAACCTCCATCCGCCCGAGAGGCTATCACAAGCTAGCACCAAAATACTTCGGGCTGTTCCAAGTGATGGGGTGGGTTGGACCGGTGGCCTATTGCCTAGATCTTCCTATGGAGGCAAAGATACATCACACCTTTCACATTTCGCAGCTACGAGAACACCATGGAGAACCGCCTACGCATTGCAACGCGTTGCCGACAGCTGTGAATAGTATGATTATGTTTGATTATGTTATTGTGTCTTGCTGTGTGCGGCGGCAGAAGGGAGAGCTCCCCTGTCGATCATCCACCTGTTCAAGATTCGGTCCTTAGGGTGCTGTATCCAGTGTTGTTTGTTCTTGTTTGCTGAAGTAATATTATAGCTGTTGTTTCTCCTCATCTCTCCAAGCTTTCAATATTTTGGATCTTATCACTTGTCGAACAGACAGATCTGATTTTTGACTCTAGCAAACAGATTTGAATTTTTCAGTCGATGGCCAAGCATGCCCTTCGATCTTTGTTTGACAAGCATGGCCAAGCAGATTGATCTGATTTTTCCAATTTTTTTTTGCCGTTGCTAAAAAACCAGATAGATATGCATTTGGGAAGAGTGATTTATTTGAGCTGATCAATCTGTATTTGAGAAGATCTGAGAAATCAGATTGGTCGGGTTTGTGTGTTTGAGCAGTTCGTTCTGAACTGCTGAAAAATCAGATCTTGCATTGACGGTTTGTGTGTTTGAGGAGTTCCGATCTGAGTTTTTTTTTTTACTACAGCAAACACAGAGAAGAGTGTTGTATGAATGCAGTTGGATCTGTTAATTTGCTATAATCGTCGGGAGGGATTGACAAGCAATTGATCACATCATTTGTTAATTTGTTAATCTGATTTGAATTCAATGTGTATTTTTCAATTTATTTGGACGCTTTCCATATTTCAAGGCAATTTTTTAATGTGATTTTTAACCCAATCCGAAATAAAGTAATAGCTATGTTTTTGTATTAAATCATTAATTTAAAATAAATTAATTTTTAAGAAATTTAAATTATATGATAATTTAAAAATATTTTCAAGTTAAAAAAATAAATAAAATATTTTAAAAATCACATTATTTTAAATAAATATTTATTTTCTAATCAAATAAATATGACAATTAAAAATATAAATAATATGTTTTGCACGCTTTCTAACTAAATAATATGATAATTAAAAAAGAGAATTGTTATTGGTAACTAATAAATGAATATTTGTAAGTACTAGTCATGGGCAAAAAGCCCGATCGGGTCAGGCCCGGGCTTTTTCCCAACCGGGCTTGGCCCGGGTCCAGTTTAAACCGGGTCGGGCCGGACTCGGGCTCCCTCTCAAAAGGGGAGCTCGGTTAGGCCCTTCAAGCCAGCCCGGGCCGAGCCGTGCTTGCATGAATTAAAAAATTCCACCTAAACAGGCGGGATTAAAATCCCGCCGCCTGCGCCTGATTAGGCAGGATTTACTCCTGCCTATGATTAGGCGGGATTTTTAATCCCGCCTAATCAGGCGGGATTAAATTCCTTAGCCCGGCCCAGTCGGGGCCGGACACCGGGCCGGGCAACCGGCAATAATGGCGGCCCGTTAAGGGCCTCAAGCCAGGCCCTGACCCGGGCCGGGCTTTTCCCGGGTCGGGCCTAGCCGGGCTTTTGTCGGGCCCGGCCCGTGCGGACTTTTCGAGTCCGCCTTTTTGCTCATGACTTAGTAACCTATAGATTTTTCTCCCAAAATAGATATTTGTACCCACAATTGATATTTGTACTCATACATAATAATATTAGGAAAACCAATGGGGTCTCTTGAGAGGCGTTAGGCGCACCCCATGCATGGGGTATGGATATCCGAACCTCCCCCGATGTAACCACCATCGTCGACGCCGCAAACTGTCATCGTCTCCACCGCGCCAACAACCATCATCGTTGCCGCCGCGCCAACCCAGTGGAGGATCCAGGAATTTGGAAATGGGGGGGTGGGGGGGGCACAAATTTTTTTTTTTAAAAATAACAAGTCAATATTAAATCCATGATAATAGAAAGTTATACAAAATTACATAACACTGCAAAATACAAAATAAATTAGTAAAATTTTATATTTGTCCACGACGAGCCCTCATTTTTTGAAAACGGTGGATAACATCATCATCAATGATTTTCATAAATGCTTCTCACTCAATAAAAGTAACCAGACAATCATTCAACATTTGATCGCCTAGACTATTACGCAATTTGTTTTTCACATAATTCATGCCTGAAAATACTCTTTCCACACTTGCAGTAGTCACAGGAAGAATCAATACAAACTTCAAAATCTTGTAGATTTGTTGATAAACAACATGTTTACCGGTTTCAATAAGTTTCAAGGATAAATGGCTAAGGTCCTTCAAATTAGCAAATCTCTCATCACTTCTCATATCAACAATGTAGTTCTCGAGTTGAAATTCCAAATTAAATAACTCTAAACTTGAAAAATCATTAGGATAAAACTCTGCAAGACGTATCACTTTTTCGTTTTCAAAATAATCAAATGAGTTAGCAGGATTCAAACAAGTCATACATTGAAGCAACTATATACTCACCTCATCAAACCGATTGTTTAAATCTTGTAGTTGTTGATCGACAACCTTTAAAAAAAGTTCAACTCGATAATGATGCAAATTTGTGTAGTTTTCAACAAACCTTCTTGATCTTCCACGGGAATATACCGATCATCCATATTGAGAATATGAACACCATGTTTGCCACGGAAAAATAATTTTTTTTTAAATAGAGTGTCACATCCATCATCCCTCAAAGTTTGAAGCTGTTTTTTTGTCAAACTAACAAAGACATTACATTTACTATATTTTGATCATTTTTTTGCAAAATAAGATTTAATTCGTGTGTATACTCAAATATAGTGGTCATCACATGAACTTTTAAAATAAAATCAAATGATTCTAATGCGAACAAAATACCTTGTGCCTTCACCCGATCATTTGTTTTACTCTTCTCAATCTTCACAAGTGTAGCAACCATATCAGGATATAATGAAATGATATGCACTAGTGTTTTGTGATGTGATCCCCAACGAGTATCTCCAGGTTGACTCAAACAAAGCTCCTGATTTAAACCTGATCCAGTTTTGAGTTCACAATCTTCTAGTGTCTTAGCTACCTTTTGAACTTGGCTTTCTCTAAGCATTTCATTTCGTTTGCAGGAAACACCAATCACATTTAATAAAGTTGCAATTGCTTCAAAAAACCACTGACAATCATCATTTATCTTAGCGACTGCAATTTGTGTTAACTGAGGTTGATGCACAAAATAATGAATGTAATATGCACTTAGATTTTTCCTCAAAATTAAACTTTTAAGCTCATTTATCTCACCACTCACGTTACTGGCACCATCATATCCTTGTCCACGGATTTTAGATAAATTCAATAAATGAGCCATTAGTAAACATTTAATTTCAGCTTTGATTGATATTACAATAGTGTCAGAAATATGCACAATACCAAGAATCACTCTATTATTGATCCATTTCTATCAATGTAACGCAGACAAAGAGAAAGTTGTTATTTATGTGACATGTCACTGGATTCATCGGCTAGAACTGAAAAGTAATTATCAGCAAGCTCTTGAATTATAATTTTGGTGGTTTCTTTAACACATGCATTGATTAAATCTTTTTGAATTGAAGGAGCTGTCAATTGATTGTTTTCCGGTGCGTTTTTCAAAACATACCTACCAACCTCTTCATCAATATCTGCGAGCCACTGTAGAAGTTCAAAAAAATTTCCCTTATTAAGTGAGTCTTGACTCTCATCATGACCACGTAAGGCCAATCCTTAATGCAAGAGTTATCTCAAACATTTCAGAAATGCTTGTAGACGTGCTTTTTTTTTCAAATTTTGTCTTATCTGACTGTTTCTCAAGAGCAACTTGTATAGATTTTTTTGGCTGCTTTAGGGCTTCAAATTTTTGCATCGCTAGTTGATGAACACTATTACATTTGTCAACATGTTTTGTGAACCCTTCAGGTTTATTGCAAGACCTATATCTTTTGCTCGTAACAAAAGCATCTCCCCCAGCAGCACTATTCGCAGCATCATTCGTAAATAAATAACATACGAAACAAAATGCGACATCTTTTTCAATACTGTATTCAAGTCATTCAAACATATCAAACCATGAGACCACAAACTTACGATACTGTTCTCCCATTTTTCTTGGCGGAAATGAATGATATTTTGGCTGACATGGACCTCTTAAAATATATTCTTTACTCACTTCCTCTTATTCATTTATGTGATATGTGAAAATACTTCTTCTCTTTCCCGGATCTTGTGCAAACAACTCCACATCAAATGCGGATCCTATTATAATATCTTGAATTTGTGGTGATATTGAAGGAAATACATTCTCAGTCTTAGTGGATGGGGATGGGGAAAACTCCTCATTTTGCTCATTCTCACGTTCTTGAATTGGAGTTGTACAAGTTGAACAAGACTCTTGAGATTTTAACTTTTTCTGAAACATGGATGCTATAAGACAAGACTTTCTTCTGCCCGTCCATATTTAATTTTATGCTACATCAATTGAAAAATAACAATTGAAAAAAAATTCATAGCAGAGTACTATTTGCTCCGTTTGATCCTATACCGATCAATACTACGGAGCACCCCTACAAACATTCATCACAGATTCTATTATGCTTTGCTTAGTCACTATTGGACTAATACCTTAAAGCATCCCTACAAACATTCATATAAACAGAAATAAGATGAATAGAGAGAAACAAAAAATATACCTCTGATCTTTAGCTCAAATAAGCACCCCCACTAGCAAAATCAGTGCTTCATCATGGTCATAAAATCAGTTCATGTGCTAAGTGATTGTAATAGTAAGAGTATGAATTAAAGCTAAAATGAAGATCCAAGCAATAACAAGTTAACTATATAAGGATGAAAACTATAATAGAGGAGTAAAATGACTTGAAGCTGGACTGAATAACAAGTTAACTTTCCAAGCAATAAGAAGTTAATGTAAATGTATATTCAGACGAATAACGAGCTCGGGAGCTTTGCGCGAGGAAACCCTAGACATTCTTTTATATATACCTAGCTGGGGGCAACGGGGAGGGTGTTCCACTTTGACACCCCACCGGATGTTCTGAGAATGTAGATGTTGGCTCGAAACATCCGGAGGGGTGTCAAAGTGGAACACCCTCCCCGTTGCCCCCAGCTAGGTATATATAGAAGAATTCCTAGCCTCCATTCTCGAAAATTCTTCCCCGTCGCCCTAGCCTCCTTTCCGCAGCCGATACCAGCGCCCGATCCCGCGGCCCTTCTTCTACGGCGCTAGGGTTCTTGCAGTAACGACTCCTGATCGGTCTTAGGGTTCTCGCATCTCCTGCTTCTACGATCCATGCCATTTTCCTTCGGTCTCGGTCGTCGATCGTCGATCGTTCTCTAAGGAGAAGCCGCCTTTTCAGACTATCTCTGTCGCCGATCGGTCTCCCGCTGTTTGCTGCGTGCGATTCCGCCTCTGCCGCCAGCGATTAGGTCGTTGCCGCTGTTGGAGGAGGCTCGCTTTTCTTCTTCGTCATGTTTCCTCCAACCCGCAATCGCCGTTCTCGTCCCATGTCGCTGCCGCCCGAGATTTCCTTACCGCCAGCGATTAGAGGAAAAGCCGCATGTTCGCCTCTGTTTGCTGCTCGAAAAAAGGAGAAGCTGCCTGGGTTCCTTGTGTGTACGGCCTCCCGCCGCTTTTCTCCTCGATCTGATGTGCCCTGCTGCCTTTTCCTCTACCGGCAGGTCTCGATCCAGTGAAGCCGACCAGCCCTAGGTCTCAGATCTGCTCTCTTTACAGTGCTGGGTTCTTGGGTTCCTACAGTGCAGTGGAGGTGTTGTTCCAGGTTTTTTGGTTCCAGATAGGGTTTGCAAAGTAAGTCAAGAGATGAGGAAATCCAGCTTCTCCTGTCCAGTGCCTATGAACAAATTAGAGAAGTTCATGGCCACAGAGTTCAACGACTGCAAGTTGAACACCCAGTTCGGGATGAAGTACGTGAACGTCTTCTACACCATCAAGACTGCTCGTGCTGACGTTGTTGAGACTGAAGACGAGGCACATTGGATCGAAGACGAGGACTTCTGCAGTGATTACCTGCTGAACTGCCTCTCCTCCAGCCTGGCCAAGGACTACATCAAAATGCAGTCTGCCAAGGAGATCTGGGAGGCACTGGAGGAGCACTTCAAGCAGGAGGGGGACCTCTCAAAGGCTCATCTGGTGGACAAATTCCACTCATTCAGCTTCGACGAGGATAAAACCATTCTCCCTCAGGTATTGGAATTTGAAAATTTAGTTGATTCCTTGCATAGTGAGTCTATTAGTCTGCTCGATAGCTTTGTTGCGGGCACGATTGTGTATAAGTTGCCCTCCTCGTGGTACAATTTCAAAACGGAAATGTACCGCAAGAAGATGCAGGTTGGTCTGAACGACCTCAAGTGTTTCATATGCATTGAGGACGAGAACAGGACGAAGCACCCCTTGGAAGCTGTTGGCAAGCAGAAGGCTGCTGCCAATATGATTTCAAGCTCTAAGCGCGCTCCTCCCCCTCACAAGACCAAAACGTCTCGTAATAGCCCCCAGGTTGCAGGACCGAGTAGACCCTTTAAGAAATTTAAGGGTAAATGTTTTAACTACAACAAGTGGGGACACTGCGCATCTGACTGCAAGTTACCGAGGAAGGAGAAAACTAGAGCACCACAAGAAAGCAACCAGGCCCATCTGGTTAGCCAAGCTGAGCCATCCGACTTTATTGTCATGGTCGGACACGCGCAGGCCAGCACAGAGTGGTACCTGGATTCTAGGGCAACGTGCCACGTTTGCAACAATGCTAATCTTTTGACAGAGCTGAAGAATGCAAAGGAATCCGTGACTGTGGCCAATGGAGCAACAACTGACGTATTGAAGGTGGGGAACGCAACTCTGATGCTCTCCTCAGGTAAGTCTTTAATTTTAAAAAACGTAAAATTTTTTCCTTCTTTATCTGTTAACTTAGTGTCTATAAGTTTATTGTGTGATGCTGGTATGTCAGTTAACTTCTGTAGCAGTAGAGTGACTCTGTCAGTTAACTCTCACTACTTTGGATGTGCTTACGTCCAAAATAGAGTGTACCGCCTGAGTCTAGCAAATGAGGTAGTGCAACAAGTTCAATTGAACTTAGTTAGCCCCAGGACTCTACATGAGCGACTAGGACACGTAAACTACAGAAAAACGTTCCAAGTAGCTAGAAAACACACGATCACATTAGACACTAAGTCTCCACTTGGAAAATGTGAAGTGTGTGCTTAGACTAAGATCACTAGGAAATCTTTTGGCACGGTTACTAGGAGCACAACACCTCTTGAGCTTATACATTCCGATATTTGTGACTTTAAGAGTTTTGTCACTAGAGGTCGAAGGAAGTATATGATCACGTTCATAGATGACTACATAAGGTTTTGTCATATTTCGTTGCTTAAAACTAAAGACGAAGCATTTGAAAAGTTTTGCCTTTTCAAAACCAGGATAGAAAACCAATTAAGCATGAAAATAAAGAGATTTATGAGTGATAGAATAGGAGAATATATGTCCAGTGAGTTTAGATGCTTCCTTGCTTCACAGGGCATCATAGCAGAAACCACTGCTCCTTACTCCCCCCAATCTAACGGCATAGTCGAGCGCAAGAATAAGACGTTAACATAGATGTTGAACTCTAAGCTGCTCACTGCAGGCATGCCTTCCGCTTATTGGGGAGAAGCAGTCTTGACTGCGAATCACATTCTGAATAAAGTTTCTCATGCTAAGTTAGAGGTTACACCTACGAGCTTTGGTTTAAGAGACCTCCGTCTTTAACTAGACTTAAGACCTGTGGCTGTATAGCCTATGTCAGGGTTCCTGACCTTAGACGGTCTAAGGTTGGACCTAGGACCAATACATGTGTCTACTTAGGTTGTGTTGAAGATAGTGCTGCAAATAGGTTCCTTGATATTTCTAATAATATCATAATAGAATCTACGGATGCAGTGTTCTTCGAGGATAAATTCCTCAAAGATAAGAACTTAACGCTCCCAGGTATAAAAGCAACTATTACTGCGAAAGATCCTGAATCAGTACCGAGCACCTCCTATTCCGTTCCGGTAGATAACTCTGGCCTAGAGTCTAAGAGGAGTTTAGTGAGAGAGAGAACCCCCAGAACCTTCGGTAGTGATTCTGTCACTTACCACATTGAGGCTAATCCATCCACCTTTAAGGAAGCGATGAGATCAAGGGATTCCCTACTCTGGAAAGAAGCCATTGAGGATGAGATGAACTCTCTCCTTCAGAATGACACCTGGACGTTAGTTGATAAGCCAAAAGGGGCTAAAACTGTAAAGTGAAGTGAGTTCTGAAAAGAAGCTAAATTTCGATGGTAGCGTAGTTAAGTATAAAACACGCTTGGTGGCTAAAGGTTTCACACAAGTAAGCGGAGTAGACTATTTTGAAGTATACTCACCCGTGTGTCACTTAACAACCATTTGGGTTCTTCTTGCTATTTCGGCATTGAGAACTTTATTGTTCATCAAATGAATGTTAAGACTGCGTTCTTGAACGGAGATCTGACCGAAGAGATCTACATGAGTCAACCTGAAGGTTTCATTGGAGACGGTCACAAAAACAAGGTCTGTAAGATATTAAAATTACTATACGGATTAAAACAAGCACCAAAATTATGACATGAGAAGTTTGACTATACTGTAAAGAACATGTGATTCATGTCGAGTCTCTCGGATAAATATCTTTACATACGTCATAGATCAGACAAAGTCGTCATAATATGCTTGTATGTGGATGATATGCTTATTCTTGGATCTGATCAATCCGAAGTGGATGACGTAAAGTCAGGTCTAATTAAAGAATTTAGCGTGACAGACCTTGATGTAGTTGCGACTATACTAGGTATGCAAGTGAGCTTTGCGAAACCTGACATTTCCCTAAGTCAAAGCCACTACATCCAGTCCATGTTGGACACGTCGAGATACAATAAACGTAAAGCGGCTGAGACACCATATGACTATTCTAACCGCTTAAAGCCCAATGATGGAGCTGCGGTTCGACAGTTAGATTATTCTAAACTGCTTGGTAGCCTCATGTACGCTATGGTCTGTACGAGACTTGACATAGCCTTTACGGTCGGTATGTTAAGTAGGTTCATTAGCAATCCTGGACAAGACCATTGTGATGCCCTCGATAGGCTGACTTTACTTAAAGCACACCCGACAGTATGCTTTATGTTATAATGGTCATCCTCCAGTTCTGGAAGGATATTCTGATGCATCATGGTTCTCAGAAGTAAACGAGAGCAAGTCCACTAGTGGTTTCCTCTTCATACTAGGAGGAGCAGCTGTAGCCTGGAAGTCCAAGAGACAGTCATGCATTGCACTCTCATCTATGAAATCCGAACTCTATGCTATAGCTTCAGCTGGTGAAGAAGCAGAGTGGATAAGAGATTTGGTGATGGACATTTTACTGTCGAGCCTGAAACTGAGCTCTGTTGCAGTTTACTGCGACAATCAAGTAGACCTGGACATGGATGACGATGATCTACTAGATGAGTAGAATCATCGAACGTTTAATTCATGTTTTGTTTTGTTTTGTAATAATTATTCAAACTATGTTTTGAGATAGAATCTGTATGATGGTTTTCCGTTTAGGCAAAACTTTTTTTTTATTTTGTTAATTAGTATAATCTGTCCTGGATGTTTTGTTTAGTTTGGATTATTATTTTGTCTACTCTTCAGCACCCCGAAACGTTACCGTTATTTGTCACGAATATATGAGGAGATTGTAAATGTATATTCGGACGAATAACAGGCTCGGGGGCTTTGCGCGAGGAAACCCTCGACATTCTGCTATATATACCTAGATGGGGGCAACGGGGAGGGTGTTCCACTTTGACACCCCTCCGGATGTTTCAAGCCAACATCTACAGTTAACTATGCTAAAATGAAGATTGAAGAACGAGTAAAAGGACTTGAAGCAGGAGTTGCGGAGCGGAGTAGATGAATTTTTAACCAAACTCATTGATGATATCGCTCTTTTTGACAGAGTCAGATCCCTAACAAGGATGAAAACTATAATAGATGAATTGAAGCTTAGAAATAATACCAGTGCTGAATTAGGAATTTCTGCAATAGAAATGGAAGAGCGATAGAAATGGAAGGGCCAAATGAATTAGGAATTTCTCCTGAATTAGGAATTTTTGCAATAGTAAAATATTACTAATTGAAGAAGAAGAAGAAGAACCGGAGGAGGCGGACTCGGGACTCGGGAGCAGCAGCGATCCGCGATCGAGAGTAGCCGAGCAGCAACGATCGGGAGGAAATCGACGCAACGATTAGGAATTTCTGCAATGATCGGGAGTAGCCGAGCAGCAACAATCGGGAGCAACGATTAGGAATTTCTGAAATAGTAAAATATTACTAATTAAAGAAAAAGAAGAAGAACCTGAAGAGACGGACTCTGGACATTGGAGCAGCAGCTCCGGGACTCGGGAGCAGCAGCGAGAAGAAGAACCTGAGGAGGCGGACTAGGGAATCGGGAGCAGCATCGAGAAGAAGAAGAACCTGAGGAGGCGGACTCGGGACTCGGGAGCAGCAGCGATCCACGATCAAGAGTAGCCGAGCAACAACGATCGTCGATCGGGAGGAAATCGGCGCAGACTGCGGAGCAGCAGCGATCCGGCTAGGGCAAAAACAGAGCGCTAAAAGGGCAGCGGCGGGGCTAGCGGTCTCTTTAGAGAATTCCAAAAAATAATGGGTCGGGGGGGGGGGGGGTAGTGTCCCTCGGGCCTCCCTCTAGATCCGCCCATGCGCCAACCGCCATCGCCGCCATCGCAAACCGCCATCACTGAGGCAACACTGAAACAACCACTGCGCCAACCGCCATCGCTGTCGTCGTGCCACCAACCATCACGGCCGCCCCGTCAACCGTCATCATCTCCGCCGCATCAACCGTCATTATTGTCGCCGCCTTGCCAACCGCCATCGTCGTCGCCGCAAACCTCCATCGCCGCCGCCGCACCGAAACCGCCATCGCCGCCGCGTCAACCACCATCGCTGACGTCACGCCAACCGGTATCATGTGTCTTCGACTTCTAACACGTTGACTTGGGAGTGGGTTATTGGACCTAGCCTAATCCGATGTTATGCTAGAACATACACATACGATCTAAAACGAACTATTTAAAGGTTGACCGACCAAGCTCTGTATTCATCGCACAGGGCCATATGAGTTGCTCGTCGTGCGACTATTCTCAGTGCATTGTGGTTGTAAAAATAACTATTTTAGCACATATGAGAACTGTATGCTTGTTTTTGGGACAATAATCACTGCACTTTTTCTGTCAAATGTCAGTGCTTTGTATTTCTCTGATGTATGTATTTCTCTTATATTATGAAAACTATTTTCATATGTTCATCGAGAGTCAGGAATGGTAGGAGGGCTGTGGCAAAATATAGGGGGCGTTGGGCATCGAAAGTGAAAAAAAACGTTGATGAGGAGATGGACGGAAGGCGTGATGGAATAGAGGGCACGACAAGCGGCGAGATATTATCGGTCCGCCCGAGAGACTGCGAGCGGAGATGCGAAGATTCGGCTGTGGGAGTTTAGGGTTTGAGAGAAACAAAAACGAAGTTTGTGTTGGGTACAAATATCAGATAGGTTTTGGGAAAAAATGCTAAATTTTGTATTATTCTGGGTATGAATATCCAATTGTGAGGTGCAAATAACAATTTCCTTTAAAAATATAAATAAAATATGTTTTGCCCATAAGTGTCGTACCTACCAAACGTCCAATTTGCGAACATTTTGATAAACGCATTCAATCAAAGTAATTGATTTCATGCATTAAATCAAACCAATTGGTTCAATCAATTGTGTAAAGCTCTCATTAGTCATTATACCCTCAAAGCTTTGACAATAGGTTCTAGGATCTTGCATTTTTTACTTGAAACGAACATCAAACATCGGAGTAGAGTTATTGCATGACATAAGTAAAGCGGTAGACATGCGTTTCCTTTGGCGCGACTTAGGCTGTGTTTGGCGTGCCCTATCACGGCTTATTTGCTCTGGTGAGTTTGGACAAAAACGTCATTGTCATAGAATGTATGTTTGGTATGACAAATGTTACTGCAATTACAAAAAAAAAACTAATTTGGGGCATAAAATTTTGATATGACAATGTCATTTTTGTCCAACTTCACCGGAGTAAATAAGTCGCGCCAAACGTAGTCTTATTGGCTTCCGTGAGTTTGATCAAAAACACCGTCATCAAGGAAAGTATGTTTGGCATGACCGCTTATCAGTTATGACCGCCAACAAGAAATAAGCTAGTTTTGAGCATAAAATACATGAATTTTTTTAGAAGAGGCCGGATCTTCATGAACGATGACAGTTCATGACCATTACATTCACGACCTTCACCATCACGCGAAACAAAGCCTTAAAAGCAAGTGCATACTACTTCGGACTCCAAAGCCATGTGATTGCTTTTATCTAGACACCGTTCAACGGAAACAAAATTATGTATCTCATTCATAACATATTTTAGTTCCAAAAAAATTTAAAATTTTAATTTAAAACCATACTTATTTTAATTGTTTACATGTATAGTCAATAAATTTCAATTTATATCATTTTAATATATGTTCCGCGCGCGCACGCAGGTTCACGTGGGATTTAGCGGAACCGCGCGCGCACGCGCACGCGGCTGGAAGCCTACGTTGGCCGGTGTGGGCACGCACGACGCATGACCTTGCGGCCGCGTGGCGGTGCTTGTAGGAGGTGGCTCTGTGCGCGTGGGTGGGGTTGCGCTCTTTTGACCCATGGTTCAACCGGATCAGTTAAAGGGAACCTCATCAATACTGATAATATATTGATTAATGTAGTTGTCAGGAAGAACAAAAAATGTTGTAAAGAATATTTGAAATTCATTGATGAAGAGGAAACAGAGGGCCGCATGGAAGATTTTATTGTACATCCAACAGCGTCACTGTTGAATTTTCTCAAAGTGGTCAGCAAGATAGCCCAAACCCCAAATTAATATTCTCGGCACTACCCAGTTCACACTTTGATCAAGCGGAAACCCAAGAAACAAGGTTAACACCAACAACCAATGGAAGCACAAGTAGATCTTCCATTCATTTACACTTCTTTACAAGGCGAGGTATACGTAGCGAGACATGATTTCGCTAATATACAAGCTACAACAGAAAGCACAAAAAAACCAAGCCGGGCGGACAGCACTAGAAACCGCCGAGACCGCCAAGTCGCCAAGTCCGTCGAAGCCGCCCGAGCTGAAGCTGCAACACGCCGAATAGACACGGAGTCCGCCGAAGCCGCGAGGCCACGCAGACACACCGTTATTCGCCTACTGCTGAAGAACTGAGGAACAGACCGCTTACCCGTCTGCGCCTGGCGGACAGGTTATTGAAACTTGCAAACGTTGAAGCAGAGAACTGACAAGCCGCAGAGCGACCTGCTGAGACCGCACACTTCCAAGCACTGACAGAAGTGAAAGCCAAACTCCTGGCTCCTTGAAGCTAACCGCGCGACCTGCACACAGCAAACCGTCAGCTCTACTCAACCCGCGCGGACAGAAAACGCAGACCGCAGCAATTTGCCCAAGTCCCACTTACTGTTCCCTTCGTTACTGTAGACGTGCCAGGGGGTCCTATTTATAGGCGAGGTGAGGAGTGTGGTCACCGCCCTAGAGGATAGAGACACCACCCCAGCCCGCGCGCTAGCGAAAACTCCGTCCGTTGAGTCCGCAAGGACTTAGCCGGATTCTAAGGAATAACCTACCAGGAGCAAGACACCTATAGGCGAACCCTCAACAGTCTGCCCAAGCTATGCGGACAAGGCACCAGGCCGCAAAGCCTCCAAACACTGCAGGACAACATCCCCCTTCAGTGACTGTCCGCACAACAAGAGGCAGTCCGCATACCACTACAGCAACGCCTCCATCCGCCACAAGCCCACGACCAAAGGCAGGGTTAGCAACAGTCCGCCCGGTCAACAACGGACTTGGCGGATACAACGGACACACTGGACTTGTCACAGAATGTGACCAAGTCCAGTAAAGCACCAAAGGGCCTAACGCGAGTACGGCGGACAAAAATCCCATCCGCCAACCATCAAGCAGGTCGCCACACTCCTGAGTTAAGGCAGAGTCTGCAAGAACCTCGCACAACTGTCCAACGCAATGGCCACCTGCCGGACTCCACACACCAGTCCGCCACAGTAACAACAGTGCTGTACTACCAGAGCTCGGCAAGGCCTCAGCCAAACTCTTAGGCCAGTCCGCAACAGCGAACACTGCGGACACGCCAGTCCGCAAGCCTCCCGCAGATAGCACCCAATCCGCCGGTAAGCACAAGCTTGCAACACGGCCACTGAGCAAAGTACACCAGTCCGCGAACCTTTATCCGCTCAGGCCGCTCCTTGGCTAAACCAGCAAGACAGCCAACACCATATCCGCAGATAACAGTCCGCCTAGGCCGCAGACTTAGTCCGCACAACCCGCTCAGAAGAACAACCAGCTTCCACTAGACCTATCACCAGGCCGCATAACAGCAGTCCGCCCAGTCCGCCGGCTATGTCCGCTCAGGCCGCCCGGCCTGCCCGTCAACCACTTCCATTTCACAAATTTCAACACTCCCCCTTGAAGTGAGAAGTGGTGATCAAGCCCAGCAAGCTGCGCAACCGCTCAAAACTCTCCTTCGATAGTGGCTTCGTGAAGATGTCAGCAAGATTGTCTTCACTCCGAACATGCCCGACCAAAAGAGATCCCTCCAACACCTTCTCCCTTATGAAGTGGTGATCGATCTCAATGTGCTTGGTCCTAGCATGACACACTGGATTGTTTACCAGCTTGAGAGCACTCTCATTGTCACCCCGGAGTAAAGTTGGCCCTTGTACTTCTTCATGCACATCCTCTATAAGCCTCCTCAACCAGATGGCTTCCCGAGCAGCCAAGGCCGAAGCCTTATACTCTGCCTCCGTAGTTGAGACGGACACCGAGTCCTGCTTCTTGCTACACCATGAGATGCTAGCTGAACCGCAAGTGAACACATAACCTGAAGTTTACCTCCGATCATCCGAATCACCGCCATAGTCAGCATCCATGTACCCAAGCAAGGCAAAATCCGAGTCCCTTCTATAGAGAAGTCTCATGTCAGAAGTTGACTTGACATACTACAAGATGTGCTTTGCCGCCACTAGATGAGATTTCCTTGGTTCAGCCATAAACCGACTTACTCGACCAACAACGTAAGCAATGTCTGGCCTTGTAATCGTCAGGTAGATCAAGCTCCCAACAAGAGCCCTGAACATCAAGGGATCATGAAGAACCCTTCCCTCATCTCGTCGAAGCTTCAGCCCATGTTCCAGTGGAGTAGAGCAACTCTTTCCTTCGCCCATGCCGAACCGCTTCACAATGCGATATGCATATCCTCTTTGGCAAATGAGTATACCGCTCTTCTTGCTCTACACTTCAAGACCGAGAAAGTGATGAAGCTCTCCCAAGTCCTTCATCTCGAAGCGTATAGCAAGCTCAGCCCTGAGCCTTGCTACTTCCTCCTCTGAATTCCCTGTGATGATCATGTCATCCACATACAGTAGGACCAAGACTTGAAGCTCCCCCTTCTTCTTGACGAACAAGCTAGAGTCTGAGTTGGAAGCAAGATAACCGCAGAATTGCAAATACTCTGCTATCTTCCCATACCAAGCTCTAGGAGCTTGCTTCAACCCATAGAGAGCCTTCCTGAGCTTGCAGACATAGTCCGGATGATCTTCAGACACAAATCCAAGTGGCTGATCCATGAAAATGTCCTTATCAATTTCTCCGTAAAGAAAAATATTCTTCACATCAAGCTGCCACATCCTCCATCCCTTGCTAGCAGCCAAGGCGATCACCACTCTGACTGAAGTCATCTTTGCAACCGGACTAATTGTCTCCTCATAATCTTCTCCATACTGTTGTGAGAATCCTCGAGCAACCAGACGAGCTTTGAACCTATCAATGCTCCCATCAGCTTCTTCTTCAATTTATACACCTACTTGCAAGTCACCGGAGTAATGCCATCAACCTTGGGCACAAGATCGCAGGTTTCATTCTTCTTGAGAGCAGCGATCTCTTCCATCATGACATCTTCTCACTCCTTAACTCCAGTGGCCTCGTTGAAGTTTGCAGGCTCTCGCTCATCCAGAGGACCTGCAAAGAAGCAGGAGACAAAGCTCACTGCATTCCCATCATAGTACCGAGCCAGCGGCTTAATAACCCTCTTCGATCTCCGAAGGGTCGGCTCCTTGCTTACTGCTTCCGTTGCTTCTTCGGGCTCAACTCCTACTTGGGGCAAGCGTTGAGCAGTGCTCCCCCTGCTTCCTGAGCTAGAAAGCTCATCCTCGGAGTTAGAAGCAACAGGAGCTGCTGGTGAAACAGCAAGCTCCTCTTCCAGGCCTTCAGCAGCCACCATTGGTTCTTCATCAACCTTGCTATCAGATAGCTCAACTGAGCCTCCACCATACGACGTCAGTTCGTCAAAGACAACATCTCTTGATACAACAAACTTCTTCGTCGCTGGGTCCATGCATTTCCATCCCTTCTTCCACTCATCGTAGCCAACAAAGACAAGCTTTCTTGCCTTTGCATACAGCTTAGTCCGTGAAGCATCCGAGACATGCACATAGCAAGTAGAACCGAACACCCTTAGGTGTCCCACACTCGGCCTCTCCTTCAGCAACAACTCAAAAGGAGTCTTCATGTTGATTGGGTTAAGTGACATCCTGTTGATGATATAAGAAGCACAAGACATCCCCTCCGCCCAGAAGGACCTTGAAATGTCTTTCGCATAAAGCCAGCATTTGTAAGTCTTCGTCAAATGACGGATCTTCCACTCCGCTACTCCATTTTGTTGTGGAGTGTGTGCACAAGTGAGCTCTCTCTGAATTCCGTGCTTCCTACAGAAGTTAGAAAACTCGAAGGAAATAAACTCACCCCCGTTATCAGTTCTAAGCTTCTTGATCAGCAAGCCAAGCCGGCCCTCCATTAGCTACTTGAACTCCACAAACAACCGGGAGGCTTCAGACTTCTCCTTCAAGAAATAAACCCAAGTATATCTTGAGTAGTCATCATTCAAGACAAACATGTATCTGCTTCCACCAAGGCTGGCAGTGACCGTTGGTCCCATCAAGTCGCCATGAATGCACTCCAATGGTTGCTTGCTCCTTGTTTGTGATTTATCAAACGGAAGGCGATGTGCCTTACCGTATTGACACCTCGCGCAAACATGCCCGTCACCAAAGGAGGATAACTTAGGCAGACCTCTCACCAAACTTCTACTAGCCATAGCCTTCAGCTTGTCCATACCTACATGCCCCAACCTCTCATGCCAGATAGCAGCACTATCGTTGGCTCTCATTCGATCAACATATGAATTGGTTGAAAGAACAAACAAGTTCTTAACCCTCCTTCCTACATGAGCAACATCAGCCTTAACTGCTGATACGTTGCGAAGGAACCCCATGTCTGTTAGCCCAAACAGAACATGATACCCAGCATCTACCGCATTGGTCACAGAGAAGAGATTCTTCTTCATGCCCGGTACGTGATACACACTCCTTAATGTGAGTGACCCCTGATCACTACCCAAAGACACAACCCCTTCTTTCTCTACTGCATAAACAGTATTATCAGGAGTGATAATAACTTCATTACCTGAGTAAGCCTGCATGGAGGTGAACTTTGATTTGTCTCCGGTGAGGTGATGACCACACCCAGAGTCCACGATCCATTCGCCGTTGAAGTCCTCAGCAGACAAGGCACGAACACAAGTGCCCGTCATGAAAGCTCCGCCCCATTCTGCTTCCTCACTCCTAGAGTAAACTTCCTCCTTTCCTGCAGCATGCCCAGGCTGCAGCTTGACTTTGCAGTCCCGCTTGAAGTGCCCTCGCTGATGACACCTGTAGCACTTCAAATTCTTCTTTCAGTCCTTAGGAACATTGCTCCTCTCCGGCTGATAAGACATTGGAGGCTTTTTCTCACCAGCGACCTGCTTTTTCTTCCCTTCCCATCTCTTATTCTTCTTGCCCGTGAAGAGTGCTTCACTGCTCTCCTCAGAGACAGTAACTCCAGTCATCTGCCTTGCCAAGCTTTCCTGTGAAGCAAGCAGATTCTCAAGCTCCAGCAAAGATGGTTGAGTAGCCCAGCCTTGAACTGATGTCACAAATGCAACATACTCCTTCCGCAAGCCGCGGATTACGTGCCTCTTCAACTTAGCCTCTGAGATAGGCTCATCAGGATCAAGAGCTGAAATCTCTGCACACAGGCTCTTCATCTTCAAGAAGTACTTAGAGATGGTAAGGTCTCCTTGAGTTGTCCTGGCCAACTCATTCTCCAGAAACTGAAGTCGAGCCACATTCTTCCTATTGAACAACTCATCAATGGTTGTCCAAATATCAGCAGCCGACTCACATCCAATGATGTGATCAAACAGTTCTTGTGAAACGGCTCTTTTGAGAACAAACTCCGCCTTAACATTTGTTTTTCTCCAGAGCCTAACCTGCTCAGCAGTACCAAAAGCAGCAGTCACTTTCTGTCTTGCGTCACCACCGACGACCTCCCATAGCTCCTCACCAAGAAGATAACTCTTCATGCACGACTTTCACTTCTTGAAGTTAGTCGGCGTTAAAAGTTCAATGCCAAGACCTCTTGCATAACTCCCTTCCATTGCAACAGCTGTTGGAACCTTTCAGAAGCTCAGAGCACCAACGCAGGTTGATCACCACTCAAGCAAAGAGTAACAACACTGGTTGAACACCGCTCAAGCAACTGAACCTGGCTCTGATACCATGTTGAATTTTCTCAAAGTGGTCAGCAAGATAGCCCAAGCCCCAAATTAATATTCTCGGCACTACCCAGTTCACACTTTGATCAAGCGGAAACCCAAGGAACAAGGTTAACACCAATAACCAATGGAAACACAAGTTGATCTTCCATTCATTTACACTTCTTTACAAGGCGAGGTATACGTAGCGAGACATGATTTCGCTAGTATACAAGCTACAACAGAAAGCACAAAAAAACCAAGCCGGGCGGACAGCACTGGAAACCGCCGAGACCGCCAAGTCGTCAAGTCCGCCGAAGCCGCCCGAGCTGAAGCTGCAACACGCCGAATAGACACGGAGTCCGCCGAAGCCGCGAGGCCGCGCGGACACACCGTTATTCGCCTACTGCTGAAGAACTGAGGAACAGACCGCATACCCGCCTGCGCATGGCGGACATGTTATTGGAACTTGCAAATGTTGAAGCAGAGAACTGACAAGCCGCAGAGCGACCTGCTGAGACCGCAGAGACCGCATACTTCCAAGCACTGACAGAAGTCAAAGCCAAACTTCTGGCTCCTTGAAGCTAACCGCGTGACCTGCACACAGCAAACCGTCAGCTCTACTCAACCCGCGCGGACAGAAAACGCAGACCGCAGTAATTTGCCCAAGCCCCACTTACTGTTCCCTTCGTTACTGTAGACGTGTCGGGGGGTCCTATTTATAGGCGAGGTGAGGAGGGTGGTCACCGCCCTAGAGGATAGAGACACCACCCCAGCCCGCGCGCTAGCGAAAACTCTGTCCGCTGAGTCCGCAAGGACTTAGCCGGATTCCAAGGAATAACCCGCCAGGAGCAAGGCACCTATGGGCGAACCCTCAACAGTATGCCCAAGCTATGCAGACAAGGTACCAGCCCGCAAAGCCTCCAAACACTGCAGGACAACATCCCCCTTCAGTGACTGTCCGCACAACAAGAGGCAGTCTGCATACCACCACAGCAACGCCTCCATCCGCCACAAGCCCACGACCAAAGGCAGGGTTAGCAACAGTCCGCCCGGTCAACAGCGGACTTGTCGGATACAGCAGACACACTGGACTTGTCAAAGAATTTGAGCAAGTCCAGTAAAGCAGCAAAAGGCCTAACGCGAGTACGGCGGACAAAAATCCCATCCGCCAACCATCAAGCAGGTCGCCACATTCCTCCTGAGTTAAGGCAGAGTCCGCAAGAACCTCGCACAACTGTCCAACGCAATGGACACCTGCCGGACTCCACACACCAGTCCGCCACAGCAACAACAGTGTTGTACTACCAGAGCTTGGCAAGGCCTCTGAAAGAGCAACTAGATCTGATATACTCTAGAGTGGGGTGAATAGAGTATATGGTGCTTTAATAACTTTTACAAACTTTTACAACTATTGTTGTAATATGTGTGAGCATGGAAGCAAAATTAAATCTAATTACAGCACAAAGCAAAGCAAAAACTAAGCACAGAAAAATTAAGGCCAGAAACAAAAATGAAAACAAGCAAAACCAGAAGACACAAAGAAATATAGTGGTTCCCCAAACTTGGGTACATTCACTCTTCTACCACCCTAGGTAGGAATCCACTGCAGGATGAGTTGATCAGGTGTCCTGGGCACCAATCAGCTTTTGATAAGGTGCTCAAAAACCAAAGCAGATTTTTTGATCAGGTGTCTTGCCACCAATGAGCTTTTGACAAGGTGCTCAAAAACCAAGTTCAAACTTTTGAAGGGAGTTTGAAAAACCCTTTACAGAGTGGGGGTGAGAGAGTGATGAAAGTCTTCTCTTTCTCAAACAACTGAGAAGACTATGTGGATTGATGTCAAAGCTCCCCCTGAATCCTTGAAATCTTCAGGAAGAAAAGCTTTGCTGAGGGTGATAGGCCTTCAAAGATTGAACTCCAGCAATGGATGATTTCAGCAATAGCTGAAATGTTGAGTGTCTGGAGTCTGGAAAATATGTTGGCCTTGAACACTTTCAAAACTAAAGAGATCTGAAGATTTGAAAACTTAATCTCCTTGGATGTGTGTTCTTCAGAATTCTTTGAGACAGAAGATTTTTGAGAGTGTCTCTGTAATCTGTATTGTGTGTGCTCTGTTTTTTAGATTCAAAAGAAACATTCTCTCTTTTATTCTCTGGTCCAGAATAGAATATCATTCTCTGTCAAGTATAGCCGTTGGCCTGCATTAATTGCATAATCTCTTCTGGAGGAAAGTCCACAGAAACATTCCTTGAAAAATCCCTTGAAACTTGGTACAGAAATAAATGAAAACGGCTACCAAATCTCTGAATTAATTGCAGAATAACTCCTAACTGATTTTGAATTTGAATTCTGGAAGTTATCTGAAATCGTCGAACTGAGCTCTGCTATCGTCGAGCTGAGCTCAGCGATCAGGAAATCTTAAGCAGCAAAATATCGTCGATCTGAGCTCAAAGATCGTCGAACTGAGCTCAGAGATAAACATCCAAAGCACAGTCAAAATCGTCGACCTGAGCTCACCGATCGTCGAATGGAGTTCGACGATATAATGAAGTTGAGCTCAGCGATCGTCGAATGGAGTTCGACGATCTGTCGAAGTTGAGCTAGACGATCGTCGATCGGAGTTCGACGAATCGTCGTGCTGAGCTCGACGATATGACTTGGTCTTCAGACAGAGAATCCTGGTCTTCAGACAGAGAATCCTGGTCTTCAGAGCAGCTTCCAAACCTAGACTTCTAACCCTTAGACTCAATTCTAATTGACCTATTAAGCTATACAGAAGGTCAAACAAAGATTCCTAGAGACATAGTGATCCTGACCCAAATTAGTAATAGGGTGTTCCAACAATCTCCCCCTATTTGGGTTAGGATTACTATTTACAGACTTTGAAAAAATTTGAATAACAACACACAATCAGTAAAACATAAAAACAGCTAGACATTGCAGAATCATCACAGAGATATATATATAGCATCCAGATAATCAGAAGTTCCAGAAATTGTCACCTTACAATATCACTTCTTCTCTTTGCCTTTAACCATTTTAATTTCTCTGTTTGGATTAAGAGCTTCTTTGTTGGATCTGGTGTCATCTGCTGCACCCAAATAAGTTTGCTTTTTAGGCCTGGGGACCACTGCTTCAGGATGTAATTCCATGTATCTGTCAGCATCAAAGAATTTACTGGAAGCATATCTTTCTAATTCTTTTTGTCTCTGTTCAGACATAGTAGAGATGTTGGAAGAATCTAATCTTTGCTCTTTGGCCTTCTTAATCTGATCCAGTGCAGCCAATTCCTTTAACCTGGCAGTCCAAGCAGCTGAGTTATTTTCAGGGTCCTCAAAAGGTACAGGTGGCTCATACCTGTTGGAAGGATTGTCTTGAGGAGGCCTGGCAGACACAGTCTCTTTCAGCTTATAAGGGAAAGGACCTGATGATGTATCAGATGAGATATGTCCTCCCCTAGAATATGGGTGCTGCCTGGAGTACCCTTTGGAATAAACTTGAATATCTCTCTGATTGCCTCTATATCCTCCTCTCCTAGAATGTGAACCCCTGGATTGGCTTTCCCTTTGGTAAGATCTGACATGAGGTTGATAGGGAGCCTGACTTCTGGCTGGGGGTTGACTTGCAGAGCTTCCACCTGCACCTGCATCAGGAGGAGGTGGTGGAGGAGGATGAGGGTGCTGGAATTGGGATGAGCCCTTCTCATATTTTCTCTTTTTCTTCATGGCTTTCAGCTGGTTCTTGGAATACTGCATCCAGTGTTCAGTGATTGGGCAATTATGAAGGATATAATAAGGGATATCATTGTTATCCTTAACTTTAGCAGGAGGAACCCTTTTCATTGCTTTGCTCCTTGCCTTCCTTTTCCTGGCAATGGTGGCAGATGAGTCATCAGAGTATGTTTTGAATTCATCAGATTCAGAACTCTGGTCATCATATAGAGCATATATTTTCTTCATCAAATCTTTCTTTAGCTGAACAGAGGCAGATGAGGCAGAGGTTGAAACAGCAGCAGCAGTAGGGGTTGAGATGGTAACATCAGGGACAGCAGCAGATGGAGAAGGTGCAACAACAGCAGCAGCAGTAGCAGATACTGGAGGGGTGACAGCAGCAGCAACTTCACTAACAACAGCAGATACAACGGATTTACTAACAACAACAGAAACAGCAGGAGCAACATCAAAGACTGCAGAAGGCTCAAAATCAGTGGCCTCTGACATCAGAATGTCCTTGGATATTGGCTCATCAGAAACAGTTGGAACTTCAGCAGCAGTATGAATATCTTCAGCAGCATCAACATTCTCAGAAGCAAAATCAGTCCTTTCTTCAGAAGCAGCAGCAATGACTGAATTTACAAAGGAGGAGAGCATGCTAGGGTCACAGCAAGAAAAAGGCACAAGTGCCTTGGATAAGTCTTCTGGGGGCTGGACAACATTACCCTCTGACAGACAGCTGAAGAAGGCAGAATCAAAAGTAGATAGCAGAGACCTGAGGTCAATTGCAAGAACTGCAGTAGAACTCTGACTTTCTAGAGGCACAGCAACAGGAGCAGAAAGAGAAACAGCAACAGCAGGGCTCATAGCAGCAGGCAGAGAAACAGCAGCAGCAACAGCATGAAGGCTTTCTTCATATGGCATCTCCCCCTGCCTAGATGCAGATACATCTGGATCAAGGCACACTGCTGTAGGTGCTGCCTGAGGGAAGAGGGAGGAGAGCCTGGCAGAGAGAGCTGCCACTGACAGGTGTAGAGGAGCCAAGGAGGTCTCCAATAGTAGAGAGAGCCTGGGGGCAATCAGCTCATACAGCCTGTCAGCTAGGGCTGAGAGGTCTACTTGCTCAATAGCTGGAGCAGAGGTAGATGGTATGGAAACAGCTGGGGATGCTGGAAGGGAAGGGCTGGAGAATTGGGGAATGGAGGGCTGAGGTGTTGGTAGGATGGATATGGATGGAGTGAATATTGGGTGGTCTGTGATGTGGTGTAGGAGGTCTTGGAATGAAGTGGAGGAGGTAGGTAATTCAGGAGGAGATGATGGGGAATCATCCATAAAGGAGTCATCCAGTAGGGTGAAGGATGGAATAGAGGGTGAGGAGGTGACATCTGGTGGAGGGTAGGAGAATAGAGGGTGGAAATGGTCTGCTGGTGGAGGTAGAATGGGTTCTGGAGATGGAGTTGATGTTGGAGAAGGGCTGGATATGGTGATGGTGGATGGAGCTGTAATGGTGGATGGTAGGGGTAGGGATGAAATTGGAGGAGGAGGAGAGGCAGCAACAGCAGCAGCCAGGTCATCTGCAGGAGCAGAGACCTGTGGGAGAGTGACTCTTGGAGTCCTTGTGCCTGAAGGAGCACTGGAGGAGGGCCTGCTAGGCTTGCTTATTTGCCTGTCCCACTTTCCAAAGAGGGCACAGGTTAGTCTCTTGGAGGCATTGATGTGAACTCCAGAGGAGACCAGCAAGGCAGGGCACCTGTGCTGCAGGAAAACTCCAATAATTCTTCCAAAATTAACAAAACTTTTGTTTATTTTCTTTTTGATGAGGTCAAAGAAAACCTCTCCCCAGTTCAGATTTTTCTTGTCCACAAGAGCTCCCATGAGACAGAGCTGATGTCTGGATATTGTATCATGGGCTGAGTGCTTTGCCAGGAGCACTTTTCCCACCACATCTGCCATGAACCTGTACTCAACAGACAAGTTCCTTTTGAAGAGCTTGCTAGGGTTTCCCTCTGGATGACCCATCCTGGCAAGCAGTTCAGAATATTCCTCTCCAGATAGCTCAGCAGAGTCTTCTCCATTTCTCAACTTAAAAACCTCTGAAAGAATGGTTGGGGTCAAGGGTACCTGATTTCCAGCTATTGACCCAACTATAGTGTTGTTATCTTGATTATGGGCAGTATAAACCCACTCCTTGATTTCATCAGAAGCCAACTTGATCCTGGTGGTCATTAGTGCTGTCAGATTCTGGTCCTTGAACAAACCCAGTATGTCTTGAAAAACCTGGTCAGCGGTGCTGAAGGATTCCAGATCAATGTCAAACCCAGCATCAAACTTCATTGCAGCTAGGACAGCAACTGACACAGCCATTGTACCTGCAAAAACTCAACAAACAAAACACCAAGCGTAGAACTGTTTGGAGGGAAAGAAAATTCGTGCAGAGAAATTGAAAGCGCAAAAGAGAACGACGGCGAAAAAAAGAGTTTTATATTAGGGTTCGACGCAGAATTGGAAAGATCATTGAACTCAGTTCGACGATCGAGGCTTCTACAGGAATCTGAAGAGTCTTCAACATCGTCGATCTCCGTTCGACGATCTTGGAGAGCGTCGCACTCCGTTCGACGATCGTTCAGAGAACATAATCGTCGAGCGCCGTTCGACGATCGTTGACCGGAAGAGATAGTTCATACTATCTGAGAAGCGCTGAACTCAGTTCGACGATTTTGGAAATCGTCGATCTCCGTTCGACGATCTTGGGGCAAATCGTCGAGCGCAGTTCAGAGAGCAGAGAAATTCTAGACACTAAGAAAAATCAGAATGTTTGCCTAGTCTTGGTCAATTTTTAAGCTTTCAAAATCTTGGATATTATTTAAGGCTTCCTCCATCTAACATTCCTAACTGATTTAGAAAGAAGGTGTGTTTCTTTTCATCCAAAGGCTTGGTGAAAATATCTTCACTTTGCAAATCAGTTGGGATATATTGTAATTCAATTTTATTCTTTTCAACATTATCCCTTAAGAAGTGATGCCTAATCTCTATGTGTTTTGTCCTACTATGGAGGACTGAATTTTGAGCTATGGAAATAGCACTTGTGTTGTCACAAAAGATTTTAGACTTCTCTAAGTTGTAGCCATAGTCTAGGAGTTGGTTTTGGATCCACAAGATTTGTGAACAACAACTGCCTGCAGCCATATATTCAGCTTCAGCAGTTGAAGTTGACACAGATGTTTGTTTCTTGCAAAACCAAGAGACAAGTCTGTCACCAAGGAACTGACAAGTTCCACTGGTGCTCTTCCTGTCAATTCTGCATCCAGCATAATCAGCATCAGAGAATCCAGTTAACTCAAATGCTGAATCTTTTGGATACCAGAGACCTAGATTTGGACAACTCTTAACATACCTGAGAATCCTCTTTACTAAAGTTAGGTGTGACTCTCTAGGGCTTACTTGGAACCTAGCACATATACATGTAGCAAACATTATATCTGGTCTACTAGCTGTAAGATACAGTAAAGAGCCAATCATTGTTCTATATGTTGTCTGATCAACAGGTTTCACATGTTCATCAGCATCCAATACAGCATTGGTAGACATGGGTATTTTCATACAAGATGCCTCAGACATACCAAATTTCTTAACCAATTCATTGGCATATTTGGTTTGAGAAATAAAGATGCCTTCAGCATGTTGCTTGACTTGCAATCCTAGGAAGAAGGATAGCTCACCCATGCTACTCATCTCAAATTTAGAATGCATCAGGTTAGAAAACCTTCTGCACAATTTGGAGTCAGTAGAACCAAAAATGATATCGTCTACATAAATTTGTACTAGTAGGGTATGAGACTTATGGGTTCTAATGAAAAGAGTTTGGTCTACTGTACCCCTTATAAAACCATTTTCCAAAAGAAAGCATGCTAGGGTCTCATACCATGCTCTAGGAGCTTGCTTGAGACCATATAATGCTTTGTTCAGTCTAAAAACATAATCAAGATAAGTTGGAGAGATAAAACCTGGAGGTTGTCTGACATAGACTTCCTCTTTGATGTCTCCATTCAAGAAAGCACTTTTGACATCCATCTGATATACTTTGAAGCCTTTGTGAGCTGCATAAGCTAGAAATATCCTGATGGCTTCTAGTCTTGCAACTGGTGCAAAGGTCTGGTCGTAGTCAATTCCTTCTTCTTGAGAATATCCCTGAGCAACTAGCCTTGCCTTGTTCCTTATAATTACTCCTTGATCATCCAGTTTGTTTCTGAATACCCATTTTGTTCCAATAATGGAATGATCCTTAGGCTTTGGCACTAGTTCCCATACTTTGTTCCTCTCAAATTGATGCAACTCCTCTTGCATTGCAATGATCCAGTGTGGATCTTGCTCTGCATCTTGAATGGACTGAGGTTCAATTTGAGATAAGAAGCAGGTGTGCAACAGATTTTGATTGACCTGATTTCTGGTTTGCACACCAGCTGAGATTTCTCCAATTATTTGGGAAATTGGATGGTCTCTTGATGTTACTAAATCAACAGAGGGTGTTGATTGTTCACCAACCTGTGTTGTTGTTCCCTCTTGTGGTACAACAACTGGCTCTTCAAGTTGTGCTTCAATGTGTTGAGCATTCCCTTCATCTTCACTGCTTTCATCCTCTTGAGTAACCTGTAACCTGTTCAAGTCTTCAACTAGAGAATGTTCCTGCAAAGGTTCTATGGTAGAAGAAATCTTCTCCTTGAAAGACATGTTAGATTCATCAAAAGAAATGTGAACAGATTCCTCAATTTTCAAAGATGATTTATTATATACCCTATAGACCTTGCTGATCATGGAGTATCCCAGAAACACTCTTTCATCAGCTTTGGCTTGAAATTTTGCTAAATATCTCTTGTCATTATTGTGAATGTAGCAAATACAACCAAAAACTCTAAAATAGTCAACTTTAGGTTTCTTCCTTTGAGTAATTCATAGGGAGTCTTTCCCTTTAGTTTATGTATCAGACTTCTGTTCAGCACATAGTTGGAGGTGTTGACTGCCTCTGCCCAAAAGGATAGAGGTAGATGAGCATCTGACAACAATGTAGTGGCAGATTCAATAAGGGTTCTATTTTTTTTTTCAGCTACCCCATTTTGTTGAGGAGTTGTAGGAGCTGAGAAAGTATGCCTGATCCCTTCACTCTGACAGAACTTTTGCATAAGAAGAGAATCAAACTCTGTCTCATGATCACTTCTGATCAGGGCAATGTGAGTATTGAACTCAATCTGTATACATTTGAGAAACTCTGTCAGACACTTAAAGTTATCAGACTTCTTCCTTAGAAAGAACACCCAAGTGAATCTAGAGAAGTCATCTACAATTACTAAAGTGTAGGATTTCCCTCCTAGGCTTTGTACTGTGATGGGTCCAAAAAGATCCATGTGTAACAGATACAATATCCTAGGTGAATCACTCTTATTAAGTGACTTAAAACTGTTTTTAGTTTGCTTGCCTAATTGACAAGCCATGCAGAGTCCTTCCTTCTTGTAGGGGCCAGAAGGTAGTCCTCTAACAAGGTTGTCCTTGGATAGCCTAGCAATAGTTCTAAGGTTTAAGTGTCCTAATCTCTTATGCCACAAAACATTTGGTCTACAGACAGAGTTAAACAAGCAGATATCTACATCAGTTGAAAGAAAATCTACTAGGTAGATGTTACCTTTTCTTTTACCTGTCAACACAGTTGTGTTGTCCTCTGACTTGATTTTGCATAAGGTTTTGCTGAAGGTCACCTGGTAGCCTTCATCACACAGCTGACTGATGCTAATTAGGTTGTGCTTCAGTCCTTCCACATATGCTACCTTCTTGAAAGTTACTGAACCAATCTGGACTGCACCATATCCTTTAGTCTGTCCAAAGTTGGAGTCACCAAAGATAACTTTGGGTCCAAGCTTGGCTCTGAAGGATGTGAGGTTGTCCTTGTTCCCTGTCATGTGCTTAGAGCACCCACTATCCAAATACCATTGCTGGTTAGATGTTGGATAGGTCTTCACCTGCACATAAAACAATTCATTTGTTTTTGACCCAGTTTACCTTGGGCCTAGGTTGATAGCCTTTAAATTCAGAAATGAAAGACATTCCAGGTTGATTCTTATATCCTTCAGGATGATATCTCCTTGGAGGTAAAATCCATTCAGTATAAGGGTTATAGATTTGGGATGAAGGACCCTCAGGATTCAATTTTGATTTGCCTTTGAAAAATTTTCCAGAGCTCTGACCTCTGTTCGACGATCTTGGAGCTGCGTTCGACGATCTTGGGTCAGATCGTCGAGCTCCGTTCGACGGTCGACTATGGGTGAGGTCAGGTATTTGAGATCGTCGACCTGCGTTCGACGACTTTGGCTGAGATCGTCGATCTACGTTCGACGATTTTGCCTGAGATCGTCGAGCTGCGTTCGACGATCGTCGAGCTTCGTTCGGCGATCGTCGATCTACGTTCGACGATTTCTGCTGGGACTTGGTTTTCTGAGGCAGATCAGAATTTTTCCTGGCAACCTCTACAACTCCCTTTCCCTTGTCAGAAATGAATTTGATGGGAGTTGTTAGGACTATAGGTTGGCTGGATGAAGCACCCAAGCCCTTCCTTCGCTCGCTAGTGTACTGTTCTTGTTTTCTGAAATAAGATTTATTTGCTAGAGTTCACTGTGAGAGGTTGGGATTGAGCTGACACAGAACCCATGTGATGTCCATCAGCTTGATGCTTCTCCCATTAAACTGATTTTGGATTCTTCAAGCTTCTTGGCCTCAGAGAGCTCACTTTTCAGTGAAGCTATCTGTTCCCTACAGCACTCTAACTCCTGAGAGAGTTTGAGGTTTTCTGACTTTAGATCATTGTGTTCAGATAATTGATTTCTGAGAGAGATAATCTCTTTCTCAGACTTTAGCAGGTCTAAACACAGTGCTTTAAATTCAGATTTGAAATCTTCTGAACTAAAATCAAAGGAACTAATTACCTGATCTTCTTCAGGTTGAGTCTCTGAGTCTGACTCTGACTCCTCTTCCTCTGAATTGTGTTGTGAGCCATTGATTGCCATCATGCAGAACTCCTTTTCTTCTGCATCATCCTCATCATCACTGGAGCTAGAAAAGGCTTCTGACTCCTCTTCTGTCTCACTCCAGGATTCAGCAACAAACCCTTTTCTTGTATGTTTATTTTTGCTTGAAGAAGGTTTGCTATTGCCATTCCTTTTGGAGTCTTTCTCCTTCCTTCTTTCTTTCCTGTCCCTTCTGTCCTTGTTCTTATTCTCTGGACAGTCAGGAACTATGTGCCATGGTTTCCTGCAACCAAAGCAAATAATGTCTTTATTGTTACCAATGGACTTGTCATACCTTGGCTTATCCTGCTCCTTGTATGATCTTCTTCTGAAGTCCTTTCTGGCCATCTTGTAGAATCTTTTGGCCAACAAGCTGAGTAGTTCATCATTGCCTGTGGCTTTATCTTCAGGCAGATCCTCAGTTGCCTTGAAGGCTATGGTCTTCTCTTTCCTTGTGGCTGGTGAAGCAGCCTTCTGTTCTTTCTCTCTATTCTTGATGAGTAGCTCATAAGATTTGAGCTTACCCAACAGAGCTTCAGTGGTGATCTCATTCAGGCTTCTGGCATCCTTAATTGGCCAGATTCTTGAATCCCAAGTGCTGGGGAAGCACATTAGGATCTTGTCATTAAGTTCAGTTAGAGAGATCTCTTTGTCCAATGTCCTTAGTTCACTGACAAATAGACTTAGTCTGTTGTACATGTCTCACACTAACTCAGTTTCTCCCTTTTTGAAATTCTCATATTGAGAGATGAGATGAGATCTTCTATCCTTTCTCTCATCAGCTGAGCCTGAGACTATTTCTGAGAGCTTGTCCCAAATTTCTTTTGCTGAGTTGCATTCAGCTACCTTTTGAAATATGTCATCTGACATTGTCTGGGCTAGGATGTTCATAGCCTTGACATCAGCTACCTTCCATCTCTTGATGTCAGCATCTGTTCCTGATGGAGGTGGCACAGCATTTGTGCTTGTGCTCTCTGGGGGTCTTGGACACACTGTCAAAACAGAATTAAAGATATCTTCGTCAATAGAATTCATGTAAAGTCTGATCCTTGCCTTCCAAAGTGCAAACTTGGAAAGATTGCACACTGGAGGTCTGGTGCTAGCATAATCTTTGTTTTGGGCCATGATTTGTGCAAACAAAATCTAATAATACACTACAAAAGAAAAACAGATCTAGTTTGGGATCTTTGGGTTCAGGTGTTAGCCTGTACAACCAATCAGGTATGGTATGTTTAACCAACCTCGCTTTGATACCAATTGAAAGAGCAACTAGATCTGATATACTCTAGAGGGGGGTGAATAGAGTATATGGTGCTTTAATAACTTTTACAAACTTTTACAACTATTGTTGTAATATGTGTGAGCAGTGAAGCAAAATTAAATCTAATTACAGCACAAAGCAAAGCAAAAACTAAGCACAGAAAAATCAAGGCCAGAAACAAAAATGAAAACAAGCAAAACCAGAAGACACAAGGAAATATAGTGGTTCCCTAAACTTGGGTACATCCACTCTTCTACCACCCTAGGTAGGAATCCACTGCAGGATGAGTTGATCAGGTGTCCTGGGCACCAATGAGCTTTTGATAAGGTGCTCAAAAACCAAAGCAGATTTTTTGATCAGGTGTCTTGCCACCAATGAGATTTTGACAAGGTGCTCAAAAACCAAGTTCAAACTTTTGAAGGGAGTTTGAAAAACCCTTTACAGAGTGGGGGTGAGAGAGTGATGGAAGTCTTCTCTTTCTCAAACAACTGAGAAGACTATGTGGATTGATGTCAAAGCTCCCCCTGAATCCTTGAAATCTTCAGGAAGAAAAGCTTTGCTGAGGGTGATAGGCCTTCAAAGATTGAACTTCAGCAATGGATGGTTTCAGCAATAGCTGAAATGTTGAGTGTCTGGAGTCTGGAAAATATGTTGGCCTTGAACACTTTCAAAACTAAAGAGATCTGAAGATTTGAAAACTTGATCTCCTTGGATGTGTGTTCTTCAGAATTCTTTGAGACAGAAGATTTTTGAGAGTGTCTCTGTAATCTGTATTGTGTGTGCTCTGTTTTTTAGATTCAAAAGAAACATTCTCTCTTTTATTCTCTGGTCCAGAATAGAATATCATTCTCTGTCAAGTATAGCCGTTGGCCTGCATTAATTGCATCCTTAATTGCATAATCTCTTCTGGAGGAAAGTCCACAGAAACATTCCTTGAAAAATCTCTTGAAACTTGGTACAGAAATAAATGAAAACGGCTACCAAATCTCTGAATTAATTGCAGAATAACTCCTAACTGATTTTGAATTTGAATTCTGGAAGTTATCTGAAATCGTCGAACTGCGCTCTGCTATCGTCGAGCTGAGCTCAGCGATCAGGAAATCTTAAGCAGCAAAATATCGTCGATCTGAGCTCAAAGATCGTCGAACTGAGCTCAGAGATAAACATCCAAAGCATAGTCAAAATCGTCGACCTGAGCTCACCGATCGTCGAATGGAGTTCGACGATATAATGAAGTTGAGCTCAGCGATCGTCGAATGGAGTTCGACGATCTGTCGAAGTTGAGCTAGACGATCGTCGATCGGAGTTCGACGAATCGTCGTGCTGAGCTCGACGATATGACTTGGTCTTCAGACAGAGAATCCTGGTCTTCAGACAGAGAATCCTGGTCTTCAGAGCAGCTTCCAAACCTAGACTTCTAACCCTTAGACTCAATTCTAATTGACTTATTAAGCTATACAGAAGGTCAAGCAAAGATTCCTAGAGACATAGTGATCCTGACCCAAATTAGTAATAGGGTGTTCCAACAGCCTCAGCCAAACTCTTAGGCCAGTCCGCAACAGCGAACACTGCGGACACGCCAGTCCGCAAGCCTCCCGCGGATAGCACCCAATCCGCTGGTAAGCACAAGCTTGCAACACGGCCACTGAGCAAAGTACACCAGTCCGCGAACCTTTATCCGATCAGGCCGCTCCTTGGCTAAACCAGCAAGACAGCCAACGCCCTATCCGCAGATAACAATAGGCCTAGGCCGCGGACTTAGTCCGCACAACCCGCTCAGAAGAACAGCCAGCTTACACTAGACCTATCACCAGGCCGCATAACAGCAGTCTGCCCAGTCCGCCTAGTCCGCCGGCTATGTCCGCTCAGGCCGCCCGGCCTGCCCGTCAACCACTTACACTTCACAAATTTCAACAGTCACAATCTCCGCCGCTTCTTCCATCGCCGCCCCGGAGACTTAGTCTATTTCCTTCAGAGAGCTCCCTTCAATACACCGCACCTTCTCAAAACCAACCATCAATGATATTATTATTTCTCCCTCATCTTCGTTGATGGAGGAAGGAAAAGTTGACTTTTGAAACTCTTTGATGCAAGGTGATCAGGTGCCATTTTTGAGCCACTCCGTCAACCCGTTGACTCGAATACTTTCTGAGCAGCCACGCCGCCAATAACTTTTAGCCACACTCTAATTAATAGACTTTTATTTTATTTCATTTTTTTAAAATCAAAATTATTTTGGCCTAAGTGGTTCCCCTCTAATATTGATTATGAGGTGCAAAGCTCTATGACGTTGAATTTTGAAATTAAATGATGCAAGATTTAAACGACTTTGAGTCGTTCTATCAATTAGCTCGTGACTCAGATGGTTTCATTGCAGGTAACCTCAGCTCTTAATTAGTAGATTTTTTTTTATTTTTTTTAAAAAGCCAAACTATTTCAATTGATCTCATATTCTGATGCATGACGATATTTTGCAGATGTAAATGATATAATTTTGAGAGATGTTGTAGCTGTGTCATCTACGACGGTGTTGTCTAAGTGGTTCCCCTATTATATGAGCTATGATCGAGGTCATGCAGCAAAACTTCATGACTGATAATTAATTGCCTCGGCTATGATTTTGAGGACGGCGAGTTGGTGGACGATGATCACTATGTAGAGATGCGGCCTTGTGCTCTTTGGGCTGGGTTTGCCTTTTGAGACTGTATTTTAATTGATGTTTGGGGTATGCTTTCTCATTAATTACATGTCGTTTATTGCCACACATGTTAATATATATACAATCTCAAAAAGCATACTCAAACAACAAGTGATCAAAAAGCATATCCAGACACCAAAATACAATCTCAAAAGTCAAACCCACATCAAAAACTATCACAAGGCATTTCTACACAGTGATCATCTTCCACCACCAACAACGATGAGGGGAAGAAATTCTCGTGCAACTCGCCATCGTCAAAACCATAGCCGGGCCAATCATGCATGACCGCATAATCCATATTATACGAGAACCACTCATGCACCACCGACATGGATATCTCAGCTACAACTTCTCTCGGGATCATCTCATTTGCATCTACAAAATATCATCATGCATGAGAGTATGAGATCAACCGAAATATTTTTTGATTTTTTAAAAATAAAATAAAATAAAAATGCCTGCTAATTAAGAGTTACGAGCGGCGAACGAACGCGGATCCTCTCCAGTTGGGGCGAACTGGAGAGGATCCAGTTCGCGGCCCTGATTTCGCTTGGGAAATCTGACGACGGAATTCCACTCGCAGCTGATATGGCGAGCGGGCCCCGCGAGTGGAGTTAACTTCTTCTCCGTCGTTTGATTTTGGAGGCGAAATCTGGGCCGCGAATTGGACCCCTCTAGTTCGCCCCAAATGTAGACGATCCCAGTCGGCGGCGAACTATCCCCAAATTGGCCGAGCACCTCGGGGCCGTTTAAATCTTGTATCATTTAATTCCAAAAGTTAACGTCATGGAGCAAAATAGTTTTGATTAAATATATATAAAAAATAAAGGTCTACTGATTAGAATATGGCTAAGAGTTACCGGCGGCGGAAGTATTCGAGTGAATGGGTTGACAAAGTGGCTCAGAAACGACACCTTATCATCTCGCATCAAAGAGTTCCAAAAGTCAAGGTCTCCTTCCTCCATCAACGGAGACTAGGAAGAAATAATCATATCATTGATGGTTGGTTTTGGGAACATGTGTTGTATTGAAAGGAGCTCTTTAAAGGGAATAGAGTAAGGCTTTGTTTAGGGAGACTTATTTTCACCGGGTCAAACGGTTACCACCGCATGAACTGGACCTTAATTAAGGCCCGGTTCATGCGGTGGTAACCGCTTGACCGGTGAAAATAAGTCCCCCCAAACGGAGCCCAAGTCTCCAGCGGCGGTGGCAGAAGAACCGAAGGAGATGGTGGAGCTGCTGGATGTACTCTTCTCTGCGGTCCTCTGCTTCCTCTTTGTCAATTACAAATAGAGCATTGTTAAGTGCACTACAGTTTTCTATATGTGCACTTTTTTGTTAAGAGCACCGCACTACGATAGGTGCACACATAATTGTTATGTGCACCGCTTTTTTATTAATAGCAAACTAACAAGATTAACTTGATTGAAATTGCAGTAGTGTCAGAAACATGCACAATATCAAGAAATCGCTCTATTATTGCTCCATTTTTATCAATGTAACGCAGACAAAGAGCAAGTTGTTATTTATGTGACACGTCACTGGAATCATCGGCTAGAACTGAAAAGTAATTATCATCAAGCTCTTGAATTATAATTTTGGTGGTTTCTTTAGCACATGCATTGATTAAATCTTTTTAAATTGAAGGAGCTGTCAATTGATTGTTTTCCGGTGCGTTTTTCAAAACATACCTAACAACCTCTTCATCAATATCTGCGAGCCACTGTATAAGTTCAAGAAAATTTCCCTTATTAAGTGAGTCTTGACTCTCATCATGACCACGTAAGGTCAATCCTTGACGCAAGAGATATCTCAAACATTTCAGAGATGCTTGTAGACGTACTTTATTTTTAAATTTTGTCTTATCTGACTGTTTCTCAAGAGCAACTTATATAGATTTTTTTAGCTGCTTTAGGGTTTCAAATTTTTGCATCGCTAGTTGATGAACACTATTACATTTGCTGACATGTTTTTGTGAACCCTTCCGATTTATTCCAAGACTTATATTCTCTGTTCGTAACAAAAGCATCTCCCCCAGCAGCAGTAATCGCAACATCATTCTTAAATAAATAACATACGAAATAAAATGCGGCATCTTTTTCAACACTGTATTTAAGTCATTCAAACATATCAAACCATGTGACTACAAACCGACGATACTGTTCTCTCATTTTTCTTGGCGGAAATGAATGACATTTTGGCTAACATGGACCTCTTAGAATATATTCTTTCCTCACTTCCTCTTATTCATTTATGTGATATGTGGAAATACTTCTTCTCTTTTCCAGATCATGTGGAAATAACTCCACATCAAATGCAGACCCTATTATAATATCTTGAATTTGTGGTGATATTGAAGGAAATACATTCTCAGTCTCAATGGATGGGGATGAGAAAAACTCCTCATTTTGCTTATTCTCACGTTCTTGAATTGGAGTTGTACAAGTTGAAAAAGACTCTTGATGTTGAAGCCAAAAATGACCTCTGTGGAGTTCGGGGTCCCAAAAGAGGGGTGACCTCGCACCTACTACACTCAGGAGAACGTCACAGACCAAAGGATCAAGAAGCTAGAAACAAACCCTCGGCTCTAGCGCGGAGGACCCACCTCACACCCGGAAGACCTTTGAGGTCTCCCCCTCCCTAGCCAATGCAGAGCTAGGGTGCCTTGAATGATGAAGAGAGAGTGAAGAAGTTATGTTCTCCAAGGCACCCCTAAGGGTCTATTTATAGTTTTCCAAATCCCATGGACCAAAATGCCAGAAATACCCCGACGCCAAATATGCCTCGGGCCAATAGAAAACAGCCACATCGGGGGGGTAAAGAGGTAATTCCACCCTGAGGGTAAAATGGTAACAACAAGGCCCAAAGAGGTTCAAAGGCGGGAGAAGCCATACCCCCCACATTCCCGGACACCCGAGACAGGCTGGGGAGCAGGGGGCAGGGGCGAGACCCGACCTCCCGCCGGTCTCGCCCCGCCAGGCCGCGGGGGCAGGGCGAGAACCCGGCCTCCCGCCGATCTCGCCCCGCCTCGCCCCGCCAGGCCGCGGGGGCAGGGCGAGAACCCGGCCTCCCGCCGGTCTCGCCCCGCCTCGCCCCGCCAGGCCGCGGGGGCAGGGCGAGAACCCGGCCTCCCGCCGGTCTCGCCCCGCCTCGCCCCGCCAGGCCGCGGGGGCAGGGCGAGAACCCGACCTCCCGCCGGTCTCGCCCTGCCTCGCCCCGCCTCGCCCCGCCAGGCCGCGGGGCAGGGCGAGAACCCGGCCTCCCGCCGGTCTCGCAACTCCTACCTTGCGCCTAGCCAGCCGGGGGCGGGTGTCGGGCAACTTGCCATACCCGCCCCTCCCAGAAAAAGGAAAAGGGGGGAAGACAATTTTTCCTCCCCCTATTAGTATATTCCGAGGGCTAGGCCTAAATTGGCCACCAAGAGCTCAAACTACTCAAAAAGCTTAAAACCAAAAACCTGCGAATACGAGGTTGTACACTTGAGATTTTAACTTTTTCTGAAACATGTTTTCGATAAGACAAGACTTTTTCTTCTGGTCGTCCATATTTAAGTTTATGCTACATCAATTGAAAAACAACAATTGAAAAAAATTCATTGCAGAGTACTATTTGCTCCGTTTGATCCTCTACCGATCAATACTACGGAGCACCCCTACAAACATTCATCATAAATTATATTGTGCTTTGCTTAGTCACTATTTGACTAATACCTTAAAGCATCCATACAAACATTCATATAAAAAGAAATAAGATGAATATAGAGAAACAAAAAATATACTTCTGATTCTTAGCTCAAATAAGCACCCCCACTAGCAAAATCAATGATTCATCCTGGTCATAAAATCAGTTCATGTGCTAAGTGATTGTAATAGTAGCAGTACGAATTAAAGCTAAAATGAAGATCCAAGCAATAACAAGTTAACTATGCAAGGATGAAAACTATAATAGAGGAGTAAAAGGACTTGAAGCTGGACTGAATAACAAGTTAACTATCCAAGCAATAAAAAGTTAACTATGCTAAAATGAAGACTGAAGATCGAGTAAAAGGACTTGAAGCTGGAGCTGCGGAGCGGAGCAAATGAATTTTTAACCAAACTCATTGATGATATCGCTCTTTTTGACAGAGTCAGATCCCTAGCAAGGATGAAAACTATAATAGATGAATTGAAGCTTATAAATAATACCCGTGCTGAATTAGGAATTTCTGCGATAGAAATGGAGGAGCGATAGAAATGGAAGAGCGATAGAAATGGAAGGGTCAAATGAATTAGGAATTTCTGCTGAATTAGGAATTTTTGCAATAGTAAAATATTACTAATTGAAGAAGAATAAGAATAAGAACCTGAGGAGGCGGACTCGGGACTCGGGAGCAGCAGCGATCCGCGATCGAGAGTAGCCGAGCAACAACGATCAGGAGGAAATCGGTGCAACGATTAGAATTTCTGCAATGATCGGGAGTAGCCGAACAACAACGATTAGGAATTTCTGCAATAGTAAAATATTACTAATTAAAGAAAAAGAAGAAGAACCTGAAGATGCGTACTCTGGACATGGGAACAGCAGCTCCGGGACTCGGGAGCAGCAGCGGGAAGAAGAAGAAGAACCTGAGGAGGCGGACTCGGGACTCGGGAGCAACAGCGATCCGCGATCGGGAGTAGCCGAGAAACAACGATCGTCGATCGGGAGGAAATCGGCGCAGACTGCGGAGCAGCAGCGATGCGGCTAGGGCAAAAACAGAGCGCGAAAAGGGCAGCGGCGGGGCTAGCGGTCCTTCTAGAGAATTCCAAGAAATAATGGGGGGGGGGGCAGTGTCCCTCGGCCCCCCCTCTAGATCCGCTCATGCGCCAACCGCCATCGCCGTCGTCGCAAACCGTCATCACCGAGGCCGCACTGAAACCGCCACTGCGCCACCCGCCATCGCTGCCGTCGTGCCAACCGCCATCACGGCCGCCCCGTCAACCGTCATCACCTCTGCCGCGTCAACTGTCATTATTACCGCCGCCTTGCCAACCGCCATCGTCGTCGCCGCAAACCTCCATTGCCGGCGCCGCACCGAAACCGCCATCGTCGTCACGTCAACCACCATCGCTGACGTCACGCTAACCGGTATCATGTGTCTTCGACTTCTAACTCGTCGACTTGAGAGTGGGTTATTGGACCTAGCCTAATCCGATGTTATGCTAGAAAATACACATACGATCTAAAACGAACTATTTAAAGGTTGACCGACCAAGCTTTGTATTCATCGCAGAGGTCCATATGAGTTGCTCGTCGTGCGACTATTTTCAGTGCATTGTGGTTGTAAAAATAACTATTTTAGCACATATGAGAACTGTATGCTTGTTTTTGTGACAATAATCACTGCACTTTTTCTGTCAAATATGGGTGCTTTGTATTTCTTTGATGTATGTATTTCTCTTATATTATGAAAATTATTTTCATATATTCATCGAGAGTCAGGAATGGTCGGAGGGCTGTGGCAAAATATAGGGTGCGTCGGGCGTCGAAAGGGAAATAAAACGCTGATGAGGAGATGGACGGAAGGCGTGATGGAATAGAGGGTGCGACAAGCGACGAGATATTATCGGTCCGCCCGAGAGACTGCAGGCGGAGATGCGAAGGTTCGGCTGCGGGAGTTTAGTGCTTGAGAGAAACAAAAACGAAGTTGGTGTTGGGTACAAATATCATGTAGGTTTTGGGAAAAAATGCTAAATTTTGTATTATTCTGAGTATGAATATCCAATTGTGAGGTGCAAATAACAATTCCCTTAAAAAATATAAATAAAATATGTTTTGCCCGTTGTGTTCTCCCGCTGCTCGGATCGTCTTCTTCTTCCTGCAACGAAGCAGGCGAACCTCTCTTAATCAGCTTTTCCTAATATGTGGGCATGGCGGTCATTATGCATGCTCTCTAATTAAGGCATGCCTTCCGAGATCAATGCGATCTTCGTCCGACCGGAGGCTGTCGGGGATGGTGAGGTGACGGATGCCGCTAGCGATTTTCTGGGCGGCAGCTTGCGGAATGTTCTGTGTTGAAAAATTCGATACAAATACAAACACAGCTATAAAATTCACAAGTAAACAAGAACACAAAAATAGTCACAAAATTTATATATTGAAATATAAATGCAAATACAGGAGAGAACTTGACCATCCGATGAAAAATGCGTGGATGCTCCGGATACGCACTATTAGTGACGAGAATCTGAGATACTTTCCATTAGAGTAGTGACAAGCAACATAAGTATCGTACCTACCAAACGTCCAATTTGAGAACATTTTGATAAATGCCTTCAATCAAAGTAATTGGTTTCATGCATTAAATCAAACCAATTGGTTCAATCAATTGGGTAAAGCTCTCATTAGTCATAACACCCTCAAAGCTTTGACAATAAGTTCTAGGATCTTGCATTTTTTACTTGAAACGAACATCAAACATCGGAGTAGAGTTATTGCATGACATAAGAAAAGCAGTAGACATGCGTTTCGTTTGGCGCTACTTTTTGGCTCCGATGAGCTTGATCAAAAACATCATCATCATGGAAAGTATGTTTGGCATGACAGTTTATCAGTTATGACCGCTAACAAGAAATAAACTAGTTTTGAGCATAAAATACATAATTTTTTTTAGATTTCATGAATGATGACAGTTCATGACCATTGCATTCACGAACTTCACCATCACGCCAAACAAAGTCTTAAAAGCAAGTGCATACTACTTCGGACCCCAAAGCCATGTTGTGATAGCTTTTATCTAGACACGCACGTAGTTATTTGTTAAAATTTGTGAAGTGCAAATGGGTGATGCAGCAGGCCGGGCGGTCTGGGCGGTCTGATATTGCGGCGTGGGCGGACAGCTGGTTGCGACCTGGGTGTCCATGACTTGGTCTTGATGGCGTGGCAGTTCTTGAGGAGCGGCCTGGTGTGCGGTCTTAGTGGACTGTTGTGCGGCCTGGATGGCCTTTGGCAAAGGAAGTCGGGCATCAAGTGGATCGGTCGGAGTGGACTGTGTTGGCAGCCTATTGGCAGTGTTGCAGTAGGCGTTAACTGCTCTATGGAGGACTGCGCGGACTGGTGTCAAGTCCGGCAGTTTGCCGTTTTGGCAGTTGTGCGAGTAGGGGCTTGCGGGCTCTGCCTTGTTCTGGTGGAGTGTTGGCGCTTTGCCTTGGGGCAGGTGGACTGGGCCTTGTCCGCCGAGCTCGCGCCAGGCCCTTGGTGGTTTACTGGACTTGGTCACATTCTGTGACAAGTCCAGCGTGTCCGCGGTATCCGCAGATTCCGCTGTTGACCAGGCGGACTGCCTGTTGGTCGTGGACTCATGACAAATTGTGGCTTTGTTCTCGAGTTGTGCGGACTGCCTCTTTGTCTGCATATAGTGTGCGGACTGTCGCAGCAGAGGTTGTGGTTGTCCTTGTGCGGTGGTGTTTGCGGGCTATGCGGGCTGTTGCCTTGTCCGCATAGTGTGGGCAGACTGGTGCGAGTCCACCTGGTGGTGAACATCTTTGTCTTGCTCCTGGCGGTTTTGTTGGAATCCGGCTAAGTCCTTGCGGACTCAGCGGACGGGGCTCTGCTTGTGCGTGAGCTGGGGCGGTGACTCTATTCACTAGGGTGGTGACCACACTCCTCACCTCGCCTATAAATAGACCCCCCCCCGACACGTCTACAGTAACCGAGTGAACAGTAAGTGAGGCTTAGTCAATTGCTGCGGTCTTGTTTTTCCTATCCACGCGGGTTGAGTAGAGATAATTGTTTGTTGTGTGCAGGTCGCGCGACTAGCTTTGAGGAGCCAGGAGTTTGGCTTTGACTTCGGTCAGAATCAGTGAAGTTTGTGGTCTCTGCGGTCTCAGCAGGTCGCTTCAGCGGCTTGTCAGTTCTTCTCTACTTCAGCATTTCCAAGTCCAATAACCTGTCCGCCGGTCACAGGTGTGTAGGCGGTCTGTTCTCCAGTTCAGCAGCAGTCAGCGAATAACGCTGTGTCTGCACGTCCTCGCGGTATCAGAGGACTCCGTGTTCTTTTCGGCTTGTAGCAACAACAGCTCGGGAGGCTTCGACGACCTTGGCGGACTGGGCGGTCTCGGCGGTCTCCAGTTCTGTCCGCCTAGCTTGTTTTGTTCTTTCTGTTTTCCTTGTGTACTGGCGAAATCATGTCTCGCCATGTATACCTCGCCCTGTAAAGAAGCGTGAATAAATATAAGATCTGCTTGTTCTTTCATTTGCATTTGGTGTTGAGCTTGCTCCTTGGGTTTCCGCATGATCAAAGTGTGAACTGGATAGTTCTGAGAATATTAATTTGGCTTTAGGCTATCTTGCTGACCGTTTTGAGAAAATTCAACATGGTATCAGAGGGAGGTTCAGTTGCTTGAGCAGTGATCAACTGGTGGTGTTGCTCTGTGCATCTGATAAGCTTAACCAAAGTTTGTTGCAATGGAAGGGAACTATGCAAGAGGTCTGGGTATTGAACTCTTGACCACGACTAACTTCAAAAAGTGGAAGTCGTGCATGAAGAGTTTTCTTCTTGGCGAGGAGCTATGGGAGGTCGTCGGTGGTGACGACAGGCAGGAGGTTACTACTACTCCGGTAACGAAGCTATCATAATTGCTGATAATACTGTTTATGCAGTAGAGAAGTAGGGGATTGTGTCTTTGGGTAGTGATAAAAGGCCACTCACGTTAAGGAGTGTGTATCACGTACCGGGCATGAAGAAGAACCTCTTCTCTGTGACAAATGCGGTAGACGCGGGTTATCACGTTCTGTTTGAGCCAACAGAAGTGAAGTTCCTTCGCAACGTATCAGTGGTAAAAGCTGATGTTGCTCATGTTGGGAGAAGAGTTAAGAACTTGTTTGTTCTTGCAACTAACTCTTATATTGGTCGGATGAGGGCAAACGATAGCACTACTATATGACACAAAAGGCTGGTGCATATAGGAATGAATAAGTTGAAAGCTATGGCAAACAGGAGCCTTGTAAGAGGCTTGCCTAAGCTGTCTTCCTTTGGTGATTGTCACGTTTGCGCGGGGTGTCAGTACGGCAAGGCTCATTGCCTTCCGTTTGATAAATCACAAATGAGGAGCAAGAGACCATTAGAGTGTATCCATGGAGACTTGATGAGACCAACCGTCACTGCTAGCCTTGGTGGGAGCAGATACATGCTTGTGTTGATTGATGACTACTCAAGATACACTTGAGTTTATTTCTTGAATGAGAAGTCAGAAACTTTCCAGGTGTTTGTGGAGTTCAAGGAGCTAGTGGAGGGCTGACTTAACTTGCGGATCAAGAAGTTTAGAACAGACAACGGTGGTGAGTTTGTCTCCTCCGAGTTTTCTAACTTCTGCAGGAAGCACGGGATCCAGAGAGAGCTTACTTGTGCTCATACTCCACAATAAAACGGAGTAGCCGAGTAGAAGATCCATCATCTAACGGAAACCTGCAAGTATTGACTTCATGCGAAAGACATTTCTAGGTCCTTTTGGGCAGATGAGATGTCTTGTGCTTCTTATGTCATCAATCGGATGCCGCTCAGCCCGATCAACATGAACTCTCCCTTTGAGATGTTGCTGAAGGAGAAGCCAAGTGTGGAACACCTCGGGTGTTTGGATCAACTTGCTATGTGCATGTCCCAGATGCTTTAAGGACAAAGCTGGATGCAAAGGCAAGGAAGCTTGTCTTTGTTAACTATGATGAACGGAAGAAGGGATGAAGATACATGGATCCTGCGACGAAGAAGTTTGTTGTATCAAGAGACGTGGTCTTTGATGAACTGACGTCGTATGGAGGAGGCTCGGTTGAGTTAACAGAGAGCAAAGTTGATGAAGAACAGAAGGCGGCTGATGAAGTTCTGGAAGAGGAGCTTGTTGTATCACCAACAACTCATGTTGCTTCAAGTTCTGTTGCTGAGGCTTCTGGCTTAGGAAGCAGGGGGGCATTGCTCAAAGCTTGCCCGAAGTTGGAGTTGAGCCTGAAGGAGCAACGGAGGTAGTGAGCAAGGAGCAGACCTTGCGAAGGTCGAAGAGGACTATCAAGCCACCAGCTCTGTACTGTGATGGGAATGCAGTGAGCTTTGTCTCCTGCTTCTTTACAAGTCCTCTGGATGAGCGAGAGCCTGCAAACTTCAATGAGGCCACTGGAGTCAAGGAGTGAGATGATGTCATGAAGGAAGAGATTGCTGCTCTCAAGAAGAATGAAACCTGAGACCTTGTGCCCAAGGTTGATGACATTACTCCAGTGACTTGCAAGTGCGTGTTTAAGTTGAAGAAGAAGACTGATGAGAGAATTGATAGATACAAGGCTCGTCTGGTTGCTCTAGGATTCTCACAGCAGTATGAAGAAGAGTATGAGGAGACATTTAGTGCAGTCACAAAGATGACTTTGGTTCGGGTGGTGATCGCCTTGGCTGCTTGTAAGGGATGGAGGATATGACAGCTTGATTTGAAGAACGTTTTTCTTTACGAAAAGATTGACAATGACATCTTCATGGATCAGCCACTTGTATTTGTTTTTGAAGTTCATCCAGACTATGTCTGCAAGCTCAGGAAGGCTCTCTACGGGTTGAAGCAAGCTCCTAGAGCTTGGTATGAGAAGATAGCAGAGTATCTTCAATTCTGCGGTTATCTTGCTTCCAACTCGGATTCCAGCTTGTTCATCAAGAAGAAGGGGGAGCTTCAAGTCTTGGTCCTGCTGTATGTGGATGATATGATCATCACAGGGAATTTTGAAGAGAAGGTAGTTAGGCTCAGGGCTGAGCTTGCTATTCTCTTTCAGATGAAGGACTTGGTAGAGCTTCATCATTTCCTTGGTCTCGAAGTGGAGAGGAAGGAGAGCGGGATACTCATTTGCCAGAAAGGATATGCGAATCGCATTGTGAATCGATTTGGCATGGGCAAAGGGAAGAATTGCTCTATTCCTCTGGATATTGGTCTGAAGCTTCGACGAGATGAAGGAAGGATTATTTCTGATCCCTTGGTGTTCAGAACTCTAGTTGGGAGCTTGATCTACTTAACGATTATAAGACCAGACATTGCTTATGCTGTTGGCCGAGTAAGTCGGTTTATGGCTGAACCAAGAAACTCTCATCTTGTAGCGACAAAGAATATTTTGAAGTATTTCAGGGCGACTTCTGAAATGGGACTCCTCTATAGTAGAGACACGGTGTTTTCTTTGCTTGGATACACGGGTGCTGATTATGGTGGTGACTCGGATGATCAAAGATCAACTTCGGGTTATGTGTTCACTTGTGGATCAGCTTGCATATCGTGGTGTAGCAAGAAACATGACTCAGTATCTGTATCTACTACGGAAGCAGAGTATAAGGCTTCGGTCTTGGCTGCTCGGGAAGCCATCTGGTTGAGGAGGCTTGTAGAGGATGTTCATGAGGAAGTGCAAGATCCTACTTTACTCCGGGGTGACAATGAGAGTGCTCTCAAACTGGTAAACAATTCAGTGTGTCACACAAGGACCAAACATATTGAGATCGAGCACCATTTCATAAGGGAGAAGGTGTTGGAGGGATCTCTTCTGGTCGGGCATGTTCAGAGTGAAGATAATCTTGCTGACAGTTTCACGAAGCCGCTGTCGAATGAGCCTTTTCAACGGTTACGAGGTTTGCTGGGCTTGATCACCACTTCTCACTTCAAGGGGGAGTGTTGAAATTTGTGAAGTGGAAGTGGGTGATGCAGCAGACCGGGCGGTCTGGGCGGCCTGATATTGCCGCCTGGGCGGACTGCTGGTTGCGACCTGGGTATCCAGGGCTTGGTCTTGATGGCGTGGCAGTTCTTGAGGAGCGGCCTGTGCGGCCTGGTGTGCGGTCTTAGTGGACTGTTGTGCGGCCTGGATGGCCTTTGGCCAAGGAAGTCGTGCATCAAGTGGATCGGCCGGAGCGGACTGTGTTGGCGGCCTGTTGGCGGTGTTGCAGCAGGCGTTAACTGCTCTATGGAGGACTGCGCGGACTGGTGTCAAGTCCGGCAGTTGGCCGTTTTGGCAGCTGTGCGAGTAGGGGCTTGCGGGCTCTGCCTTGTTCTGGTGGAGTGTTGGTGATCTGCCTTGGGGGCAGGCGGACTGGGTCTTGTCCGCCGAGCTCGCGCCAGGCCCTTGGTGGTTTACTGGACTTAGTCACATTCTGTGACAAGTCCAGCGTATCCGCGGTATCCGCAGAGTCCGCTGTTGACCGGGCGGACTGCCTGTTGGTCATGGACTCATGGCGGATTGTGGCTTTGTTCTCGAGCTGTACGGACTGTCTCTTTGCCTGCATATAGTGTGCGGACTGTCGCAGTAGAGGTTGTGGTTGTCCTTGTGCGGTGGTGTTTGCGGGCTATGCGGGTTGTTGCCTTGTCCACATAGTGTGGGCGGACTGGTGCGAGTCCACCTGGTGGTGAACATCTTTGTCTTGCTCCTGGCGGTTTTGTTGGAATCCGGCTAAGTCCTTGCGGACTCAGCAGACGGGGCTCTACCTGTGCGCGGGCTGGAGCGGTAATTCTATTCACTAGGGTGGTGACCACACTTCTCACATTGCCTATAAATAGACTCCCCCGGCACGTATACAGTAACTGAGTGAACAGTAAGTGGGGCTTGGTCAATTGCTGCAGTCTGGTTTTTCCTGTCCGCGTGGGTTGAGTAGAGATAACTGTTTGCTGTGTGCAGGTCGCACGATTAGCATTGAGGAGCCAGGAGTTTGGCTTTGACTTCGGTCAGGATCAGTGAAGTTTGCGGTCTCTGTGGTCTCCGCAGGTCGCTTCAGCGGCTTGTCAGTTCTTCTCTACTTCAGCATTTTCAAGTCCAATAACTTGTCCGCCGGTCTCAGGCGGGTAGGCGGTCTGTTCTCCAGTTCAGCAGCAGTCAGCGAATAACGGTGTGTCCGCACGACCTCGCGGTCTCGGCGGAATCCGTGCTCTTTTCGGCTTGTAGCAGCAACAGCTCGGGCGGCTTCGACGACCTTGGCGGACTGGGCGGTCTCAACGGTCTACAGTTCTGTCCGCCCGGCTTGTTTTGTTATTTCTGTTTTCCGTGTGTACTGGCGAAATCATGTCTTGCCATGTATACCTCGCCCTGTAAAGAAGTGTGAACTGGATAGTTCTGAGAATATTAATTTGGCTTTAGGCTATCTTGCTGACCGCTTTGAGAAAATTCAACATTATTCCTTTATTTTTTTACTCTCATTTTCTGGTGTCAGACCGCGCGCAGGTGCGCGTGGTCCCAGACCGAGCACAAGTGAGTGCGGCCCGCACCGCGCGCAGGCACACAGGTTCACGTGGGATTTAGCGGAACCGCGCGCGTACTCGCACGCGGCTGGAAGCCTACGTTGGCCGGAGTGCGCACGCACAACCTTGCGGCCGCGTGGCGGTGCTTGTAGGAGGCGGCTCTGTGCACGTGGGCAGGGTAGCGCTCTTTTGACCCATAGTTCAACCGGATCAGTTAAGGGGAACCTCATCAATACTTATAATATATTGATTAATGTAGTTGTCAGGAAGAACAAAGAATGTTGTAAAGAATATTTGAAATTCATTGATGAAGAGGAAACAGAAGGCCGCATGGAAGATTGTATTGTACATCCAGCAGCGTCACAATCTCCGCCGCTTCTTCTATCCCCGCCACCGGAGACTTACTCTATTCCCTTCAGATTGCTCCCTTCAATACACCGCACCTTCCCAAAACCAACCATCAATGATATTATTATTTCTCCCTCATCTCCGTTGATGGAGGAAGGAGAAGTTAACTTTTAAACTCTTTGATGCAAGGTGTTCAGGTGCCATTTCTTAGCCACTCCATCAACCCATTGACTCGAATACTTTCTTAGTCACGCCGCCCGTAACTTTTAGCCATACTCTAATTAACAGACTTTTATTTTATTTCATTTTTTTTAAATCAAAATTATTTTGGCCTAAGTGGTTCCCCTCTAATATTGATTATGAGGTGCAGAGCTCCATGACGTTGAATTTTGAAATTAAATGATGCAAGATTTAAACGGTCCTGAGCCGTTCTGTCAGTTATCCCGTGACCTAGATGGTTTCAATGCCGGAATCTCTGAATTAGTAGATTTTTTTTTTATTTCTTTAAAAAATCGAAACTATTTCAATTGATCTCATATTCTGATGCATGATCATATTGTGCAGATGTAAATGATATAATTTTGAGAGAAGTTGTAGCTGTGTCATCTACGACGGTGTTGTCTGAGTGGTTCCCGTATTATACGGGCTATGAGGTCATGCAGCAAAACTTTGTGACTGATTAATTGCCCCGGCTATGATTTCGAGGATGGCGAGTTGTCGCTGAATTTCTTCCATTCGTCGTGGTTGATGGTGGACAATGATCACTATGTAGAGATGCGGCCTTGTGCTTATGATCTTTGGGCTGAGTTTGACTTTTGAGACTGTATTTTAGTTGATGTTTGGGCATGCTTTCTCGTTACTTGTTGTTTATTGCCATACATGTTCATATATATACAATCTCAAAAAGCATACTCAAACAACAAGTGATCAAAAAGCATATCCAAACATCAAAATACAATCTCAGAAGTCAAAGCCACATCAAAAAATATCACAAGGCATTTCTACACAATGATCATCTTCCACCACCAACAAAGACGAGGGGAAGAAATTCTGGTGCAACTCGTCATCGTCAAAATCATAGTTGGGTCAATCATGCATTACCTTATAATCCATATTATATGAGAACCACTCAGGCACCACCGGCATGGCTGTCACAGCTACAACTTATCTCGGGATCATCTCATTTGCATCTACAAAATATCATCATGCATGAGAGTATGAGATCAACTGAAATAATTTTGATTTTTTAAAAATAAAATAAAATAAAAATGGCTAATTAAGAGTTACGAGCGGCAAACTATCCGCAAATTGACCGAGCACCTCGGGACCGTTTAAATCTTGTATCATTTAATTCCAAAAGTCGACGTCATGGAGCTCTACGCATCATAATCAATATTGCTGGGGAACCACTCAGGGCAAAATAGTTTTGATTAAATATAGGGTCATTTACCGGGACCTCCCCTCTAACTTTGCTAAATTACTGACAGCATCCCTCTTATTTTCGAAATTACAAAAAACTCCCCTAAAGTTTTCATTTCATTACAAAAACCTCCCCTGGAGTTTTAATTTCATAACATCCATGCACAAAAACACCCCCCTGGGTGAACAGTGTCCAGGGGGGTATTTTTCTTCATGGATGCAATGAAACGAAAAGACCAGGGGAGGTTTTGGTAATGAAATGAAAACTTAAGGGGAGTTTTTTGTAATTTCGAAAATAAGAGGGGTGCTCTCACTAATTATGCTAGTTTACAGGGGAGGTTTGAGTAATTATTTGTTAAATATATATATAAAAAATAAAGCTCTTCTGATTAGAGTATAGCTAAGAGTTACTGGCGGCGGAAGTATTCGAGTGAATGGGCTGACGAAGTGGCTCAGAAACGACACCTGATCATCTCGCATCAAAGAGTTCCAAAAGTCAGCGTCTCCTTCCTCCATCAACGGCGGCTAGGAAGAAATAATCAAATCATTGATGGTTGGTTTTGGCAACATGTGTTGTATTGAAGGGAGCTCTTTGAAGGGAATAGAGCAACGGCGGTGGCAGAAGAATCGGAGGTGATGGTGGAGCTGCTGGATGTACAATCTTCCCTGCGGTCCTCTGCTTCCTCTTTGTCAATTACAAATATTCTTTATAACATTATTTCTTCTTGACAACTATATTAATAAGTATCAAAACAATAATAGAAGAATATTAATAGAAGAATATTAATAGAGGATATATAGCTACTAGAGTGGGCACAAAAACTCCTCCCGCAAACATCGATCAATTAATACAAGCAAAAAACACAATAACAAACGTAAAACAAGCAGCAATATTAAATTTCAATGCAACAATATTTCTGAAGGCAACACACCAAATAAAAGCAAACCAGACAGCATGTACACAAAGGTGAATTTGTATGTCCGCCTATGATTGGTATCAAGTCGAATTCGAGCGATTTTGGCTTGGCTTGAAATTGAGATTTTCGAGTCGAACTCGGATCAAAATAGATTTCAAGTCGAGTCGGCTCGAATGGAAATGGCTCGATTCTGAGCCAGTTCAAAAATTCGGCGTCGGATTCGGATTCATCATATAAAATATTAGATTCAAATTTTTAATTTCCTTTCCCTAATTTTGATTTTGTTTTTTTTGGTTTTCCCATTTTGATTTAGTCCAGAGCAATTGGATTTCATTCAGACTTTAGAGCTTGGTTTTAATTTCCTTTCCCTAATCGATCAAAGCCTGGAAGTAGACTTCATCGCTTCAGGCATCAGGTATCAAGCATCACCATCACATTAGGTTTTTTGATTTTCACATCAAGGAGCAGGCATCAGGCTTTCCAGAAAGCTTCAGAAGGTGCTAATTTTGAAGTGATCGAATAACACTACATAACTACTTCAATTTTCTGAAGTCTTCAATTTTCTGATTTTGAAGTCCTCAATTTTCATGCTGATAACATACAGATAATCGGTCAGGTGATTCTTAAGTCTTCAATTTTCTAATTTGGAAGTGAATAACAGTACTCCAAGTCCCAAAAGCAGGTATTCATTGATTATGATTTGCAAAATTACATTATGTATTTTTAATTTCATATCTTAGTCTCGATATCAAATTAGGTGATTGTTTTTTTCCCGGTCAGTGTCCAAAGCTAGCTAAGACAAATGAAGGCAACCTAAGATAAAACCCGCACATTAAAATCTCTATGATCTCAACATATTAGCATGATTCAAAATCAGGCAACCCATGCTTTCCAAATGGTTCCTAACATGTCTATAAAGTAGCCACAAAAATAATTCATATGACATGACTCTAAAATCATCAACAAGGACAGTGATCACAACCCGATACTAAGACAACTTCCCCAATGTAACCTCATGATGCAACCTAAGTAAGCAACTCCTATAGGTCTACTCACTAATTAGCTCAACCATGAGTCCCTTGGTAATATGAAGTGCAATAAGGTATGATCACAAGGTAAACGTACATCTAGTGTAAGCTCAATGAAGATAGTTAATCATGTAAAGTTGTTCATAATCATAAGCTCACAATGTAACAAATTAACATCAAACTGGCCTATAGTCAAATATTCATCATAAAATATTGATTACAACCTTAAGTGATCAATGATGAACTTAAGTATCCATGATTAACATAAATACCACTTAATCATGCAAATTAAAGCTTAAGATGGAAGCTATAACCTATGGTGTGCACATTTAAGCCTCCGAGTGTCAAATCGGCAAAGTGGAACCTTTAAAATATCTGAATAATTATACGACAATATGATATCACTAAACACTAAATTCATGATTAATTTACTTCATGATTCATCATCAAAACTATAACTAATTTAATTTGCAATAGTGACACTATAGTATTAAAGCACATAAGCCATCAAAAGCACCACCAAATGCTTCCAAAATTGTCATAGCAAGGCACTATAGTGAAAGATATTTCCCCAAAAATTTGTCTTTTAAAGGTAATCAAAATAACGATTGATTTTTGGTTGAATGACAAATAAATAAATGGTAAATATTTTTTAATACTGTAGGAAAAATGTGCCCCAAAAATTACCAAAAATTTATGACAGGCAACCCTAACATCAGAGCACTAAAAACTAACATTTCAGGTATCACACATTGGCTCAGTTTGGGAGGACTTATTTTCACCGGTCAAGCGGTTACAACCACACAAGCCATTATCCATGGACTTCGTCCAATATCCTTTTATCCCTGGACTTCGTCCAATATCTTTATTAGATGATAATACTTTTCAAAGACAATATGATTATTATCCCGTGTTTCAAGTCCAAAAATTCTCATGGAACAAATTAAGTGCATATGTCGCTTATACAAGCTTAATTCTTTCTTTATAAAAAAAAGTGGAGCGTTGTAGAAGTATACCCGCACATTCTATGGGGAATTTGTCCGCAACATTCAACAAACAAGGGCTATCTTCTGTCATATGTTGAATTAGGACGCATCACCTGTTCACTATTTCTACAGGAATGCTCACACTTATTCATTGAAGAAGAAGACTCAACCCAGGGTATTTCTAATTTCACTCAGTCAAGAATAATTCAGATGTGACAAATGATTAATATTTTGACAATTCTCCTTAAGTCAAAGAATAAGAGTTGTTTTCATGGATTAACTTGGAATTCACCATTCTTATTTCCTCAATAAGTGATCAAAATTAGAATAATGTTGACATATCCGTAAATGGTATAAATGTATTAGTCAAAGGTTTAATTCTTCCGGATACTTGAAGATCAAAATACACACGAGAAGATGTTCTTTGGAGTTCACAATATGCAATCTAAAGTTCACAATATCACATTCTCTTAAGCATGAGTGTTACTATAACAATAATTGCCCGTTCGTGTGTCTTATAATTATGTTTGCAAGATGCCTTTTGTTTTACCTATGATCGAAAGTCAAGATGCGACTGAGTGCCCAATTAAGATCAATATTATTTTTTAGACCTCAAAAATATTGAATCCACGCACACTATTCAAGAATTTGCACATACACTTATTGTCCTTAAATCGAGATAACAGTAGCATAATCGCGCATCATAAGACATTAATTAATGTCGGTATCGACATTAGTTTTTATTTGTAATAAAATACATAAAATTTTTACCAAACAACTCTTTTGAAAGTAAATTACAATTTTCTTATAGCAAATTAAGATTGATAATAAATTTATATTTTGGTGTAATGGATTCTTCACAAAAACTATATTTTCTCGTTGTTAACTATAAAGTAACGGCCAAATAATTAATAATGTATGAACTATAAATCTTAAATTCAATAGTATGCTCATTTTACTTTGTATAAAAAAAATCATGTTAAAGTAAGGCTCTGTCCATGGAGCACTTGTTAGATTGATATACATGTTTAGCTCCTTTTGCCATCTCTATAATTCATCAATATTTTGGTTATCATGAGGATGGAATTGGTGATTGTGCTTGTGAAGTTCACCGTTGATTTTTTTCTGCTAGCCTAGCTAGCTGTGCATTGGGCTTGGATCCAAAGTTTATTTTCAAACAATGAGGTTATCGAGAGGGAGTTGCAAGCACTTCCTCGAACCGTTGTTGATGACACTATAGCAGTGGATGACGATTGTTCCATTTGCATAGGACAGTTCGAACAAGGAGAAGAGATTATGATTCTACCATCCTGCTAACATATTTTCCATACTACCTGTGTTAATAAATGGCTGGAGTCTCACAATACTTGTTCCTTATGCAGGGAAACTGTTATCACCATGAATGTTTAGATATATTAATATATAATATAATTCATCAATATTTTGGAGTCTCACAATACTTGTCCCTTATGCAGGGAAACTGTTATCACCATGAATGGTGGGTCGCACCATGCCGACCGTTGTAGGGATCGGCTACAGAAATCAAGTACATTTTGCATGGCCGTAGGGCGGAGCATGATTTGAGCCTTAGGGTTTTCCACGAGCGTCGTCTATCGTGATTTGAACCTTTTCATAGGCAGGCACAACCCGCCTGGATGCAGGCGCAACCCGCCTTGAAGCGGGCGAAGCCCGCAACGCAGCTTCGAGAACGGGTGATGCCTTTGTGCCAAGTGGGCGAAGGCCGCTTGGTTGAGGGAGAAGCTCGCAGTGCCGCATTGAGAACGGGCAAAGACTGTTCGAAGATGCTAGTATATAAATAATGTATATAGTTCCTCTTCCTCCCACTTTTTTGATGAATTTTTATTTGAGCAATTTATATATAAAATACATATATATATATATATATAATATATATATAATATATATATATATATATATATAATACATAAATAATGTCATATTGTGTACGGATGAGGCGAGCGGAGGGCAACTATCGCGCAGGGGCACCGTGCTTGCATGCGTGTCTTGATGACAAGCTCATTAATTGAGGAATATGATAATGGATCTTTTGTGGCGTGTAAAAAAATGTTAATGGTAGTATGCATTTATCTAGCTATTAATAAACAACTAGTTAATTATATATAGATAGTTTTTAACAATGTTTATTACAGGATTTTTGGTGGCGTGTAAAAAAGCTAGTTATTTTTATTATTATTTATAAGTGTCAGTTAAGAAGAATCAATTATAAGAAGTATGTTAATCATGGATACTTAAGTTCACTACTGATCACTTAAGGTTGTAATCAATATTTTATGATGAATATTTGACTACAGGTTTGATGTTAGTTATATTTTGGACTTGAGCTTATGAACAACTTTACACGATTAACTATCTTCATTGTGCTTACACAAGATATTTACCTTATGATCATACCTAATTGCACTTCAGATTACCAAGGGACTCATGGTTGAGCTAATTAGTGAGTAAACCTATACAAGTGCTCACTTAGGTTGCATCATGACTTACATTGGAAGCATGTCGGTCTTTGTTGATGATTTCAGAGTCATGTCATATGAATTATTTATGTGGCTACCTTATAGACATGTTAGGAACCATTTGGAAAGTGTGGGTCGCCTGATTTGGAATCATGCTAACATGTTAAGATCATAAAGGTTTTAATGTGTGAGTTTTACCTTAGATTGTCTTGGTCTGTTTTAGCTAGCTTTCGACACTGTGACCTCTTAGTGTTGCTTGGTTGTGAAGTTCGTTGCTTAGGGCTAGTGTTTAGAACCTAACTGTGTGTCATACCAGCACCCACCTACAAGGTTGACTTCACTACACCTATAGTTGACTTCACTACACTAACTCACTATTTTGATTAGCTTTAAAAAGCAATTTTTTGGGAAAATGTTTAACACAATAGTGCCTCGATATGACAAAAACTTGGAAACACTTGGTGGTGATATGGATGGCTTATGGATTTAGTTTTATGGCATCACACTTGCAGAGTAAATTAACTATAGTTTTGATGATAAATCGTGTATTTATTAATCGTGAAGTTAGTGTTTGTTGATTTCTATTATCATTTAATTATCCCGAGATTTTGAAGGTTTCACTTTGCTGATTGGACACTTAGAGGTTTAAATGTGAACACCTTATGTTATAGCTGTTATTTTTGGTTCGAATCCTGCTCTACGGATTTGGAATTTATTTGAAATTTGTAGAATCAAATCTAAGGAAATTGAATGAATTGTCAAAAAGGAATGAAATGAAAAATTTTCATTTCCTTTGTCTTGCCTATAAACATGAAATATGAGCCAATCAGCCGAGGAGAAATTGGTGCCTCCTGTAGCAATCCAGTGGAGAGCCGTCTGAAGATTGTTTTGGAGGAAGCCGCACTCTCTCTTCTCTCTCTCTCTCTCGCTCGCTCGTGCACTCGGAGAGGCCGTTGGCCTTGGGTGTTGTCGCCGGTCTTGGAGGAAGTAGCCGCCGGCGTTGAGAGAGGGAGTTGTCGCCGGGCTTGTTAGAGGTTGTTGCCGGCGTTGCAGTGGACGTTCTTTGAAGTGGAGAGACGTGGTGTCGACGGCGTGCGCGTGTGCAGTTAGCCTCGACGGAGGTTTCTCTCCGGTGGTGGCGTTGTTCTCCGGTGGTGGTGCGGCTGAACGTCAGACTTTGACGTTGAATGTTCGGTGAACCTTGTGCGTCCGCAAGGCGGATTGCAGTCCAGATCTCAGATTCTCACCGCGGATCGTACGTGTCCGGTGCATCCACGACGTACTCTCCGGACGGTCATTTTTCTCTTGTTTTTTCTTGTATTTGCATTTATATTTTAATTATATAAATTTTGTGGTTGTTTTCTGTGTTCTGGTAACCTGAATAATATTATAGCTGTGACTGCGTTTTGTACCGGATTTTACAACAAGTGGTATCAGAGGGAGGTTCCGTGTAGGTGACTGATTGGACGTTCCGGTTTTTGGTTTGGGTCAACGGTAGGTGACGACATCGGTCCGCTCCCTATCTTCCCAGATCTGATCCGTGAATTAATCAGATCATCTAGAGGTACTGTAGGCAGCTATGACAGCGAAGAACACCGTCTTGGCCAGGTATTCGGTGGCGAAATTTGACGGCAGAGGGAACTTTCGCCTATGGCAAATTCGGGTCAAGGATATGCTGGTTGAGCAGGGGTTGATCCAAGTTCTGCGGGGGCGTGATTCTTTGCCCGCTCCGGTGAAGGATTCTGAGTGGACGGAGATGGATGAGCGTGCCACTAGCGCTATCAGGATGTGCGTCGACGACAAGGTGCTGTTCAACATCGGTATTGAAGAGTCAGCTGTCACGTTGTGGGAGAAGCTGGAGGGACTCTATATGAGCAAGTCGTTGACCACGAGGCTGTTACTGAAGCAGAGATTGTACGGCCTGAAGATGCAGGAAGGTGGTAACCTGCAGGAACACTTCAACGTGTTCAATGGACTTCTGAGCCAACTGCATGTGGTTGGTGTGAAGGTGGAGGAAGAAGACAAGGCCTTATTGCTTCTTACCTCGCTCCCGGCGTCGTATAAGCACATGCAGACCACCCTACTGTATGGGAAGGATACAGTAGACGTGGAGCAGATTACGTCTGCGTTACTGTCCAGTCAAATGTTGTCAGACCCCGCTCCTGAGGGTGAGCATCCTTTGGCAGTAGGAGGACGACGAGGGAGGCAGTTCAAGAAGGGATCTGGAAGTGCACGAGCCAGATCCGCATCGAGAAGGGCAGTGACGTGCTACCATTGCATGCAGAGTGTCCATATCAGGAGAAATTGTCCGCAGCGTGCGCATATTTCTGGGGATGTCCAGGGTGCGGGCAAGGCGGCGGTAGCTACGGCAGATGATAGTGATGTGTCTCTCATCACTAAGAGTCCATGTGACTCTGATAGCTGGGTATTGGATTCTGATGCTTCGCAGCACATTTGCTCGGATGCAGGGATGTTCCGTTCACTGGAGGTGGCGACTGGGTCAGTCTTTCTGGGTGACGGCTCAGCATGTGAGGTCACGGGGACAGGGATGGTGGACATCAGGACGCATGACGGAGCAGTGCGTAGGCTTGAGCGGGTACATCTGGTACCCAAGCTGCGCAGGAATTTGATATCGCTGGGCAGACTAGACTCCAGAGGATGCAGTTTTGCGGCGAGAGGTGGAGTTCTGACGGTGACGCGAGGACGCACCGTGCTCATGCGAGCTATGCAGTGCGGTAGTCTTTACCGGCTGATGGGGACCACGATGCGAGGTGGTGTGCCCATGATTTCTGCGGCTGACAGAGTTGATGGTCGAGGTGGTGCAGGGGATCGCCCTTCTGGTAGTCTGACTAGACGAGTCAGATTTAGCGATCCAGTTGCGTCGACATTCGGAGGTTGAGCCCGAGCAGGGATGAGTCGACTGGAGCAGGTCGGCTGGCGCCTCAGGTCCTTGAGGTGGTGCTTCGTGCAGACTGGTGTTTCGTGCAGATCGTGCTACGTGCAGTGTTGCTTCGCGCAGTTGGTGTTTTGGGCAAATAGTGCTTTGTGCAGGTGGTGGCTCCGGATCTCGAACCAAGGTGGTGATTTTTTGGTTCGAATCCGGCTCTACGGATTTGGAATTTATTTGAAATTTGTAGAATCAAATCTAAGGAAATTAAATGAATTGTCAAAAAGGAATGAAATGAAAAATTTCCATTTCCTTTGTCTTGCCTATAAACATGAAATATGAGCCAATCAGCCGAGGAGAAATTGGTGCCGCCTGTAGCAATCCAGTGGAGAGCCGCCTGAAGATTTTTTTGGAGGAAGCCGCACTCTCTCTTCTCTCTCTCTCTCTCGCTCGCTCGTGCACTCGGAGAGGCCGTTGGCCTTGGGTGTTGTCGCCGGTCTTGGAGGAAGTAGCCGCCGGCGTTGAGAGAGGGAGTTGTCGCCGGGCTTGTTAGAGGTTGTCGCCGGCGTTGCAGTGGACGTTCTTTGAAGTGGAGAGACGTGGTGTCGACGGCGTGCACGTGTGCAGTTAGCCTCGACGGAGGTTTCTCTCCGGTGGTGGCGTTGTTCTCCGGTGGTGGTGCGGCTGAACGTTAGACTTTGGCGTTGAAGGTTCGGTGAACCTTGTGCGTCCGCAAGGTGGATTGCAGTACAGATCTCAGATTCTCACCGCAGATCGTACGTGTCTGGTGCATCCACGGCGTACTCTCCGGACGGTCATTTTTCTCTTGTTTTTTCTTGTATTTGCATTTATATTTTAATTATATAAATTTTGTGGTTGTTTTTTGTGTTCTGGTAACCTGAATAATATTATAGCCGTGACTGCGTTTTGTACCGGATTTTACAACAATAGCTCCCACTTTAAGTTTTAATTTAAATAATTAAGTGGTATGTGTTAATCATGGATTCCTAAGTTCAACACTCATCACTCAAGTTTTTAATCTGTGCTTCATGATGAATATTTGACTATTGGTTTGTTGATTTATTACATTGTGGAATTACATAAGCCTATGAGTAACTTTACATGATTAAATATCTTCATTGAGCTTACACTAGATGTTTAATTTATGATCATACCTTATTTCACTTCATATTACTAAGGTATTCATGAATGAGCTAATTAGAGAGTAGACTTATAAGAGTTGCTTACTTAGGTTGCATCATACGCTTACATTATAAGTTTTCTTAATATCAGGTTGCCAATATCTTTGTTGATGAGTTTGGGGTTGTCATGTGAATTTTCTATGTGGATACCTTATAGAATGTTAGGCACCATTTGGGAAGTGTGGGATGGCTTATTTGAAGGCATGTTCACTTGTTGAGAACATGGAGGTTTTAATGTGAGGTTCATGGTCTTGCCTTAGCTTACCATGGCCCATCTTAGCTAGTTTTGGACATCATCTTCTTTTATTACCCGTTTGTGAAGTCAGTTGCTTGGGGCTAGTATTTGGGGGCATGATTGTGTGTCATACCAGCACCCACCCACATGGTTGACTCCACTACACCTAGGGATTCACTCTAGAAAGATCCGAAGTAGAGGGAAGAGTTTACATAGGTGGTAGTGTAAGTGCACTTTTGGTGTGTTTGATGTAGGTGGAGCTAGGACTTGTGCTATCTGCCTAGGAGAATTTGAACATGGCAATGAGATTAGGATTATGTCATCATGCATACATGTTTTCCATTCTACCTGTGTGAATGAATGGTTGCAGCCTCACAATACATGCTCATTATACAGAGAAACTATGATCATAATAAATGTTTAAATACTTATCCGCATTAATAAAAAATTATATTCAATATTATTAAATCTTGAATTCAATAGCATGCTCGTTTACTTTGTATAAAAAAACATGTTAAAGTGAAGTTCTTTGTTCATCACTTATTAGATTGATGCATGTTTTGCTCCTTTTGTCATTCATTATTTTGTTATTGACTCTTCATTAAAATTGTTACAGGTTATTATCATGAGAATGGATTTGGTGATCATGCTTGTGATCTTCGGCCCCGACTTTTTTCTGCTATGTTGTCTTGTGTTAGTTAGCTGGGCATTGCTATTGGATCGTTCGTTTATTTTCGAACAACGAGGTTATCGAGAGGGAGTTGCAAGCACTTCCTCGAACCGTTGTTGATGACACTATAGCAGTGGATGACGATTGTTCCATTTGCATAGGACAGTTCGAACAAGGAGAAGAGATTTTGATTCTACCATCATGCAAACATATTTTCCATGCTACCTGTGTTAATGAATGGTTGCAGTCTCACAATACTTGCCCCTTATGCAGAAAAAACTGTAATCATGCTTTAGATAGTTGTCCACAATAATAAAGAACTATATTCAATATTATTAAATATATGTGATAAAGAAATTGTATTGTAGCACTGTATTTATCTTTCTATTTAATTTTAAATAGATCTTTTTAATATAGTATAGATGTAATAATATTGAATATAGTTTTTTATTAATGTGGACAACTATCTAAACATTTATCGAAATCACCATTTCTTTGCATAATGGGCATGTATTGTGAAACTGCGGTCATTCATCCGCACAGGTAGCATGAAAAATATGTCCGCTGGCTCATCGCCATGTTCGAACTCGCCTAGGCAAATAGATCAATCGTCACCCACTACTATAGTGTGCGTCATCAAAACGATTTGAGAAAGTGATTGCAACTCATTCTCAATACTAATAACCTCATTGTTATTACTAGCATGTATCTATGTAGTTATTAACAATGTTTATTAGTGGATCTTGCGTGGCGTGTAAAAAGTTAGTTATTTTATTTTAAAAGTATCAGTTTACATCTGTTACTATTATTATCAACATCACAAAAGTAGTTTTAAGTGTGTTGTTCCGGGAGAACAACGGTCAAAAATATTCATGCATGTTCCACTTTAATTTGCATCTAACCATGCAATTAGGCATGGTGATTTAAATGAAGTGCTTGACGATCACTGCTTCATTCGCCAAATTAAGCTGATCGTTAGATTCCTTCGTCTTCTTCACTTGCGCGCTGAGGGCTCTGCCAGAATCAATCCAGGTACCAGCTAGAGCTATTTGGGAACGTAACCCTCAAATTATCTCTTCAGCGGTCGTAACTAATTAAGGCTCCGTTTGGGGGGACTTATTTTCAACCGGTGAAGCTGGTTATGATCGCATGAACCGCTATTTTTCATGCGACTTGTAAACCGCTTGACCGGTGAAAATAAGTCCCACCAAACGGAGCTTAAAGCAGATCGATCATGAGCCCTTCTTTACTGATCACTCATGCAATATTTATACAAGCCCACGTAGAATAATAAAATTCAAGAAAAATGATAAGGTAACAAATTAAAAAAACAAATGGAATAATAAAATTCATGAATAATGATTGAGTGACAAATTCTCAAAAATAGAATAATGATTGAGTGACAAATTCTCAAAAATAGAATAATGATTGAGTGACAAATTCTCAAAAATAGAATACGTACTCGAATAATTAATGTCAACTTACCATTGATTAATCTATTCAGGACACGAGAATATGTAAGAATAAAAAGGCAACACTACTGTTCAAATAAATTGCTAGTATGATGTCACGTCTAAAAGGTGACAAATAATTATTTATAAAGGTTATTACAGTTAATATCTTAACTTCATAAATTGAAATTTTAAAACAAATAAATTCAAAATCATACCAAATGTAAAATTTGATTTCTCTTGATCTTCTTCTAGTTGGACTCCTCATGTTTATGCTTTTCTTGTTGATTAATTTTCATACATCGAGTTGAATGACAAGACCAATTTATAGGTGTAATGTTTTCGTCCACTATATATATTCCCAAGATATAGTATCTTTTTATTAAATTATAAAGATTCATGATCTCAAAGAATTGATGAGCATGATCTTCTTGTTGTCCAAATTCATTGTATTGGCTTAATTTACCTATATTTAATTTTGGTTCTATGCATTACACATTTACCAAGTGATTTAAGTTGGAAAATGTTTTAATTAGGTAAATTACAATAGGACGTTGTTATTAGCAAACCTTATTTCGTTATTAGCAAACCCAAAAAATCCGGTTCAGTGAATTGAAGTATTTTTTTTCATTCCTCATTCCCCACTATTAGCAAACCTTTTATCCTCCTCACTCACCCGACACTCACCCGACAGGCGCTTTTCCTCTCCCCCGTGAAAGCCCTATTCATGATTTAGGGTTAGGGTCGATCTGCGGCAACGATCGACCGCACACCTCTACCTCGACCTCGTCTGCCGCGGAACACCGCAGGCCTCGCCCTCGACATCATTTTCCAGCAGAACGCCGCCGACCTCGACCGCTGCAAGGATCTGTCGCATACCACCGCTCTCTTTCTCTGTGATCGCCGAGGGTCGCCTGAGGTATGCTCTCTTTCTCTCTTTCTCTCTGGATCCCATTGAAAGTCGTCATGGTGGATGTTCCTGAGAAACAGCAAGTTGTGTTATTCTGCTTATGGAGGTATTTTGAGCCTCCATATTTATAGAAATCTTTGCAAGTTGTGTTATTCTGCATCCATTCTTTGATATGTTAGGATTACCATCACCTTGATCTGTTATGGTTTGATTTGCATATTTTTATGTTCTTCTTTGACCTGCAATGCTTTTGTTTGCGCATCTTTATGATTGATGTGTGATCTGCAATGTTTTTGTTCATGCGCATCTGATATGATGTTAAATCCAATGCGCCTAAGTATATATTATAACCTGCATTATTTTGTGTTTTTTCTGATTGAGATACATAATATCATGGAGGATGAGATGGAACACATAAATTCTACCGAGTTCAGGTATATTGATAATTTTTTTTGAAAATGTTGTAGCTTAGTTGGTGCCTAAGTAGAACTTGCATGTGTTATTAGTTTACAGGTAAATTTTGAAATTCACTTCCAAACTGATAGCATTTTTCATCCCGAGATGATTTATATGCAGGACATACACTATTTTTTGGAAATGAGAAGAATGTTGTAATGTTATGGCTATATGAAGAAGAGTTGTAAAATTTTGACTTTATGAAGAAGGATTGTAATGTTTTGGGTTTATGAAGAAGGGTTGTAAATGTTTTGGCATTATGAGTGTGGTAATGTTTTGGGTTTATGAAGAAGGTTTTAATATTTTGGGTTTATGAAGAAGGGTTGTAATGTTTTGGCTAGAAAAATGATTTGCTAGAAAATTTCTATGTTTTGGCAATCACTTCAACAATGCTGGAAAAGTTCTTTTTTTTTTAATTTTTTGGTGGTTTGCTAATAACAAAAAAGTTTGTTAATAACCATTTTCAAAATGGTTTGCTAATAACAATGGTTTGCTAATATCGAAAGATGTTTGCTAGTAACAATGTCCTTACAATATAAGCTATTTTTATTTAGGTTATTATTAATTGCATCATAATATAGCATTTTGTGTAGCTAGGGAAATGACAGTAGAAAGAAAAGAAAAACAAACACAGAAAACACAGATTTATAGAGGTTCACCCAAAATCGGGATACATCCTTCCCCCCTCGCCACTACGACTTGTATTTCCAAAGAAATGAAAAGTTTATAAACAAGACTTATAGTGAACTCCTCTCACAATCTTTCTGATCGAAGAAACTCTTCTCTTCCTCTTACAAGAATGCCAAATCCCCCTTGCTTCCGGCGACCGCTCCTATGCGACAGTTCTCCGCTCTCCAGCGGCGGCAACCCTAGATCGCGACTTGTCTATATCACAGTTTCATGTGAAAATCTAAAACCATATATGTCTCACAATGCTAAACCGCCGCAAGGGGGAGGCCGGCTCAACACTATGCTCAACCAGCAGACAGAACAGCCCTAACTCCTATAGTCGATATAGAGTCTGCATCAAAAAATCAGTCCAGAACTTCGGTCGATACTGCTGCCTGGTCCAGTCAATATCCACTAGTTCACTAAACCACTAGTTAATATTTGGGTTCGGGGGTTTTACTCCCCCCCCCCCACCAGTAGGGACGTGATTCCCCTAGATCCTTGTTGATGTCTGCCCCGAAGATTTCCAAGCGATTCAAACACTGATTCTGGGACCTCCTGGACCAAAAGGACCTCCTCCCGGAACCTATCGACATAATGTCTCAACGTCTTCTCCGGCCTCTGCTTACTGGCGAACAAGCTCTCCGCCCCCTTATTCCTCATCTTCAACGTCGAAAACCTCAACGGGAACTCATGGCACGGATCTTTAAAACAGTAGATTGAACTCGCAGGCAACTGGTGAAACCAGTCCCTACAATTCTCCTTCAGAGTGACAGCAGAAAGCCTACACTTGGAGGCATCTAACATGTGCCTTATGGAAACGACATCCTCGAACCATTGCACATGTTGTTCCGGGTCATCCCGGCCCGTGTAGTAGGACATATCAGGCATCCTGGAACCCGTCTGGAACCAGAGTCGAGATGATCAGCTCACTGAAAGGGCTCCCGCCCACAACCTGGCGAGAGGGCACGTCCTACGACCTTGGCACGCTGGCCCTGTCAGTGATGTCCTGCCTGGGGAAAAGTTCCCGCCCGACGACGTCCCTATAGGTAGCCTTCGCTAAAATCTCCTTCCCGAGACGCTTCCCGGGAGCATTCTCGCCCAAAGAAGGGGCCACCATAATTGGAACCAGAGGCATCGCCCACTCGCTTCTCGCAAAAAGAGCTAGGTGGATGGTCTGTAGGACTTCCCTCCTAAAGTCGTCCGGCATTCCCACCGTCACCCCACTTGTCGGAGGTCGAGAACCTCCCGAGCATGTTCCCTCATCCTCGCCTCTAGTCATGAGACTTAGCCTGAGATTTTCTTGTATCAGCCACGGTCCACGCTCACCGCATTAGAAATGTTGGAACCAAAAACTGGCCCCAATGAGAGTTCGGACCCTGGGGTGCAGCTAACACCTACTTCTCCCAAACCCAGACCCTTGACCAGTGACTTGAAGTAAAAAACTGACCCTGGGCTACAGCTCGGAGGTTCCTCCACTAACCCGAGAGATCTCAGAGCGCTCCCCCTTCTTAGCCAAATGTTGAGCTAAGGATACCTCAAGAAGCGCTACAAGACTTGTGAAAATGAGAAAGCTTGCCTTTTGAGGTACCCTGTGGGTCTATTTATAGATTCCCAGGTATCTTGGTCTGCCAATAGCACAACTCCGCTGTTATGACAGGATATTTGCAGTCCAACGTGGTCTGCCAAAAGCATAACTCTGATGTTCTAAGGAGCTAAATGCAGACCTCTAAGGGCACATTGGTCTGCCAAAAGCGTAACTCTGCTGTGCGGACTTGAACTGGGGACTTGCTAGGTCGGCCAGTGTTCTGCGGTTTGTCCCCCAGTTTACTTTCAGGCGGATAGGATGGTTATCCGCCCAAGTTCGCCAGTCTTTTGCATACTAACTTTGTATCCGCTGGTGTTGTATTCGCACCAGGGATGTTTGGTGGTGTGGAATTGGTCTGGATTTAGACCAAGTCCGGGTCAGCTTAGTCTGGAGGTCGCACGGCCTGCGCGAGTTTGTTTCTTCATCCACCCAGCTCGGTAGCAGTGTGCTGTGTGCGACCTGTTTGCGAGCTCGCTTTCTGTGATCTGGAGCTTTGTCCACATGTGGGCAGACTGAGGTTGTACTCGTTGAATCCGCCTGGTCGGTGTTCATTTGGTTGGGCTTGGCGGTCTCTCATTGGCTAAGTCGCAACGGACTGGTGTGTATCTGCAGCTTTTGCGGATACACTTGTTGTTCGCATTGGATAGAGCGGTTATCCTATCGTCTAGGGCGATGATCACACTCCTTTTCGCGCCTATAAATAGGACCCTCTGTCACATCAACAGTACCGAGTGAACAGTAAGTCAACTCACGGAAAGTTGTTGCGGATAGGGTTTTCTATCCACGCGGTTTGAAGAGGTTTGTATGGTTTGTGTTGTGCAGGTTGTGCGGATAGCGCAGAGAAGCCAGGAATTTGGTTCTGACTGAGAGCGAACTCTGCTGGTAACAGCCAGCTGTTTTCAGCAGGTCGCGGCTTGCGACTAAGCGGTTTCTCTTCTGCAACTTCTTCCCTGTTCAAATAAGTTGTCCGCCTCTGAGCGGCTTGTTCAGTTCGGTGGCAGCAGTCCGCGTGTTCTGGCATCTAGTCGACCTCACGATCAGGCGGCCTGTAGTTCAACGGCTAGAGTTCTTCAGTAGTACTGGAATAACGGGTTGTCCAAGCGGCTTGTTGCGGTCTTGCGACCAGGCGGCTTCAACGGACTCCTTAGCGGTTAGCAGCAGAACCGGCGGTTTCCTCTTGTGGCCGCGCGGTTTATCTTCAGCTTATAATTTTCTTGCTCCATCGGATACATTGGCAATCATGTCTCGTCATGTATACCTCGTTGTGTAAAGATATTTTTTAATTAGTACAAGACTCTTTCTCTCCTTGTTGTGTTTTTAGCTTGCTTGGGCTCAGTGTGGTTGTGTGTTCTTACGCCTGGTGTCCCGGTTTCCACTATCACAAATTTTTTTATGGTATCAGAGGGATCAGAGGTTGAGCAGTGATCAACCGTCAGTTGCTTGTCTGCTTCTGAGAGTCTTAGTTTCCAAAGTGTGTGCAATGGAAGGAAGTTATGCAAGAGGTCTTGGAATCAAACTCCTTACACCGACTAATTACAAGAAGTGGAAGTCGTGTATGCAGAGTTATCTGTTGGGCGAGGAACCTTTGGGAAGTAGTCAGTGGAGACAAAAGGTAGGAGGTTACTGTTACTGCAGGTGCTAGGTGCTGATGCAGTGAAAGCGTTGGAAGAAGACTAATGTTAAAGCTGAGTTTACTCTAAAGCGGGTTGTTTCACCAAAACTCTTTGACCACATCATTGGATGTGGGTCTGTTGCGGATATCTGGACTTCCCTTGATGAGTTGTTCAACAGAGAGAATGTAGCTCAACTGTAGTTTCTGGAGAATGAGTTGGCAAGGGTCCACTCAAGGTGATCTGCCCATTTCAACGTTCTTCTTGAAAATGAAGAAACTTGAGCACTAAGATTTCATGTGTTGGACCTTGATGAGCCTATTTCTGAGGCAAAGCTGAAAATGCACATAATCTGCAGCTTGCGGAAGGAATATGTGGCCTTCATCACTTCAGTTCAAGGTTGGCCCACTCAGCCATCCTTGCTGGAACTGAAGAACCTGCTGGCTTTGCAGGAGAGCTTGATAAGGCAGATGGCTGAAATCACTGTCTCTGAAGGAGGCAGTGAGACGCTCTTTTCAGGGAAGAACAAGAAGTGGCACTACAACAAATATGGGCAGCAGCCACGTTTTTAAGAGTCGTTGGCGACGTTTTTCAAATGTCGCTAATGTTTTCGCGACACTTTTATAAACGTCGCACAAGCGTCGCGAATACAAGCGTCACCAAAAGTACTAGTGACGTTTTCACTATCCGCGTCGCCAATACGGCGATGACATTATCGACGTTTATGGTTATAAACGTGGAGGTCTTTGACAAGCTTTAGCCACATTTTTTATAAAAACGTTGCAACTTTTAAAATAGTTTTGGCTACGTTTATTAAGAAAACGCCGCCAATATTATTTAATATATATAAAAATAAATTTTAATGTCCTAATACAGTTGAACTGATTAAGTAATGCAAACTGAAAATATGCATTTCTTGAGGAAAAATATCTAGACTTAATTCGAAATATATCAAAAGTACCAATCAATCAATATGAAGATAAACATTCCATAATAATCTTGTTTCGCTTTATAATAAAAAAACAAAAATGTTCATGAATTACAATGTTTTAACAAGAAAATCTATGTTCCAATAAAGAATACACATAAGCTTGTGAAGCATGATCATGACCATCACGAGAACCAAAATGCGGATTCCATCTCCCAAAAGTCTTGTTGCGACTTGCGATCATAACCACATAGTCCATATTTCAGTAATTAGATATAACCTGCAATAAAATAATTTAATCATTAGAAATATTGTATCAAATAAATCAGACACGTATCTCTTCTTTTTATCATAAAACGAAAGTTAAATAACTCTACTGTTTTATCATCAAATACTGACAGTAGCAGCAATCCTTTTTTACAAAGATAAGCTATTTAAATAGATGCAGTTGAAGTGTTTGATCTTGTTATGTTATACAAAGGCATATTGTTTGATCGCAAAATAAAAAACTGCTCTATGGATCGCCCAAAAACTCTCCTAACCTGAGAAGGATTGTGGAAGTGGAGAGCACGTCTATGGGTGGCAATCCATGTCTCATGTCACCACCTTTGGGAAAGTTCACTGTTAACATTGAGATAAATATATGAAGAAGTATATTGTGGATGAAAGTTAATTGTTTAACTTCTACAAAATTGTATTAGGCAAACCCAATCATACCCGAAAACAAAAATGTTAGTGAAGAACGAAATCTCAATCAGTCCAAGAAATGAATTATGCAACACAGTTAGAAACTGGAAATATAAACCAAATTGGAAACAAAAATTGAAATGTATCTGAAGGACGAAATCACATTGAAATAGAAATTAAAAACAGGGTAAGAAATTTCATTAGTTTGGATGAAATTTCCTTATGTGGAATGTCCTGAGTATTCCTTATGTGGTGCAGAAATAGAAGAGAAGGTAGTAGATCTACCTGCAGGAGGTGTCCGTGGGCACGAACTTTTAACCTTGGATGAGAATGCAATGGAATTCGGTGGCAGCCTGCTTGAAAGGGTCTCCAATAAAAGGCTCCTCTCAACGACACAAACTTCTTGTCTATGAACAAGATCAAAATCTTCAGATAAGGAGGGATTAGAGGGATTAATAAATCGTAAATATCCAATATCTATCGCCATTACCCGGGCGCTTCCTTCTCGAATGAGAAGGACCGCAGCTCTCTACCATCCACAGATCTCATCACAAGACTGCAAGTAACTGATTAGAAAGAAAGTTCATAAGATGAACAAATCTAATAATTCGAAGACAGGTTCTAAAAGGAAACGTATGGATTAGTTATCCCTGCATCAGAAGAAATTTATCTCTGAGTTTGTCGCCGACGCCGATGGCGTCCAATACATGCCACCCATTCTTAAATAGGGTTTGTGAGGTCCCTCCTGTGCGGAGTGAATCCCCTAGCTCCAGAACTAGTGATCGGACGCCGAGCCTAAAGTTAATAGAAATCCAGTTATTCCCATGCAAGCGTGATGGATAGGGAAGGGGGATGGATAGGGAAGGGGGAAGTACCTGTGGAGAGAGAGGGCGGTGGCGAGACCTGCGATGCCGGCGCCGACGATGATGACATCTTCCTTGCATGGGATTGGAGTGGATGATGCCCTGGGATTAAGAGATCGCCGGTTGGCTTCTTCTCTTGTCGGGAGACGAATCGAGGAGGAGGAGAAGGGCGCTGAGAAGGTTCTCATCGACATGGATTGGATTCGGAGACCGAGACGTAAGGTCCAGAAAATCCGGGAATATCGTCGTAGGATGCATGAGAGGAGCGACGGAGGAGAGGAGGGGTTTGTCGTGGTTTTAGGTTAGAATGAAAATCAGGATGAGTGGTTGTCGTGGTTTTAGGTTAGATATGGTGAGGGAGCGTGTAACACCCCCTATCTGTCACATAGTATATAGCAGTAGGTCCGGCCGGGGCCCGACGTCATATACCACAGACAGACCGGGAGGTTACTCAATGGAAACCATCCGACTAAGAATCAACGTCCTGCACAGAGTACATTCTAGCGGAAGTAATTTTAAAAAGTTGCAGAACAAAGAACCCAGCATTAGCATGAATGTCCACTACAAAACCCAATAGGAATGAACGTACAATACACAAGTACAATGACCTTAAGGCCTTACAATTGTTTACTCAAATTATAGTGTTTTCCAAATCTCGGCACGCATGCCGGTCACACATGAATAAAGCAAGTAAACACTCAATTACTAGTCCTTCGAGGGCCGGCTCAACAACATGGGCTTTTGCCCGCTATTTACCACTTGGCTCCGCAGCACCTGCAAACAATAATCCACCGCAACAGTGGCAAACAAAAGCAACGGTCAGCTACGCTGACCAAATTATAACGATCCCGCCCCCAAACTCGGGGCGGCGATGCTCCTTTCCCTGCACTTTGTTAGCATAACCAAGCAGTATAGTGTAAACACTTCATCACAGGCATGGTCACCCACGGCCACACACCCCGTGCTCTCCGGGCACATTCTCGGTGAACCGGTCAACGTCACGTTAATTTAAACCATAGATATCTCGGTCTCACCACCGCCACTTGGACGACCAATCTTGCGAGCATTTTTGTCTTCCCGGCATAGGTCACGCCAATTTAAGTCATAGACCGTCAAAGACCCTCCATCTATGCCAACGGCTCCCACCGAACGACATAGAGCGGGTACGGTTCCGCCTGACCCGTTGCTCACATTGCAACGTCAATTTAAGCCATATGTGCGGGTCAAACCTCCCCGAGTCCCGTTTCCATCACACACTTCACATAACCCGGTTATGTTCAAGTTGGCTCCCAGACCACCATGTTGGCAGAATCACGCATCTGCCCAGTTTTTCGGGTGCACCTTGGAGTTAGTCCCCAAGGCTCCCTATTGCAATCTACCGCGTAGAAAACCCGAAAAACAACCATTCGCGCGGAGTCTTATCCGACCATTCATGCAATGCAACATCACTGATCCAGACTAACTTGTCTGGGTAGGCTTCACACATCATGCCTATGTCCGTTCTCGATTACGGACTCTACGTGTACATAACGAGGACTATTCATGTCTACCCGAAGGAACGCCTCAAACTCACCGCAAACTCGCGAGAGCGGGCTTTCTATGCAAAGGAAAAGAGGACTTCGCATGTCCTAGGATGAGAATCGTTACCCTAACATTTTTCCTTGGCGCCATGGAAATCTATGCGGATGAAAAGTACCGCATTGTCCTCTCCTCCGTAGATCCGAAGTCGGCTTGCGATTTGGAGCTCCAAAGCTCCGCCGGTGACCGGATCTAGCCTCCTTCTTCCTTGCTATCCCTTCTCTCTAAAACTTTAGAAAGAGATTGAGTCAGGGAAATGAGGGCTTTGAAACCCTATTCCCGGGTATAACCAAGCAGGAACAACCCTCAGCCGTTAGATCCCAAAATAAGGAAACGGACGGCCACGATTCGGACTTGAAATCCAAGAGCTGGGCCGAACACGGCTTGTGACACGCCCGTGTCTAGGTCCGTGTTCCCCATTCACCGTCGAAACCGACGCATCCCGAAAAGAACACGGGCACCCGACACGCCCGTGTCCAACTTTACACGCCCGTGTCATACAGTACACGGCCGTGTAGTGTGTCGTGTTACTCCATAGACACAGGACCAACACCAACCCGTGAAGGACACGGGTATTGGACATGCCCGTGTCCAATTGGACACGCACGTGTCAAACACGAACACGCCTAGGCTCCAGGTCGTGTTTCTCCCCCAACACAACTCGGCCAACCACCCGAGAAGGACACAGCCTGGGACACGCCCGTGTCTCAGGCCGTGTTCGCTGCTCGACGATCGTCGACTCCAAATTCGTCGACCACTCAGCCAGATCGTCGACCTGAGCACGACACGCCCCTGTGACACGCCCGTATCCCAGGCCGTGTGACCCCTGCCAAATTCCAAACTTGGCTCAAAATGCCACCCGTCGCTTTTTTGAGTTTCGGGGCGTTACAGAGCGCGTGGCGGTGATTTTAGGATTAAGGAGAGAAAATAAAAATAATTAATAAAATTAGCATGACCAGAATTAATATTAACAGGTTTTAGGCTAAATATTAACGTGACCAAAATTTTAGCACCAAGTTTTGCCGCTCATAATTATTAAAATTGGAGGGAAAATTATTAGACACGTTTTTATATGGAAATCGTGATCCTAGTTTTGAAAATGATAACGTAAATCTCTTTGTTTTTTTTTGACCTCTTGCTATCATTCTTCTTGATTATACTGTCATCATCATTCACCACCTATATAATGCTCTACTTTCATATAAAATATAAATGAGAATTTGTTACATCGTGTTGAGAAGATTTACCAAATCATGGTCAAAGTAACTATTTAAGATCACATGATTTCTTTTTTTACGCATCATATCACTATTCTTCCATTGAGCAACAAGACTAGAGATTTGATCCACATACATTTCTTCCATTAAGATTTCCATATAGAAATGCATTAGTTAAGTATTGGTGAGTGCTATGAGCTAACTTGTAACTCATCAATATCTCATCAGAGGTGGTCGTGGAGACGGAGATACAAGGGAGTCGTGCTCAACCTACATAAAATATGATGGGCAAGCCGAGCTCAACTCAAGGGAAGAGAAAGAGGGGAGCTTTGCTCAACCATAGCCATAATTTAGTGTGAAGGAGGGGAACTAAAAGGATTGATTCATTCCTCCCTTCATCATGACCCAAAGGGTCCTTAAATAGAGGATAAATGACACATACCTAAATTAACGACACAACATGCACAAACACAAATATAAAATAAAGGCACAACATTCCAAATCATGACTTAATATTACACACATAAACATAACGAATAATGGATTGTGGTTCAATAACATCCCACCTCCCTTCACTTTGAGCATGTACACAAGCTCTTAGATGGGCAGAGAAACTTGGAAATAGTTTTATCCGTCTTCTTGATTCTTACCAGAATAACTCCTTGTTTCTTGTTGTTGGAGCTGATGCGTCAACTAATTGAGTGGCTCTGGTATGCACACTGTTGTCCTTGATAGAAACACACTATTGCTAGTTCAAAATTGCATGATTGACCACAAAACAAAGATACTAATATCAAGACAAGATTGATCTAAACTCTTGAGGGCAGGTTTCCTCTAAGAGCCTTCTCTCCAATGAGAGCCTAAGACTAAGCAAGATATCCATGATGACTGAGTGACTCTCTCTCACGCCCTTATATAGACGGGAGTGGGCATACATAAAATACGATAATGCCACTGGGGCTATGTTTACCTGGAATTCTGCGATCCCGCTCGAACTTAAATCCTTCTACCTCAGTAGTACCGGGGAATAACATTCTGGTGTCCTCCCTTACTCCTCGTTGCTTATCCGCAAACCAATGTATTCTCTCCTTCCTAGGCTCGGGCGTGCATACTTCCTGTGACCGCCCAGACCGACTTTTGGTTATTATCAAACTAGGGGTTTTCCTCCTGTTTAGGAGCCCGCGCAGACAACTTTTTGTCCACCATCGACTACCAAGATGACTGGATCGTGGACTCAGGGTGTGGTCACCACCTTAGTGGGGATGAGTCCATGTTCTCCTCTCTGCGGACATTCTTAGGTAACGAAGCTATCATAACCGCTGATGATACTGTTCATGCAGTAGAGAAGGAAGGTGTAGTATCTTTGTGTAGTGATAAGGGCCCACTCACGTTGAGGAGTGTCTATCACGTTCCGGGCATGAAGAAGATCCTCTTCTCTATGACAAAGGTCATGGATGCAGGCTATCACGTTCTGTTTAGTCCAACAGAAGTGAAGTTTATCTGCAATGTGTCAGCGGTTAAGGCTGACGTTGCTCATGTAGGGAGAAGAGTGAGGGACTTGTTTGTGTTATCGACAAGCTCCTATATTGATTAGATGAGGGCCAACGATAATGCTGCTATCTGGCATGAGCGGCTGGGACATGTTGGGATGGATAAGCTAAAAGCCATGACAGTAAAGAGCATTGTAAAAGGCTTTCTTGAGTTGTCATCCTTCGGCGATGGTCATGTCTGCGCGGGATATCAATATGGAAAGGCTCACCGCCTCCCATTTGACAAGTCATTGACTAGGTGTAAAGCACCATTGGAGCATATCCATGGTGATCTGATGGGGCCGACCATCATAGCTAGTATTGGAGGCAGCAGGTATATGTTGGACTTGATTGATGACTACACGGGGTACACTTGGGTGTACTTCATGAAAGACAAGTCAGATGCCTTCCGTTTGTTTGTGGAGTTCAAGGAGCTGGTAAAGGGCCGACTTGGCCTGCAGATAAAGAAGTTGAGAACAGACAATTGAGGTGAGTTTGTTTCAACTGAGTTCTCAAACTTCTGCAGGAAGCATGACATTCAAAGGGAGCTCACCTGTGCTCATACTCCACAACAAAATGGAGTAGCAGAACGGAAGATCTGTCATCTGACAGAAACATACAAGTGTTTGATTCGTGCTAAAGGAATTCCAAGCTCCTTTTGGGTGGAGGGAATGACCTGCGCAACTTATATCATCAATCAGATGCCTCTGAGTCCGATCAATATGAAGTCTCCTCATGAGATGATGTTCAATGAGAAACCTAGAGTTGGACACCTTCGGGTGTTTGGATCTACCTGCTACATACACATCACAGATGCTCTGAAGACTAAGCTGGATGCGAAGGCAGGAAAGCTTGTCTTTGTGGGTTATGACGAGTGGAAAAAGGGGTGAAAATGCATGAATCCAGTGATGAAGAAGTTCGTGGTTTCAAGAGACATGGTCTTTGACGAGCTGACGTCATATGGAGGTGGTTCCTCTGTGGAGTGATACGCCCAAAACTGGTATACGTATTACACGCAAGTGCATGGGTCGAATCAAGTAATACAATGTGAATAAAAATCATTCCCACGGAGGTATGTTAGATTTAGTGCTTGCAAATACTAGTTATGTCTTTTTTCTAAATCCAAGAAAGTTAAGAATGATGATGATTTAATTATTGTAAACTACAAATAAAAATGATTTAATTATTGTTGATGTTTTCAACATCGAAAAAGCGTAAGAAGGAGGCGGAGTGCCTGTTTTCGATGAGGCAGAAGCAGGATGAGATGTTGGGACACTACGTGGATCGATTTCAGGAGGAGATCCTCCTGGTCCAGGAGGTCCCTGGATATACGCTGATGCTTGTGTTTACCCTGGGACTGAGGTCAGGCTTCTTTAGTATGGAGTTGAAAAGGGTGCCCCCCTCTCTTTTAAGGAGCTCATGAAGAGGGCGACAAAGGAGACGGATTTTGAGAGGGCCAATCCGGCGTTTGCAAGGAAGTTGGCCAGGTTGGCAGAGGACGATGTGAAGGAGCCAGGAGCAGGAAAGAAAAGGGAGCAGAGGGAGCAGAGAGAAGAGAGAAGAAGAGAGGAACCCCGAGGTCAGGGGCAGCAAGGACAACATCATCGGGGGTCCCGCGAGCCGAACAACCGGATAGGTTGGAGGCCTCAGGAGGGTCGCCCCCAGGAGTTAGGAGGAGGTTTCCAGGGAAGGGATAACTTCCGCGAACCAAGGAGGTTCGATCAGCCAGCATAGAGACAAGGGGCGAGGGATCGATTTCAGCATCAGCAGGAGGCAATGGGATCGATCGAGGCAGAGGAGGAAGGAGAGGAGCTCGAGGAGGAGCTGGAAGAAGGGAGGATGGAGGAGGAGGAAGGGGCAGGGTTGCGTTGCCTTTCTATGACTTCCATCAGGAGGAGGGTCACGCAACGGCCACCTGCCCAGAGTTCTTGGAGATGAGAGAGGCCAGAGGATTGAGGAGGCAGGATCCGCCGGTGAGGATCGTAGAAGTGCAACAGGGGGAGACGGAGGATAGGTGCGAGGACCGGGTGGATGTAGGAACCCGGGGAGGAATCGGCGTAATCCGTGGGGGGATTGGGATCGAGGCCACCCGAAAGGGGAGCTTCCAGACCATGTTCCGGAGAGGGGTAGCCTCGACCTCCCAGACTCCGCCCCAAGAGAAAAAAATACCTTTTCTTCAGAGGACATGCCAGATTATGAGGACCCGTTCTGCGACGCCTTGGTGATCCAGACAGCGATGGAAAACTTTACGGTCTCCAAGATCCTGGTGGATAATGGGATCTCTGTAAACGTGATCTTCAAGAGGGCCTTCAATGAGATGCAGGTGGAAACCAAAAGGGTCTTGGCCTCGGATGGACCGTTGTTCGGGTTCTCCGGGGAGAGAAAGAAGTGGAAGGGGGAGTAGGGCTGCATGTGAGGTTGGGGGGCGTATCACGGAACTGCAGGTTCGTGATCGTGGATGCCCCGAGCAGCTACAGTGCCATCTTTGGGCGTCCCCTCATCAGTGCCTTTCGGTGCGTCCCCTCCTCTTTTCATCAATGTATCAATTTCAACAACGGAGGGGTGCAGGTCAGGGTCAGAGGGGACTCAAAGGTGGCAAGGCAGTGCTACGTTACAGCGGTTAACACCGTATCTTGGATGACAGAGGCGGAGGAGTTGGAGAAGGAGATGGCGGCGCGAGAAGAAGCTGTCGGGGAAGAGGAGATGAGCCCGGAAGGGGGAAGGAAGGAGATGGCAGAGGAGCAAGGAGAGGCCGAGAGGGAGGCCCAGAGGGGTGCAGAGGTCGAGCAACAACGGGAGAGCCCGGAGGGGGCAACAGAGATCGAGGAGCAGAGGGGAGGAGACGTGCAAGAGGTTCGGGGGGACGGGGAGTTGGGGCCGCAGGAAGGAAGGCAGGAGGAAGTGGAAGGAGAAGGGGCTAAGGAGGAAGCCCAGAGAGGCGTGGAAATTGAACGGCAGCAGGGTGAGGCGATGGAAGTTGAGGGAGCAGGAGGGGAAGAAGAGCCAAAGCTGGAGGAAGAGGCGAGGGACGGCTGGGAGCAGTCGCGGCTGGAGCCGACCGAGGAAGTGGTAGAGATGGAGGTCTTCACCAGCGCAGGGCAGGTACAAAGGGTGCGGATCAGCGGGGGCTTAAGCCCGAGGACTAGGAGCGGGTGCGGGCCTGCATTCAAAGCAACATCGACGTCTTCGCTTGGAGCGCGGCAGACATGCCGGCATCGATGCGGACGTGGCCTGCCACCGCCTGAATCTGGACCCCGAACGCGCCCCATACGCAGAAGATGAGGACCATCGCAACAAAACTGGAGGAGCCAATACGCGAGGAGGTCAAAATGCTCCTAGAGGCGGGCTTCATCTCAGAGATCCAGTATCCAGGCTAGATCTGCAATGTGGTAATGGTGAAGAAGGGAGGTGGAAAATGGCGAATGTGTATTGACTTTTCTTTATTAAATAAATCATGCCCTAAGGATTGCTACCCCCTGCCTCGGATCGACGCGCTGGTTGATTCAGCCGTCGGTTTTTCAATTATGAGTTTTTTGGATGCTTTTTCAGGTTACCATCAGATCCGAATGCACCTCCCGACGTTAAGGACATCTCCTTCATTATAAGGGAAGGGTGCTTTAGCTATAACATGATGCCCTTTGGGTTGAAAAACGCAGGGGCTACCTACCAACAGATGATGGATCGAGTTTTCCAAGGCCAGAGGGGCCAGAACCTAGAGGTCTACGTTGATGATCTCATGGTAAAGAGCAAGGGAGTGAACTCGCATCTCCAGGATCTGGAGGAGACGTTCGCCACCTTGATGAAGTTCAAAATGAGGTTGAACCCTTAAAATGTGTTTTCGGGGCAAGTCGTGGGAAGTTCCTTGGGCACCTTCTGACCCCGGCGGGGGTAGAACCTAATCCAGATAAAGTAAAAGTCATTCTAGAGCTAGAATCACCGCGAAACGCTAAGGAGGTGCAGCGCTTGACAGGAAAGTTGGCCGACCTTAGCAGATTCCTCTCCAGGTCAGGGGAGAAGTGCTCACCTTTCTTTAAAGTGCTACGAGGGAATCAGAGGTTTGAGTGGACTGCGGAGTGTGAAGAAGCTTTTCAAAAGCTGAAAGAGCAACTAGATCTGATATACTCTAGAGGGGGGTGAATAGAGTATATGGTGCTTTAAAACTTTTGCAAACTTTTACAACAATTGTTGTAATATGTGTGAGTAGGGAAGCAGAAATAAATCTAATCACAGTACAGAGCTATGCAAATACTAAGCACAGAAAAATCAAGGCCAGAAACAAAAAGAAAACAAGCCAAAACCAGATGACACAAGGGAATATAGTGGTTCCCCAAACTTGGGTACATCCACTCTTCTACCACCCTAGGTAGGAATCCACTGCAGGATGAGTTGATCAGGTGTCCTGGGCACCAATGAGCTTTTGATAAGGTGCTAAAAAACCAAAGCAGATTTTTTGATCAGGTGTCTTGCCACCAATGAGCTTTTGACAAGGTGCTCAAAAACCAGATTCAAACTTTTGAAGGGAGTTTGAGAAACCCTTTACAGAGTGGGGGTGAGAGAGTTATGGCAGTCTTCTCTTTCTCAACCAACTGAGAAGACTAAGTGGATTGATGTCAAACCTCCCCCTGAGTCCTTGAGATCTTCAGGAAGAAGAGCTTTGCTGAGGGTGATAGGCCTTCAAAGATAGAACTCCAGCAATAAATGATTTCAGCAAGCTGAAATGTTGAGTGTCTGGAGTCTTGAAATGATGTTGGCCTTGAACACTTTGAGAGCTGAAGAGATCTGAAGATTTTTGAAAGCTTGATCTCTTTGATGAGTGTTCTTCAGAATTCTTTTTGACAAACACTTTTTTGTATCTTTCTGTATTCTGTATATTGTGTGTCTTCTTTCTTCTGGTTGATGTAGATTCAAAAAACATCCTGTCTTTTATTCTCTGTTCCAGAATAGAATATCATTCTCTGTCAAGGATAGCCGTTGGTCTGCATTGATTGCATCCTTAATTGCAAAAACTCTTCTGGAGGAAAGTCCACAGAATTATTCCTTGAAAAGTCCCTTGAAACTTGGTCCAGAAGTAAATGAAAACGGCTAGCAAATCTTTGAATTAATTGCAGAATAACTTCTAACTGATTTGAATTTGAATTCTGAAAGTTATCTGAAATCGTCGAACTGAGCTCTGCTATCGTCGAGCTGAGCTCAGCGAACTGGAAAACTCAAGCAGCCAAATAATCGTCGATCTGAGCTCAAAGATCGTCGAACTGAGCTCAGAGATAAAGATCCAAAGCAGAGTCAAAATCGTCGAACTGAGCTCACCGATCGTCGAATGGAGTTCGACGATATTAAGAAGTTGAGCTCAGCGATCGTCGAATGGAGTTCGACGATCTGTCGAAGTTGAGCTAGACGATCGTCGACCGGAGTTCGACGAATCGTCGTGCTGAGCTCGACGATCAGACTTAGTCTCCAGACAGAAAAACTTGGTCTTCAGGGCAGCTACCAATCCTAGACTTCTAACCCTTAGACTCAATTCTAATTGACCTTTTAAGCTATACAGAAGGTCAAGCAAAGGTTCCTAGAGACATAGTGATCCTGACCCAAATTAGTAATAGGGTGTTCCAACAAAAGCTGAAGGAGCAACTCTCTCGGCTCCTCTGCTTCAAAGCCCAAAGGAGGGGGAGGATCTAACCTTGTACCTAGGAGTAGGAGCAGAGGCGGTGAGCTCCGTCCTAGTCAGAGAAGAGGGGAAAAAGCAGCTGCCCATTTATTATGTTAGCAGGATCCTAAAGAAGGCGGAGCTTCGTTACCATATCCTAGAAAAGCTGGCATACGCCTTGATTGTTTCGGCCAGGAAGCTCCGGCCATATTTCCAAGCACATTCGATCAGGGTGGTGACGGACCATCCTCTCCGTAAGATTTTCGAAGGAGTGGAGCACTCGGGTAGGCTGGCCAAGTGGTCTATCGAGTTGAGTGAGTTCAACATTTCGTTCGTACCAAAGCTCTCCATTAAGGCACAGGTAGTGGCCGGCTTCTTGGCAGACTACGTCGCAGAAGTCGAGGCCGAGGAGTCGCGGCCACAAGAAGCATGGAAGATGACGGTTGACGGGGCCTCGGGAAAGCACTACCTCGGGGCGGGGGTGGTACTGACAAGTACTCAAGAGGTGACCATAGAACAAGCGGTCGCTTTGCATTTCCCCACAACCAACAACCAAGCATAATACGAGGCAGTGATAGCCGCCTTCGCTTGGCAAAGGAGCTCGAGATTAAGGACGTTGAGGTTTTCACGGATTCATTGGTGGTGGCATCTCAGATTCGAGGAGAGTTCGAAGCTCGGGAGCCCACCCTTGTGAATTATTTGTCCAAGGTGAGGGAAATCATCGGGGGGTTCCGGACGTTCTCCATTCAGCACGTCCCCAGAGAAGAGAGTGTTGTTGTCGATCGATTGGCTAAGTTCGGACCTCGGGGAGGGGGTACCCTGACTGATTTATTCCATCCAGTGATCGAAGAGGGGAGCTAATGGAGGTGGATCGACGACCCTCGTGGGTGGATCCCTTCGTTACCTTCTTCTTGACAGGAACCCTCCCTGAGGGGATCAAGGAAGCAAGAAACTTCCGGCATAAGGCAGCTCATTATCTCATGCATGAAGGAGGATTGCACCGGAGGATGCTTTCGGGTCTCCTAGCTCGATGCGTGACGGAGGAGGAGACCAGACACGTTTTAGAGGAGGTGCACTCCGGGGAATGTAGTAGTCATTCCGGAGGGAGGACGTTGGAAGCAAAGGTGGTCAGACAGTGGTACTTCTGGTCCACCCTGAGGAAGGACGCGGCAGAGTTTGCAAGGAAGTGCAGAAAATGCCAGCTCTACGCCCCCCCTCCAGCTCTTGCCGGCGGAGTAGATGCGAATTAATATTATGTGAACACCCGACCTCATTCAGCACGTCCTCAGACAGGGAGCTCAAATAAATATATTCTCGTTTTTAAAATTTTTAATATAATATTAAATCAATAGATTATTATACTACTATACATTAAGGATTTTAAGGGGACGTAACCTCACAACTGCACATGACTGTCAATAAATAGATTTGAGCTCTCTTTGGAGTGGCTTTGGTTAAAGCGGTAGTTATGAATCCTCATTAGTGAACACCCGACCTCATCTAAAAAGTTCATTCACTTATATATATAACTTATTTTTTTCTTGGTGATGGTGATCATAATTGTCGTCATGTCAAACATATATTCTATGATGGTAGCGTTTTTTTTTTAACTCACAGGTAGTGCTGCAGTTCACAAGTATTATAGTTCGTGAATAATTTTAGATTTAATTTGTTATTTGATTAAAATTCGAATTTGAATTCGGATTCAAATAGTTTTCGAATCCGAATCTGAATATTTTTATTATTGTTCGAAGGTTTCGCGATAATTTGCTAATAATAAAATATATAGTTAAATAAAATTAAGATATGTAATAATATATTATATATAATTATATTTGAACATTATATATAATTAAATATTATAAAATTCGAATTCACATTCATGTTTGAATCTGAATTCGAACTCAAATTTGAATCTAATATTTCATATGACGAATCCGAATCCGACACCGAATATTCGAATGAATCCGAGTCTGAATCTATGCATTGTATGTCAAATTTGGATTCGATTGAAAATCAAGCTATTCGATTCAATTCGATTTGTGAACACAACTAGCCGGCGGTAGTAAACAGAGAATGAACTCCGTCTTTATTATCGTACTAAAAGTAATCTTCTATATTATCATTTCTGAAAAGTGAAAGTAAAATTCTATTCAATATTCCTGAAAACAATTTAATTTACCAACAACGACCCGTAAACTAGGATTTTATTTCATCCCGAGCACCATCAAAAAATCAAAATGTTACGTCCTGAGTAATATTTCTTAGAAAAATTTGTTAAACTCAAGACAAATTACAGCCATCGTGACATTAATTAGAAAATTATGTCAACAATCTATAGGCCCCATCTCTTAAAAAATTTTGTGAAATCTAAGATTAACATCCAATAATTTTGTAATTAAATTTATTTTATGCTAAAAAACAATTATCTTTGGATACACACTATATATTACTATATGATCATTTACTGTGTAGATCCACTAAAAAAGTAAATGAAAAAATATATTATTAAAATTCACACCAAGTTTTTTTAGATAGAATGCATTAAAAACCTTTCTCTATTAATTAGAGAACTTGCGCATAATAAGTTGAGCACAACATGAAAATGATTCTAAAAAATTCGCCTCAATCCTTTTATGTAACATGTTAAAAATATACTCGAGTTTCAGAGTGCAATCCCAACATAATTTCATGCAAGTAGCATGGATTAAATATTAATTTTTTGGAGGGACTTTTTTTTGCAGCGATGATACTTTGAACAATTTAATTTGTTTTATGATCGTTTGGTAGCCGCATTTAAAATCACAAAATGTGGATTTTAATGTTTTTAGGTATACACGCCGCCGCAAGCCCCACGCCACTTGCATGCTTCTATTTTTCGCAGCTCTTAATTCCGCAACCTCGCCATAGATCAGATCACGAGTTTGCAAGAGCGATGAGGTGAACTACAATTTATATGCAATCAAGGCAATGGTATTTAAGTACTGTACTCCTTTTAAGTGATATGCCACAAATTAAATCATTAATAAAACCACTACAAATAAAATTTCTCGATGTGGAATGAATATGAAAAAGCAATTAATATTATGTAAATATTGCCTTCTCTATTCCAGGGAGGCGCTCAGGCAGGCATACAAATTCATCTTTGTGTACATGCTGCCTGGTTTGCTTTTATATGATGTGCCCTGCCTTCCGATCCGAAATATTTTTGCATTGAAATTTGATATTGCTGCTTGTTTTACGTTCGTTATTGTATTTTTTGCTCGTATTAATTGATGTTTGCGCTGTGCCAGCTCTAGCAGCTATATATCTTCTATTAATATTCTTCTACTAATGTTTTGGTACTTATAATATATATTGATTAATGAATGTAGTTGTCAGGAAGAACAGATAATGATGTTAAGAATATTTGTAATTCATTGATAAAGAGGAAATAAGGAGACCTTGACTTTTTGAACTCTTTGATGCCAGATGATCAGGTGCCGTTTTCTGAGCCACTCTGTCAAACCGTTGACTTGAACATTTCCGTCACCCCGATAACTCTTAGCCATACTCTAATTAGTAGACCTTTATTTTATTTTTTTTAAATCAAAATTATTTTGGCCTGAGTGGTTCCCTTGTAATATTGATCATGAGGTGCAGAGCACCATGACATCTACTTTTGGAATTAAACGGCCCTAGGCTGTTCGGTCAATTAGCTCATGACTTGGATAGTTTAGGTAACTCTTGATGACGATGCCCTACAACCAAGACACGAAGCCGTCAGACTTGAAGCCAAAGAGTTGATAAGGTTAAAGCAAATACCAGCAGTATTATCACTTATTGTGGGCTGAAAATATGGATGGAAAATAATGTACGGCAGTAGTCAAATAGGATTTGTCTGTTGACCAGGCCGCTATCTATTTGGGCTCTATAAAAGCCCCAGCTTGTAACTCCAAAAAAACAATGAAATCCAACATAAAAACATTAATATTTGGCAGTGTGCATTCCTTAATCTCCTCAGCTTTTATCACTGGTATCAGAGTCAGGCTCTGTTCTATCAAACATAGTAAGTAACATCATTGGAGATTATGACTTCTACTACTTTCTCGTTATCTCAAACATCCATACCCATCTTCAACGGGGACAAATATAATTATTGGAGCATACATATGAAGGCTATGTTCATCTCTCAAGGATTATGGGAAATCGTTCTAAATGGTCCAACCTTACTCACAACTGGTAAAGTTGCTGAAGGTTCCAAGGAAATCAAAATTTCTAATGAAGAATGACAACAGGATGCCCGAGCAACCTGCATGATTTATCAAGGCATCTCTGAATCTATTTTCCCTCGTGTTATGGGAGCTGCTACTACAAAGGAAGCTTGGGATTTACTAAAAGAAGAATACAAAGGTGATGTTAAGGTTAGTGCCTTTAAATTGCAGAATTCCTGGAGAGAATTTGAAAATCTTGCCATGAAACCTGATGAAAAAGTAGATGATCTGCTGGCAACAACTTTGCATATAGTTAACCAAATTAGAAGTTTTGGAGATACAATTGAAGACAAGAAAATTATGCCTAAACTTCTAAGAAGCCTTCCTCCAAGTTTCTACCCTGTTGTAACTGCAAATGAAGAATCTAAGGACTTGACCACTTTGTCATTAACAGCCCTCATGGGCTCATTAAAAATGCATGAAGAGCGACTGACTATTATAAATCAGCCATTGGACCAAGCCCTTCAAGCAAGACTGAAAGTTGTCAAAGCTAAAGCTCAATACAGTAAGCATATGAAGGTAACACCTAAAATATCTCAACACTATAAACAGCAAAATAGATGGGATGGTGAGAGAAACAAAAGTAAGAATTATGGTAATTTTCAGAAGGGAAGTTCTAGTGAGCAATTTTGCATAATCTGCAAGAAGACAAATCACAACTCCAAGGATTGCTACTTTAGATGCAAGAACTTCCGCATCCCTAATCACTCTGCCCAAAGTGTTGGCATAACACTGGAGAAGAAACCAAGGTGTCAGAAGGTCAGCAATAGCAAAATATGGAAGTTATGTTTACACCAGCCAACAAGAAGTAGCCAAATCAGATTCTTGGTATCTTGACAGTGGGTGCACTGCCATATGACAAACAATAACAAAAGTTCACACAGTTAGATGAATCAAGTAAACACAAGTAATACTGGGCAATGGCATTCTGTAACCATAGAAGGAGACGGTCAATAGTTGTTCAAATTCAATCAGGAGATAAAATATATACATGAAGTAAGTTATGTTCCAACACTTACCCATAACCTTTTAAGTGTTGGACAATAGTGAAAAAGGATATACCTAACCTTAACAAAACCGGAGGAGCTATAAAGGCAAAGGAGATACTATTTAAGCCTCACGAGTTCAGAGCCTTTCTTAGATACACATGAACCAAATCTTT